>OX465279.1:1088689-1719209 GCA_949987645.1 Tachina grossa | reverse complement strand
ATGAATCGATTCGCCACCGTGCACAGCAATTGGAGCCGACTAACCGACTATTTTGTTCCCGAATTGGATGGCATGAATGTGGATGAGTTGTGGTTCCAACAAGACGGCGCTACATGCCACACAGCGCACGTCACAATCGATTTATTGAAGGAAACATTCGATGAGCGCATAATTTCGCGGAATGGACCTGTCAATTGGCCACCAAGATCGTGTGATTTGACACCATTGGATTATTTTCTTTGGGGATATGTGAAGTCGCTCGTCTACGCCAACAAACCAGAAACGTTAGGGGACTTGGAAGCCAACATTCGTGGCGTTATTGCCAACATACGGCCCCATATGCTCGAAAAAGTGGTTGAAAATTGGACCTGTAGAATTGGCTTTATTCGAGCCAGCCGCGGCGGCCACATGCCCGAAATCATATTTAAACATTAATGGCATAAAACTATCCTTCCAATAAAGCCAAATTGATGGACATTAAAACGATTTTCTTGTGCTTTATTTCAATTCGAAGTTCTATACCTCTGAAAAAAACACCCTATATAAATACATATATATATGTATATATTTATAAAAATTCATACATTAAAATTATATGAACCATACATATTTTTTTTTTTTTTTTTGCTGGGAACTTATTCTTCCTGTTGCTTTTAAGCAATACAAAAAATTTCAGTAAACTTTATTTGCTTTTATAAAAGCTGTTTATGCTCTTCTCAATTCTGTATGCACTATTTCCGACATTGAAGAAAACAACGATTTTATTAAATTCTCAAATATAAATATATGTATATTTATTTTCTCACCTATATATAAATAAATTAATAAACTGCATTTTTTCTTTATCAAAACGCAGGGAAAGAAATCCCCAAATATTTCAATTGAATTTAATTTTAAATTTAAATGAACAAGACGGGCCAATCCAATACTTTAATGTTTTGATCTGGCAGGAACTGACGGAATATTATGAACAGGCGAGTTGTCTTACTGACAGAACATTGGATGCTGGCATTGCCGCAGATACGATAGCAAACTAACAGAAAACCAACTAGTAATTAAAAAATCAAAAAACCCGACTGCGACCAATTTTGAACCGCTAAATATCTTAAATGATCATTCGAAATTAAAAATCATAGGAGAAACCTAAAAATGATTTAAAAATACATGTCAAACGATACCCATTTTGATATAGTTCACCAACTCTTTAGTTTTTTCGTATTTACAAAATGGCGTCTGTTGGCAACCATATTGATTTTTATGTTTAAAATGTATTAAACGCACTAATAATCCCAAATTGATATATTACTTATTAAGTAAAATATTTTTTTTTATATTAAAAATACATTGAAATTGATTATTGAGGGGTTTAGCTGGATCCTATGCGCATTTCACTGTTGCTAATGCAGATTATCAGGGAATCATTACCCAAAGTTTCTTAGAACAACTAGAGTTATTATGTTATAAACTTTCATTTAAACAAATGAGAAGCTCAACAACAAATAACAAAGTTGAAACCAGAACTCAGTAATCAACAAGTTTTTTTATTTTCTTACTTTACCATTAATACATTGGCTGACTTTTTTTCAGCTTCAAATTGTATTTGTAAGAGTATGTAAAAAGAAAATAAATGTAAATGAGGTAGTTTAGACGAGAACAATTTTTAAGCCGCACAATTTTTGTTCTTTTCCAAATTACACGAGACTAATTCATCTGGCACAAAATGTATACGTATACACAGCTTTGTTTGTGTTAGTGTTTTTAGTATTCACCCCATCGGAAATTTGGCTAACTTTAAACTAACTTTAAGCTAACTATTTCGCAACTAGTACTGGCTACACTTGGATTATTTTGCAATGTAATCAACTGACTATTTTAACATTGCGATGTCCTAGGCGGTAGTCAATGTCTCACTATGCACTACTTTAAGCTAACTTAAAGTTGACTTTTTTAAATCACCTGGTAGTCAGTAAATTACAAAATATTTTCTGGGAGTCGAACATGTAACATCACACGTTGTGTACTCAACGCGCTACCACTCGGCTAAGCTGCCATCTAAACAGCGATGCCAACTATTTATAACCCAAACGCGCTACTACCCTTCTCAAAACGCGCTAGAACGCGCTAAGTTACAGCACTGTCAAATATTTTTAGCAAAAACGCGCTGTTTTCTACGCGCTTAATTAAATTTCAATAAAATTCGATGTATGTATTAGTACTCGTATAACAATTAATTTTTCAGATTTTGCAATATTGCTTCCTCGACATTATGTTTTAATAAACTAAAATCATTTAATACCGATTCGGAATCGCCTTCCAAATAATCGAAATCCTTAGTTTTTATTTTATATAGATATTAGAAAATTGTTAAGTTTATACAAAAAAAGTTAAAAAAAATATTGAACTGAAATGATGTTATTGACTTTATTCAAAACGCGCCAATTTAGCGCTTTTTTTATTAAACGCGCCAAGACGAAAAAAAGAGCGCTTGGCATAGTTAAAACGCGCTATGTTGGCATCGCTGCATCTAAAATAACAAAAGCAAAATGTTAATATAAAACTGAAATGAGTTTTGAAGTAGCTGAGAATAAATTTGTTGGCTCTCACCAAATTCGATTACTTACTCAACTTTAGAATTAATTTTGGGTTTGCTCTGGATGACTTTGCAGCTAGCTTTTAGTCAGTCTAAGAAAAGTTAACTATAAGTTAATTATTTTAGTAGTCAACCACACATTCTCCGACAGGGCATTTAACATTAGCTATTTTTTAAGTTGTGTGTGGATTGGTTTTATGCTGCTAATGCGGGGTTGAAGCTGGTTGAAAAGTTATGCCAACCGCAAAAGCACTCTCTTTGCCTCTCTCACCAACAAACTGGCATGTTATGCCAGCACAATTATGCCCGTGTAAATCAGCGCAATAACAACAACAGCTATTTAAGTATAGAGTGTTGTCACACAAGTATTTTTTGACCAGGTGCAGTCAATTTAATAATTAGTTGTTTTTTATGGGAATTGTTAAAATTTAAGTTTAAAATGTATTAAACGCACTAATAATCCCAAATTAATATTTTACTTATTAAGTAAAATATTTTTTTTTTATAAAGGGTGTTTTTTATTGAGGTATAGAACTTTAAGTTGGCATCACTTTTTTAACTGGCGGCCATTTTGTCAGCTGTCAAGTGATTAATATTTAGTTTGGTTTGCCATTTCATCATGAACAGGTTGACAAAAGAACAACGCTTGCAAATCGTGCAAATTTATTTCGAAAATAATGGTTCAGTTCATTTTATGGTCGACATAATCGTCCATCAGAGCAATTAATTCGGTTAACCATGGATTGTTTTCGCACTACGTTTACTCTATGTGATAATACGCATCCGCAGAGACGTCGAACAGTGCGCACCGAAGAAACAATTGCCGCTGTAGAGCAAAGTGTTGAAGAGGACCCGAATGAATCGATTCGCCACCGTGCACAGCAATTGGAGCCGACTAACCGACTATTTTGTTCCCGAATTGGATGGCATGAATGTGGATGAGTTGTGGTTCCAACAAGACGGCGCTACATGCCACACAGCGCACGTCACAATCGATTTATTGAAGGAAGCATTCGATGAGCGCATAATTTCGCGGAATGGACCTGTCAATTGGCCACCAAGATCGTGTGATTTGACACCATTGGATTATTTTCTTTGGGGATATGTGAAGTCGCTCGTCTACGCCAACAAACCAGAAACGTTAGGGGACTTGGAAGCCAACATTCGTGGCGTTATTGCCAACATACGGCCCCATATGCTCGAAAAAGTGGTTGAAAATTGGACCTGTAGAATTGGCTTTATTCGAGCCAGCCGCGGCGGCCACATGCCCGAAATCATATTTAAACATTAATGGCATAAAATTATCCTTCCAATAAAGCCAAATTGATGGACATTAAAACGATTTTCTTGTGTTTTATTTCAATTCGAAGTTCTATACCTCTGAAAAAAACACCCTATATTAAAAATACATTAAATAATACTTAAATAGCTGTTGTTGTTATTTACATTTATTTTATTTTTACATACTCTTACAAATACAATTTGAAGCTGAAAAAAAGTCAGCCAATGTATTAATGGTAAAGTTAGAAAATAAAAAAACATGTTGATTATTGAGTTCTTGTTTCAACTTTGTTATTTGTTTCTATATTTGTGATTTGAACGGGCTAAGGTTCGTATTACTTTTTTTTAAGCCAAATTATATGTGATAATTATTAATGAACAAATAACAACGAAGTCTGTTGTAAATATTCTGACTAACAACACATAGTTGAACGGAACAGCCAGCCGTTTTCGAAGGCCACTAAACCTTCATCATCAGCGTTCTTTTGTGTTTGGTCCACTGTGTGTGGTGTCAGTAGATGTAGATTTCTGCTTTTTATATACTTAGCATTATTGCAAATGGAATGTGTGAATTGTTTTGATTCATCTTATTTCAATTTGCTGAAAGCTTTTTTGTAATGAAAGCTCAATTTTACCATTTCTATATTTACAACAGTTTTACCATTGTCGTTTGTACTTTACTAATTCTGCACATGTTAGTTAATTTGCTTATTTTTGTTCTACTTAAGACAAACTTTTTTGGTTTGTTACTATTAAGTATATTTTTTTTATTTTTAATTTTTGCCACAGGCCCATGGCTATTAATTTTAGTTAATTTTTAATTATTATTCGAACTCCATTTCTTTCTATATTTGTGATTTGAACGGGCTAAGGTTCGTATTGCTTTTTTTTTGTTGTTGAGCTTCTCTTTTGTTTAAATGAAATTTTATAACATAATAACTCTAGTTGTTCTAAGAAACTTTGGGTAAAGGTTCCCTGATGATCTGCATTAGCAATAGTGAAATGCGAATAGGATCCAGCTAAACCCCTCAATAATCAATTTCAATGTATTTTTAATATAAAAAAAATATTTTACTTAATAAGTAAAATATTAATTTGGGATTATTAGTGCGTTTAATACATTTTAAACTTAAATTTTAACAATTCCCATAAAAAACAACATATTGATTTTTGATTACTGTCATATCTTTGGTGACACTCCTAAGCCAAATCGATTGATGTAAGAATTATCAAAACACACATACATACATATTTACTAGTGTCCTGCACAAGAGCATTTATAAGATCTTTCAAGACATGAGAGATTTTTCAAATGCTTTACTACAGCGAAATATTCCAAAAGAAATGCTAAACAACACTGTTGCCAAGACAAACAACAGAAACAAATGTCTTGCCAACATAGGATGGTAATCACAATAGCCTTCTTTTGGACCCATACATAAAGGGCTTCACAATTAAATTTCCATATATAAGCTCATATTTTATAACCAGGGAATGTAACGGTTAAAAGTTTTATTTTAAAAATTACTTTTTAATCATTATTTCTTTAGTTTTATTTATTCCTCAGAAAATAACAGTTATATCTTGATTTCTATTTTCACCTCACAAAATAAGTTATTACTTAATTTTTACTTATTCCTCTGAAAATAAAAGTTATTTTTAGCCCACTTAAAAAAAAGGACGAGGCTAACAATTCGTCTCTATTTTTTTAAGGTGTTATTTCATAACTCGGTATATTTTAGACCGATTGTAAAAATTGTTTTTCTGTGTGAGAAGGTATAGCTTCCCATTGGTCCCATTGCAAAAAAATTGGACGAGGACACGACCAAAATTTTTTTTAATTTAATTTTATGATATTATACTCATTTGATTGCTGCGAAAGCTATAAAACCCCTTTGATTCTTGTAATTACACAATTTTAAAGTTGAAAAAATGGGCGGTGTTACGCCCATTAAAATTTATTATAATATTTCACGCGGTTCTACTTATCCGATTTTTGCGAAACTTACCACACACCTTGAGCTCTAAAATAGACAATCCTCCATTTTAAAAAATTGCCGGAGTCACGCCCATTAAAATTTTATATTTTATTTCAAGTGGTTCTACTTGAGCGATTTTTACAAGACTTAAAAAGCCCATTTAAAAAATGGGCGGAGGAACGCCCATTAAAATTTAATTTTAATTCCTTATCTTCTTCTATGAGATCTTTGCATTGAAGTCGGTTTTCTTTGGCAGAAAGAATTATTTAAGTTTTATTTATTCCTCAAGAAATATAAGTTATTTTTGAGCTTTATTTTTTTCTTAGAAAATAACAGTTACTTTTTGATTTTATTTTTTATTTTTATTTTTTTTTTTTGCTTAAAAAATGGTGATTTTTAAACTAAATTATATACAAAAAAGAAAATTTAATTTAACATATAGGAGTTTTTGTTACCGGCCTTGGCAAAAAATTCGATTTTAAATCGGCTAATATTAATTTTAGCGCAGAAAATGCGGTTTCTACAGTTTACAAATGACATTTTTTTAAGCAAAACAATAAAAATTTAAAAGTAATTATTATTTCCTAAAGTCTAGTGCTCTGTTCGAAGTAGCGAATAATTTTCAGCAAGTTCGATTATTTCGCGTGAAAAATTTTACGTATGTGACCTTCTCCGAAAAATGGGACCTAGTGTGTGAAAATGAAGTTCTGAGAAAAACGCATTTAAAGTTTCATAACGCATTATCACCTTCAGTTGGGAGATGCGATTTGGTATGGTTAGTTATGAAATCAGAAATCTAACTCATTTCATCTTATTCTACACCCTTTATGTACCAGAATCCACTCTTAAGTCCAAACCCGTTTTTTGACACACTAGGTCCCTTTTATTGGAGAAGGTCACATATATTAAATGTAGCCCAACTCGCAATTTTTTTTTCATAAATTTCTCGCTTTTATTGCTTGAAAGCAGGGTTGTCAGATTTTGTTCGACCTATTTCGCCAAATTGATTTTAAAAATCGCCAAAAGTCGCCTAAAATTAGTTTTATGTAGTTTTTCTTAGTAAATATTTGATAATAAATTTGTTTTTTTATAACACTTTTTTAAATATAAATTTTAAAAAAATTATCAATTCAAAATTTATCAGAAAATCACCAAAACTGGAAATAAAATCGCCAAAAATTATTTCATGTAAATTTTTCTCATCCAAATTCAAAACACATTAATGACTATAATTACGAGTAATATAAGAAATATCATCAAAATCAAATTGTTTTAATTTCTTGAGGACGAGTTTTGGTAGGATTTATTTTTGAAACAACTCCTTCAACAAACTAATTTTCCTGAATTAAATAACTTTTTAAGTTAAATTTTGTTACAAAAATAGACATAATAATCGCCAACTAATTTATTTATCGCCAAAAAATTGGCATGTCGCCAAACCAAAAATTTGCACGCGAAACAAGTTGAAAGTATACAACATTAAGCTTCGCTCTCTATTCATGCTTCAAACTCCTATCACGACCGAATAACTTGCTTCACAATACAAATTTTTGAAAGCGAATCAAGTAGATTCAATATGAATATACTTGCGAAGCACGTAAAATTGGTATCTTTTCCAACTTTTATCGCAGTTTATCGCCATTTTATCTGAAATAGCTATCGAAACGAAATAGGTATATGTGTGTGTGTGTGTGAACAAATAAAAAAATTGATGTGAGTTTAATATAAATAAACCTAATTAAGTTATGAATAGTACAAAAAAGGAAAAATACGAAGAAACTATAGGGATGCCTTCAAAAAAGATTTTGAACGAGTCGCATATGTAAAAGTATGTATGCTTATATGCTTTTTATACATACATATTACATACATTTATTATTGTATATCCAAAAATGAACTAACAATAAGTATTCAAATCTTAAATCTAAATATAATAATAAGGCCCGACGAGTATCAGACATAAACTTAGTGATAGTAATTAATAATAAATTAATGTCGCACTAAGCACAAAAATTATTTTCAAGAAGTATCATTTGGCTTGCTGAGTATTAAAGCCCTTGTGTCTCTCTTTTTTAAGCGGATGTGTCCACTAAAGTTCAAGATATTACGAGCAAGCGGATTAGGATGTGACTCGAGGTTTGTTAAATATTTGCCTGCGTATTTTGCAACTTCTTCAGTCACTAGTCGCATATTTAAATCACGATGTATATTTGAATTTTTGCTATAGCATGGATCCGATGTTATCAAACCCAAAATTTTGTTTTGCCTTCTTTGGATTTTCTCAACATTTGAAGCTAAAGCAGTGCCCGATAGTTGAATTGCGTATCACCACTTGAGAATGTTGAGGAATATTTTGATTGTTCTTAGGGTAAACGTTATATGGACACACGTTTGTTCTTTTATATTTCAAGCTGTGTAATATGTTCCTGGAGATTGCGGGATACCACATCGGGGTTTTCGAGCATACTAATACAGGCTGTATCATCGACAAATGTAGAAGTGTGGATATTATTGCTCACAGGCATATCACAAGTATATATTAAATACAAGACTGGCCTCAGAATACTACCCTGTGGCACACCGGAAGATATAGATTCTAGAACTCTCCTTCCACAACAGTGAACTTCCTATAAGTAATATAACTTTCCAAAAGTTATTGTATTTTTATTGGCAGATATGTATTCAATTTTAAAACTAGGCCTTCGTGCCATAGTTTATCAAATACCTGAGAAACATGAATAAAGAGAGCAGAACAATATTTCTTTTCTTCAAATGTTCTTCTTACAACTTGGACCAATCTATGCGTTTGTTCAATGGTGCTATGCTGACTTCTAAAACCAAATTGATGATCCGGGATGCACCCATTATCAGCTACAATTTTGGACAATTTAGTCATGAGCAGCTTTTCGAAAAGCTTTGAGATTGTTGATAGTAAGCTTATAGGCCTATATGAATCATTTTGATCTTGGCAAGTTTCCAGTTGTGTGGAAAATACTGCTTTCGTAATATGGCATTAAATATAAATAGCAGGATTCTTATTGCAATATGTGTCAAGTTCATCAGCATCTTTTATTATTTATTATTTATTATTTTTTGTACTTTAGGTGACGAGGGGGTGGAGAAAATACATTCGGTAAATCAGCAGCACCCTTACATGTATTGGAAATGAATACATATTTCAAATGCTCAGCAAATAAATTACCTTTCTCACTATCGCTTGTTGTCCAGCCTCCGGTCGAACTGCGCAGTGGTGATTTAAGCTCAACGGGTATTTTGAATAATAATTAAGACGTTCAATTTCCGTATAATAAATTCCATTCTATGGGCTTATGTGTGTATGTATGTATAATACGTGCGCATGATAGGTATGTATGTGTGAATATACATTTAAAAAAACGCCACACGAAACACGAATGCGTAGTGTAAACGGCATGATTCATAAACATAATTCAGAGAGCGAAGCATGTGATTCTACTCGTAGTGGAAACATAGCATTAAAATTCCGTGCGAAAAAAGTACTACTCATGTTGTTTCGCAGCTGAAACTAAAATGATGCCAGAGTAATTTTGCATTGAAAAACATGTTGCCAGATAGATTTACGTGTTTTTCGCAATAAGAACAGAGTACTACTTTTGCGAATTTATTTCGCAAATATTACATACCAAATACTTTTACATACAGTTTGACAGCATTTCGCACAAAATTGTGAACAGAGTACCAGGCTCAACCAAAAAAAAACTCAAAATATAACTTTTGTATCCTGAGGAATAAATAAAACTCAAAAAATAACTTTAATTTTCTAAGTAATAAACAAAAATAAAGAAATAATTTATATTTTCAGAGGAATAAGTAACCTAGCAAAAAATGACAATACAAATCATTGGTTACAGCACTGATGAACTCAGCTCCAAGTAGATATACTTCTGATGAATCATCAATGAATTTAACACATGGTTGTCATGGGACGGAAGTGATCCAAATAACTGAATGGCATGTGCTTAAAAGGTTGTCTAGAACAATTTTTGATATAAACAACAGCCTTAGAAAATTCAGTACCTGTAGTGATTGGTATGCAAGCAAAGTGGTAAAGCTTTGGAACTAGTTCCGACTTTTTTTACTGGGAAAAATCAAGAATTAAATTTCATTTGCTGAGGAATAAATAAGAGTCAATAAATAACTTTTAATAAAAATATTCCGTAAAGTTGAGTTTTTTTAATAAAAACCAATAAAAATTAATACATCTAAAGTTAGTCCATGTAATAAGAAGCGTCTTGCTGTATTCCTTCTGCACGTAGCACTTCTCTCTTAGTTTGATTTTTTTATTTTAAATTATGACACATTTCATATATTAGTCCATATATCAATTCATAAATGTGACGCGCAAAATAGAAAGGGACCTAAGGGTAAAAACCGGTTTTGTTCAGGAGAGCCATTTTAAAGATTTAAATACGTGTATCTTTGGTGTACCATCACATCATAAAACGAGCATATCTCTGGGAGGGAACATTTTTGGGGCATGGGATCGGTCTCATTCGATGCTCAGATGTTGTCCACATCAAAAAAAAGGGAAAATTGATTTTTTTTTACCCTTAGGTCCCTTTCTCTATGCGCTGTCACATACATATACAAATTATCCCAACTAGGCTAAAAATATATGCATGGGACATAAGTATGTTCAAGTCCGACAAATGAGAGTATATGGACACATATGTATGATAATATATATATATTCAGTCATTTACATGCGTAAATATTCCATATACAGTAGTTTTGATTTAGCTGCCTTTTGTTTAAGTGCACTTTGGACTTAACTGCCTAAACTGATAAATTTCAGTCACTATTCTTTAAAATACCATACAAATTCGTTTTTTAAGTGCACTTTCTATACCTGCACATTTAAGATAAGTGCCCTAAAATTTTGGTAATTTTAAAAGATTTTCATACAAAAAATCAACGTTAGCTGCACAACTTAACTGCACAAAATATATTTTTTCTATAATTGTTGTTCAAAATACTTTTTTAAGTGCACTTTGCATACCTGCGCA
This sequence comes from Tachina grossa, assembly GCA_949987645.1. Classification (NCBI taxonomy): domain Eukaryota; kingdom Metazoa; phylum Arthropoda; class Insecta; order Diptera; family Tachinidae; genus Tachina; species Tachina grossa. The sequence continues at coordinate 1,708,314 of OX465279.1, read as the reverse complement.
TTTAACATATTTTTTTTTGCAGTTTTAAATTATTCTCATATAAAAATTTTAAGTTAGCTGCACACATTAAATAAATGTTACTACATAACTTGCAACCATGTATGTATGTGTATAAAACTGAAGTCCAAAATTGTATACCTGCACATTTAGGCAGGTAAGTGCATTTAAGATAACAGCATTTTTGACTTATCTGCACAAAAATTCGTGCAAAGTTGATTGTGCAGCTAAGTCAAAATTACTGTACAGTATACAATGTTGATATTCACACATCTTTGATGCAGAAACGCACACGGCCGTACAATAAATTATATTACCGAAATAAATTCCACGAGTATGTAAGATTTTGTACAGGGAGGTTTTATTTAATGAAACATTTGTGGCGGCTTTAGAAATCAGCGTTTTTAGTGCAATTTGTTACTTAAAAATTATCACATGTAATTTGGCTTACAGGCCGATATGCCCTTTAGCTAAATCGAATCATGAACAGAGAAACAAATAAGAGTGAACAAAATAATTAAAAACTAACTAAAAGACATTTCATTCATCATTTCAATAAAAGGTAATTTTTAAACTGTAGAAAACATTTTTTCTGGGCTAAAGTTAATATTAACCGATATAAAATCTAATTTATCACCGGAACCTGTACCAAAACCTGTTTCATTTGTTAAATTAAATTTATCTTTTATATTTGATTCAGTTTAAAAATTGCCATTTTTTAAGCAAAAAAAAAATAATAAAATCAAAAAGTTATGTCATTTTCTAAGCAAAAAATAAAACTCAAAAAATAACTTCTATGTCCTGCGGAATAAAACAAAATTTAAAAAATAACTTTTATTTTCTGAGGAATAAGTAAAAATCAAGAAATAACTTACCGTATCTGCGACAATGCCAATGTTCTGTCAGTAAGACAACGCACCCATTCATAAAAGAAGGCAATTTCGTGAGTTCCTAACAGATCAAAATATTAAAGAATTAGATTGGCCGACTTGTTCATTTAAATTTATGACCTATCCCACGATGTCACTAGAAATCTTTCGATCGAATACTTATATTGACAACAACAAAAAATTGTCTAATTTTATTGTTGGTTGCAATACAAATTGTCGATCGAACGACTTCTGGTGACATCGTGGGACAGGCCGTTAATTTAAAATCATATTGAAAAAAATGGGGAATTTTTCTCCCTGCTTTTTTATAAAGTATGTTATGATGAGAATTTAATAAAATCGTTTTTTTCCTCAATGTCCGTAAGAGTTTTTGAGTGCATACAGAATTATGGAGTGCTTATAGTTATTTGAGGAACAAACTAAATGCAAAATCTGTATATAAACAACTTTTAAAAAAGGAAATAAAATTTTTCGGATTACTTTAAAGCAACAAAAAGAATAAAGGCCCAACTATAATATGAATAAGCTAGCTTAAGCAACTGTGCGGTTACATATAAAACGTATGTGGGAAACTATAATGTACTTAACAAACTATTCGTCAAGTTTCGTCAAATGTCATTTGCTTAAGTAAAGTGCCAAACTGAACGCACATTCCGTAAGGAAACAACTGTTTGTGCATTTTTTAAACTCAAACAAGCAGCAGCAGAAAATATTCATTGATTTTAAATATTTTTTTATTGTTTCTTATTTTAAACTCGGAAAATAAAGCAAAACTTTTATTTTCATTGTTTGTTTTACAATACACATATACACACATACACATGTATTTACTTATGTATATTCACTGTTGTACTTTTTAGTAGGCAAAACAAATAAAACAAGTAATAAGGTGATGGATATATTTATGTATATGTGAATTTTTAATAGATTCGGACATTCTCTCAAGTTAGTTTGATTGAATTGCATTCATTTATGAGTTATGAGAAGAAACAAAATTAATTCAAAATTTTTGACAATACCTAGATGTGCAGCCGTGGCTAAAGAATACTTAAGTGCATGTAAGTACATTGTGGCCACCTAAAAGTCACATCTGAATTGTTTAAGCATTTGACAGACTTATCGTTCAATTCTGACATTAGCTTAAGCCAGCTTATTCATATTATAGTTGGGCCTTAAGTTAGTTTAATATTTGTTTAAAGAGAAAGAAAATTCCAGAACAGGAGGGTGTTATATAGTACAATCAAGAAGTGTCAAAGTGACAAAGTGTATATCCAATTGAAATAATTTTTTTTTAACTGAAATACTAAAAACACTTTTTTTTAACGATTTTCTTAAATTTTGGCACAAATTTATTGCCTTTGGTCAAACTTCACCTTTTAAGTTTATTGCACGATAAAAATTTTGTTGTGTTTTATAATACTAAAACACGATTTGGTCGTGTGCAAGTTTGGCCAAAAGTTAGACAACCAAACTGAAAACTAATTAAAAACTGAATTGAGTTGAGAACCTTGATAGAGGCATTTAACTCCTATCTACCTCTCTTAAAAGTATAAAAAATATTTATGGTGCATATATTTTTAATATATCAATATATGTATATAAATATATATGCATATATACGAATTCATTTATGGAAATGCATAGGATTATACATTGGGAAAAGTATTGTATATGAATTGATATATGGACTAATGTGTAAAATGTATTATAATATATGAGCTTATATATGGGAATTTAGTTGTGAAGTTATTCATACGAGTAGTTGGGTCAATATATGTGACAGCGCATAGAGAAAGGGACCTAAAAAAAATCAAATTTCACTTTTTTTTTTTTTTTTGATGTGGACAACATCTGAGCATCGAATGAGACCGATCCCATGCCCCAAAAGTGTTCCCTCCCAGAGATATGCGCGTTTTATGAAAGTGATGGTACACCAAAAATACACGTATTTAAATCTTTAAAATGGCTCTCCTGAACAAAATCGGTTTTTACCCTTAGGTCCCTTTCTATTTTGCGCGTCACATATAGAAATAAGTTGTTAATATATGAAGCCGTATGGATACATTTTGATAGCGTATCTGATATGTCACACAAATCGTTTTGCAATCAAGAAAGCTTACGTTTTGTTAACTCTTTTTACCACTTTTGATTTGGAAATGAATGGGAAAATACATACAGCATGCAAAGTTTGTATTAGTACAACATCAACGTTTGAAAAAGAAAAACTCTTGTAATAAAATACGAGTAAATAGCTAAAATATTCATATTATTCTTTTTCGATTTTATAATTTGAGGCCCTATTTAATAAATTAAATAATCAAAAGGATAATTCAGTCATTAATTTTATAGAAAATAACGCAATTGTATGGAAAAAATTATTTAAAAAAATTATACTGAAAACTAGTGGTAGTATGTCCTCGTCCACACTATGAAACATTTGCTGCAAAACTTTTAAGTTTGTTGATGAAGGTGGAAAGAGGAATGGAAAAGGGTATTTTATTTCATGTAAATGCAGTTCTTGCTGAGTACGTCATTCTCATGAGAAATATATGAGAAAATGTATTGACCTGCAAAATAAAAACTTCACCGTATGGACTCGAATGCAGTTTCAAAAGAGAAATCAAAAATGTTTTGCAGCAAATATTTCACTGTGTGGACGGGGACAATTGATTCACCTTTTCTTTTGAAATAATGAATGTCTTTTTATAAGTTTTTAATTATTTCGTTCGAATTTCTTTGTTTTTGTGTTGTGATTTGATTTGGCTAAAGGTTGTTTGTGAGCCAAATTACATGTGATGATTTTTAAGTAACAAAATTGCACTTAAGACAATTATAAATTATTATCGCAAACCTTAACATAATATCGAAGGCCGCCACATATGTTTCATTAAATAAATAAATGACGTTAAATTGAATTTTTTTTTTTTTTTTTTTTGTTTTCGGTTAAGCAACGTCTATATATATTCTGTTTCTGCTAAGAAACTCCTGCGTAGACAAAGTCTTGAGAAAAGCTGAAAAACTCCATATTTTTTATAGAAAAACTCTCAAAATGTTATTGAAAATTATGAACACAAGCACAAAAACTACAAAAGCCTCAAACAAAAATAACTACATAATTGTAGTTGGCGTTGGATGAGGTATTTAGCACGTTGAATACAAAACCGAAGATCCTTGGTTCGAGCCGTGGGTCCAACAGTCATTAAATAACAACACCACGCATCTTCTGATGTGCATTAGTGTCTCTTTGTATCAGTTGTTATAGGAAAGTCCAATGATCACTGAACTACATCGACTTCAGCAGATAATAATCCTAATGTAACATCAGAGCGCCCTCTTTCGTTGTGTAGCAGAATTTTCGGCAAAGTAAAATAACCAATAAAATGGCTACTTAAGCTGTGTTTAAATATAATAAATTTAATACACCTAATTTAACACCAGAGGCGCTGCAACACTATATTATTAAAAAAAAAAGGTAAAAAAACGAAAAAGACGAATTCCGAATCGATGAATTGATGTTCCGACTAAAATGGGAGCGTGTCGAATTTTTCCAACACGACACGACACGAACACGATTACCAAGACACACGCGAAAAATTTCGTCAACATGATACTGCACAACACTAACGAAATATTATTGGCATGGTATTGAAGATCAGAAAATTTAATTGATTTTTTTCAAGAGTCGCTTTTAAAAATATGGCACCGAGTTGGCACTACCAACTGATATCATCTGCCACCTTAGCTAATACAACATCAACAGATATGCTGGTGTTGTGTTTGACGATATAAAATATATAATTTTTTCTCTACTGGAAATTCAATCATACATATTTTACATGGAAAATAGTTTCATGTTTTTCGTATCAATTTTACTCAACAGGAAACGACCCGAACACGCACGAAATCAGATTTTTTGCAATGAACACTTCGTTTTGAGTCGTGCGTGCTCGTGCCACGAGCCCATCTCTACTCCCAACTGTCAAGACACACATAGTTTTTTTTTCGTTTCGAAGATTTAATCCATAGATTTTCTAAACCTGAGTGATATCGTAATGATTTTGTAAAAAAAACTAAATATTTCAACAAAAAGCTTGCTTCAATTCCTTAATTCCCTTATAGATACCCAGTAAAACAAGAGCTTCCAAGGAAGTCAATAAGATCCTGAACTTGTGATCTGGAAGTACTGCAAATTTAGACAATTTCTAATGATTTTGCATACTGTTGTCATTGCAAGTTCTCTTTTTTGAAATATATTCAGTAATTCCAAAGTCATGTTCATGATGTTGAGTAAATTTGATTTTTCGTATGTTCTTTTTTGATTTTCCCAAATTTCTGTTAAATCAATATATATTTTATAAATAAAAAACAAGTACTTCGTGACATGGATTTTATTTTCCTAAGCAATCTAGACATACCGTAAGTATCTGCGAAAAATACATAATTATGTATAAGTAAAATAGCTTCTTAATTAATTATCTGAATGTTGTTAATAATCAATTCCTGAAAAGCAAAAAATACGCAAACATATATTGATACTTCAGAAGTAGAGAAAATGTAGTTCCTGAATACTTACTTCCATTTTTTTCACTGTGATGATAATTAAGTAATTATATTATGACGTTTTACATCTATATTAGCAGAAATTATATGTAATATGATGGATTTTTTTTTTTTTTTGTCGAAAAAACTACTTTTTTTTAAATATGCCATTGTTTCAGTAAATGGAAGATCTTGATTTAAAACTCAGTTTGATTAAATAAATAATAACTTTCTCAGAAATATATAAACAAATTTAAAAAAAACTATTGTTTTACTATGAAATACACCATTTTGTAAAATTTCTTTTATAAAATCAATCGTATCCGTGCTTATATTGTTACTTATAATTATGTAGTATATTTAGAAAAAATTCAATTCTCAAATGGTAAGATATTATATATATATATCAAGTATCAAGATGGTAATGTCTAATTTTTTGCTGGGAAGTTTGATCAATCGACACCACATAGTCAAGGCCTACTGACGACTTCTTAGACAGATAGAAAGAAAAATATTTACAAAACTTGCATAATTGCTATAAATGGAAGTTTCCTGAGCGGGACGTATCTGTAAATGACTTAGTTGCTATTCGTCATATACATCCGATACCATTTCCATATCCAGGAAGTGATAATAATGTTCGCATTGCGGTTGTTCGCACTGAAAACGGGGTTGTGCAATGACCAATTACTAAACCGGTGATTTTAACGCAGTAAACTTATTACTTTATTAATCTTCATTGTTTCCTAGTATTATGGACGTCTTATCCATCTTCTTATAATTTGTCTTGCTAGTGGATTATAAGAAGACGATGATGGTACACGGTACGTCTCCGGAGCTATCATCTATCACGATGCCACTAGGCAGTCCATATGCTTTAGCGATATCTAAGCATATCTCGAAATCATATGCTCTTACGGCCTTTGACAACCAGAATAGTTAGGGATTTTACCTGAAATTGTTCATACATTGTGTGACGAAAGGCCATCGAAGCACTCGGAAGTGTATCGTGTGTCACTACGCTAATAACAATCTGTGAGAAAACAGCTATCAATATAACCAAAATATACATAAGCCTTACTTCTCGCCCTCTTTTACACTTACATTACCTCTTAAACTTGGATTTGGAGATCATACAATACAAATGCGTGGTGTAATCTATTTTTGTTGCAGCCACAGCTATCTGATTAATTGAGGATTTCTCACTCACTGATAAGGTATCAAGAATATGTGGTGTCAAACCCCGTTAGAGAAAGTGGCAAAGCCTGTTAGGGAACAATTTCCCGATTTAAAATTAGCTGATTCCACCGTTTATCATTTGGACGTGATTGTAGTGGCTCTTGGTTCGGAACTTATTTCCCAGATAATCACAGGCGAAACGTTTTCGAGTCCAGGTTGTCTACTAAATCAATATATTATTTTTGGATGGGTCATGTCTGTAAAAATTTATTGTATTTACTAAGTATTTACTAAGTTATTGCGAGGTGGCCGGCAATGTTCAATCTGAAACTTAAACTTGTATACTGTTTTCTATTTTATAAAAGTACGATCACACTTGTCACACATTTGCCCAAAAAAGCGTAACCAACAAAGAGTAATGAAAAAAGTTTTGATCCAGACACTTGTTTAACATATTAAACAGTTTCAAACACAACTAATGGACAATGTCATAGAATGCAACAATATTGGCTGCTATTTAACTTGGCAAACTTTTGTCTGAATTTTTTTCATTGCCATTTAGTGGTTACGTATTTTTGGGCAAATGTTTGACAAGTGTGACCGTACCTTAAGAATTACTTATATTTGTACTTTTTTGTTTGGTCCTGTTAGCACATAAACTTTACTTTACTTAAGGTGCAATCAGACGTGCCATAACCATAGCCATAGAAAACATCCGTTTGAACCAAACTAATGGGCAACATTGTATTCGATCATATGTGACTTGTCATAACGCTATAGCTATTACCATAGAATCCAATTGAATTTTGGTTTGATTATGGCTATGGCATTATGACCATCTGATGTCTAATTGCACCTTTAAGGCCAGACTCACTATCTTACACAATCGCACAATCTGCGAAAAAATGCAACCCTGATCTGATGAATTGTTATTGTCTTTCAAAATTTTTATAAGATCTATCATACCAGGGTTGTATTTTCTCAAAAATCGCACGACTGTGTATGATAGTGCATCACGGCCTTAACGAGTAAACTGCTAATGTTAAGAATAAACTTTGTTTTCTTCATCTTAAACTTTTACTTGTTATATTACTTGTTTTGCGAATTTTGATTAAATACATATTTGAAGCGATTTTCAAATAAAGTTGAGATTATTTCTTTTGAATTTATTATCAAAAATTATTGTACATATTTTTATTACATTTTCTTTATATCCTTTGCACATAATTAGATTATATTATTCAGTGCCTGGGTTCTAGACATAACTTTGCGTTCAAATTTGGTTGCGATCATTTGCTGAATATAGTAATAATGAATTTTGGCTCTCACTACAAAACTGCAGTTGACGTCGACTGCAGTTCCTTGGTATCCAGGATTGGTAACTTCGATTTTTTTCACTGTGTTGTACACCCTGCCGGCCATGGAGACCTGTGAAGAAAATGACAATTATTTGTGTATGTTCAACTGAGAGGACAGAGTAAGGTGAATAATAGTAATCAAAATACTTGAGTTTATATATTTAGTTGTCTAGGGATCCTATGAGCATCCAAGCAAGCATTGAGTCTTGTGCGAGTAGTGGATCACTTTTGCTTGAATAATGTATGTGTAAAGGTGGTCACCACCAATTTTCAAGCTACATGGGTGTTCGAATAAAATTCAGGATCGACAAGACATACGCAACTTTTGCTTAATTTTGTCCTATCATCCATAAGACTGGAGTAGGGAGCAGTTTTCGTCTAAGTTCATCGGAAATACATAAATGAAAGTTCTGAAGCTGGGCCAACACTTAGAACTGCCCTACCCCATAACTTTGTTATATTATCTACTACGGGCTTGTGTCGAGAAATATTGCGCCTTATTTCGTGGCATTAATGGTTGATCGCCATCAAAATCTGAATTTATGAAGTTTATTTTGCCGGCCACCGCATTACCGGTTAGTTAATATGCTCTGATCCGCCTTTATTGCATGTGCAATGGCCAAACATATCTAGTGTACTTCATCCTTTTGCACAAATGCAATCCTTTAATTTATCATCCATGAGGATAATGTAGAACATTCTCGAAGGGTGGGATTATGTTTACATAATTCGCAAACTAATCAAACTGGCTTATTTTGCTCACGCGTTTAACTGGAAAAGTTGTTTTAGGGCTTAGACTTTTGTGTGAGTTTTTTTCTTGTATAACAAGTTATATTGCCTCTTTTATTTATTTATTTATTCAAATAACATTTTATTTTCTTAAAACTGTTTATGTGTGGGTTTGTATGTACTCTGAAGGAAATGTCAATGGTGAAAATGTACTGACTCGCTTTTCACATTGTCTCTAATTATTCCCAATAAAATACTTTGTGCTAAAGATATTTAGCATGTGCTTGTCATTGAAAATCTAGTAACACAAATGGTACTATTCTCGAATTTATGATAGCTATAATTCAATTGTTTGTACTCACATATTTCTTGTCACAGGTATTTGAAATAGCTATTCCAGAATTTCTGTTTCAATATTAAAGATTTTTTGTTTCAAAATTTATAGCATTATTACAAAAATTAAAAAATACAATTTAGAAAGATTTTTTGTTTGTTAAAAAATATAAAATTCAAATTTTTTGATATGACAATAGCTTATACAGGGTGTCTGGTAGCAGATTTATATTTTCAAACTTAAATAAAAACGTAATAATCTTTGTATCAAGATTTATTAAGAGCATTGAATGATAGAATTGAAATGCGGATTTTATTTCTAAAAAAGTATGTCATCCAGATGTCTTCCGTCGAGTTTAACATACTTTTCAAAATGGAGCCTTGTGTTCTGCGCCACACGCTGCTATTAGCTTGGATCAATTGAGCTGATTTCTCGACGAATATTTTCCTATAAAGCTACAAGAGATTGGGGATTTTGATTACAAACCCTCTCTTTGAGGTAGCCTCATAAAAAAAGTCATGGGATTTAGATCGGGCGACCTCGATGGCCATGGGATGTCCCCAAAGCGACTGATCAGTTTATGAGGGAACTTTTCCCGAAGCAAATTCATCGAAGCTCTGGCTGTGTGCAGTCGCCCCATCCTGTTGAAATCACAAGTGTGAAGAGTAGGATAGATGAGCTCGCCGGTTTGGCAAAAAGAATTCCGTAATCATGCGTCGATAATTTTCACTGTTGACATTCGTCGCCTAGCATCGAGAATCTTCGAAAAAAGTGGACCAATTTTCTCATGCGTGGATAAGGTACACCAACAGTTACCCTGGACCAATGTAATGGTTTTTGATGTATCAATCAAGGATTGCGGGTTCTTGGAGACCAGTAACGGCACTTTTGCTTGTTAACGTGGCTGTTTAAGTGAAAATGAGGCTCTTCGCTCCAAAAAATGGAGTTTACAGTGTGAAAACGCTACTTTATCGTATTCGCCGAATACCGAACCTTGAACCAAATTGTCGACGAGCAATTACGTAAGAATCATTACTCTTAAAATATGTCCCCACAGCGAACGCGCGGCCACTGCGACATCGTGACTAACAAATCCGCACAATCGATAATTCCAACGGCACCACCCTCCCTCCGCACCGTTTATTGCTTTTTAAAATATCTAATCGTATTTAAAAATATAAATTTGCCACCAGACACCCTGTATTTAATAACATGCTAAACCCTTTATATGCCGATGTCAGATGTATGTTACATAATAATGGCATGTAATTGGCATTACATATTAAATTAATAATATATCTATTGGCAAATTCGTCGCATTGTGTTCTTCTTTATAACTAAAAACTGGTTTTCAAAAGTGGTTTATTAACATTTATAAAATTATTGGTCTGAAGAAAAAGTCATATCATTCGGCTATCAGTGCTTTTGTAATTTTAGTGATCTATGTTATATAGCATTGTTCTCGGAAATAAGTATTTATAACAATGATGTATATTTTGGTATCACATTAAATACAGAAAAAGGCTAATTTGAAGCTAACATATTCTTCCACTGACATCGGTTTCTGCTCAAGTAATATATTTTTTGTCATCGACTTTTATGCCTTTTTACTATAGAAATGATATACATAAATTTAATATTTCGATTTGAGATACAAGCATTTGAGTTTTAGTAACTAAAAAATGTTAAAACCGTTGAAAATTGATAAAAGTGCGTGTATCAGTGAATTCAAGAAAATTTGCTATCATCCATATTTCAAAAAGAAACCAAAATTTTTTAATAACAAATTTTTTATATGCGAAATTCGAAGGGAGCTTATGAGATCATTGAACAGACCAGATGTTCTTGTTCGTGGAAATATTTTCTAAAATATTAACGCACATGAAATATATTTTGAAACAAAGGGTTAAATTTAATTTTTGAAATGCCAATCTAATGAAAACCCAAAATATTAATATCCTCTTATTTCTTAAAACAAAACGCTATGCATATGAATGATTTCTATTGGACATTAAAATAATAGGTACTCTTCCATTTTACGTTTTTTGTTGATTTTTTGCAATAAATAAGTTATTATTGCCATGTGCTGTTGTGTACACGATAACTGTCATTATCAATTAGTACTAGTTTACACTTTGCAATTCTTATTACTAATCTGATTAGTATGATGCAGAGAGAGACGAGGGGAACAGAAACGTTTCTTTACCCCTCGTATCTCTCTCCTAACAACTTAATCAGATTAGCAATAAGAATTGCATAGTGTAAATTAAGACTTAATACAAAAAGAGCTTTTATTTGAAATCCAGAATAGCTTTTTGTTTATTATACTAACAAATGTTTTTACAATTACAAAAATTAATTTATAACTGTTTCGAGAATAGCACTGTAAAACAATTGACTAGGTAGTGACAGTTACTGGCAAATTTCTATAATTTAATTAAATTTAAATTAATTTAATAAATGTATGCATATTGACAAGTTTTTCACAATTCCACCATAAATACACCACATCTGTTTTCTCTCTGTTTTCCTTATACAATTGTCACTAGAATTTTAGTGTTGACATAAAGGCACTTGGTGCCAGTCTGACATTCTCATCTATAATGTCATTGATATGAGTTTTTTGTATTTATTTGTCATAACACGTATCAGATCTCACCAAGATAGCATTTCAGCGCATTTAGAAATTGTTCTTTCGAACTCTCTTCGGCTTTCTATTAGTAATTTAGTTAGAGATATACAAAGATAGGATCCCAGTGGACCGAGAGAGTAGAGGAGTTAGGCGGTCGGTGTGTTTGGAAAAGATGTTGGGCGGAGAAAATTAATGGGTGCTGATCATACATTTGACTCATGCAGCGGTGACCCCGAGAAAGTTATATGATTTTTTGTAATTTTGTTTGCTTTATCCTCAATTTTGATCACGAAGCGGCGACCTTTGCCCCCATCTGACCGCCACCATTTTTTGGCTCAAATATTTTTTTTCTTAACCTCACAAAATGAGGAGTACTTGCAAGTCGAAATCTCGTTACTAAGGATTCTCATATAACACTATGCCATAGCTAATGTAAATATATGGAGGCATTGCTCGTCAACTGGTACACGGAAAAAACTAAATTTCATTTTCAGTAACCAAATTTATTGACCCAGTAAATATTTTGAGCTCTTATGGATGCGGACTAACAAATAAATCTGTAGATTCTGATAACAAGTTTATTATTTAAGGCCGTGATACACTTTCATACACAGTCGTGCGATTTTTGAGAAAATACAATTCTGGTATGATGGAGTTTATGAACATTTTCAAAAATCAATAACAATTCATCAGATCCGGGTTCTATTTTTTCGTAGATCGTGCGATTGTGTGGGATAGTGAGTCATGGCCTTGAAGTGTGTTGGCGTTTATCTTGTTTATGGATAAATACAACGCAATGTTGTGCTGTTGTTGTTGTTTATTTTTATTGATCGTGTTGTGTGTATGTAAATGCCGACAAGCAGTCGACACACGACAGATAAAATTGGATCAAACAATTTACTGGAACAGTAAAAAATATTCACCCCTATTCTGCATTTCGATTCGAATCGAAATTTTCTCCGTTTGGCAACTTTGGTATTCTGCGTTCCGATCTTCGATTTTTCTTTCGATTCTATGTATTCTGCATTTCGATCGTAACTACGTTTTTGTAAGTTATTATTTTAGTGGCGGAGCGTTTTAAATTTTTGTTTGTTTAGCTTCAAAAAGTGATTACTTCAAAAAATAATGTAAGTATTAAATGCAAAAGAAGGTTTAATTAATGAACTGCACAATTTGTTTTGTTTTTCTGTGCTGAAATGCGATTTTTATTTAATTTATTACAGGTAGAACATCATAAAAATTTGGCATATTTAATGGCAACGATAAATGGTATTGTATGCGGATTTAATTAAATTAAAAGAAATAAACTTTATTTCTGTGTTACAATTATGTATGTGTAAAAAATTAAAATATCACCTCCGGCGTGACAGGATTCTTCACACTAAATAAGTTTTGCCACAAATACCTCTTGCTTATCTCGTTTTTTTAAACTATCTGCACTAAGATTTGTAAGAATTTATTTAATAAAAATTTTCACAATATTTAATTATTATTTCTTTTAATTGTTAAATCACTGTTTTTTGCACTAAATTTACCTTTTTGCTAATATTTTTTATTTTTTTATTTGCAAAATTGCTTTTTTTCTGTTCCTATTTCACACGTTTCATAGCAAAGCAGCTGGTTTAAACGTACTCCTCTCTTCTTCTTTTTCTTTCGATTAAGTTTTTGTACACAATACCATTTTTCGATCCGTGCGTAAGTGAATGCGAAAACGTAATCGAAACGCAGAATAAGGGTGATTAACTGCAACTAAATTTTACTTCAAACAAACAATTCTTTAAAAAAAAATTTAGGCACAATTTTTTATGTGTTTGATTCTTTTTTGTATGACGTATGCATGTGCATATGTCGTGCGTTGTCGTTTTTTTTTAAATTTTGTTTTTCTTAATTTAATAAAAAATAATATAAAAACTATTTAAATACGTAATTCGAATACAAAATTGTGTGACCTTTTAAAAAACTTATACTAAAATTTTTCAAACTTCGAAATGTATTTGTGTTTATTTTTTTACAAAATTAGCCAAGGACAGTCGTATTGTACTGTAAAAGTTTGAAAATTGGCTACCAAAAAATTTAAAAGCTAGGTACTTGTATGTATGTATGTAACCGAATATTTCCAACTCACATTAACATTTTTCTAGCCTTGGCTAATTTCTTTGTTCTATGTATATTTTTTTAGCAAAATCAGCCTAGAATGATCTCGTTATACTATAAAAGCTTGAAAAAGGGATCTACAAAAATTTATGAGTTATACAAGCCAATCATTATTTTAAAAGTTATAGAAAGGTATGTAAATTCATATCTCACTAAATATAATACGATATAAGTGTAGATGTATTTCTATAACTTTTAAAATAATGGATATGACATTTCAAAACTTTTGCAGTATTATTACTATGTACACCCTAAGCCAATTTTTTATAAACCTTCCGTTACTAACACGAATTTCGTAACACGCTAACAAACATCGGTCCCTAAGACCGAAAAGTAGAAAACGTTAGTTTCTTCACATTAAATACATATTTTTGAAGAATATACATATAATGAATTTTAATTACTTAAAGCTCAAAATGCGCCAATGTGACTTACAGAAAGCTTTCAGTATGTGTTCGGTCTGTGAGACAGCATGTTAGTAACGGAAGGTTAAACAAAATAAACGAAAATTGTTGCAAGGCTTCAAAAATTGTAGGGTGACGTTGGCTGAAGCAGTTAGCACGTTGACTACAAATCGAAGGTCCTGGGTTCGAGCCCGGTCTTCAAGTCATTCAATAACAACACCACGCATTTTTCTGATGTGTATTAATATTCGTTTGTATCAGTTGTTGTTATAAGAAAGTTGAAGTGATGAAGGCATAAACACTATTTTGTTTGTGTTGGCCGATGAACTATATATACATCGGCTTCAGTGCATGATAATTGTAATGTAACATTAGACGGTCCACCTTCGTCGGCAAAGTAAAATAACCAATAAATGAAGCTTTTTTCAATCTCTTCCTTCACCACCTGTCTTCTCTATCACTATAAGTTTTCCTATCAACCCCTCATTCCCTCTCTCTCGCTCTCTCTTCTATTCAACCCACAGGTAGCACAAAGGGATCATTGTATTAGACCCAAGATATAAATTATTTGCTGGGTTTTGTATCAGTTTCAAAGCCTACTAAGCTTATTTTTTCTTTTGTGATTTTCAAAAGTATTATTATTTTATGAATTCTCATATAGTTTTGAAAGTCTATGGATAAAGTAAGAGGTTTGTGACTGTTTAAAATTTGTGGTTAAAGTCTACTGATGATTTGGTTCAAGCGCCAATGAAATACGTATATAGACATGCTAAACTACCAGCAAATAAATTTCAATTATTTTATGTACACTTCTGACAATATGTCAAATAATAAAATTTCTTTATTTTTGTTTATTTAAAAGCGTTTCTTTTGTATTGAAAACTGTGTTTCCTAATTATATACAAAACTGTGTGCGTGTATATTACACATCCCGCTTTCTAAAAGATATTTATTTTGAAATCCCGCTTTTTGGAGGTATTTTCTTCAAAATCCCACTTTTTGATCGATCATGTCCCGCTTTTTGCAAAAACCATCTGGTCACGTTAGTTTTACATGAAGTTTATAATTTTTGTGTTTACACGTTGGTATATTATGTACATATGACATAACCTATAAAAGTAAGCAAATGCTTACTTTTCTTAATGCAATATCAATTTTTTCTTTAATATTTAGTTTTTAGTCTATTAAATCAATATATATTTAATTTATCTTGAAACTTTACCTAATTTTTAACGCCACAAACACTTGCTTTATTTGAAACCAGCTGATGTCAGATGCTTTGTCACTACACACAGAGAAATAACACATGCTTTTGTTTAAAGGTCTTCAGTCTATATGTACGAATTTACTCGTACTATGTGAAGAAGTGACATTCCACAATGGAAAAACATATAATGTGAATACAGCTTTATTAGGGTAACAGGTCGAAAAGTAATTAAAGCATTAATTAACAAAAACAAACTAAAATCAAATACATAACTATGTATGTACATTCTATATACATCCCTACATCCATATGAAAATTGCATTTAAAAATTATGGTGCAAAAATATTAATTATACAAATTCTTAGAATATATTTTTTTAAATGGGTAATTATAAATTTAAAGCTCAGGGTGATATCTTTTAGTAAACGTACTTAGTTATGAAAAATTTAGTTTAAGTCAAGCAGTTGAATACATAGTAAATATTTGTATATATCTTGTTAGATTGAAATGCATTTTGTTACTAACCTGTATGGTTCTCTTTTTTATGAAACTAATCCTCGTGTTTATCTTAAACATAACCTTTTTTATTTATTTTTTACTATGTATTTTCGTAAAATGTCATATACAACTTGTAGATGTTATAGATTTTGGAGTCACGAAAAATATATCTAGGGATTTAATTCATGTTGACGCTTCTCTAGATCTCTCGTCCGATCACTCTATCGTTACAATTTGTAGCCCATTAAGAAGTGACTTACCTCACCCATATGTAAAGATGATCAATCGTGTTAATTGGCTGGGATTCAAAAAATATCTCAGTAGTCATTGTACGGAAAACATAAAGCTAAGATCCTCCAATCTTAACGAAAATATTAAACAGGCTGCTGAACATGCCACTACCTCCCATCTGCAGACTGGGTTTAATAGAATTTATTTTATGTGAAAAAAGAAAAGCTAGAAGAGATCGGCAACAGCACATATCACCCCAAAATAAAATCAGATTAAAAGAGTGCACTAAACGACTCCAAAAGTTGCTTGCATATGAAAAAACTGCATGCTTTAAAAACTATCCGGAAAATCTCGATGTCATACCAGCACCTAATTACTCCTTGTGGCAAGCTGCAAAAAGGCTTAAAATACCCGTTGAGTTTAAACCACCTGTGCGCACTTCTACCGGAGGTTGGGCAAGAAGCGATACTGAAAAAGGTAACTTGTTTGTAAAGCATTTAAAATCCATATTTACCCCAAACACATGTACTGGCGATGTTGATTTACCGAGTGTAGTTGCTTTACCCCCTCGACCCTTAAAGTTTAAGATGCGTGACGTACAGAAACTATTTAATGAACTCAACCCGAAAAAAGCTTCAGGTATTGATGGAATTAGTAACAAGATGCTGATGAGTTTGGCTCGTATTGGAATTAGAATCCTTCTATTGCCTAAGCTTGCCAAGGTCAAAATGATTCCAAAGGCGGGCAAAGATCCTACCAAGGCTGAATGATACAGGCCAATAAGTCTACTATCAACAATGTCAAAACTATTCGAAAAACTGCTCATGACAAAATTGTCCCCAATTCTAATTGGTAGTGGGTGCATCCCAGACCATCAATTTGGTTTTAGAAGTCAGCGTAGCAATTTATAAGAAGAACATTTGAAGAAACGAAGTATTGTTCTGCGTTGTTTATTAATGTTTCTCAGGCATTTGATAAAGTGTAGCATGAAGGTCTTTGAGCATTAATATCCACACTTCTACATTTGCCGCCGATGATACAGCCTGCCTTAGTATGCATGAAAACCCTTACGAGGCATCCCGATATCTTCAGAAACACATTACCCAGCTGGAACTATGGTTAAACTTATGGAGAATTAAGGTAAACGAACAGAAGTGTGTTCAATTAACATTTACCCTGCGAAGAGATACTTGTGTCCCCATTCGGATTAACAATCAAGTTGTTCCTCAACATTCATATATGACATATCTTGGTATTCTCCTTGATCGACGGCTTAAGTGGAAACACCACATTGCTTATAAGCTAACACAAACGAAACTAAAATTAACTAAAGTACATTGGCTGACTGGTAGAAATTCAACCCTCGGTCTAGATTGCAAACTTTTAATATATAAGTCGCTTTTGAAACCTACATGGTGCTACGGAATTCAACTATGGGACACTGCTTCAACTTTCAATTTAGAGAGAATCCAACGATGGCAAAACAAAATTTTACGGTTAATAACATCGATTCCATGGTACATAAAAAACTCAAATTTACGTCGTGATTTAAATATGCCAAAAGTGACTGAAGAAATTGCAAAATGCGCAGGCAAATATCTAACAAAACTCGAGTCACATCCTAATTTGCTTGCTAATAATATTTTGAACTTTACTGGAGACATCCGCTTAAAAAAGAAGGAAACTACGGCTCTAATACTCAACACTTCAGATGAAACTGCTTGATAACACTTTTTTTTTGCTTATCACTACTTATGTATTATTAATATTAGTTCCATTAAAAAAGTATGCAAGGTAGTTTACACAATGCCGGACCATTTCTTTATCTCTTGTGACTCTGTCAAACAAACTCAATATATACAATAATTAGCCTGCATTGTCCGTTTTCATTTGGAGTTTGACAATTGATATAGCAGCTTTAAAAATAAGGTTCTTATGTACGTGTACCCTGTATATATTAATATGTTTTTTTTTTTTTTTTTTTTTTTTGTCACACTTAACTATATACATTAGAGTGGCCGTTAATTGTATAGAAATTTTTTTTATTTCTTCTACTCTCACCCCCCAAATCGGTTCAGTTTTATGTAAAAAAAAATACAAAAAAATTTCATACCGATAAGTTGCGTCCGGCCCTCAAAGTTGGCTTTCAGGCCCATTTTTCAATGTAATGGATATTGTAAATGATTTCCAGATTGTTAGGATTTATAGTATGGGGTTTCTGTAAACAAATTCTAAGCGATGTGAAAAATTTCAGCTCTTAAATAAAAACCGTCAAAATATTTTTACATAACACGTCAAACAAATTGAAAAAACGGTAATTTGTAAAAATTCCCTACATTTTTTTCAAAATAAAAAAATCTTTCCTCATTTCCCTACACGCAAAGAAAAGATATGGTTGTAGAATGGTTGAGAAAACAATATTATGTTCTATGAAACAAATGTGTGGTCTTTGAAAACTAATTATTGTTATTTTAAAACATTTATTTCGTTACGATAAACAGAGTAATTTTTGAATTTAATAATTACATTATCACATCCATAAAAAATTGGGATATGGTTAGAGTTTAACAGTATAGTTTTGTTAAAAATTTATTAAAAATACATAATTTGTATTATTATTTAAAAATAATGTGATGTAAACAACAATATAATGTTATCCAAAACCATACTATATTGAGTTTTTAAAGAAATCTTTTTCAGAAACATCTGTCAGTTCAGTACTTCGTTTGTAAGCTATCGGTAGTGCACACGTGGTGTTAAATAAATTAATAAGCAAATAAAGTATAAACAAAACGTTAGACCAATAAAAATATATAAACATTTGTGTATCTCTTTATACAGACATGTCTGTATTTCGTGTAAGTATACATATCTATATATACATTTTATTTCAACAATCTTAATTTATTTTTATTTTGAATTTAATGCACAGCTGTTTCTATAATAAATATATGATTAAAAAATAAAATAGTATTATTATATTAAATAATACTGTGGTCGTATTTACCAATATTAATATAATATTAGAACATGGTATGGTAAGTCTCAATTAAATTTTAGTCACATCTAACAATAGTGTTGTCATATTTACAATACTAAGATTAGTTGTAACAAAGTTTATTGTTTTTGTAGATAATATTATTATTAACTCAGATAATAATATTATTTAAAGTTTGCTTTTTTATTAACAATAATATGATTTGACTGCAACCATATAATTCAATCATAGTATGTTGCTGTTTGATTATGGTTACCTCAACCATATTTTTTCTTTGCGTGTACGCTCAAAATTTAACGGAAAAATCCCTACAAAAAGGGAAAATGTCCTACTTTTGGCATCACAGAGTGCGCTACGCATATACATAAATTTGCATAGCTTCCATTTGAAAACTTTTAGTGTAGAATGAGGACACTATAATTTAATTTTAACTTAAAAAAGCAAAAAAAGATTTAGGAAAAGTTAAATGTTATTTGCATTTCCGGTTTCGCTGTGGGACAACCATACACAGAAAAAAATATCATCAAACTGCGAATAACAATCTTTTAAACTAGTTTGTATCTCATCACCTTACCTTATAACTATATCTTAGATTAATATTGAATGAAAACTAAATAAAAATTGGCACAAATTTAGGCAAATTGGAATTTAAATGTTCCCTTCCGGTTCTGGTGTGTGGTTGCGAGTGTAAAGAAATTTTGTATAACTCATAAATTGTTGGAGATCCCATTTTGGAGTTTTTGTAGTATAATAATGAGATCATTAATTAGGTTAATTTTGGTAAAGAAAATAAGACCGAAAAACCGGCCAAAGTTAGAAAAATTTTAATGTGAATTGGTCATTTCCTGTTATACAGTGCGTTACGCATATAAAATAATTTGCATAACTTTTAGACTTGAAAAAAACTCGAAGTTTGAAAAATTTTATTATTCAATTGGTCATTTCCGGCTTTGCACATGACGAAAAATTTAGTTTTTTTTTAATACATGGTTTTTTTTAAGATTAGAAAATTTTGTATCAGAATCAAATATTTAAATGTTTGTCAATATTATTTTTTGGTTCAAAACATTAAATTAAAAAAAAAACAAAATTTCAAAAATGGTAACACCTTAGCACCCCTCCACTTGACAAATATATGTATGTATGTATGTATATCATACAAAAACATATTTGGCATATCCATTCATATCTCTTGAAAGTATAGTCATGCCGTATATGTACGTATGTATCAAGCAATTTCGGCAAAATACAAATTTGCATTGTTCATTTCACCAATAATGGGCCTTTTCACAAGTCTCGTATTACGACTTCGACTATGATGATTTTGTATTAGACTAAAGAACATTGTAAAATTATTTCTTTAATCTAGTAAAAAATCGTCATAGACGTAGTCGAAATACGACACTCATAATTAGGCCCAATTACTCATATCGATGGTCATAAGTAAAAGGCCCTAACTCGAATTTTAATGAAATTGAGGTTTTCAGTGATTTCAATACATTTCACACAAATACACCTCGTCACAAAAATTTATTGCAATAGTGTAAAAAATAACGCATTTACAATCATTTGTACAAGCACTTGTACTGTTTATTATGATGTTTTTACATTATCCTGCAAAGTTACAGTTATTTGAGTTAGAGCCTTTCTATTTTTTAACCTACATATGAACAGCGCAAAAATTATATGATTACTGGTTGCTATGCATAGGGTGGGGGGCATAGGTGAGTGTTTTGTTTATTTGATTTACAAATTTGGTTATCTAACATAAATTGTAAGTTGTAAGAATAACTTACCTTGATTGCTGGGTGTAGCGTACAAGCGTTCACAAGAGCAAAAAATCTATTTTGATTTATTGTTGTGAGATCTTCCCGCTATAATTTGTGTTCAGTTAACGTGTAGTGTTGTTATGTGCTGTCGATGTAATTTGTAATTCGTTTTTTATGTATTCTTGCCGCATACTACACTTCAAGTATACATGCATACATATGTATTTAGTATGTATGTATGCATATGTATGATTTTACCTTTTAGATGATTTTTCGTTTGTTTTTATTCGTTTTTAGTGTATACTGCTACTTACATACATATATACATATCGATGGTCTTAAGTAGAAAGGCCCCAACTCGTATTGTTTATGAAATAGAGCTTTTCAGTGATTCCAATACATTTCACGCATATACACCTCGTCACAAAAATTTATTGTCATAGTGTAAAAAAATAACGCTTTTACAAGCAGTTGTACAAACAAAGTTACATCTGCATTATATTCACTATGTTTTTAACTTGTATTGCAAAATTACAATTGTTTGAGTTAGAGCATTTCTACTCGAGACCAACGATATGTGTATATGAATGTACACATGTATGTTATTTTATGTTTATAAAATAGTTTTTGTTTTGTTTTGTAATTACATACATACCTAGATGTATTTTTTACTGATAGTTTTGTTTCACTGTGTTTTATACATCTCTCGTAACTGTTGGTAATAAATAGATTATTACATGCATATTGTTTGAAATTAGAATTGTTCGAAGTGATGTGCGATTTTTTCTTAGTACACTGCTTGAGAGTGTTTGTACACATTTGTGCTTCATTGTTCCTTTTAATTTAATATGTATTAATTAATGCACAATATTTGCAAAAACAAAGGTGGGTTTTTAAGCAAATTGTACATATGTAGCACTTTTCACGTTTCATTTTGTGTTTTAATCGAATTTTATTAGTCTATTGGGTGTATTTCACTTGCACTATATCACTTAATAGGTTAGTCCAATCAGAACTGACGGGTTAAGGGAAAAATAATGTTCAACCTTACGCGGAAATTGTTTGATAAATATATATATGTATAATGATTTTAATTATATTATATAATTTTAGTTACTGCCACTTCTTAAATACACTCGGAATTCTATTAAAGTAATAAAAAATTTGTTATTTTCGTCATCTACTTTTGTTCTACACTAGATGTCGACTGTAATGGAAAAGTATCTCTCTATCTACATATGTACATAAGTGTAGAGCATTAAGTACATTCCCCAGGCACACGACTTCAACTACTGCTAGCTATGTATGTATGTATGTAGTAATCAGCTAGTTAAGCCGATAAGTGACTTTTAGCTACACGGGCATGTAGATATTAGAAATTAAGGGAATAAAGTAAGTCGTTAGAAAAAAAAACATATTTGTTGTTACATATTTTAAACCAAAAAAAAAAAAAAAAAAATCTATATATATATAAATAAGTTACATTGTGTTAGTAATTGATGTTCTCTGGAATGCGTAAACCGACTTTGTTTCTGTTTACATGAAAGGTGACGTCAATACCAAGGTTTTTATGTATAAACGGTCTCTGTATGTGTATTGGTTCACGAGTTATATTTTAGTGAACACTGCATTCATTTCGAAATACTTGAGTTAATATTTTGAAAAACTGAAATACAATTCGTTTTTAAATTCATTACAATTCAATTTTAGTCAAACCATTAATTTGATTTATATACTTAGCTATTGTAAATCACAACTTTGGGGGTGTATTAAATAAATTACATATAAACACATCACTAAAAACTTAAATATTTAAATACATTATGCATAGCAATGAGCCTTCTTATACTTAACGGATATTCCAAACATTAAATCAAATAGCTAATATGTACATACATGTATGCTGTAACGGACTTTTCTCCAAGGTCGCTAGCTTTTGTGTGCATGCTATGACTGACATTTAATGATCATTATGATCTTTTTATATTCTTAATAATTGCATTATTCAACTAAGATATGTGTTACTACGTTTATACACGCACTATTTGCAAATAAAACTATTTGCAAATAAATTAACTAACTGTTTATAAACCATTGTACATGTACATATAAAACTTTGGTAAAAATAACTCACTGTTTATAAGGCATTGTACATGTACATATAAAACCTTGGTAAAAATTGTGTAAATGTGCAAAATATCAAATAATAATTGGTTTTTATTGCCACTATTTGCTTCTATCAATATTTTTTGTGCAATATTTATTAATTTATTGTTTTTTATTGGCAAACATTTGTAAGTGTGGCAACCTCAAGCATTTTATTTGCAAATAGTGCGTTAATCATGAATAGTTTTCTGAGTTAGTAAGTCGCAATAAAAACCATAATATGGCGTATAAACGTAGTATGTCTCAATTTTTGAATTTCGCGAATAAATAAAATTTCAATTACTTCATATTTAATTGGTGTAGCCACATTTTTTAACTTAAAATGTTATGTACGCGCAATAATTTATGGCGTCAATCACGTAATGATAACAATGTTGCGGCATTTAGAGCATCTCAAAGTGACGAACAACGTGTAAATAATACTTTGGAGCGTGCTGAATTCAATTAGATTTAGATTTAGATTTATTTATTTTCAATTCAGTACTAATAAAGCCTATAAGGCCGAACTATTTATTACGTAAGGGTAACACATAGAAAAACTACACCTTATTAAAATTAGTAGGAATGATACACCAATATAATATTCAATACTAATACTAGAGAAAAAAAAACAAAACAAACAAAAAATAATAATAATAAGGAGTAGAAATTCAATTACAATAGTTTCAAAAATATTAAAAAACTAATACATATATGAAAAAACTATGTACATAAATATGTATATGAATATTTGATTTCGTTACATTTCATGGCTCCCCAGCCGTTTAGATAATCACCCTTATTCTATTTGGCGTCGGCAACATCGTCGTCAATTTTGAAACAACATCAATATAACACAATATCAATGCTAACTTTGTATTCCTTAACAGTGTTATGACGACGTTGCCTGTTTATCGATAAATACAATACACATATCCAATATTTGAGTCAGCTGATTCATTTTGTTTACTATTTTTGGTAAAAGTGTTTTTGAATAAGCAAAAGCTTTGTAAATAAATTAAAATAAAATGTTTTTCTTTCCTATTGGGACGATGAAAATAAAAAAATTTAATAGTGAAAATAAGATTTCTCAGACAAAATTCATGCATTTGCCAGTTACCCAAGGAAAAGTAAGTGATAAATTCCGTCATGTTTTTGGAAAATAATGAGTAATGTTCATCCTTTTAATATTTTCAAGTTATTTTCGGCTGAACAAAACATCATTTAGGCAAGTATTGGACAAAATACATATAGCCTATTTTTTTGAAACAAAAGGGATCAGATCAACGTTTATTGGAGATTGGAGCTTCCTCCAAAGGAGTTCAGTGCTAATTGTTTATATATTCCACCTCCAGTTGCTTCACACTCAGTACTGTTTGCAGCCTTTTTTAATTTAAACCTCAAGTCCCCACTGTACCTTGAAATAATTGGGAACATTACCTCTGCGGAATCCACTAGCAAAATACGGACTTTTTTCAACTCTTCCACAAGCTTTTCAAATTGGTTGGGGATAGTCATTTTAATTTCGTCCATATATTTTTCACTTTTTTTAAGAAATTTTTTTAAATAAATACGTATATTTTTATATCTACTTTGGTATTTCTTATATTTCACTTTTTTAACATTTAAATTATTTTTCAAATTCGTTGATGCATGCACACAACAGAACACGACATCAAAAACACTGACGACAAAATGAACGACAACATCAACATCAATTTTTCTTACAGAATACTAAAAATTTGCTGACAGTCATCGATAAATGGCAATACTATCTACAGGAATACCGATTTGCAAAAAACCATTAAAAACGACGTCGTCTTATGTTGCCGACGCCAAATAGAATAAGGGTGAATAATTAAAGTTAGAAAAAAGAAAGGTTAAAAAAATAATAACCAGGTCCAACTAAGCGGTGATCTGAATGCTTGACAGATTCAAAAGATGTTCTAGTAGTTTTTTACGATATGTATAAATTGTTAACTGGAAATTTCTGACAATGCTTGGTAAATGATTAAAAAATCGGGCAACACGAATTAAAAATGATTTTTCAAAAGCATAACAAGATATTCTAGGAATAATAACCTGTGGGTTCCTTACTGAACGAGAGAAAACAAATCTATTACGAAGAGTGATTGGATTGCCACTTCTAATGACACCATAGAAAAAAATTAGACTCCCAAAAACAAGAAAGTTTTTAAGCGAACAGCCAAGAAACTCACATACAAATTCTGAAATATACTCACGAAAACCAATTTTGTATACAAAACGGACTATCATGTTGACAATCCGCTGAAGTTTAGACACGTTTGATGCATTAGTACCTGATACAGCCTCGAGCCCATATAGGTAAAGAGGCATTAGTAAGGCGTGAGACAGTCTCTTTCTAATGTAGAGCGGTAAATATAAATTTGTCGAGAATAACCTACGTAAAACGCCAAAAATTATTCCATGCAATGTGTTAAAATGAAGAACGAAAGAAAGCTTGTTGTCAACAATAACACCCAACACCAAAAGGCTGTCAACAAAATCGATAGTGATATCATTTGAACTTATAACAAAATCAAAGACAAACCGTGACGATTTACTAAAACCAATGGCTTTTGTTTTAGCAATATTTAAACGAAGTGAATTAGATTGAGTCCATTGATGAACACGTTGTAAACCGAAATTAATGTTGCTTTCCAGCACATCAGAGAAATCCCGTCCACATAAATAATATAAAAACGTCATCTGCATATATGAAAGCTCTACAAATATGGGAGTTGACACAATCACTAAGACTATTTATATACATGATGAATAATAGTGGGCCTAAAACTGATCCCTGGGGAACACCTGCACCTATCGATTTAATATTAGAGTTAGTTCCATTTACAGAAACAAATTGGGATCTACCATTCAGATAAGACCAGATAAGTTTACAAGCAGATATAGAAAAATTAAATTCGTTATTAAGCTTAATAACCATTTTGTAATGGTCAATTGAATCAAAGGCCTTTGAAATGTCTAGAGAAACTACCACACAAAGTTCGTCAACGTTAAGGCCTTCTCTAATAAGGTCAGTCACACATAAAACCAAGGAAGTTGTATTGTATCCAGAACGAAAAGCAAATTGGGATTCATACAGAGATGGTAGAACCTTATCAGATAGCTGTGACTTCAACAGATGTTCTACGACCTTGGACAAGGCAGGAAGGATTGATATGGACCTAAGATCTTCAGGTCCATGCACCACCTTCGACTTAGGAATAGCTACAACCCGTGCAGTCTTCCAAGCCGTGGGAAAAATAGAGGTGGTTAAAATATTATTAATAAATGAGAGGAAGTAATCAGATAAGTAAGGGTAAATGAGTTTAATAAATTTAATGGAAATATTATCAACACCAAGTGCATTAGACTTTACCCTACACAATGCTTGTAAAACTTCAGGTTCAGTTACACAACGAAAAGAAAACCCCAAATCAGAATCCGCAAAATCCCGAAAATCAATTGAAGCATAATTACTGCAGTTGCTATTTGAAACAAAAAAATCATTGATTAAGTCTGCATTATATTCAAACAAAGAATCACGATCAGCAACACAACCAGCACTCCTTAAAATTCTCCACACACCCGAAGAATCAAGACCATTAAAAAAAAAATTTGAAAAAAAAACTCTTTTTTATCTACGAATAATCCTTTTCAGACGGTTTCGATATTTACAAAATGTTCTTCTATTATAATCAGAAGGATCTGATAAAAAGGCAGTAAAAGCCAACTCCCTTGATATACGAGCAGAGGTCACTTCGTTAGATTTCATCCACGCATCAACCTCATATTTAATTACCTTCCTCCTTAGGTGTACAAATAACAAAAGCTGTTGAAAAATATAGTTTAATGTAGAGCATTGATCATCAACACTGCAAAAATTAAATGATGAGAGGTCAAAGTCAGACAAAAAACCTAAAAAGGCATTCCAATCAACGAAATTATAATCAAGAAATTCTATGTACTCTACAATATTATTAATGTCAATAGAGAAAGACGCAAAAATCAAAGCATGATGTGAAAAGGTTGGAAATTGGATTTGATCAGAAAAGTTCATAGTTGCATGGTCACTTAGCAACCAATAATCAATCAAAGATGTTGAGTTATGGGCTATATCAAAATGGGATGGTCTGTTATTATGATAGATAAACAAATTGTTTCTAGTACACATTGAACGAAAATTGTATACCTTATAGGCGTCAAATAAATTGTAATTGAAATCTCCAACAATAATTATATTCGAATAATTTAAAAACAGCTGATAGTGTCTATTCTCAAAAGTAACAATATCACCGTGGGGAAGGTACACAACACCAAACAAAACTTTTGACCTACCAAAACAGAGTTCAACAAAAAGAGTCTCACAGACGCCAGCCTCATCGACTTTGAATACAAGCCTATGTTTAATCTTGTTGGACACATACAACCCTACACCACCTCCCCTTGAACCCGTACGATCATTTCGGCGAAATTTATAGCCTGGGATATTGACTGATCTAGTAGAAACATGCGGCTTTAACCAGGTTTCTGAAATTGCAAAAAGGTCAAGTTTAGATTCATTTAAAATGCATTTTAACTCATCAATTTTTGAAAAACCAGCAGTAGGTCTAATACTCTGGCAATTAAGATGTGCCACCTTCAGCTGATGTCTAAAAGGATGCAACACATTCTTAATAAAAGAACCACCACCAACCGGACCAAGATTATTATTAATATGTGACATCACAAAAAAAAACAGCGGGGAACCATAAATAACAATCTCCAAAGAAAGTTAATATTATAAAATTTAAAATTAAATTTAAAAAATTCACAGCTAAAAATTTCATATCTAAATGAAGCTAATCAATCAGCTAATCAAATAAATGGAAGAAAATTAGATTAAGAACAAAAATTAAAAAAAAAAATATTCTTCAAGGCCAGAGAGAAGCGTTAGCTAGGTCAGATGGAGACTGCACGTTATTTTTACACGAATCACATCTATAAGAGACTGCGTTCTGCTTAGCCATCATATTGCACAATTGCTCTGAAATACCCACACATTGTATATGGAACCAAATCAAACAAGCCTCACACTGAACACTGCCTCCTTTACCAATGTCCTTCTTGCATTTGTGACACGCGAACTTCTTTCCAGTCATCTCAATAGGTAAAGCAAATGTAACCAAAAATAATTAAAAGTAATTAAGATGGCGGCACGGCAAAATAAAAACAGCAGCGGCAATTTAGCAGCAGCAAATACAAATGCAGTCAAAAATCAATTTACTATTGCATTTGATTAAATCAAAAATCAACTCCAACAATTTAATTCAATTTAATTTAAGTTCTTTCTTAATCTTTTCACAAAAATTTGAGCAGCAGAAGAAATAAACACTATATAGTCACGGTGTTGCCAGATTAATGATTATGATGCAAACTTTGATTACGTTTTTCATGGCAAGGTTTCAATTGGTTCAATGAGTACTGTTTGCAGTCATTGCAAGGCATTTAATTTTAAACATCAGGTATCTGGATTGTGTTGTTCAAACGGACATGTTAAATTATTAGAATTGAATCCACCACCGGAGCCCTTGCATAATTTGATAACTGGTGGCACACCAATTTCAAAGCATTTTCTGGCAAACATACAAGCGTATAACTCCGGATTTTAAATGACTTCATTTGGAGCGACAAATAAAGGGTGTTTTTTATTGAGGTATAGAACTTTAAGTTGGCATCACTTTTTTAACTGGCGGCCATTTTGTCAGCTCTCAAGTGATTAATATTAAGTTTGGTTTGCCATTTCATCATGAACAGGTTGACAAAAGAACAACGCTTGCAAATCGTGCAAATTTATTTCGAAAATAATGGTTCAGTTCGCGAAGTTTACCGCAAGCTCCGTCCATTTTATGGTCGACATAATCGTCCATCAGAGCAATTAATTCGGTTAACCATGGATCGTTTTCGCACTACGTTTACTCTATGTGATAATACGCATCCGCAGAGACGTCGAACAGTGCGCACCGAAGAAACAATTGCCGCTGTAGAGCAAAGTGTTGAAGAGGACCCGAATGAATCGATTCGCCACCGTGCACAGCAATTGGAGCTTTGTCCATCAAATTTTGTTCCCGAATTGGATGGCATGAATGTGGATGAGTTGTGGTTCCAACAAGACGGCGCTACATGCCACACAGCGCACGTCACAATCGATTTATTGAAGGAAACATTCGATGAGCGCATAATTTCGCGGAATGGACCTGTCAATTGGCCACCAAGATCGTGTGATTTGACACCATTGGATTATTTTCTTTGGGGATATGTGAAGTCGCTCGTCTACGCCAACAAACCAGAAACGTTAGGGGACTTGGAAGCCAACATTCGTGGCGTTATTGCCAACATACGGCCCCATATGTTCGAAAAAGTGGTTGAAAATTGGACCTGTAGAATTGGCTTTATTCGAGCCAGCCGCGGCGGCCACATGCCCGAAATCATATTTAAACATTAATGGCATAAAATTATCCTTCCAATAAAGTCAAATTGATGGACATTTAAACGATTTTCTTGTGTTTTATTTCAATTCGAAGTTCTATACCTCTAAAAAAAACACCCTTTACTATTCGGGACAATTTTATGCCAACGTTCAAGGTATTTTTGTTTGTTTTGATGTTTATTTAGATGATCGCGAAACGTGCTATTGTGAAAATTTCAATCTTCAATAGATTCAAGGCCAAGTTTACCATCGACTTGGTTCTTTGTTACCCCTTCCTGATCAAAGTTATCAATTTTTGCAAATATACTTTGTGGGTAACTCAAATGTGGAAACCGATTTTCGTTGTGATATTTCATCACATTTGCGGAGGGATATTATCGAGCGCTTGCAGAATATGTTGCATGTTGAAAATGAATTAGTGCGACTTTTTCAAACTGCTCTCGATCAAATGCCATCTGATGAATATGCAATTGTGATTCGAGCTTATAAAACGCTTCCTGGGCAACATGTCAGACGATTTAATGCGCCCACAATGGATGATGTCGCTATTTTTATTGTTTTATTTTCTTTTTTGCACTACGAAGTGTGCAGAGGTTCGCTACTTTTACTATAAAAACTTAAAAAAGTAGCATCTTCTTGCTTATATGTACATAAAATCTCTTATTCTTTATTCAGTCATTGAATTTAAATGACATTTTTATACATCTGATTTGTTAGGTTTTAAACGTTTTGTCTTTAGTTTTAATAAAAATTTGACTTGGAAAAAATTCTTTCACTAATCGTTATCGTACAAAACAAAATATTTTTCGGTTCTTTTTTTTAGATTTATAATAATACATGTAATGGCCCAAAATTAAATGGAAGAAAAATCTGTCTTTTTACCAAAGAAAATCTGTAATTATTTTGTAACTTTTCTTTTATTTCCTTGCGCATTTCTGTTTTTACTTTTATGAATTGTTGTAGAATTAAACTTAGAATGTCGCGTTCCGATTTTGACAAATAAAGGTCTCTGAGTGTCAGATCACATGTGTGTCAGATGTAAACTCGGCCTTACTTGCTGTAAAGTTTTAGCTATTGTTCTAGTGTCATCACCTTATTATTGCACTTTTGCATTCATAACAGTGAGACTACACGAAACATATGTAAGTTTGTAAATTTTTGTGTTGGTAATTGTCAAAATCTGTTGCTAAAACAAAAAATGACTGTGTAAACCGTAAATGTTAGTGTTCGAACACATTTTTGGAAATAATTATTTGAATAAAAGTCTCAGCAATTATATTAGAACACAAGCTGTAAAATTTACCTTTTTTTCTTACAAAGTAATGGCGGGAAAGTAAAAATTATAACTTTATTACAAACAAAAATCAAGCAGAAGTACAAAATATATGCTACGTGGCAGAAGTATTAAGAAATCAAAACTTAAAACTCGCGCTTTGTGTGCATGCGACAACTTAAATCTCGATTTTTAACATTATACGTCTTGCCACCCCTTAAAATAAGTTTAAACACAAACTTTTTTGTGACGTGTGACGTCATTCTGCCGACGGTATTGCTTATGTTTAGAAATAAAAATTGCACATCTATTCGTACTGTAAAGTGAATAACGACACTCATAAAGGAATGTATACATACAAACTTAAGTTGCCATAATAAAATTAAAAAATCCCGGGAATTCCCGCACAAATTTCCCGGGATTTCTGTTCCATAAAATGTGCGGGAACCCGGAAAATTTTTCCCGAGAAATACCGTATGAAAAACACTACTTGCATTAAACTATCCTCCATAAGTTTTGTTGTGAGTTTCTTTGGCTTTGTATTGCAAAATGGCAATTGCGTTGCACAAGGAACCATTGAAAAAGTTGGTTTCCGATTCTCCCGAACCCACCTTGCTTTACAGTTTTTCTATTGCGATACCCAAAATGACTGTTTTTAACATTGCTTAAAAAATTTTCCTTTGATTTTAGGATTGTACTGTTGGTGGATTTATGCAGCCCATATTTTTTACATAAATCTGTAACCCGCATACCATTTCAATGATAATCGATAATTTTCAATTTATCCTTTAATAACAATTTATTTCTTTTACCCATTTTGATGCTTGTAGCAAAAATTACTACACAGAACTTACCTTCAAATGATATCATACAAAACCATCAAAACAAGAAAACTAACAAGAAAACTAACGGCACGTTTTTATTTATGTTCTTTTTTAGTAACTTTCTGGTAGAAATTATGTTTCTTATTTGATTTTACATTTGTTCGTAGCACAAAATCGAATTTTTGTTCTTTATATAAGGTACTCCTTAGAAAAAAATTGGATGTTCGTTAAATGCGATGGTGTTCACTAAATCGAATGTTCGTTAAATCGGAACACTACTGTATTTAAAATACAAAATAAATCCATATAATATTTATGTATTTAAAATACAAAATACTTTTACGTCATGTATTTAAAATACAAATACGTATTTTGTACATGTACATGCATTTGAAATACTGCCCAACGGCGTTACCGTTGGAGCTACTAAAATAGGAATTCGCCACTTTTGCGACTGCTATTGTGCCACCTTTGCAGTGATGCCAATTTAGCCATTGTTCATCCCATTTAGCCGGAAAAAAGTGAGTTTAGCTATTAGCTATTTTTTTAGCCATTTTTATTTTAAACTAGCTATTTTTCCAAACATGAAATTTGTTTGTGATTTTTCACAAAAAATTTAAACTCGAAACATGGGAACATTAATTAACTACCAAAAAAAAAAAAGTCTAAAGGCGCTTATATGAAAGGGACGGCTCTATTGGTAACAATAAGATATGCTACTGCATTCTTATAATCGTTGCAAGGTGTTTATAAGTTGTCGGGTCTACAGTGAAACCTCTCATAACGGACACCTCCTATAACCGGACACCTCTAATAACCGGACAATTTTTGTAGACCCAACACGTTCATTAGTTTTTCCATACAAAATGCACTCCCATAACCGGACACTCTCATAAAAGCACAGAATCGGTGAATCGCGGCAACAAGAGTTGCATTTAAATAGTAGGTCTTTCTTTATTCAACTCTGATTCATATTTATATTAGTGTCAATGATATTGCTGGTTCCCTGGTTAACGCATATGTAAATACTGATGCGTTGGAGACGCAAAGAAATTGATGTTTATATGAAGAAGTTGTTTGCTTAGCTGGTGTCCCAAAATGGCAGTGAAACAATTGTTTTTATCAATTACAGAAAAAAAAATTATTTTTTAAACGAGTTTGAAAAAGGAAAATATTCTGTGCGCGAACTTGTGAAGATATAAAGTTTCTTGTGTATTTTAACAATTCATATTGGCTACATTTCTTATACAAACTGCCTTTTCAAAGCATTTTTCTAGAGACGACTTTGTTGTATTCCAACAAATAAAATCATTGAAAGTCATTTGAACCCCAACAGCTGAAATTATGCCAATCTAATTTGAAGAAGTCTACTCTTAAAATAATTTTTCAACTACAATGAAATCCAAAAATTATGTAACTCTCTCATAATAAACAGACAAAAACAGGGCGACCGTGAGTGTCCGGTTATGAGAGATTTCACTGTAATTGGTGGTTTATGATATCAATCAAACAAGGGTCATATTTGTTTACACGAGTGAAAATATCAAGAAAAATCAAAGTTTAAATGAAAGTTTAAAAAATAGAAAGTTAATAAAAAGTATAAATAAAAATTTCGCAAGGAGTGGTTTAGTATCCCAAAAATTTAAAGACTTAATAGCAGAATGTACAAATGAATAGAAGGCGTAATGCAAGTATTGTAAGTTTGCACTTGATGCGCAGTTATTTTATTACCTGAAGAAAAATTATTTTATTTATTACTTCAATTTATTGTTTTTATTTACTTTAAAAAGATCCCGATTTTCCTTAAAAAAACAATGTGTGAAACACCTTCTTGTTTTTGCTAAAGTTCATGATTTTTGCATTGGATTTTGCTTAGCCATTTTTTTAGCTAGTTTTTAGCAATTTTTAGCCATTTTTTTTATCTACATTTAACCATTTTTGGTGGAGGAATTCTGGCAACACTGCACCTTTGTAAAATGCAGGAGCACTCCAAAACTACTCCAAATATGTGAAAAATGTGGTCGATTTAGCATTGCGATGTCCTAGGGTTGGACAACATTGTGCAATTTTGCAATTCATCGGACTAACTCCAAAACTACCCCATATGGAATAGTTATAGACTACTCGCATACAACCCTGCAAATAACGTAACTAGTCCATACATGCACGTAAGGACTACTCCATAAAGGACCAGTACAAGTCCAAATGTATGGATAAAACATTTTCGTTTTAACATTACGATGTTCTAGGGGTGGACCACATAGTCCAAATTTGCATTACATCGGACTAATCTCAAAACTACCCCATACGGAATAGTTATAGACCACTCGCATATCATCGGAATGTTAAAAAGGCCATGTTTTTATAAATACATTTGGATTATGTTTGGACTAGTACTCATCCTTCTTGGAGTAGTCTAATATTATTTGCAGTATCTGTCTGTATAGATATGTAAATATAAATGCATGCATATTTATGTACATATGTATGTGCAATGTACATATGTATGTATGTGCCCTTAATTATGAAAGTGGTCTGGTCATATATTTGTTTGGTCGAGATATTTATTACGAGTTACACTAGTATCGATTAATTTAAATTTATTTAATACTTATTAAATATCTGTTGAAGTTTGTTTAAGATTTATTTAAAATTTCGAAGCAAAAATGCACATGACTTGGACGACTTTTATAATTATGCCTGCATCACTAGAATTTTTCCGGCAACAAATGATACAAAGAACACTCATGCACATCAGAAAAAAATGCGTAGTTTTGTTATTTTTAATGACTGTTGGAGACCGGGCTCTAACCCAGAACCTTCGGTTTTATAGTCAACGTGCTAACTGTATCTGTATCTTCTGAAAATTTAAGTAAATTTCTATAAGAATCACATATTATATGAATTATTTTTACATTTTGTGGATTTATATATAAAAATATTTATCATACAAATAGCATTTGTATTTATATATTCTTGATGTTTGTACAAATAAGCAGATTTGTTTTTTATTTTTTTGATTTTAAGGTTGCCCTTTTTTCTTAAAATCCCCTTTTTGGTGCCACCTTTTTTAAAACATACGGTTTTTTCCGCTTTTTGAAATTTTACAATGGTAATGCTGGTTGCATATATAAGTACATACATATAGATATTACATCCCTATTGCCTTTTACACATGTCTCTATGCAACCTATTTGATCAGTCTTTAACCTTTGTTTATGAAAGAATGCTGTCGTCAGCAAATACGTCCAATTGAAAAATTTCAACTTAAATCTACGTAAACAATATTAATTTAATCTTTTACGGCAACGATTTTGCTTCATATGAATTTCATGTTAATCTAACATGATTTATAGTAATTTTCAAAGAAAATTTTTCCTTTTGAAATAATATGAAGCATCACGTTTGTTGTTTTGTTTTTCTGGAAGAAATATCTTAGCATTTATTTATATGATGGTAGTTAATATCAAAGTATAGTTGAATCAAAGTTATTCCAGGTGTGAACAACATGAATTTAATTTAATTTAATTTAGTATTTGTTTTTTATTAATTATTTAACTTATGTGTGTCAATTGGCAAAGGCATCAGAAACATTTTTGTATATATATAATTATAATTGGCTCTCGGACTAAGATTTGAACTCGGAACTCATCGCGTAGTAGCCAATGCGCTTACCCCTACAGCAACAACTTTAAATATTCTTTAGATACACACTAAATATATACCATCATGAATAATATTTTAATTCAACATTATTTACTTGATAATTTAACACACAAATTATTTGAAAAGTTCTAGTTAAAAATTTATACAAAATACTTTGACTTGTCTTCAGAATTGAACAGAAAAATATTTGCTACGATAGCCTACTGGATGTGCGCTAGTCTGTTAAAATGGAGGTACCATGTTCAAATCCTGCAGCGTAAGTTAAGGTTTAAAAAAATAAATAAAATAAGTAAGTTTAAGTAAATAAAATAAATTAAAAAATAAAATTACTTTTTACTTTATCTGCTTCATTTTTGCAATATCAAAATTAATTCGATAATCTCTCACTTTTAATATTGCTAGCGAAACTTCTATATCGAATATATTTTTGGACAACACTGAGCGACATGTGAACTTTTTTGGATTCATTTTTGAGTGTCACTCTCGATATCGATATCGAAATCGATATCAATAGCAAAAGTCTTGGTCAACTGGGTTGCAGCTATTAACAAAGCAAATAAATACGAACACACTTATGCATCATATTATTTAAATGAAAATCCAAAAATCCCAAAACTGAGCCTTGAGGTACCCCAAATGTATGTAAAATGCTTGATTTAATACGACCGATGGAAACATATAAGAGTGCAGAGATGAGAATGCAAATTTAGTTTATTTACGAGAAAACTGAAGGGTCCGCCATCTAACGATTTTTTTTTCAACTAGTGCTTATTTCGTGAATGGTAACACTTAGCTCATGTCTGATTTGATAGATAATTGGTTTTATCCTTCCGCTGAACTAGCCAACTGACCATCCAATGCGTTTTCGCTTCGCTAAGTGGGCCTGCGATCGACTTACAGAAGATGCCGATTTTGCCAAAAAAAAAATCATATTTTCAGATGAAGCTCATTTTGATCTTGGCGGGTATGTAAACAAGCAAAATTGTCGCATTTGGCGCACAGAAAACCCGCACGCATACATTGAAAAGCCGACGCACCCAAAACGAGTCACTTTTTGGTGCGGATTTTGGTCCAGAGGCATAATTGGGCCATTGAGCAAGGAGTGGCCGTTACAGTCAATGGCGATCGTTATCGGGCCATGTTGAACGAATTTTTGTTCACAAAAATTGAAGACGAGGATATTGGCAACATTTGGTTTCAACAGGACGGTGCTACGTGACACACAGCCGAAGCTTGAGTAGTTTTTTTATAGCATTTTAAAAAAAAGTTATCTGGCGGACCCTTTATGATCAAGTCGATCAAAAGGATTCTTGTCAAAACACAAAGTTCAAAAGATGTGTTGCAAAAACTTGTTTGGTGTTAAACGATACTTACGGCCCTGTTCTCTTAATCGAATCGATTTGAAATCGAACGATTACCAAAATTAATCATGGTCCTGCTGACGTGTTTAAAATCATATGATATAATTTGCTTATAGGTATGATATTTGAGAAAAATTAAAAAAAGTTTAAAGAAATGTTTTATATATGTAGAAATAAATATGTATATATTTATAGTAAAAAAATTGTGCGGGGACACGCCCAATAATTTTTTTATTTGATTTTATGATATTATATACCTTTGGTTCTTGTAATTACACAATTTTAAAGTTGAAAAAATGGGCAGGGTTACAACCATCATAATCTATTTTTATATTTCACGTGGTTCTACTCAAACGATTTTTACGAAACTTACAACTTGAGTTCAAAAGAGACACAATCTTCCATCTGGAAAAATGGGCGGAGTCACGCCTATTAAAATTTAATATTTAATTTTAAGTGGTTCTACGGTACCAATATTTTGCAAAACTTAACACATACCCTGAGCTCTGAAAAACACAAAATCTTGTATTTAAAAACTGGGCGTAGGTACGCCAATTAAAATTTAATCGAATTTAATATTTTGGAAAATGTTCAATCAGATCTTTTTTGTTAAAATTATTCTGTAAGTTATTTATCACTAAATGCTTAATTTTAGATTTGATGACGATCAAGAGAGATTCCTGCGCAAGTAATGAATCATTTTACTGAATATGCGTATGTCAACTATTTTTACAACATGTGAATAATGAAATTAAAAATTAAACTTCTCCGATTTGTTCTATAGGTTTTGGTGAATCCATCGTGAGCTTCATACAAGCGAGAACTAATAATACATCACATCACGGCCCACAGTGATTTGTTCCATAGACAAAACTACAAAAAATACTCGTGTCCTATATTTTAATAAAATATATCAACGATGTTCTGTGGTTTGCACTTTCAAGCAACAAGAACAGCTCTCAGAATTAATGAAAACAATGAAAACATGGATGTTAAATCTATTTCGCGGAATGAATAATCATAATTGGCGTACTTATTTCTTTGGCAGCACATTATGTATTCTTCAAAGGCAATGAATAGTCGTTGTTCTTTTTTACATTTATTTTCATTTACATTCTTCGTACAACCACAATTCGAGCTGAAATAAAGTCATCCAATCTAAAAATGTAAAGTACGAAAATAAAAAACATTTTAGATATTGAGCTCTTGTTTCAATACATCATTAATTGAGTTTCTCATTTGTTTAAATGAAGGTTTTTAGATATTTTAAAAAATAATTGTTTGCAGAATGTGAACAAATTGCACCTTAAAGGTAAATATATATTTATACATGATAATGACCCCAAGAATAACTTAAGGCTGGTTAAGGAATGACTTCTTTATAAAGTAAAACCGAAGCTTCCACATCTTCCACAGTCCCCAGATTTAAATCTGATCGCATATTTATGGGCGTCAAAAATAGACGGCCATCGTCTCTATCTCAAATAAGTACAATTTTAAACGAAAACTGGGAAAATGTGTCAGCGAATGCAACTAAACATTAGGTTTCTTCGATGCCTAAAAGGCTTAGAGAAGTTTTTGATCAAAAAGCGAACAAACAAGCTATTAAAATTATAAAAAAAAGTTACATAATATATTCAACAATAAATCGTATGTTCTTTTTGCAATCGGATAAAATATTGAATTTTATTATTTTTTGCTTGTTTAATATTGTTTATTGAAATCAAATGTGGTATTTTTATTTAATTTAAATTACTTCTACTTTCAAATAAAAAAGTTTATAAAATTAATGATTTTCCTTTAAAAACTACAATTAATTTAAAATATTAAGTCGTATGTAGAGTTTTGCGG
This sequence comes from Tachina grossa, assembly GCA_949987645.1. Taxonomy (NCBI): domain Eukaryota; kingdom Metazoa; phylum Arthropoda; class Insecta; order Diptera; family Tachinidae; genus Tachina; species Tachina grossa. Next base: position 1,669,782 of record OX465279.1, on the reverse strand, counting down.
GTAAGTGTATATCTAGGTGTTCTAACAAATTTTTGGGTAGTTTTCCTCATGATCTGCATTAGCAACAGCAAAATGCGCATGGAATATATATAACTCGTATATAACCAATTTCAATATATTTTTAAATAGGTTAAGTATTAATTTTGGGAAAAAGTGCGATAAAAATATGAAAACAACATGAAAAAAATTTAAAATACACAGAAAAAAATTATTTGTAAATACAATTAATTTTTTTGTTATATCAATTAAATAATTAATTGATTTTGAACCTGCAACGATTTTTGTAAATATAATTAACGAAATTGTAAGTTGAGAGAAAATCTGAAAAATATTTTTAATTAAACATATCAACCAACAGTTTGTTGAAATTTATTTATTTGTTCAACATTTATTTTTATTTGATTTCAAAGTTGTTTCAATTAAAGTTATTGTTAATTGTTGAATTTCCGTACCATAATAGTTATATTAACAATGCTTTTTTATACACAACACAATCCTCGAAACGATTTTTGCTTGTCTGCGAAAAACACTAAATGTCTTTGAGCGGAGTTGAACCGGCAATCTAAGGAGTAATAAACTAACTCACTCACCTCTCAGCTAAATAGCAACACTTTATTAGATAAGCAAATGATGAATACACACAAAACATGATTTTTTATTTCTTCTACATGTGCGCATTCCGTATATGATATAATTTAACAAATAATTTTGTTGAGTAGTTTAATTGACTACAAAAATTTAAATTTGTCATATCAACAATGATCATTGTTAATTTCTAATTAAATATTAACAATTTGTTTTGCTGGTTGCATTTCGATGATATTTTTTTCTGTGTAAGAGCACAAAAGATATTTATTTTCGTTGAGTTTTTCCTATTATCCCATTATTAAAAAAAAATATTTGTGTAAATTTCGGTATGTGTTTAAAATATTACCGATTTAGAATATTTTGAATATTAAACTTAATATTTAAAATTCCAGAGAAATCTCGCTTGCAAATACCAAGAAACTGTATATATAAACAGTATATATTCCAAAACTTCTCTTCTCTTCTTGCGTAGACTTTAAGTTGAAATTTTTCTGTTTGTAGTATACAGGCCTGTCACAGAAATCGGTCAAAATTGTTTTGATTACGAATTTATATTTGCATCGATTTTTTTTACCAATCAATCATTTTCAATTTATATATATGTGGAAATATTGTGAAACCCAAAACCAAAAGCATATGGTTATTAGAACAGCAAAACAAAATACAAAAAAAGTAATTTTTTTTGAAAAATTCGCCAGAGGCCTAGTCTGCCTACAATATTGCGGCAGTAGTGATTGAGAGACGCTAAAGATCCACTTTCATATCAAAATGTGGCATCACTTTGATGATGCTGCATCGTTAGGAATTGAGAAAAAATTTTATATTTGTAAAAAAATTAAATAAACAAAAAAAGTTTGTGAAAAACATATTTTTTATTGAAATCGACTTTTTTAAATCGATTTTTGTACTTTCACATACAGCAAATTATAATTCCGTTCATTGAATTTAAAGTGGTTTCATTTTGTTTTTCGTTTTCTAAGGAACCTAATTACGGAATTGAAAGCAATTTCAATCGAGTTTGATTTCTGTGACAAGCCTGATAAACATAAAAAATTTTGTTTACATTTTCCTCTGCTGAACTAACTCCCCACAGTGAGTTGATATTACGAACAAACATAACTTATTTCCTAGTAACTAGCATATCCATACATACATAAATATGTACATGTTGCAAACTTTGTGCAACTTATGAACGCAGCCAATTAACAATAACGTCAGCGTTATTTGTATCATCCATCCATCCCTTGCACAAACTAACAACTTTTTCTTGCAAATTACTACTGTTGTTTTTTTTTTTTTATTCTATCATAATTATATTTTTTATCGTTTGTTTCCCGTCAACTAACTGCTAACTATGGGTTAAATGCTTAATTATAGACTTATAAAATAAATTTTTAACACATGAAAACATATTTCACCAGATACTCCTTTTCAATTTATAACAAATTGTAGTTCATTAAAATACAAAAAAAAATATAAGCGAGAATCTAAACACAAAAACAAGCCTATTCGGCTGGCTGCCCAGTTGGCCAAGGCATTCGTTATTGATATCGATTTCGTATATATCTCGAAAGTTTATCGTGCAAACAATCTCGATAGTGATATTTAAAAATGAAACGAAAAAAAATCACCTGTCACTCAGTTTTGTCCCAAAAAACATTCGATTTCGAAGTATCGCCAGCAATATCAAAAGTGACAGAATATCGAACTAATTTTGATAACCCAAGAAGCAGCCGAAAAAGTAAAAAGTAATTTTATTTTTCAATTTATTTTAACTTACTTATTTTATTTATTTGCTTTTAATACCTTATCTTACGCTGCAGGATTTGAACATGGTACCTCCATTCTAACAGACTAGCGCACATCCATTAACTAGGCTATCGTAGCAAATCTTTTTCTGTGTCTGTGTCATGGTTTGAACTTGGTACCTCTAGACTAACAGGCTTCCGTCACGCATTCGAAAAACTATAGAGAGAAGTTCGAAGTCCGAAGCTTTAGCGAACATACAAAATTTCTTAGATTGGCAAACAAATATCGAACAATTTGTTTCGAAATTTCTTCGCTTTAGTGAGTATTCGTTTTTATCGAATCTCAGGTCAAGTGGGTGTCTGTCTGCCTGCCCGTGTGTTTTGTACGTCTGACTGAACGGCTGTTCTGTTTTCATGCTTAAGATTTTAAAACGCACACAATTGAGCGAGCGAGTAAGTGAGCGAGTGTCGCAAAGTAGTTCACTATAATTTAATGTTCAGAAGTATAAATTATCTAAAAACAAACGCATTTCTAATACATAGTAACCAAATGTTTTATGGGTATTACCTTTCGAATAGAGATGTCGTATGTATGTGATATGAAATTACATATATACATATGAGTACCTAACAAGTGATTGAGGCTGATGGTGCAAGAGCCATTCTTTTAAGCGTGTACTTGAGCAAACCAAACTGCTTTTTAATAAGTTTTCCTATTTTCATTATTCAAAAGCAAGTCTGAATGTTAGAGTTTAGACAGGAAAACATTTTGAAGGGAAACATTTAGTTTGGTAGCAATTTACGGATGAGGAAGAGATAATAATTTTTGTGTTCGGTACTCGGCGAAGTGCTTTGTTTTCATATTCTTTGCTACATATGTATACATTCATACATATGCCTGATATTATCCAATAATGTTGGAATGACGCCGGCAAAAATTTCGTCCATGTGAACGCGAAGAAAACAACAAAAGAGAATTCCATATATTTTCCTTCCAAATGCTCGCCCGTCTAAACTCAGGTACACGCAAAGAAAAGATATGGTTGTAGAATGGTTGAGAAAACAATATTATGTTCTCTGAAAGAAATGTGTGGTCGTTGAAAGTTTTCAATGACCACATATTATTATTAACTGAGATAATAATATTATTTAAAGTTTGCTTTTCTATTAACAATAATGTGATTTGACTGCAACCATATAATTCAATCATAGTATGTTGCTGTTTGATTATGGTTACCTCAACCATATTTTTTCTTTGCGTGTAATATTTCAGTACAAAGAAGATTATTTATTATTCAAATTCTAAGTTATTAATTAAGTAGTTAATTATTGTTATTTTAAACATTTATTTCGTTACGATAAACAGAATAATGTTTGAATTTAATAATTACATTATCACATCCATAAAAAATTGGGATATGGTTAGAGTTTAACAGTATAGTTTTGTTAAAAATTTATTAAAAATACATAATTTGTATTATTATTTCAAAATAATGTGATGTAAACAACAATATAATGTTATCCAAAACCATACTATGTTGAGTTTTTAAAGAAATCTTTTTCAGAAACATCTGTCAGTTCAGTATTTCGTTTGTAAGCTATCGGTAGTGCACACGTGGTGTTAAATAAATTAATAAACAAATAAAGTATAAACAAAACGTTAGACCAATAAAAATATATAAACATTTGTGTATCTCTTTATACAGACATGTCTGTATGTCGTGTAAGTATACATTTCTATATATACATTTTATTTCAACAATCTTAATTTATTTTTATTTTGAATTTAATGCACAGCTGTTTCTACAATAAATATATGATTATAAAACAAAATAGTATTATTATATTCAATAATACTGTGGTCGTATTTAACAATATTAATATAATATTAGAACATGGTATGGTGAGTCTCAATTAAATTTTAGTCACATCTAACAATAGTGTTGTCATATTTACAATACTAAGATTAGTTGTAACAAAGTTTATTGTTTTTGTAGATAATATTATTATTAACTCAGATAATAATATTATTTAAAGTTTGCTTTTCTATTAACAATAATATGATTTGACTGTAACCATATAATTCAATCATAGTATGTTGCTGTTTGATTATGGTTACCACAACCATATTTTTTCTTTGCGTGTAATGTTTCAGTACAAAGAAGATTATTTATTATTCAAATGCTAAGTGTACAATGTCGCAGCAGAACGGAAGAGTATGCTACCAAAGGATCGTATCTGTCTGCCAACGTGATAGCTAAAAGTTTTTTTGTACCAGTTTTGACATGATTAGCATCAAATTCAATACAAGGTCGATTGATGCTTAACTAAATGGAAACAGGGTTTTGATTTTCATTTACTGTTTTAAAAAAAGAAAGGAAAGCAATAAGGTCATTAACACCAGTAAAATAAGAAAATTACACTGTAAAAAGCGTGTGTAAGTATGTGTGTGTGTTGAAATGAAAGCCATTCTTCTCGATACTTAAGAAAATAAAACAAGCTTTAAGCTATTTTATGCCAGAAAAGCGTCAGTCACATGTCTTAAAGTGGCAATTCAAACATTTTTCAATGCACAAATTTAGAAAATCGAATAGTTAACTTTAATTTAATTTAAGTAAACGTGTTCCAATATTAATCCATGGAGTTAAAAAAATTCACAAGACTTAAAAACTAAAAAATAATAATTATTAAAAATTTAAAAGAACAGGTTGTACTGTTGATCATCGTTGCCAACTTTGGAATTTCATAACTCACCGAAATGGAGAAAAAAACGCGCCATTTACTTAGCATTTACACATGTAAGTGCAAGTTCGAAAAACTCAATATACTCACACTTTTTTACTAACACAATCACATTTTTTGTACTTACAAAGTCTAATATCGTTTAAAAACCGCAAAAATGATAGGACTCTGAAAACATGCAAAAAATAATTTTTTCGCAAACCTTGCAAAAAAATCGCGAAAAATTGCAAAATTTTACATAAACCATAAAACTGTAAAGAATGTAAAAAAATCGCGAAAATTACGAAAATTTGCAAAAACTTACTAACAGCGGGATGATAACGAAGTTTAATATTGTTTAAAAATCGGCGAAACTGTCAGGAAGCTGAAAAAATGCAAAAATCACTACTATAGCGAATTGTACAAAAATTCGCGAGAATTTGCAAATTCAGAAGCAAGTCCTAAAATTGATTAGAAATCGCCAGTGCCGTTAAAAATAAAAAAGTTCGGAAAAATGTGAAAAAATCGCAAGTTAACGAAAAATTGCTAAATTGTATTAAATAAATGACCAATAATAATTGACTACATTATATTTTACTCAAAAGCATGGTAATCCTTGTTGACATACACAAACATTTATTTTTTGTTGTACTACAGCTACTATATATACATATTGGCAAAAAAAAGTTGTTGAAGAAAATATAATTTTCAGTAATTTTATGATATCGGGAATACGGCAATACTGAGTTCATATATTTTTAAAATAAACACATTTTTCCATTCAAAAACAAATTTATTTTCATAAAACGTGTACGCCTCGAGAACGATTTTAAATTAAACTTACAACTGACTGTGTAAACTCTCAAGCAACTTGCAAGACTTTCGGTTATTTCTTCGAAATTTTCGTTGACAATATGTATACACTACTTGCAAGCAATTACTTGCATGTGTAAATGCAAGGTTAATAAAAATTGCACCAGCTTTAGAATTTCGTTTTTATATCAAATGTTTATTGAATTATTCGTACATAAAAAGTATAATACTTTTGTATTAAAAAATTTTAAAATAAAAAATACTTATTGAAGGTTTTTAGAAAAAAATTTATAAAACTTAACACAAACAAAAAAAGTCAACAAGTTTGTTTGTATTCATTTCTACTAGAAAGAATATTTTTTTTTTAATTTCGTAAACTTTATAAATACAAAACTTTTCAAAAAGAGATCAATGATTAAAGGTAAGGATTCAATATTAATAATAGCTCAGTATCATATAGTGAAGTGTTTCTCTTTCTTTACATACTATAAATTATTTAAAACAACAAGACTGTTTTTCTATATTTATGATTTGAACAGGCTAAAGTTCGTATCGCTTATTAAGCCAAATTACATGTGATTACATTTCTGCTTTATATATGAATTGTTTCGATTCATCTTATTTCAATTTGCTGAAAGCTTTCTTGTTTTTCTTTGTGGATATGATTTGATACATCTTAAGCATCATTACTTGTTGTTCTTATTGTGGTCTGTAGAACTGATTGTAAAGATTTTGCACTGTTGAATGAAACAGTTTTGAAACAGGCTTATTTTATTGAACAAAAATTTCTGTCTCACACTGAAAGAAAAACTTGTGTTGAACTTGATTTGGTGCTACCAAAAATTAAAAAAAAACCCACCTAAATTTAAAAAAGAGCACCAACTAAGGAATTTTTCGCATAAAACCTTTAAAAAAAACACCATAAATGGTGCGAAGCGCACCGAGCTGACAACGCTGGTGTTGATTATGCGGTCACGAGAGCAGATGTTAGCAATAAAAACATAAAATCGTAGTAAGGTTTAGTAATAAAAAAACATATGATGCATAAAGTAAACAAACCAATGTGTCAAAATGTTTGGAAATGTTAAACATATATGTATGTATTGTAAAACTATATCACCAACATTAAGAATTTGCGAAAGAAACTTTTCTACTTATTCTTTTATTAAAAGTAAAAAAAAGAATCGCCTGCAAGCTAAAAAATGAATTATCTGCGGTTTTTAAATGACTGTTTTTTAAATCAAAGACATAGTCCTGATTCACACACGTCAGGTCTGACTTGTCAAGTCTTGAGCTTTTATAAGAGAGAGGAAAAGAGAATGGAGAGGGGAACATACTTGACCGTACCAGTCAAGTTTGTTTTTTCGTTTTGTTTTGTCATTCGTAATACTCTACGACAACGCAAATTGATGAAACTTGATTAAACAAACTTGACGGTGTGTATGAACACAAATGCAGGTTCAAAAGAAAATTGAGCAAAAACTGATGGGGTAAACTTGATGTGTGTGAACCAGGAAATATTAAAAAAAATTTGTAAATGTGTATAAATACGTATGGATCAGAGATGAGCGCGTGTCGAATTTTTCCAACAAGACACGGGTCGAAAACGAATATCAAGATGTCCAACACGTACGAAACACTCACGCGAAAATGTTCCCAACACACGCACGAAATCAAATTGAATAAAAAAAACATTTTTTTATTTTCAAAAAGATACATATTTTCGATTAATTTCAGAACTTTAAGCTTGAGAGACCCCAACACTATTACCAAATTTGATTTTAAGATTGGTCTTTACTGGAAATTCATGCATACACATTTTACAGCAGTGTTTTATCCTGATACGAGCCGAACACGCCGAAATCAGATTTTCTGTCACGAAAACTTCGTGTTGAGTCGTGCGTGTTCGAGTCATAAAATAAAACAAGACACGCTCTTATCACTAGTACATACCAAACTGATGGGTCCATTTTGATTTAGTTTTTTCTGTTGGAAAGGTCGAGAATGTTCTTAGCCATGTTTGAAGAAAATTGGTCCAGCTTTTTAAAAGATATCACATCTTTCCTAGATATATTTATTTGAATCTGTGTGTCTTTGACGTCATAGCTCCTAAATGGCTCGACCAGTTTTAATTTCGCTTGAAAGGTGACTTTAGCGAATATCTGCGGTCCAGCTGATTGGAAATTATCATAAACTTTCCATATATTCATTTACCATATTATTTTTTGCGATTCTGTTATTTCAATAATATTAGTGGAAAAGCGCAGTTGAGTCGGAGGTTTTTAAAATTTGTAATTTTTGTTATTAATATTTTTGTTTATTAATATTTCTAAGTTTGTTATTAAAATTATTGGTTTTTCTTGTGCAATGAATTATTTTTCGTTTGTTAATAAAAACATTAAACTAATACACATGCGTGTCGGTTTTTGCAAACTTTTTTAAAATTATTCGAATAATTTTTCTTTTATTATTTGTTAGTTCGAGTATTCGAATAAAAGTTCAAAATTAATTGTCTGTTCGAACACAAAAAAAATATGAAATTTCATTCGAACAAATATAAAAAATAATAACGCTTTATTCTATTTAATTATTCTTATCCAATTCTCACAAATCGTCACATATCATTTAACAATATTGATGCAAGTGAAATTCTTAGAAGTATGAAGAAGCTTAAAATATCGTATAACTATGGACCTGATGATATGCCCAGTTATAAAGGGTGATTTTTTAACGGTTTGTGCTTCGAAAATTTATGAAAAAGTGATGGAAATATTTATTTGGAGCGATAAAAGTTTTCCGTTCGTGCGCTTCAATTTTGGCACAATTTTCCAGCACTTCCGCCGGTATCTCACCAATGGCAGCTGCAATGTTGTCTTCCATTCTGGCTATGTTGTCTCTGTATACGTCAGACTTCACGTAGTCAAGTTAAGTCAAATCGCATGGACTGCTCACCACACTAGCTTCTCAATAGATTCATGGTATCGCCGTGTGGCATGTGGCACCGTACACCACATGTCAACCAAGCTCAATTACTCCATTTTGAGGGGAAAAAATCTGTAATGATTGCACGGCAATTCGCTTCATTGATTGTAACTTTTCGATTTTCATCGTTCTTGAAGAAGTGAAGAAGGAAGGATTTTCTCACGCAGCACGAATTTTGATAATAAAATTCTGATTTGCAAGCATTGTTCGTTTATTAGTGTATTTATTCATGGTGAAATCTGTAATTTTTTGCATTGCCACATGTCAGGAATCTTTTTTTCAACTGAAAAAACAAATGGAAAAAATTCACCCGATATATACATATGTACATATACACACATTGTTAATGTATACCTCTGGAAATTAGAAAAGGGTTACATACAAACAGATATGCTTAAGCTTTCTTGGCCTTTGGGGTTGCATGATGACAGACGCTAAACAAACAGCTAAAAAACAACAAATAGTAACAATACACAAAAAAATTTTAAATTAAAAAAATAAACTGCGATTAAACATATCAAATTCTCATAGAGAAGGGGTTCAATATGTATCATTACACAAATACGTGGCATGCAATGCTATTATATGACAACATGTATCCTTAAAAAAACTATCTACTTATTCATTGCACGTTTATTGTCATTTCTTGCATTTACAAATGATGACTAGATGATGACATTTTTTAACAAGAGGGTGAGCGAAATTATAACATCTCAAACGCACAAACACATACCGCACTACACCGCACGAAACAGGATATCAGCGCTGACAAGGTACATAAAAACAAACACAAGTATGTACATATGTATCTATGTACATACATCCCTAAATACATACATATATTTTAATTTCTAAACATAATGTGAACATTCTAATTTTGATTGCATGTGGCAATTATTTGCTAAATTTTATTTTATTGTTTGTATTTACTTACCAACAATTAAGAGGGATGCATTTATCCATATACTTAGTACAGGGTATTTCATTGAGCGTTTCCTATCTTTAAATTTAAATTAAACAAACTGAGTGTGAGATATCAGAGAAATTTTTTATTCGTTGAAAAGACCTGTTGATGCCGTTATGTGTGGAATATAACATCGTTCAAATGTCCGTCACGGCTTCTCTTGATGATGCGCATCCGATTTTGTTTATTGACGTATACGTTCATCCAGAAATTGCCCTAATAGTAAATTTATGAAGCACGCTAAACGTTGCCCGAACATGGAACACATTTTTATTAAACAATTCAATCATTTTTAGGTGTTGTTGAACCATACGTTCGTTCATAGTGATTTGGCAAAACAGGCAGAATAAATAAAAAATAATTTGACAGACGCTACTTCAAGTAGATGCCCGGTACCAACTCGTCGCCTCAGAATTGTTTTGTCCCACCGACCATTCTTAAAAAAATGAGTTAGGTATGAAGTACATGTATATATTTTGAATTACGCTTTTCTATATCAAAAACGCGTTTCACGAAATTTATTGTGGTTTCTGAGATACTACGCATTCATTTAATAAGTACTGTTTTGCTCTATACGCCACTGTTTAGCGATTGCGTCAAATTCTTCACACAAAAACGTACAAAGTAAAGTTAACTCTTGTTTTGCTTCATTTCCATACGAAATTAATAATAAAAAGAGGGAGTTGCCGCAATAAATTTTAACATCGACAGTTAAGCAAAAACATATTTACCCAGAAAATTACATGAGTTTTCTATGTTTTTTTTTTCAACATGATTATATGATATTGTTTTTGTGGCTAAACGAATAAAAGTATTACGTTCATTTTTTCGCTGAAAGATTTGATCTAAAGCTATTTTTAATATTAAAAAAAAACTATCTTGAATATTAATGCTGAAACAATTCGTTTAAAAATAAAATAAAAATTCGTTCAAAAAATAAAAAAGAAGTTTCTTAGAAGTGAAGGTAGCTACATTACAAATTATGTTTTATACCCTTTGAAATGATAAAAAAAAGAAGCTGCCCCAACAAAAATTCAACGGCGACGGTTAAGCAAAAACATCATAACAGAACTCATTTAATTTTATTATTTATATTAAATACAATTCAATTACTTATTTTCTTTTGTAATCGGATCGATAGTTGAAAAGATTACGGCGTCGGCTTCTGGGTCGAATCGACTTATTTCTATGAACAGCAAAAAAAATTAATTTGAAGCACTCATTTTCGTCGCAACAACAAATTTCTCAATACATAGCATACTACGTACTGAGCACAAAAGGCTATTTTTTGAAAATTAATTGCGTATGCGGCACAAAACGTATTTTTCAGTTACAATAAAGTAATATTAACTTCTAACTTCATTCATGAAAGTTCACAAAAATTTAAATTTTTCTTCAAAACATGTGTCGGAAGAAGTGGTGGAGAAATCCATCGAACATATTTTGAGAAAACTTCATGCACGCCTTCTGTGTTGTTTTTCTCCACTGCAACTTTTTGGCGTATGCACTAAACCAATTCTGTGGCGACCAAATTTTAAAGTTAGGAAATCCCTGTTGGAAGATCCTATAGAACAAGGATCACCTCACGCACACACACCGCATAATATTACAAATTTCAAGTATTGAGGCACAATAGCAAAGAATTAAGTAAATCGATACAATAAAATTATAGCCAGCAGTCCATATTTTACTAGACATTTGCTTAACTCAAACGGACTTTTAAGGTAAAAAAAACAATTAAAATGAAGACATTTAAAAATACGATTAACCAAGTTTAGTAAGACATAATTTCATTTACATATAAATACATACAAAAACTGTTATGGTATCATAAAGCAAAATCAAAGAACAATAATTGAATTTTTTGCTTATTTCGCCGATGCTCTTAGCGTTGTGAAGTATTTTTGATAAATAGGTGGAATGTGATGCAGTAAACTCATCATGTCATTAATTATAGTTATTGGGATTGGACTTATTCCACTTGCAAAATAAAAATTTACCATACCATTTTATAGTTTAAACAAATTTGTTTATTTTATGGATAAATGTAATATACCTAAACTTTTTTACAAGTGGACTTACAACACTTTCAAAATAACAGCTCCTTCATACTAAGAAAAAAATAGGAGGGGGTTCCCATTTCTATGTTACACTCTGGAAAAAATATATATACATATGTATGTACGCTATAATGTCCATAAAAGTTTTAGAAATTTAAATAAATTCAGTAAAGTGCGAATTTGACTCGCATACGAAGAGACGGACACTAGATAAGTTATACTATACGAACTTTATCCTATATAAAACTAGCTGTACCCTTCACGCGTTGCTACGCCGTCATCTAAATAAAATTTGAAGGCGTTACACCAATTTTCAATTTATTTTGAGTCATTTTATTGATTTTGAAAGTTTCGGTGGGGCGAAAATTTCCCCCTATTGACTTCCTGGTCCTTGTTTTAAAAATATACACAGCCTATGTGACTTTAGACGTGGATCTATCTACAGAAGAGTTTTTCTTTTGCCGGACTTTTTCATTTCTCGGGAAAGCGGGAACGACTAATCGGTTTCCCGGGAATTCCCGACTAGAGCAAAACAATACAAAACATTTTTTAATTTAATTTATTTCAACAAAAAAACAAATTATAATTCATGAGATCGATTAAATAGTAACGTTTTGTAAACGCATTAGTTAGAAAGATAATACGGTTTCCAGTCGTAAAGCAGCTCTGGGCGAGTCAACATTATTATTTCTTAAATGCAACTAGGCCACTGTTGTTTATTGGCCTTCGAGAGTTTTGCGTCTCACTCGCACTGGCTGACTGATCTGCCACGGACTACCGTATAATCTTGCTGTTCTTTTGTGGAATTTCCTTAACAACCACGTTTCTACTTCCTATGTGAAGGCATAGGTCGTGTACAGTCAGTCACAAAAACATTTTTAAGAATACTGTTAATAACATCATGGACATATGGTCTTAGTCACCCGTCCATTTTTGTGCAACCATATTCTGTAAATTTACTTTGTAGATTTTTTTTTTTTTTTTAATGCATGTATTTATTTATTGTATCTTCATATGTGAACTAACAATAAGTATTCAAATCTTAAATCTATAAAAAAAAAATTATTAGGCCCGACCAGTGTCGGACATAAACTTAGTGGTAGTTATAAATAATACATTAGTAGTGATAATCAAAAAAAAAGGGGGGGGGGGGGAAAGTATTTTCAAGTAGTCCCATCTGGAGTGTTAGGTATAAGAGCCCGTGTGTCCCTCTTTTTTAAGCGGATGTGTCCAGTAAAGTTCAAAATATTACGAGCAAGCGGATTAGGATGTGATTCGAGTTTTGTTAAATATTTGCCTGCGTATTTTGCAATTTCTTCAGTCATTCGTGGCATATTTAAATCACGATGTATAATAGAATTTTGGATGTACCATGGAGCCGATGTTATTAACCGTAAAATTTTGTTTTGCCTTCGTTGGATTCTCTCGACATTGGAAGCTGAAGCAGTGCCCCATAACTGAATTCCGTAGCGCCATATTGGCTTCAAAAGCGACTTGTATAATAAAAGTTTACAGTCTAGGCTGAGTGTTGAGTTTCTGCTAATCAACCAATATATTTGAGTTAACTTAAGTTTCATCTGAGTTAACTTAGAGTCAATATGATGTTTCCATGTAAGTCTTCGATCAAGGTGTATACCAAGGTATTTCACTTGGGAATGTTGAGGAATATTTTGATTGTTGATTCGAATGGGGGAGCAAGTATCTCTTCTTAGGGTGAACGTTATATGGACACACTTTTGTTCATTGACTTTAATTCTCCATAAGTTCAACCATATTTCCAGCTGAGTGATATGTTCCTGGAGATTGCGGGATGCCTCATAAGGGTTTTCGTGCACACTCATACAGGCTGTATCATCGGCAAAAGTAGAAATATGGATATTATTGCTCACAGGCATATCACAAGTATATATTAAATACAAGACAGGACCCAGAATACTACCCTGGGCACACCAGAAGATATAGTTTCGGGCACACTCGTGAACTCTCCTTCCACAACAGTGAACTTCCTATCAATAATATAACTTTCCAAAAGCTTTTGAATGTTTATTGGCAGATATGTCTTCAATTTTAAAACTAGGCCTTCGTGCCATACTTTATCAAATGCCTGAGAAACATCAATAAAGAGAGCAGAACAATACTTCTTTTCTTCAAATGTTCTTCTTACAACTTGGACCAGTCTATGCGTTTGTTCAATCGTGCTATGCTTCTAAAGCCAAATTGATGGTCCGGGATGCACCCATTATCAGTTAAAATTTTGGACAATTTAGTCATGAGCAGCTTTTCGAAAAGCTTTGAGATTGTAGATAGTAAGCTTATAGGCCTATATGACTCAGTCTTGGTAAGATCTTTGCCCGCCTTTGGAATCATTTTGATCTTGGCCAGTTTCCAGTTATGTGGAAAATACTGCATTCTTAAAATAGTATTAAAAGTAAATAGCAGGATTCTTATTGCAATATGAGGCAAGTTCATGAGCATTTTGTTACTAATGCCATCAATACCTGGAGCTTTCTTCGGGTTGAGTTCAGCAATTACTTTTTGTACTTCACGCATCTTAAACCTTAAGGGACGAGGAGGTAGAGAAACTACACTCGGTAAATCAGCAGCACCCGTACATGAATTGGGAGTGAATACAGATTTTAAATGATCAGAAAATAAGTTACCTTTCTCACTATCGCTTCTTGCCCAGCCTCCGGTCGCAGTACGCAGTGGTGATTTAAGATCAACTGGTCGTTTAAGATTTCTAGTAGCGCGCCATAAAGAGTAATTAGATGCGGACGTTACATCAAGACCTTCTAAATACTTTTCCAGTAGTGCAGTTTTTTCCGACGATAGCAGCTCTTTGAGTAGTTTAGTACATTCTTTAAGTCTGATTTTATTTAGGGGTGATCTGTGTTGTTGCCATTCTCTTCTAGCTCTCCTTTTTTCACATACAAGACTTTCAATTTCCGTAGAATAAATTCTGTTAAAGCCGGTCTGCGGATAGGAAGTAGTGGCGTGTTCAGCAGCCTGTTTAATATTTTCGTTAAGATTGGCAATGTTAAATTCAATATCATCGCATGATCTAAGCTGAATGTTTTCTACGCAGTGACTACTAAGATATTTTTTGAATGCCAGCCAGTTGATTCCATTAATCAACTTCACATATGAGTTAGCTAAATCACTCCTTAGTGGGTTGAAAATTGTAACTATTGTTGGAGAGTGATCGGAGGACAGATCTAGAGAGGGCTCTACATGAATTAAGTCCCTATGAATATTTTTCGTGACGGCAAAATCTATAACATCTGGAATTTTTCTTACGTCAGTAGGCCAGTAAGTAGGCTCCCCACTCGAAATGACATCTAAGCCCATTTTTGAAATTGTATTGAACAAGGCTCGACCTCTAGGTGTAACAAGACGCGATCCCCAGTACGTATGCTTTGCATTGTAGTCACCAGCTGCCACGAAACAAGATTCAAGCGATTTGTAGAACTTCTCATACTGATCTTCGGTAACTGAAAATCTGGGAGGTGAGTAAATTGATGATATCACGAAATTCGCACAAAAATTTTCTACGAAAATATTCGTTGCTTGCAAATATTCTTCATTAACGTTGTCAAGGACATAGTGCTTGAGTCTTGATTTAATCAGAATTGCTGATCCACCACATGCTCTCCCTCTCGGGTCCTTTGTATAATATAAAGTGTAACCATTTATTTTAAATAAGCTTCTTGAGGTCAAATGAATCTCAGAAACCAACATTATATCAATATTTTTTTCCATGAGGAAGTGTTCAAGTTCATTTTTATGTTGGCGAATGCCGTTTGCGTTCCAGAAACATATTTTTAACGTGTTCATGGTTTATTAACTAATGCTTGAAGCAGTGTATTCTGCATTCGCAGCATTTCTTGAATCATACTTGTCATATTTGTAGTAAAGTTGTTTATAGTTAGCACCAGATTCTCAATAGTAGCTTCAAGGCAACTAAAGTTAAGGCTTGAGTTTGAATTCGTTGAATTATTTGGCGGTGGAACATTTTGCGTGGGAATTGAACTAGTCTTAGCAGCATCAGCATACGATACACGTGAAGTAACTGGTTGGCTGATTTGAACAAAAGTGTCGGAGTTCGCGTTTACTTGTAGAGCTGGAGTTAGCTTGGGTTTTTGACCCATAGCCTGTTTAACGAAAGAAAATACAGGGCACCCTCTATAGTTAGCTGTGTGATTACCTCCACAATTACTACATTTTTTTCTGCTTGATCTTTTGGCTTAGTGCAGCTAGCAGTACCATGCAATTCACCGCAGATAACACACACTGTAGGTAACTTGCAGTAAGTTTTCGTATGGCCATATTCTTGGCAATTATGGCACTGTACGGGACCTGAACGCTTACGTGGCTCTTCAACTGTGATTTTTCGATGTAAGAGATACTTTACGTTATAAACTGGATGGGCTTCATTTTTTTTTAATTGTATGTCATTCGGCTCCAGTTCAACCCGAAATAGGGGTTGGGGGACCTTTTCTCTATTAAATATGTTGGTAACATTTTTTACCTTGAATCCTTGGTCGACAAGTGCACATTTTACTTCTTCGGGTTCAACATATGAATCTATGCCCTTTAATACTATCTGTAGGCCTTTAGCACTCTTAAGTTGGTATGTGTAAAAATTTGTTTTATTTTTTTCGAATTCACTAACAATTTTTCGGAAATATTTTTCATTATATATTTGGATTTTAGTTTCATCAATATTACCTCGTTTAATTGGAATGATGTGAAAAGTATTTTCACCAATGGTCGACAGTAGTTTTTTTATAAGCGCGTTAGAATTTTTTTCTCTCAGATAAATAGCTGGTGGCTTAAAAGACTCTTGCGATGATGTAGAGGGCTTGTCGTCGGTGTCTTGCAATAATGAAAAACGATTTTGACGATTGGTATATGATGCGCTGTTATCCCTAGACATCTTTGGGGCAGATGAAATTTTTGAAGAATTTGGGCTTCGCCCACGCTTTACCACTGTTATATATCTGTCCATTCCCACTTGTACCTTGGGATTTGAGCTACTGTTATCTGTAGTGATAACTTGGTTTAGTGATGAAGGCGAGTCCGATGCGGATGATATCGCAGATTTAAATGAAGAAGTACTAGGCAATGGTAATATTAACGATTCACTAGTTGGCATTGGACAAAGCGAAGTTGATCGCTGACGAAAAATTGGCTTTGCCGTTAAAAAAAGATTTTCATCAGATTTATTATTTATATTTTTTTCATTAAGAGTTTCAGAACTCACAGTAAAATAAGCATTTCTGCCGTTAGAACTCACTTCAAATTTTTTTCCTTTGAGGTACTCATACAGAGTATTATTCCTCAAGGGAACTTTGTTTGTGTTTACGGTTTTTTTTTTGTTTTTGCTATTTCTTGCTATGTAAAAAATATTAGTAAAGCCAATAAGCTTATTTATCAAGGTGAATATGTATTACGAATATTTTTTGTATGATTTTTGATTTTGTTGTTATTTATATTTGTTTCGTATGTATGTATGTAAAAAAAATCCGCTTTAATGTCTCTTCACTATGAAGGTTCAACGAGAACTGACTTTGTAGAATATGTACTATAAATAAATAATACGGTTTCCGTTCTTTTTTTAATAGTAATACAAATACCAATACGATTACAAAAAAAAAAAAAAAAAAAAAAAAAAAAACGTGTGGCATTCGGGGACTGCCGCGGTAAAGCTATTGCTTAGCATTTTTTTTATCAACTTATGCAAATTTATTTTTTAAAATAAAAAACCTACGAATTGTCTGTTTGTTTGTGTTTATCATTTTTTGTCAACCACGATTGCTCTTAAGTACGCCACATTGTGTTTTCCTACATGTAAAAATCTGTTCTAGCAATATTGTATGTTAATGAAATCAATAGCATACTTTACGGGTTAACATACACTGGGCGATTCAAATAAAAATAGTCTTAGGTTTTTATTTTCGTTACGGAATTTCTTGATTCGGTCGACACCCTCAAAGCCTGCGATAAAACCTATGCAATAGCTTAAAAACAAATTATACGAGTTTTATTACAAAAATATTACGAAATATTTCTTTGGAAATAGGACTTTAGTACAGAACAGGGTTGGCAAAGTTGGTAAAATTGTACTTGTTATGGTACTATTCAAACTCAGAAAGTACAATGGTGCACCAGTGACTAGTTTCACTCTGCATTTATTTTCAAACGATTGCATATGTCCATTTTCACTTTGGAACAATGATACTCATATTCTTCTCAATTGATTATTAATTATTAATTTTTATATTTTACATTACAGCTTAACCAGGTGTAACCACATGCTTTCACATCCACGATTCGGTAGCCAGAACAAAGTCGAATATTTTAATAAAAACAAATAAAAATATGTGATTTGAACTAAAAAAAATATTTTAGTACAGGTTGGTCCAGAATGAGCTATATGGTTTAAATGGTTTATAACTTTTTATTTATGCGAGTATTATAATTTTTTTAAGTATATTTTTGGGGAATTTTTTGCAATTAGCATTGAAAAATGATATCCTGTAAGTGATGTCCGTTTTCTGCTTCGCACATACGTGTTCTTTTTAGCGAGAGAGAGAGAGATGTATACTCTATATCTCATATTTTTCATAACTTTTCGCAAAGTTTTGGGTGTAATGCCCATGGTTTCATATCGAATGTTGGTTTTTAAGGCTCAATCAGACGTGAAATAACCATAGCCATAGAAAACAGCCGTTCGAACCAAACTAAGGGCAACACTGTATTTGATTATAGGTGATTATAGCCATAACGCCATAACTCTCACCATAGAAACCAATTGAATTTTTGTTTGGTTATGGCTATGGCATTATGGCTATGTCATGTCTAATTTAAGCTTTAGTTGAGATACGGTTCTTGGTTTGTTAACGTATACTCTTTCTTTCAAAATTCCCCAAAGAAAACTGTGGGTGCAATGCGCACGTTAAAATGACGACGATATGCACGCTGTGTCAACGCAATAGACTGTTGATTTGAAAAATAAAATTCAATTATTTTTGTACGTTGTTCGATCGTGTAATGATTCATAATTAATTCCCCAAGTCTTCTTCGCAAAATGCTGAAAAAAAAAAACAAAGATATAATAAGAATTAAAAACGTTATACAGAATTCAAACCATATAGCTCATTCTGCGCCACCCTGCACAACTAAGGTAAAAAAGTTAAATTTTTGAAAGTTGTTGGTACAATCTCAAAATTCTCAATGCCATCCCTGGTACAGAATAAGCATTAACAGAATCGTAATTTTTACCAAAAAAAAAAAACTATTATTATTTTGCAATTGCTCTTTTATTTCCTTGCGCATTTCTGTTTTTACTTTTAGGAATTGTAGAATTAAATTTTAAGCTTCGCGTTCCGATTTTGGTCAGTAAAGGCCTCTAAGTCTCAGAGTACGTGTGTGCCAGATGTAAACTCAGCCTTAGTTGTTGTAAAGCTTTAGCTGTTGTGCTAGTGCCATCCAAAGAATGACGAAAGTATCGTTTTAAGTACTTTTTGAGTGTGGGCCGTCAAACAACTACGAATGCGTGCAGCTAAAAATAAAAAACACGCAAAATACAAACACACGCATTCATTTTAAAACGAACACTTTTAACTATAAGCATCCAACAACTATGTGTATACACATTTTTTAAATTATCCAGCACAAACGACAACAACTAAAATTTGCAGACTGTGTGAATATAAAAATATTCTAAATATAAAAATATTCTGAATATTAAACCGAACACATGCGTAATACAGAAGTACAGGGTGGGCCAAAAGAAACCAAGGGGTGTAAAAGTTTAATAACTTTTTTGTTTATTAACTTTTTTTATTTTTTCTTTCAGATTATATAATATACAAAATGGAATTTTTTTTTACACTAAGTATGAAAAATGATGTCTCTTAAATGGCCATCGTTTTCAGCTTCGCACTGATGGGCTCTTTTTAGAGCATTTTCCATAACATCTTTCAAAACTTGTGGCTGTAGCGTTCGAATTTCTGCAACAATGTTTGCCTTGAGTTCAAGGATTGTCTCTGGCTTGTTCACATACACTCGCTCCTTCAAAAAACCCCAAAGAAAATAGTCGGGTGCTGTCAAATCTGGCGATCGCGCTGGCCAAATAATTTCCGAATTTCGAGAAATTATTCGCTCTCCAAAAATTTGACTTAAAAGTGCCATTGTGTCTCGGGCAGTATGGGCAGTGGCTCCGTCCTGCTGAAACCACATACCAGGTCTGTTTTCAAGAGCAGGACGTAAAAAATTTTCTATCATAAACCGATACCGCTCTCCATTTACGGTTACAGCACTTCCATCTTCATTCTCGAAGAGGTAGGGCCCAATGACATTTTCAGATGTGATCCCACACCATACTGTACACCTGATGGGGTGATATTGGCGTTGATGAATGGCTCTTGGATTTTGAGAACCCCAGAACCTACAGTTCTGCTTATTAACAAAGCCATTCAAATGAAAATGAGCTTCATCACTCATAATCAAATTTTCAATAAAGTTGATTTCATTTATTCATTTCTTATTTTCTGATTTTCATTTATTATTTTCATTCATTATAAATTCTCCAAGTGTTGTCTATATAATCTGAAAGAAAAAATAAAAAAAAATTAATAAACAAAAAAGTTATTAAACTTTTACACCCCTTGGTTTCTTTTGGCCCACCCTGTATTTTATTTATAT
Organism: Tachina grossa; assembly: GCA_949987645.1. Classification (NCBI taxonomy): domain Eukaryota; kingdom Metazoa; phylum Arthropoda; class Insecta; order Diptera; family Tachinidae; genus Tachina; species Tachina grossa. The sequence continues at coordinate 1,649,197 of OX465279.1, read as the reverse complement.
GCACAAATAAAGCCTGGGGCCTAATTCCCGCATTCGATTGCGAGCGAGTTATTACTCGAATGTGCTAGTTTTTTAACTTTTGGGATTTTCGCATTCGGTTTCGAATAACACATATCGAAATTTCTAATGACAGCATTCGATAACGTGCATACATTCGAATGCAACCGTTCGTGTTTTTACTCGCAAGCAAAAAGGCATTCGAAATCATGTTTAACATAGAAAAAGCGAAGAAAAAGAAAATGCATGTTCAATATTTGACTTATTTATTTATAAGTGAATGAATACACAAATGTAAGTATAAAAAAATACAAATTAAAGAATTTCTAGTTGGCTTTAACTATAAGAAAACACACTGACTTGGCAAACAATAAAATTAAATATGAAAAAAATAAACCAACTCTGGGAGCATCTAAATAACAAATTAACTGCTTCTGGTCAACCAGTAAAAGAATCGAAAATGTAGCTAGTGCTCTAACTCTAACTCTAACTTTACACTAATTTATTATTATTAAGTTATTAATTAAATTAATATTATTATTGATAAAATAACATTTATGTATGTATATTCGTTTCTTTTTTCTGCATATAAGTACGTGTGTATGTACGTACATACATATGTTTTTGCACACATACACATATACAAACATATGCTTTTGCTTACAATTTATTCAGTGTTGTGAAACGAATTTATATGTAAATATATTTGCCTTTTTCCAACACTGAAACAAGAACTTGATTCGCTTGGTAACGAGTGACATCATTGGAAAATTTCTTGCCATCGAAATTAACTTCTATTCGAATGCCATTCTGATCACGAGTGCAGGAATTAGGCCCCTGTTTTCAAACATCCACACACACAGACACACATTTTCCATTCCATTTAATGTACACAAATGATTGTATACAATGGCGAATGATCAATAAATATTCCGAGTATCACTGTTTTTAGGATTCCGTACACCAAAGGTGAAAAGGAACCCTATAGTTTTCGCTACGCTGTCCGTCTGTCCGTCACACGGTATTTTCTCAGGAACCATAAGAGCTACATATCTGAAATTTGGACACAGTATGTAGAACCTTGGCCGCTACAACAACAAATACATGAGAATTAAAAATTAAAGGGTGTTCCAAAACGAGCAACGAAAAATGTTAAAATCCCATGTAATATACATACAATTGTATGATCATATGTATATTGAAACTTGAAATTTGTAAAATTAGTGTGTTTTTATACAGACCACAACAATTAAAACTAAAATTTACAAAAATTAAAATTAAAGGGTGGTCCATCAGTTAATGCAATTTTGACTATGTAATTTTGACAATTTGCTATATCTTGGAAACCGTAAGAGGCAAACACTTGAAATTTTCAAAAACGGTAAAACTAAAAAAACCGAAAATTATAAAATCGCCAAACCAAAAAAAAAATCGCCAAAAATTAAAAAAAAAATCGCCAAAACGAAAAAAAATCACGAAAATTAAAAAAAAAAATTCTAACACTAAAATAAATCGCCAAATTCGATGAAATCGCCAAAAAAAACGCCAAAATGAAAAAAAAAAACGCCAAAAGTCGAAAAAAATCGCCAACACGAGAAAATGTCGCCAAAACTAAAAAAAATTTAAATAAAAAAAATTGCAAAAATGAAAAAAAATCGCCAAAAATAAAAAAAATCGCTAAATTGAAAAAACGCCAAAAACCGAAAAAAATCGCCAAAACAAGAAAATAAAGTGTCAAAACTAAAAAAGGAATCAAAACTTAAAAAAATCGCCAAAACCGAAAAAACGCAAAAACCGCCAAAACAAAAAAATCGAAAAGACCCCAAAAACGAAAAAAATGCCAAAACTATACATTATATAGGATGAAGTTTGTATTAAATTACATACATATCTAGTGTCCGTACGGAACTCTTCGTGCGCGAGTCAGAGTCGCACTTTACTGAATTAATTTTTTTTTTGCTGAATAAATATTAATATTCTGTGTGCAAAAATATTCACAATGAAAGTATGAGAGAGAGTCAATTAGTTTAATACGCATGTGCCCGTCTATTTGTAGCTGTAGAGTAGGTTAGTTTTTTTGCATACACAAAGTAGAGATGCTCTTTTCAGTGATGGGAATTGAAAATAGTGCCAAAATCACTTGAATAGTGCCAAACCACTTTTATAAAAATAATTTATGTAAATATATGTACTTGATGTTTATCTATATTATGGTTATTGACTGATACTTTATTGTGTTAATAATTGGAAATTTCCAGGAATACATATCACAAAAAACACGGCCTATTGCAAGTTTTATAAATTTGTAAATGTTAAAAATATTAATAATTGTTAGCTATTTTTTTATAAAGAGAAATAACACTCAGGCAATGAATGCCTACTATTAACCAGGTGTTACCTTCTTTAGCAAAGGGATGGTGATAGAGAAGACAGGCGGTGAATGAAGATACAGAGAAAAGCTTCATTGTTTTTACAACTCTGCTTTTTGCACGTTTTTTAAATAATGCATTGTAGCAGCGCTCTGGTGTTAATTGAGGCGTATTATTATTATTATTATTTTTTTTTTGAAGCTGTGGGTGTAGCCATTTCATCGGTTATTTTACTTTGCCGATGATTCTGCTACACAACGAAGGAGAGCGCTCTGATGTTACAACATTAGGATTAGTATCTGTTGAAGTCAGTATAGTTCAGTGAACAGTGACTATGCCTTCATCACTTGAAGTTTTCTACAACAACTAATACATAGGGACACTAATGCACGTCAGAAAATTTCGTAATGTTGTTATTTTAATGACTGTAGCATACCGGGCTCAAACTCAACACCTTCGGTTTTGTAGTCAACGTGCTAACTACTTCAGCCAATAAAGATTCTCTCGATATAGCAGAATTTGTACTGTTTTTTTGATTAAGCCTTTTATATATATATTACTAGTATAGCAAGACACATTGTTAGACTTTAAAAATTCTTTACCATGTATTAAAAGATGCTAAAGCTTCTCATTGCAGTCTGTTTAACATTTTACGTTTTATCAAATTTCTAACTGCTGTCAACATCGACGTCACGTCAATACAATACCAAAAAATTTAGGCTTTTCTACTCGCTCTCGAGAACAATTATTTGCTACTGACAGTCTTTTTCTGTTCCCTCAGGTCTAGAAAATAGCGTTTGTCAATAGTAGTAAGTTGTTTTCGACGACTTGTAGAAAAACCTCAGTATTTAGGGTTCCGTACACCAAAGGTGAAAAGGAACCATATTGTTTTCGCTATGCTGTCCGTCTAGCCGTCACAGGCTATTTTCTCAGGAACCGTAAGAGCTACGGACCTGATATTAGGACAGAGTATCTAAAGGGTGTTCCAAAACGAGCAACGATAAATTTTAAAATCCCATGCAATATACATAATACTTATTTTATTTTAGCAGACAACTTCAGCTATCACTGCCACGAACCACTTATCCAAGTGGCAAGCCTTTTAGCAAAGACACAAACCATGTTAGAGATTCCATAAACTGAGCTAAAAATTCCCAAAATCTAAAAAATTCGTAGTCGCAGCACCATCATGTTATGTACTTTTTACCAGTATTTGTAACCAGGTGAAGACACTACTTCTTCTAACCAACAAAACAACAGTACAAATGCCACAGGAGTGTTTGTTAGAGCCCATTTAGATGAAGGGTGGCCTCGCTGCGACAACGCTTACGTTCTCTTTTGGAGTCCCTTCTTAAATCCACGCGCGTTTACATGAAGACTTTTTTGTCAGGCGACTTTTTGATATTAATTTGTTCAATGCTTTTTATTCGTTCATTCGTAGCAGTATTGCCGTAAAGGAATTAATTGTTAGTTTGAGAAATGTAGAATTAATATGTCCACATATTTTTATTTTTTTTTAATTTACCACCAAAATACAATAATTCCATTTCTCTCCTTACTTTATTTACTTATAATTTTTATATTATAACTGTTTCTTTGATGCATGTTATAAAAAATTGGTCTAACTGGCAACACTGTCTGTACATAGTACACAAAAAATACGAGAGAAAAAAATTTGTGAGAGAGAAGAGATAAAATTGTCGCTTCAATTCCCAGTACGTGCGACTTTTGCTACCCCGCAAGCTTCTCCTCACTTCCCGCCTAAAAACAAGACTGGCAGGCGACGTGTCGCAGCGAGGCCACCCTTCATCTAAACGGCCTCTTACGAACAAGAAGTGTTCGCGACACCACTTGTAAGCACTCCTATAAACGAACATCACTGCATCCATCGTGCCTAGCTTATTATACGACAGCATTTATTGTTGGTTTAGTATAATAGATGCCACTGCAATAAATTTAAAGAGCACGACGTATTTACATTTCAAGAATGTTAATGCAATGCTCTAGTCGATCCAATCGCTGATGTGGCGATTCGATCCCAATTAAATTGTTTGTCATTTGAAGGGTACCAAAAAAGCTTCCAGTTATTAGGACATTTCGAAAATTATAATCACCCGAGGAACAAAGTGGTTCTAATTTGTGAAAGTCTGCTAAATACGGTTTATGCGTATGTATATACATAAAAATTACAGAATTTGGCTTAATAGCAGATAGTTCGCCATGTTGTAATTATATATAGATATGAAAAAACAAAGCCTTAAATGTTTATTTAAATTTTTTATAACATCTTATGAATTTATGTCATCGTTTCTGTACATGAACTAGAATGCTGCGTAAGCATTCTTGAAATGTAAATACGTCTTCTTCTTTTTTAAATGTATTACAATGGCATGTATTGTACTAATTGTATAATAAGTGAAGCACGATGGATGTAGTGATGTTGGCGTATATGAGTGTTTAGAGGTGGTGAAATTGGTAACCACTACATAATATGATGGTGCTCCCACTTCGGATTTGTTCGATTTTCAGTGTTGCCGTAATTTTCCGGGAAAGTGCCGGAAAACTCCTGGGGGATTTTGGGGATTTTTAAGCTTAGTTTTTCGAAATCTCCAATATGGTTTGTGTATATGGTAAAAGGTTTGTGAATTGTATAAGTGGTCCGTGGCAGTGATAGCTGAACGTGTCTCTGTTAAAATAAAATAGCACACATAGTATATCTTTCTTGTTCACACTATAGGCCAATTAGAGGCTTTCGTTACTTTAATTGAAATGCGGTAAAAAAAAGTGTGCTCTGAAAGGCAGAATAAGTGAAGAGATAAAAATTAAATTAGAAATAGTTATACAAAAAAATTATGGACTTAAAATACATGCAACAAATTGAAGCAAGAGTTTATAATTCTAAGAACGAAAATTTAGAAACTGAATATTCCACAAACGAACATAAATTTTTTTCTGACAATTAAAAAAAAATTTATTCATTCATGTACCTAAATAAATGGTCGACTGAACTTTATTTTGTATTACATATGATTTGACAAAATATTTATCAAGAAGGCATTGAAGCTGAGCTTTTTATGTTTTTTAAGTTTTTAATGACAAAATGTTTGTTAAGGTGATTTTTTTAAGTTTTTAATGTTATTAAATGTTGAAAAAAAGTTGATAAATGCATATTTTATTAGTTTTAAATACATATTTTTATATTTTCACTGCATATTTTATGTACATACAACGTGATTTTAAATGCATGAAAATCCTTTCCTTAGTCATGAATTTCAATTTGTTCTCTTTAATTATTATTTTATTGTACCGTTTAAATAAAAATCCTAAAATATAGAAAAAACCTGGATGTTTTCTTTTATTTTATGGATTTTACATCGGTTTGATGTCGTATTTGATAAGTATGTATCCACAACTGCTCGCCACTGTATGTATGTATGTACATTAGGGCGGGTCGATTTATTTTTTTTAAATCGTATAGCAAAAACGTAGTCCACACGAAATTTTAAAAAAATTCTTCGAAGAAACCATGGGTCTAAACTGAAACCCTATACCGCGCCTCTCGACATGAAAATTTATATCCTATTTAGAAAAAATATATCGTTTTTGTAATTAAAATTTTTCCCAAGAGAAAAATGTTTGTAATCTAATAAGTGATACATTTTACATACATACATACATATTTCATTCTCAGTTTTTTTTTAATGTAGTATGAACGTTTTGTTGATTTCAGTGTTTTATTAGAAACACGATATGCACATTTACATAACTGAAGAATACTAATAATTTTATAGTGATCATAAGAAAAATATTGATTTAGAACTTACCATTGTAACGGGTAGACCCCCGGCGCCACCATTTGAATATGAGTATGGTGATACTAAATAACCCATATTAAAGCTAGATGCATGTGGCTCAATCTTACCTAAAATAAATAAGAAAACATAAACTGGATATTGGAATTAAAACCGAAAGCTAAATAGAAAAGTTTTCTTTGTTTGTAAACTTGCAAAACTAGCAAATATGATACATTTTGAGAGCGCGCAACATAAAAATGTATATATCATAGCCGGCCAAAGTGGCACCAGAGTGCAGAACTTCAATTGGCTTCTTAAAGAAATTAATACTGGTATACATCAGTGATGGGAATTGGAAATCTTGATTTCGTGCCAAATCTGCTTTTAAATAGTGCCAAAATCACTTGAATAGTGCCAAATAGTACATTAATACATTTCGAGCCCTATTTTCGATATAATTGTCAGCGACATGTAGTAAAAAATTAACATTTTTATTATCAAAACTGCAAAATTGTTGCTAACGTGTAAAAACAGTATGTAAAATTTAGCGTGAGCGACAATTTACGTATGTACTCGTCCAGTTGTCGACATCGACGTCGCTATATCAAAAAATTGTGAGATATTTACTTGCTCTCGAGAACAATGTTGTGCTACTGACAACCTATTCCGTTACCTAAGGTCTAGAAAATTGCATAAACTTGCCAACAGGAGTTAGTTTTCGACAACGGGTACACAAGCCCCAATTTGTTGGTATTGTGTTAAAGTGACGTCGATGTCGCCCACTAGAATAAAGGTGAATGCTTGATATGTATGCATCATATATTAATAATTTGTACTTATTTACAAAAAATACAAATATTAAAACATTTTTTACGTTATAGAAATGATTCTAACGTCCCTTTTCACAACGTAAAGCTAAGTCTAGACGATATGTTGAATCAGCAAATATATGCTTACATTAATATGCTTTAAAATAACAACAAATCCTGCTGTCAGCATATATATATGTTGGGCGTCTACACAGTATGCTGAAACTACCAAATTATTTAAAGTTAACATATGTCAGCAAATGATAATACAACATATGAGCTACCATAAAATTTTTGTGTCTACATGATATGTTGAATTTTGTATTCTGATATATATGTTGAGTCATGTGAGCATTTGCTTAGATATAAAATAAATTTTACAATTACAATAAATTTATGTATGTATATCAATTATCGCTTTCAGTGCAAAAAATTTATATTTTTGGTTAATAAAAATTAGTGCAATTATACATGTATATAAATAAAAAGAAATTCGCGGAATGACGGAAATTGGCGAAAAGCTACAACAGCAGGATGACAAAGTCCAATAATGTTTTAAACTCTTCAAAATTATTAAAACTGCTAAAACCCACCCAAAAAGCCGCTTTTATTGAACAAGCCATAATATGGATTAAAAATCGCTAAAACTGTAAAAAAAAAATCGGCAAAAATCGCGAAAATTACGTAAATTTGCAAAAATTTATTAACAGCGGGATGATAACAAAGTTTTATACTTTTTTAAAATCGTCAAAACTGCCAAGAAGCTAAAGACATGTAAAAAGTCGCTTTTATCGCGAATTTTTGCAAAAAAAAATCTCGAGAAGTTACATAACATAATATTGGTCAAAAATCGTCAAAACTGTAAGGAATGAAAAAAATTCAATAAAAATTGCAAAAATGACGAAAATTCGCAAAAACTTACCAATAGCGGGATGGTGACAAATTCTATTATTTTTTAAAAATCGCCAAAGCTTTTAGGAGGCTGAAAGCATGCAAAAAGTTGCTTTTATTGCGAAGTTTGCAAAAATTCGTGAGAAGTTGCAAAATTGGAAAGAAACTGGAATAAGAGTGATAGTCTTCTTCAGAATCGCCTAAAATTATTTTTTAAGAAATTGTAATTTCCCTTATTTTTTATTCACCCCAACTCACATTTCTGCAGTATATTTTTCGCATAATGCAGAATTTTTGTGTTTTTTTTTCTTTTATTAAACTATTTTCGTTATTTTAATGTTTACGTTATTTTTATTTTAAAAATGGCAAATCAGGCAGCACTGCTCATACATGAGCAGAGTAAAAATATCAATTCTATATGCTATCAAATTTGCCGTATGCTGAAAAGCTTACATAGGCTTTTCAACAAATAACATATCTGATAGCATACATAGGAAATTTGTTACAAAGTAAAAATATGTTGTCTACACGATATGCTAAAATCTTGAACATATGTTTGTTGACAACCTTAACAAATGACCTTCATATGTAGCTAAGCATACGAATATTGAAAAAATTTTGTGTCTACACGATATGTTGTCACTGGTAACAAATTTTTCATCATAAATATGCTGATTCAACATATCGTCTAGACTTAGCTTAATATTAAGAGTTAACGTGAACTTTAACTGACAGTTCTTCATACAAAAGTTGCCGTTAAAGTCATTGTTAGCTTTTAATTGTACATTGTGAAAAGGACCGTAAAGGACATTCTTAAATACTTTAATAACCCTAAACTAATTTAAATGATAAAATAACTTTTTCTAATAAGATTTGTATACTAAGTGACAATTATAGTTTGTGCTTTTTTCTGATTAGTATACTGTCGAGTTGTATAAATTTGTGCACGTTAAAAATAATAATAATTTTTAGTTATTAATTTATTGCTTTTTTGGTTCATAATTTTACATGTATTACGATTATAACAAGATTTATTGTTAGACTTCAAAAATCTTTAGCATGTATTAAAGATTTTCAAGTTTATACATAATTGCAGTCCATTTAACATTTTACTTTTGATCAAATTTCGAATTAAAAATATACTTTCCACGCTTGATGAAAAGTACAGAATAAAAAGAATACCTTGAACGATTCGATAAATATTACTTAAAAATTGTTCATTGAAACTAGTGTTTACGTCACCATGTCTTTCAAAAACTCACTCACACTTAAGCTTTTGAATTTTTTAAATCTTCAAAGTCCAATATGGATCTGTATTCACTTTTAATTTTTTCACGTATTTTATTTCGTTTAGAAGCATTTTTTATCAAAAGGAACATTACAAGTATTATTTGCGTCTCCACTTAGAACATATTCCGGCGCACACTTTGGAAAGCAATTCAAATAATAGTCCTTAATGCTGGGAAAATTAGTTTTTGATTATTAATAGTTCAATTACAGTGCCGCAATAATTTTCTTCCGTTGGAAGATGGTTAGAATTTCGATCTGTATTATCAACATGAAGATCATCAATATATTTTTTGTTCAAAAACTTTCGACATAAAGGACGAATTAAAAATGCCTCTTTAAAACTAAATCTATTCTCACATTTTTAGATTGAATTTCGATTATACTATTTCAAGGACATAAGAAAAAAATATAAAAACATTTTGCTTATATTATTCGTTAAACTATTTAATATGAATAAAGTTTTATCACTGCATTATGACTGCAAATTTTATAAAAGTGAAGAAATATTTCAAGGGCTCTCACTGTTCAAAGACTCTATCTGCAACAACTTGACGGTTTGGGGATTACTTAAGAATTTCATAAATTTAAGAGCTGAAATATTTCTAAAAATTTATAAAATCATCTCTACGACATGAGCTGTTACAAACAAATTAATATATTCATTTTAATAGATCGTCAATGTCTCTGTGAAAACCGTTACTTTTAACTATCAGATCCGAACAGTTGTCGTTCTCAAATCCTTCTACGTTTTCATTACTTAAAAACGTACAAAGCATAAGAAGAGTACTTGTTATTGCAATAAGAAAACTTTCCATATTTAATGACCAAAAAGTGCCAGAAAAGGAGCAAGAGTGCCACAGTGCCAGGCAACATCCAATAGTGCCAAAAATGGCACAATTGTGCCACATTTCCCATCACTGTCTGGAACAGACCTAATATATGCGAAAAGAATATACAAAACTATTCATATGCATGTAAATGGACTTAATATGTATGTGTTTTCGAGAGAATCGATGAAGAATGTTTTTTTTTTAATTTATTTTATAAAAATAAACGATAGACTATTTTGATTAATAATAAAAGTAATAGATTCATATGTTTTTATTTAAATATACAGACCTGGCCCACGATGTTGAGAAGAAACTTTCTATAGCTTACTTATATTGAAAACAAAACATAAATTTTCTATTTTTTTTTTCAATATAAGAAAGCGATAGAAAGTTTCTTATCGACAACGCCGGTCAGGCCGTCAAAGTTTCTAAGCTTTTTACCTTCAACAGAAAAAGACAAAAATCTTTGTTGCCGCATATACCAATCATAACAATAATATTGTTCACTTTAGAGTTTTGCAGCTCATGAAAGAATTAGTTCAATTGAACGATTCACTTCACTGAGCGCTGTGAGCCGTTTAATCTAGTGAGCGCCTTCAGCTCAGTACTGAGTGGTTTCTAGATTTGTATCGAACTCGTAACTCGTTTTAGACATAAACCTATAATCATCAAACCCATTTAAAACATGTAGACAGCAGATCGTTTTAGAAACAAACCTATGCAATTTAATCAAGTTTGATTATAGGTTTGTATCTAAAACGACCTAATGAAAGAGTTCGTTACAAGTCTTACGCTTTTTAACCGTCTTAAAAAAAGAGAAGGTTAACAATTAGTATTTTTTTTTTTTTTTTTTTTTTGGGGGGGGTGTTACTTCATAACTCAGTACATTTTAGACCGATTGTAAAAACACTTCTTTTTTGTTTGAAGGTATAGCTTCCCATTGATGCCATTGTAAAAAGTGGGCCGGAACACGCGCACAATTTTTTTAATTTAATTTAATGATATTCTAGTTGTTTGATTGCTGCGAAACTTAAGAAAGCCCTTTGGTTCTTGTAATTACACAATTTTAAAGTTGAAAAGATGGGCGGGGTTACACCCATTAAAATTTACTATAATATTTCACGCGGTTCTACTTAACAGATGTTTACGAGACTTACCACACACCTTGAGCTGTACAATAGACACAAGCCTAAACTTAAAATATGGGTGGAGTTACGCCCATTAAAATTTAATATTTTATTTGCCTATTTTTATAAGACTTAGATAATAATAAGACTTGTGATAATATTAAAATATCTGAAGCATTAAGGGCCTAATTTTGTTTTTGTAATTTAAATTTTTTGCATATAAAATTTGCCAACACTTGGCGTTGCGTTTTACAAAATTTGGCTCAAAATAATTTTAATTTTGATTGTACATACATAGGTATTTATGTATGTACATTAGGACAAGGACACCTCATTTTGTGATGTTCGGAAAAAAATATTTGAGCCAAAAAATTGTGGCGGACAGATGGGGGAAAAGGTTGCCTCTTCGTGCTCAAAGTTGAGGGTAAAAGCAAAAAATTTACAAAAAAATCATATAACTTTCCCGGGGTCACCGCTACAAGGGTCAAATGTATGATCAGCACCCATTAATTTTTTCCGCCCAACATTTTTTCCAAACATACCGACCGCCTAACTCCTCTCCTTAAGGGGGCTACCCTACAAAAGGGACAATTTTTATAAAATTTACTCGCAGGGCTCTAACTGCCCCCAGGGCCCTTGTATGGGAACACCCTTAAGGAGTCGAGATAGGGCATAGGTGTATTCGTATACATTTGACTTTGATAGGTACGCCCTAGGGGCAGTTAGAGCCCTGCGAGTAAATTTTATAAAAATTTCATCTTTGTATGGCATCTCCCTTACACTGCAATTACACATGCCACTAGTGGCATGCCAGTGTTGTGTACGTATTATCGACGAAAAATTGTTCGAAAAAGTCGAATCTCTTGCCATTTGCTTTGCTGTTTACACATGCCATTGCCACTTCATTTTAAAAATGTCGTCGAAGCGAGCTGGCTCAGTCTCGCTTCCATGTTTACTTTTCTTCTGGTTTATAGAATAGAGTTACCTAGTACGTCACAAAGGCACATTCTTGAGGAAACTATTAACACTTATTATTATTATTATTATTTTAATAATATTAGTTCTTTATAATTAACAAACTCCAGTTTTTCACACACAAATAAAGTTATAAATCATAATAACACATTTAACAAGCTAAAATATTAATTTAATTTTCACAGTAATCCAATAAATTTGCATCAAATGTATAACAGGGTAACACTTTTCTTCGTTTTGACATTCAATGGCATGCAACTGCCAAATTTTCACTCGCATGCATATTTTGCATGCGAGTGTGTTAGTGAAAAATCGTGAGTGTATTGAGTTTTTCGAAATGGCATGCCACTATAGTGGCATGTGTAAATGGTATGTTAAGGAGTCGAGATAAGGCATAGGAATATTTGGAAAAAATGTTGAAGATAAAAATTGCTTTGGGTCGGTCTTACATTTTACCCCCTGGGAGGCACCACAAAAGCAGAACAAGCGGCTTTCTTAAAAAAAATTATTAAAAAAATTATTTTTTGTATGGGGGACCACCTTAATGGTTGAAGATAGACGATAAGTATGTTTGGAGAAAATATTTGTACTGAAAAAATATTGGAGGTTGGTCATACATTAAATTTCTATTGGCACGCCCCAGGGGCAGTTAGAGCCCTGCGAGTAAATTTCATAAAAATTTTCCCTTTGTAAGGGAGCCCCTTAAGGAGAGGAGGTAGGCGGTCGATGTGTTTGAAAAAGATGGAGAAAATTAGTGGGTGCTGATTATACATTTGACCCTTGTAGCGGTGACCCCGGGAAAGTTATATGATTTTTTTTTAATTTTTAAACATATAAAACAATTGTTTATAATTTCCTTTTTTCTTTGTTCCCTTAACATGCCCTAAATATATTTTTAAGAACTACTAGATTGGTATAATGAATCAAAAAAATCTTTTTTTTTTAATGCATGTATTTATTTATTGCATCTTCATATATGAACTAACAATAAGTATTCAAATCTTAAATCTATAAAAAAATTATTAGGCCCGACCAGTGTCGGACATAAACTTAGTGATACTTAGTTATAAATAATACATTAGTAGTGATAATCAAAAAAGGGGGAAAAAAGTATTTTCAAGTAGTCCCATCTGGAGTGTTAGGTATAAGAGCCCGTGTGTCCCTCTTTCTTAAGCGGATGTGTCCAGTAAAGTTCAAAATATTACGAGCAAGCGGATTAGGATGTGATTCGAGTTTTGTTAAATATTTGCCTGCGTATTTTGCAATTTCTTCAGTCATTCGTGGCATATTTAAATCACGATGTATAATAGAATTTTGGATGTACCATGGAGCCGATGTTATTAACCGTAAAATTTTGTTTTGCCCTCGTTGGATTCTCTCGACATTGGAAGCTGAAGCAGTGCCCCATATCTGAATTCCGTAGCACCATATTGGCTTCAAAAGCGACTTGTATAGTAAAAGTTTGCAGTCTAGGCTGAGTGTTGAGTTTCTGCCAATCAACCAATATATTTGAGTTATCTTAAGTTTCATCTGAGTTAACTTAGAGCCAATATGATGTTTCCATGTAAGTCTTCGATCAAGGTGTATACCAAGGTATTTCACTTGGGAATGTTGAGGAATATTTTGATTGTTGATTCGAATGGGGGAGCAAGTATCTCTTCTTAGGGTGAACGTTATATGGACACACTTTTGTTCATTGACTTTAATTCTCATATAAGTTCAACCATATTTCCAGTTGGGTAATATGTTCCTGGAGATTTCGGGATGCCTCATAAGGGTTTTCGTGCACACTCATACAGGCTGTATCATCGGCAAAAGTAGAAATATGGATATTATTGCTCACAGGCATATCAAAAGTATATATTAAATACAAGACAGGACCCAGAATCTACCCTGTGGTACACCAGAAGATATAGATTCGGGCACACTCGTGAACTCTCCTTCTACAACAGTGAACTTCCTATCAATAATATAACTTTCCAAAAGCTTTTGAATGTTTATTGGCAGATATGTCTTCAATTTTAAAACTAAGCCTTCGTGCCATACTTTGTCAAACGCCTGAGAAACATGAATAAAGAGAGCAGAGCAATACTTCTTTTCTTCAAATGTTCTTCTTACAACATGGACCAGTCTATGCGTTTATTCAATCGTGCTACGCTGACTTCTAAAGCCAAATTGATGGTCCGGGATGCACCCATTATCAGTTAAAATTTTGGAAAAGCTTTGAGATTGTAGAGGCCCATATGACTCAGTCTTGGTAAGATCTTTGTCCGCCTTTGGAATCATTTTGATCTTGGCCAGTTTCCAGTTATGTGGAAAATACTGCATTCTTAAAATAGCATTAAAAATAAGTAGCAGGATTCTTATTGCAATATGAGGCAAGTTCATGAGTATTTTGTTACTAATGCCATCAATACCTGGAGCTTTCTTCGGGTTGAGTTCAGCAATTACTTTTTGTATTTCACGCATCTTAAACTTTAAGGGACGAGGGGGTAGAGAAACTACACTCGGTAAATCAGCAGCACCCGTACATGAATTTGGAGTGAATACAGATTTTAAATGCTCAGAAAATAAGTTGCCTTTCTCACTATCGCTTCTTGCCCAGCCTCCGGTCGCAGTACGCAGTGGTGATTTAAGATCAACGGGTCGTTTACGATTTCTAGTAGCGCGCCATAAAGAGTAATTAGATGCGGACGTTACATCAAGACCTTCTAAATACTTTTCCAGTAGTGCAGTTTTTTCCGACGATAGCAGCTCTTTGAGCCGTTTAGTACATTCTTTAAGTCTGATTTTATTTAGGGGCGATCTGTGTTGTTGCCATTGTCTTCTAGCTCTCCTTTTTTCACATACAAGACGTTCAATTTCCGTAGAATAAATTCTGTTAAAGCCGGTCTGCGGGTAGGAGGTAGTGGCGTGTTCAGCAGCATGTTTAATATTTTCGTTAAGATTGACAATGTTAAATTCAATATCATCGCATGATCTAAGCTGAATGTTTTCTACGCAGTGACTACTAAGATATTTTTTGAATGCCAGCCAGTTGATTCCATTAATCATCTTCACATATGAGTTAGTTAAATCACTCTTTAGTGGGTTGAAAATTGTAACTATTGTTGGAGAGTGATCGAAGGACAGATCTAGAGAGGCCTCTACGTGAATTAAGTCCCTATGAATATTTTTCGTGACGGCAAAATCTATAACATCTGGAATTTTTCCTACTTACTGACGGCCAGTAAGTAGGCTCCCCACTCGAAATGACATCTAAGCCCATTTTTGAAATTGTATTGAACAAGGCTCGACCTCTAGGTGTAACAAGACGCGATCCCCAGTACGTATGTTTTGCATTGTAGTCACCAGCTGCCACGAAACAAGACCCAAGCGATTTGTAGAACTTCTCATACTGATCTTCGGTAACTGAAAATCTGGGAGGTGAGTAAATTGATGATATCACGAAATTCGCACAAAAATTTTCTACGAAAATATTCGTTGCTTGCAAATATTCTCCACAAATTTTAAAAAATTATTTAGCAATAAACGTCACATATTACCGCGATATATACCTTTTGCAATGGAATGCTTAAATTGAGACACTTAACAAGTTAGCAATATCAAAGATTATTAAATAAAACAAGTTAGTTTACTTGGTATGGAGGTACAATACTAAGACTATTTTATAGGGTTATTAAATAGTAGTACGGTTTTATAACATCTCGAGTGCCAGTGAACAATCACCGATTTTTTGGTATTGTATGAC
This sequence comes from Tachina grossa, assembly GCA_949987645.1. NCBI lineage: Eukaryota > Metazoa > Arthropoda > Insecta > Diptera > Tachinidae > Tachina > Tachina grossa. The sequence continues at coordinate 1,633,364 of OX465279.1, read as the reverse complement.
GTGACGTCGTTTTTGACAACTAGAATAATGGTGAATGCAAAATATTTCTTAAATACATAGCGTAGAATAATATATTCAGCTTATTGCTAATTCGAAAAAAAAATATTTAATTAAAAAAGACCGAGAGGTCACTTACTAAAAATTGCAATATAACAAAAAATTATAAATTTCTTCACAAAACAAATATGTATGTGTATACTTATGTATGTATCTATATACAACATATACGCACTTTGGTGAAGGGCATATAAGATTCGGTACAGCTGAATATAGCTCTCTTACTTGTTTATAAAGGGTCCGCCAGATAACTTTTTTTTTTTTTTGAAAATGCTATAAAAAAAACTACTGAAGCTTCGGCTGTGTGGCATGTAGCGCCGTCCTGTTGAAACCAAATGTAGCCAATATCCTCCTCTTCAATTTTTGTGAACAAAAATTCGTTCAACATGGCCCGATAACGATCGCCATTGACTGTACCGTTACAGTCAATTGCTCAATGGCCCAATTATGCCTCTGGACCAAAATCCGCACCAAACAGTGACTCGTTTTGGGTGCGTCGGCTTTTCAATGTATGCGTGCGGGTTTTCTGTGCCCCAAATGCGACAATTTTGCTTGTTTACATACCCGCCAAGATCAAAATGAGCTTCATCTGAAAAGATGATTTTTTTTTTTTGGCAAAATCAGCATCTTCTGTAAGTCGATCGCAGGCCCACTTAGCGAAGCGAAAACGCATTGGATGGTCAGTTGGCTCGTTCAGCGGAAGGATAAAACTAATTATCTGTCAAATCAGACATGAGCTAAGTGTTGCCATTCACGAAATAAGCACTAGTTGAAAAAAAACGTTAGATGGCGGAGCCTTTACTTCATCGACCTTCTTTTGTAATGTACGACTACACACACACTGTAATGTATGACTACACACACACTGTATAAATCTGTTTTCTAGAATTGTATCAAACTCATTCAGTAGCTCGTTTTTGACACAAACCTATGATCAAACCCATTTAAATTATATGGGTTTGATGATTGGTTTATGTCAAAAACGAGCTACTGAATGAGTTCGATACAAGTATACTGTTTTCGCTCTTTCTTTATGCTTGATAAAATATTTCACTACAAATCAACTGAGATACTGAGCTAACTGAATGAAATACTTCAGTAAACTGAGCAGAGTTGAAAAGAGCGGTTACTCATAAGCACAACTCTAGTTCACTTCCTTTCAAGTGAGTCAAAAAGGGGAAAAGAACTTTATATATCCTGATATATTCAAGGTATCGAAAAACTGAGAACAAATTTGAAAAGAAAAACGCATTATTCAAATATGTTTAATGGACCAATAACTTTTTTTTAATTTTCCAAGAGTTCTCGTTGAACCTTCATAGTGAAGAGACATTAAAGCGGATTTTTCTTTTACATACATACATACGAAACAAATATAAATAACAACAAAATCAAAAATCATACAAAAAATATTCGTAATACATATTCACCTTGATAAATAAGCTTATTGGCTTTACTAATATTTTTTACATAGCAAGAAATAGCAAAAATAAAAAAAAACCGTAAACACAAACAAAGTTCCCTTGAGGAATAATACTCTGTATGAGTACCTCAAAGGAAAAAAATTTGAAGTGAGTTCTACGGCAGAAATGCTTATTTTACTGTGAGTTCTGAAACTCTTAATGAAAAAAATATAAATAATAAATCTGATGAAAATCTTTTTTAACGGCAAAGCCAATTTTTCGTCAGCGATCAACTTCGCTTTGTCCAATGCCAACTAGTGAATCGTTAACATTACCATTGCCTAGTACTTCGTCATTTAAGTCTGCGATATCATCCGCATCGGGCTCGCCTTCATCACTAAACCAAGTTATCACTACAGATAACAGTAGCTCAAAACCCAAGGTACAAGTGGGAATGGACAGATATATAACAGTGGTAAAGCGTGGGCGAAGCCCAAATTCTTCAAAAATTTCATCTGGCCCAAAGATGTCTAGGGATAACAGCGCATCATATACCAATCGTCAAAATCGTTTTTCATTATTGCAAGACACCGACGACAAGCCCTCTACATCATCGCAAGAGTCTTTTAAGCCACCAGCTATTTATCTGAGAGAAAAAAATTCTAACGCGCTTTTAAAAAAACTACTGTCGACCATTGGTGAAAATACTTTTCACATCGTTCCAATTAAACGAGGTAATATTGATGAAACTAAAATCCAAATATATAATGAAAAAGATTTCCGAAAAATTGTTAGTGAATTCGAAAAAAATAAAACAAATTTTTACACATACCAACTTAAGAGTGCTAAAGGCCTACAGATAGTATTAAAGGGCATAGATTCATATGTTGAACCCGAAGAAGTAAAATGTGCACTTGTCGACCAAGGATTCAAGGTAAAAAATGTTACCAACATCTTTAATAGAGAAAAGGTCCCCCAACCCCTATTTCGGGTTGAACTGGAGCCGAATGACATTCAATTGAAAAAAATGAAGCCCATCCAGTTTATAACGTAAAGTATCTCTTACATCGAAAAATCACAGTTGAAGAGCCACGTAAGCGTTCAGGTCCCGTACAGTGCCATAATTGCCAAGAATATGGCCATACGAAAACTTACTGCAAGTTACCTACAGTGTGTGTTATCTGCGGTGAATTGCATGGTACTGCTAGCTGCACTAAGCCAAAAGATCAAGCAGAAAAAAAATGTAGTAATTGTGGAGGTAATCACACAGCTAACTATAGAGGGTGCCCTGTATTTTCTTTCGTTAAACAGGCTATGGGTCAAAAACCCAAGTTAACTCCAGCTCTACAAGTAAACGCGAACTCCGACACTTTTGTTCAAATCAGCCAACCAGTTACTTTACGTGTATCGTATGCTGATGCTGCTAAGACTAGTTCAATTCCCACGCAAAATGTTCCACCGCCAAATAATTCAACGAATTCAAACTCAAGCCTTAACTTTAGTCGCCTTGAAGCTACTATTGAGAATCTGGTGCTAACTATAAACAACTTTACTACAAATATGACAAGTATGATGCAAGAAATGCTGCGAATGCAGAATACACTGCTTCAAGCATTAGTTAATAAACCATGAACACGTTAAAAATATGTTTCTGGAACGCAAACGGCATTCGCCAACATAAAAATGAACTTGAACACTTCCTCATGGAAAAAAATATTGATATAATGTTGGTTTCTGAGATTCATTTGACCTCAAGAAGCTTATTTAAAATAAATGGTTACACTTTATATTATACAAAGGACCCGAGAGGGAGAGCATGTGGTGGATCAGCAATTCTGATTAAATCAAGACTCAAGCACTATGTCCTTGACAACGTTAATGAAGAATATTTGCAAGCAACGAATATTTTCGTAGAAAATTTTTGTGCGAATTTCGTGATATCATCAATTTACTCACCTCCCAGATTTTCAGTTACCGAAGATCAGTATGAGAAGTTCTACAAATCGCTTGAATCTTGTTTCGTGGCAGCTGGTGACTACAATGCAAAGCATACGTACTGGGGATCGCGTCTTGTTACACCTAGAGGTCGAGCCTTGTTCAATACAATTTCAAAAATGGGCTTAGATGTCATTTCGAGTGGGGAGCCTACTTACTGGCCTACTGACGTAAGAAAAATTCCAGATGTTATAGATTTTGCCGTCACGAAAAATATTCATAGGGACTTAATACATGTAGAGCCCTCTCTAGATCTGTCCTCCGATCACTCTCCAACAATAGTTACAATTTTCAACCCACTAAGGAGTGATTTAACTAACTCATATGTGAAGTTGATTAATGGAATCAACTGGCTGGCATTCAAAAAATATCTTAGTAGTCACTGCGTAGAAAACATTCAGCTTAGATCATGCGATGATATTGAATTTAACATTGCCAATCTTAAGGAAAATATTAAACAGGCTGCTGAACACGCCACTACCTCCTATCCGCAGACCGGCTTTAACAGAATTTATTCTACGGAAATTGAACGTCTTCTATGTGAAAAAAGGAGAGCTAGAAGAGAATGGCAACAACACAGATCACCCCTAAATAAAATCAGACTTAAAGAATGTACTAAACGACTCAAAGAGCTGCTATCGTCGGAAAAAACTGCACTACTGGAAAAGTATTTAGAAGGTCTTGATGTAACGTCCGCATCTAATTACTCTTTATGGCGCGCTACTAGAAATCTTAAACGACCCGTTGATCTTAAATCACCACTGCGTACTGCGACCGGAGGCTGGGCAAGAAGCGATAGTGAGAAAGGTAACTTATTTTCTGATCATTTAAAATCTGTATTCACTCCCAATTCATGTACGGGTGCTGCTGATTTACCGAGTGTAGTTTCTCTACCTCCTCGTCCTTTAAGGTTTAAGATGCGTGAAGTACAAAAAGTAATTGCTGAACTCAACCCGAAGAAAGCTCCAGGTATTGATGGCATTAGTAACAAAATGCTCATGAACTTGCCTCATATTGCAATAAGAATCCTGCTATTTACTTTTAATACTATTTTAAGAATGCAGTATTTTCCACATAACTGGAAACTGGCCAAGATCAAAATGATTCCAAAGGCGGGCAAAGATCTTACCAAGGCTGAGTCATATAGGCCTATAAGCTTACTATCTACAATCTCAAAACTTTTCGAAAAGCTGCTCATGACTAAATTGTCCAAAATTTTAACTGATAATGGGTGCATCCCGGACCATCAATTTGGCTTTAGAAGTCAGCACAGCACGATTGAACAAACGCATAGACTGGTCCAAGTTGTAAGAAGAACATTTGAAGAAAAGAAGTATTGTTCTGCTCTCTTTATTGATGTTTCTCAGGCATTTGATAAAGTATGGCACGAAGGCCTAGTTTTAAAATTGAAGACATATCTGCCAATAAACATTCAAAAGCTTTTGGAAAGTTATATTATTGATAGGAAGTTCACTGTTGTGGAAGGAGAGTTCACGAGTGTGCCCGAAACTATATCTTCTGGTGTGCCCCAGGGTAGTATTCTGGGTCCTGTCTTGTATTTAATATATACTTGTGATATGCCTGTGAGCAATAATATCCATATTTCTACTTTTGCCGATGATACAGCCTGTATGAGTGTGCACGAAAACCCTTATGAGGCATCCCGAAATCTCCAGGAACATATTACCCAACTGGAAATATGGTTGAACTTATATGAGAATTAAAGTCAATGAACAAAAGTGTGTCCATATAACGTTCACCCTAAGAAGAGATACTTGCTCCCCCATTCGAATCAACAATCAAAATATTCCTCAACATTCCCAAGTGAAATACCTTGGTATACACCTTGATCGAAGACTTACATGGAAACATCATATTGACTCTAAGTTAACTCAGATGAAACTTAAGTTAACTCAAATATATTGGTTGATTGGCAGAAACTCAACACTCAGCCTAGACTGCAAACTTTTATTATACAAGTCGCTTTTGAAGCCAATATGGCGCTACGGAATTCAGTTATGGGGCACTGCTTCAGCTTCCAATGTCGAGAGAATCCAACGAGGGCAAAACAAAATTTTACGGTTAATAACATCGGCTCCACGGTACATCCAAAATTCTATTATACATCGTGATTTAAATATGCCACTAGTGACTGAAGAAATTGCAAAATACGCAGGCAAATATTTAACAAAACTCGAATCACATCCTAATCCGCTTGCTCGTAATATTTTGAACTTTACTGGACACATCCGCTTAAGAAAGAGGGACACACGGGCTCTTATACCTAACACTCCAGATGGGACTACTTGAAAATACTTTTTCCCCCCTTTTTTTGATTATCACTACTAATGTATTATTTATAACTATCACTAAGTTTATGTCCGACACTGGTCGGGCCTAATAATTTTTTTTATAGATTTAAGATTTGAATACTTATTGTTAGTTCATATATGAAGATACAATAAATAAATACATGCAAAAAAAAAATTCCATGCGGCAAACCAGCAAGCACCCGATGATATGTATAAACAAAAATTTCATTATATTAATCCCTTGCCATATAATGTCTTACTTTTCTGATTACCAAATTTCGTTACTCGCTTACAAATCACATTACATTAAACTGAATAAAATGCTGTTCAAGTTAATAAATGAGGAGAATGATTATTTTATATTTAATAGATTACGTGAAGATGTTGACAAATAAAAAAAAGTAAATACTTCTCAAGAATGGATAATATTAGTCTCACGCCTTGTTAAAATCATTAAGTGGTAATCCAGTAGGGAAGTGCTTCCACCAAAAATGCTTAGTTCCAAACCCGATTACCTTTTTTGAAATTTTTTGCTGGGTCTATATACTTTATTCACGTTAAAAATAATTGGGCATATTCTGCATTCCACGTGAAATTAAGACGTTCAGAATGCCAAAGCATTGTTGTTAAAAATACATACAGTAAGCAAACTAAAAACTTGTACAGCAAACGCTCTTCCAATCAAAGTATTTCTCTTGCTTTGAAAGATGTTAAGCTAAAACCAAAAGCAATTTGAAGACAAATTAATCTGCTTTCTATGGAAATCTTGTATTTTATTAACAAATTTATTTTAATACTACAAAAATAACATAACATTAAATATCACTATTTTCAAAAGCAAAAAAAAAAAAATACGTGCGGCACTCGGGGACTGCCGCGGTAAAGCTATTGCTTAGCTTTTTTTATCATTGTGTTTATCATTTTTTGTCAACCACTATTGCTCTTAAGTACGCCACATTGTGTTTTCCTACATGTACAAATCTGTTCTAGCAATACTGTATGTTAATGAAATCAATAGCATACTTTACGGGTTAACATACACTGGGCGATTCAAATAAAAATAGTCTTAGGTTTTTATTTTCGTTACGGAATTTCTTGATTCGGTCGACACCCTCAAAGCCTGCGATAAAAGCTATGCAATAGCTTAAAAACTTGTACACTAACTTTTCCTGTTGCTGCAACAAAAATTGCAACTCTAAAAGGGCTTATATGAAAGAGATGGCTAAATGGTAACAATAGGTTTTGTTACTCCGTTCTTATAATCATTGCAATGTTGTTATAAGTTGTTGGGTCTAGTTTGTGGTTTATGATATCAATCAAATGAGGGTAATTTTTGTTTTACACGAATGAAAATATGTAAAATATAAATTAAAGTTTAAATGAAAGTTTAAAAACTGGAAATAAATAAAAAGTATAAACAAAAATTTTGCAAGGAATGGATTAGTAAGCCAAAAATTTAAAGACTGAATTGCAGAATATACAAATGAATAGAAAAGTTTGCGCTATATGCGCAGTTTCTTGATTACCAGAAGAAAGATAATTTTATTTATTACTTCAGTTTATTGCTTTTATTTACTTTTACTTTTTGCTTTAAAAAAATGATATATGAAATACCTTTTTGTTTTTGCTTAAACTTCATGATTTTTGCATTTTTTAGCTAGTTTTTAGCAATTTTTTAGCCATTTTTTGTCTACATTTAGCCATTTTTGGTGAAGGAATTCTGGCATCACTGATACTCCCATATGCCCTGGAGAGCACTTTTGCGTTCATTTTTGCCCCTAATCTACAGCTCGAGCAATTTTTTCTCCAAATACGCCCAAAGGATTTCATTAGTACTAAGGCTACGGCTCTAGGGAGGAGGTGACTGCACTTTTTTCCATTGGATGGAAGCCATTCTCTTATTATTGAGAGAAATTTCTTTTAGAATTTTGGGTTTAGTGTAATTTGACCAGACATCCCGCTTTTGGCGGGATTATCGCGCTTTTCATAGCTCGGTCCCGCCTCGAATTTGTATGCCGCCTTTTAGAGTTTTGAAATTTTTAACCTCAATTTTTGCTAAAATGTAACTGACAAAAATTTATTTTAAATATTTTTCTAAGTGTAGTAATTGGCGAACTAGCTAAAACCATGCGTGCTGCGCTAAGTTTTGAAATGAAAAGAAAACTTTTTTATACAAAAAGTGCCACGCCTGCGCTTCAACCTTCACTACTTTGTAGAATACAATTCTCATTATTGACATAAATAGTCATTAAGAATTTCAAAATTCTCACTATTTGAGCGGAGCTACGCTCACTTGGCCAATACCGTTTATTTTCTATCACCAACAGATGATAGACCCAACTGGGCCTCTGAGTGGAGGTGCATTATAGCACCACCCTTCCCAACCTTATCAACATTTTTTGCTCGATTATTAATATTAATTTTTATAATACTTTTCCCGTTAGTGGCGTTACTGATTACGAAAAAATTTCAAAATTTTGACTGACTTGGCTTCCAAGGCATTAAAAAATTATTAGCCCATTGCTGCTCCTGGACCATCAGTAAAACGCTGTGAGCAAATCAACAAGATCAGAATACTGGTATTATTTTTAAAGACAAACAAAAACTTGCACTTTGTGAGCGGCAGCACGCCTAATTTTTCAATTCTGAAATTATTTCCAGAGACAATGCAATGCAAGAGAGTTACTTCTACAAAATTTCAACGTTCTCCCTGTAGTAGTTTCCCAGATATCTCAAGATAAAAATATTTTCTTTAAGTAAGGTGTCACACCCGCATGTCCAAGTCGAACTTTTTTCGTAAGACAACGCACATTATAAGATCCGTTAAAATTTTCACCTCTGTTGCTGCTAAGATATTCCAAAATAAAAAAAATATATGGAAGACGCGACGTCCACTTTTTTACTCTCGAGTTTTTCTTTTTGATGTGTAAACATCTATACGCTAGGGGGTAAAAATCTTTTTCACAATACAATCACAAATTTTGAGTAAGATCAAATCGGTGTGAGCTGTGTATGATTGGATTAGTGTAATCATACGAACAAGAAGTGCAAAGAAACTTAACAGCTGCATAGAAATAACTCATCCGAATTTTAAAGCATACCTTCAGGAGTTAATTTAAATAGAAATTGCTTGTGAAGTGTAATAGTGTTGCCAGTGGGGATAATTTTGTTAAAAAGTTGAAAAATATAAAACAAATAAAATATATATAAAATTTTAAATAAAAGAGCGTTTTAAATATCAAATATTTGTTTAAAAGATATATGCCAGTCTTTATAAAGAATTTATAATATTATATTATAACATATCTTCATTACGTACTGTTGCCTTACACTGAAGATGGTGCACGACAAGTGGGCATCAATCTCCATCTCATACCAATTATTATGGGTGGAGATTTTAATAAATATTTTGCAAACCCACAGTCGCAAGCTTTATCAAAATTTTTATTTGACGTTTTCCACTTGCATATGAGCAATTCTCCACAAACCCCCATAACTAATAATTCCCGTACTATAGATGCAGTTTTCCATAGATTTTTAAATACAGTAGTGTCAAAAATTTATATATGTATCTTATTTTAGTTACCATAAGCCAATATTAATTATTTGTACTTAAGGCATTTACCATAGATGGGCACTTTGCAGTACTACTAAAATTTCAGTAAAAATAATTTTTTAACCAGTAAATTTTTACTGATTACTAAAAATTTTTTCTGCAATTTTTATAAAATGCCTAAATGATAAATTATATGATGAGGTGCATTGAATTTTCAGTAATCAGTAATGCTTGTATTCATAATGAAATTCTACCAAGTGGCTAAATTTTTTTGATACAAAAATTTAAAAATTTGAAGAAAAAAACTTTGCGCCACTTGCTACAATTTTATTATGAATACGGCCCTACGATTTTACTGGTAATGCAAATTAAATTTCATTAGCAGTAAAAATTTACTGAATTTTTTTAGTAATCAGTAAATTTACTGCTTACTGCAATTTTAAATGCAGTACACATCCATATGTATACTGCAGTCTGCCCATTTATTACTAACTAAATAAGTTAAATAAAACGAACAAAAACCAGCAAATTCCTATGTATTTACAATATTGAAAGTTTTCATACTTTTGATTAATTTAAAAAATTTTCATTACTAGATGTTTACACATCTCCCTTGTGATCGGACTCACATTGTTTTTTTTTATCAGCTTGTAAGGACAATGGAGGTCCCACAGTCACTTGTCCACTCAATACTATTTCTTTAAATTAATTAAATTAAAAAAATAATAAAAATCGGTCCAGCCGTTTAAAATAAATTAAAAAATTTAGGTTATGACTTTGATGCGATTACCAACAAAATACATTTGATTCTTATTTTTACATATGTATATGTACGTAAATTTTTTTGTTAATTTAAAAGCTTTTATATTGAGTTGAAAACTGTGTTTCCTCAAAATTCAATTGGTTTCTATGGTGAGAGTTAAGGCGTTATGGCTAGTCACCTATAATCAAATACAGTGTTGCCCAATAGTTTGGTTCGAACGGCTGTTTTCTATGGCTATGGTTATGCTACGTCTGATTGAGCCTTAACCCCAAATATTTTTTTCAATAATTTTCATACAAAAGTCCACGCTTAATTAACTTTCGTTTAATTACCCATTTCGGGTAATTACCCAGAAATATTTTACCCCAAAATGAAATTTACCCTAAAATATCATCGTTTATTTGCCCAAAACTAAGAAGTATGTACATATACATATGTATATATGTATGTATGCAATTCTGCAGTCAAATATATGAACCTTATGTACCTACATATTTATTTTTTGTAATACATATGAACTGTTTTTGTTATTTAATAAAATATTTTATTTGAAGAAATATCAATACATATCAATTAGTTGTGTATTACAAACCACAGTGCGTTCGGATAAATGCATTTCTAAATGTACATATTTAAGCGTATTCTCACAATTACCTCTATGAGGTAATGAAACGTCTTCGCTTTAATACCTTTCTCGAATAATTACCCCAGACATTTCTGATGAGGTAATTAACCGAGGATTACTGTATATTGTACAACGGTTTCGCTGAGTAAAACCTTTTTTAGTGACCTCTGGCCGAATTGAAAAATTTTCGACTATAGACTTCGCTGAATAAAGAATTTCAAGCCTTAAGAATTTCTCCTGGTTTTGTCGAGTAGTGGATTTACTGAGGCATTACACGTGTTGACAAGAATTGAATGAGATCGTGGATTAGAGGCCAGTTTCAGGCAAGACATCAACATAATAAGTTTTTGTGATGTGTATTAGTGTGCCTTTCTTTGGAACTGGTTAAGTGACGAAGAAATAGTACTTGTATCTGAACCTTAACTGCAGCAATCAATACTTCTACATCACAGTGCCTTTCTTTGTCACTATTGTAGTATGTAGAACCTTCGACGAAGTGCGTACAGCAGTGTTGAATTATTTATCTCTGGCTTACATATGGACATACATATATACATACTCACATGCATATGTATGTATGAACATATCGCGCACTTAATCACAAACAGTCGCAACATAAATATTCCCAGATGTTCAGAATTGAAAAAAAACTGTCGACACTGCACAAATGACAAATATATGCCAGATAAGACTATCAAAAAATCGTCGAAATCCCGATAAGATATAAAAAATTGTCATTCCATACTCGAAAATCGTGGAAAAATCGGAGAAAACAAAGTGAATTTTTCAATTGTATACATATACATATGTACATATGTATGTACATATTTTATTTTATTTACATAGAATAGAATAGGGAGAATACCTCGTCCAACTGGCACTGCGACACCTGATGGATCTTTTGTGCCATTTATAATATATGTACATACTAGTTATTATTCAATTTTATTTAGGAGCCACACAGAGGAGTATTTGAGCCAAAAAGCGGGTCATTACTTTTTTTTAGTTTATATTGCTTGTGAATAGTTGTTGAGTGTCTCTAGATCAATAAAACAATTTTTGTTCTTTCCAGAACACACGAGACTAATTCATCTGGGATAAAAACGTTTACGTTTATACGTTTACGTTTAATACAGCTTTGTGTGTGTTTGTGTTTTTTGTATTCATTTGACATTCTGCAGTTGGCCACGTCTTTAAGACATCTTTGACGACGAGTACAAGGCAATTGTAAGTCGTGGAAGACATATTCCCCCTTATTGCGAATGGCGTCGTCGACGTCACATCAAGACGATAGTAAAAATTGTCACTTATCTACTCTTTGCCGACAACAATTGACTTCTATATATTAACATGCTACATTAATTTACAAAACCTTAGAGATTAGTAAGAGATTGTCAATAAGTGCCAATTGTGGCCGTTAAAGAGTAGACAGACAAGTGACAATATTTACTGTCGTCTTGATGTGACGTCGACGACGCCATTCATATTGAAGACAACTCCATACAAATCGTCGACGAAATTTTCACACAAATGTCGGCGAAGTCAAACAAGACGAGATGAGCGACAATGTAGCTCAAAGTTAGTGAATAACATAACACTGTGACAAAAAAAATACCTGGGACGTGTTATTAATTTACTGGTAGGTATTGTCGAGTATAACAACAATCTGTATTTGAAATATTCCAATTACCTCCAAAATCTTGAGTTACGGGTAAAAACTTATCAACCTATAACTAACTTAAATATCAACCGATCTTAAATTTATAAACGGAATTCATAAAGAAGAGACAAGACATTTCGAACCATATATATTTTGTTTCAGTAAATTTCAGATGTAGGTACATAGGTGTGTATATTTTCACCAAACATAATTTTTTAGATTTTTTGCATCCCTTTTCTACTTTGGATTCGTTCTCAGGCAGTATTTTTGTACTAGAACCATATTGTTGAGGACTTAATAAATTCCTTAGAAATTGATTGAGTTATTTAATATTTTCTTAGAAAAATATTTGCTAAAAAAAACTACCGGCATGATGAATTTCGCGTTCAAGATATACTCTTTCCGTGTACTTAAGCTTCTAGGAGGATGGAAGTTCAATTTAACAAATATAGGTAAACATAAGTGGTCGTCAAACTTTTTTTTCTTGAAACCACATTTTCCACACACACCAACCTTAATATTCCGCAATATTATAATTAGTTATAGTATTTTTACATATGTATATTAATCTCTCTTTGCAAATTTTTTTATGCCATTTTAACTTGAATTTATTATAACTGTAATTTGCAACGTGCGCCCCTCAAACTGTTCAAATCAAAATAATTATTATAATCCACAATGCATATAAAAAAACAGTTGTTTTTCATTGCATTATTTCAAACAACGATACCCACACCGAAATAAATTTTAATTTGATCTTATTTAGCGAAATGTATGTGAAAAATGTGGCTCTCAAGAAAAAAAGTTTTGCGACCACTGCTGTGCCAATTTTATACTTTGTGTTGATATACATAAGTACGTCTACAGAAAACAAATAAATAGAGCATGAAAAATATCATGTATGATCATCAATTATGTTTTATAAATAAAGTCATAAACAGTATGTAAGGTTGGTTCCAGTACAAAAATTCTGCTTAAGAACGAATCCTTTCCTAGTTTGGAAAAAACTGAAAAAAATTGTTTGGTGAAAAAATACACACATACGTATCTGAAATTTACTGAAACAAAATATGTAGATATGGTTCGGAAGGTCTTATGCCAATTTTTTGACTTGGTAATCAAACTGTAAATATTTTTTAATTATAATTAAATACGAAATTGTGTTTTTGAGTGCATAATTAAATAATAATTAAATGCCCAACCTTGTGAGATTGTTGAAAACATACACATGAAAATCATGTGGTCGTATTGAAAACATCATTTGGTCGTATTAGAAGGAATTTCGTTTAATTTTCATAAATACATATCCTTCCATAATATTGGGACATCTTGCAGTGTTACCGAACTTTCAACGTAATTTAATAAGAACTTGAATTAACCATTGAAAAAATTAAATAGTATTTAAATAAAACTTAATTTTAAATAAAACTTAGCTATTTACGTACTTAATTATTAAGTAAAAAACTATCGGTTAGTATCTTCTTTATAAATCCGTTTATAAGTTTAAAATCGGTTGATACATATGTATGTATGTACATATGTAGGTTGATAAATGCATACGGGTACACTGGTTTTTAACCGTAACTTAAGATTTTGGAGATGTTTTGAAAATTTCAAATAGAGATTGTTGTTATACTCGCCAATAACACGTCCCAGGTATTTCCATTTCATTAAAACTTTCACACAGTAGGTTTAATAATTGTAGACAAAATTAACTTTCATCTAATCAGTAAAACTTAGTGAATTTCACTACAAACCCATTTTTAACCACCGACTAAAAAAAGGGGTGTTATAAGTTTGTAGTGTGTGTCTGTGTGTCTGTCCGTGTCCACGTACAGGCCAAACGGCTGGATAGATTTTCATTTAGTTTTTTCTGTTTCAAAGATGACTTGATCGAGAGGGTTCTTAGCTATGTTTGAAGAAAATCGGTCTAGCCGTTTAGAAGATATAACATCTTTTCTGAAAAAAGTCGGGGGTTTTTAAAATTTTTAATTTTTGTTATTATCATTTCAGTTGTGTCTTTTAATGGTTTTGTGTGCGATATGTACATTGTACATATTGTATGTATGTATGAATGTACATATGCATGTATCTACATAAATACGTTTGTATGTCGCTCAAAATGTAAGTACGATCATTTCTTGTATGTGTGTATGTATAATACAAAATTAATAAGAAACGTAACGTAAAAAACTATAGCATCAGCAACATCACAGAGTTTGCTTATTTCTTTCTTTTGTTTTTATTACTCGTTCTTATTAACGCTTGTACAATCTGTACAAACATTCAACCAAATAAAAAAATTTAATAAATATACAAACATTCCTGCATATGCACTACCTACCTACTTAGGCAGATACATATGTATGTATGTATGCATGGATAACCATTTGACCTGAGATTCGATAAAAACGAATGCTCACTAAAGCGAAGAAATTTCGCAACAAAATTGTTTGATATTTGTTCACAAATCTGAAAAAATTTGAATGTTCGCTAAAGCTTCGAACTTCGAACTTCTCTCGATGGTTTTTCGAATGCGTGACGGTAGCCGAGTGGAAGTGTGCTAGCAGGTTAGTCTAGAGGTACCAAGTTCAAACCATAAAATCGCACTGTAATTAAAAAAAACACAAACACATCCTTACATACAGCGTTGTCAACTTTGAAATTTCAAAACGCACCAAAATGGAGAAAAAAACGCGCCATTTGCAAGAAAACGCACCAAGCTTAGAATTTCTTTTTTTAGTTTAAAATGTTTATTATATTAATTTTGCATAAAAAGTAAATTTTTTTGTGTTAAAAATTTAACACTAAAACAGGTTTTTACAGTTCAGGGTTAAAAAATTAAAACCTAAAAATTTGGCAAATTTTTTACTATAAATTCATTTGTACTACATAGATAATATTTTTTTTTAATTTCATAAATTCTCTACAAAACTTTTTAAAGAGATCAACGATTAATAGAAAGGATTCCGAACTAATAAATATTTTAAAATTTTTTTTATCAGAAGCTTAATACATCCATATTAATAGCAAAAATTAAAAATTTTAAAAACCCCCGAATATTTCTAGAAAACATGTGATATCTTCTAAGCGGTTGGACCGATTTTATTAAAACATAGCTAACAACCTTATCGATCAAGTCACCTTTCAAACAGAAAAAACTAAGTCAAAATCGGTCCAGCCGTTTGGCCTGTACCTGGACTCGGACAGACACACAGACACACATTACAAACTTTTAACACCCCTTTTTTTGGTCGGGGGTTAAAAATATAACAATAAAAACAACAGCCTTTTACAATATATGCACATAATTAAAAAAAACTTAACCAAAAAAATTTAAGAAATTCATTATTCGACATATTGTCATAAGTATATTTATTAATTTGAACTTTATTTGCGGTTGGTTCAGCTTTGTCTATATGCATTTCATTGTTGCTGTAACAAATCATCAGTAGACTTCAGCCCGAATAAGAAATTATTTCTGATTAAAATTCACTGCAGTTCAACTAAATCTAAAAAAGCTAATATTTTCATTATTATTGTTATCATACAACAGATTTCATTTCGAATTGTGATATTTTGTAAACTTCATTACTATCAATATGGTAATTAACACTATCAGAAAGTTAATACGTTTCACAACAAAAATTTTCCAGTTTTAACCCATTGTTGTGTTAAATTTGAGTTAGTGCCACCAAAAATTAAAAAAACGCACCAAAATTAAAAAAAAGTGCACCACGCACCAACTAAGGAACTTCTCGCACAAAAAATTTCAAAAAGCACCCAAAATGATGCGAAACGCACCAAGTTGACAACGCTGCTTACATATGTGCAATAATTGAACAGAAAAAAATTTGCTACGATAGCCTAGTTAGTGGATGTACGCTAGTCTGTTAGAATGGAGATACCATGTTCACATCCTGCAGCGTAACTTAAGGTATTAAAAAGAAATAAATAAAATAAGTAAGTTAGAATAAATAAATTTAAAAAAATATTACTTTTTCTGCTGCTTTTTGGGTTATCGAAATTAGTTGGATATTCTCTCACTTTTAATAGTGCTAGCGGAACTTCGAAATCGGATGTTTTTTTTTTTTTTGGACAAAACTGAGCGACAGGTGAACTTTTTTCGATTCATTTTCGAGTGTCACTCTCGATAGTTTTACACGATATATGTTCGAGATATATTCGAAATCGGTATCAATAACGAAAGTCTTGGTCAACTGGGATATAGTATACACATACTGGCATGAGTTTGAATAAATATAAATGCATCCATACATATATAACTACATAAATAGCTATGTACATCTAATGCCCGCCCAACAAACACAAAATCAAACATTTAAAACATAGTTTTATCGTTTGATATCGAAAGTGTAATAAAAACATAGATTGTTCTTATATTAATTTAATAGTGTTTTCACATCTAAAGTTAAAATCTGGGGGCAAATCACGGCATTCGATACGACTCGTAATACAAAAATATTTCCATATACATATGTATGTATGTATGTACATTAGAGCGTCTCGCCCAACAGGCAACAAAAAAAGTGCCCCGTACATAAGCGAATATAAAGTATTGGTACAAGGACATTTGAAACACAAAAAATTTAATTTTTTTTTGCCGAACGTAGGGGTCGCCTTTTTAGTTTTTTCGTTATATTTTCCATATTTACAGTCCGATCTTAAAGTTTGATAAAGCGATTTTTTGTCTCAGGGAGGCCAATATTTTTGCTCTTAGGTCCATTGACCTCAAATGTACCGTTCTAGTACTTACCCCCAAATCTCATTTCCTACCTCCCTAATTTGACACCCTAATGTTAGAAATTTATAGCTCGCGAAAAAATCATGAAACTTTTCCTAAGAAAGTACTTCGATAACTACAGGACAACTATTCAAAAAATGCTTTTATAATTCATTATTGCAAACTGTAGGGGTCACCTTTTTAAATTTTTCATAGCGGAACACCGACGAGCAACTTGAATCACGTCGAGATATGATCGACTAAAATGTCTATTATTTTACTTTGCTTTTTGTTGCTTATTCCTTGTTGTATAATTTGAGGTATGGATGTAAAGGTTATTTGAGGTCAAAGACTTTTGAATTAAAAAAAAATTGGTCTGCCACAGACAAACTCGTCGACTTTAATATCTGAATATAAATACTGAAGCTATGACAAATTTAAAAAGGTCTGCAACAATGAATTTATAAAAGCATTTTTTAAATTGTTGTGCTGTAATTATCGAAATACTTTCTTAGTAAAAGTTTTATGATTTTTTTGCGATCTATAAATTTCTAACAGTGTGAAAACACTATAACATTAATTTTAATTTCAGAATAAAAACATCCTCATGCTCTTCTTTAATTTTTCAAGATAAAAATATTACAAAATAACAAACCTTAAATAAAAATTTTTAATGTTTACTTTTTAACTATGTAAAATATTTTGCTAAAGTATCTATACATACGGTGCCTATTTTCCATTTATTTTACAAAATATTAAACATTACATACATACATACGTAAGTATGTATAAATATTGAAAGTAAATATCTATCAGTTCTTAAAATCATTTAAACATAAAATATAAGAACCGAAATTTCAATAACTAGAAAAATATTGCATTTTTTAAAGTTCCTTAATTTATTTGAGTGACATCAATACTATCTTCAGCCGACAACAAGAACCACTTGGTTCGCTCTCTGGACCACGATTGCGAATTATGCCGTTCACACGACAAATTCGTGGTTCGTTTTGATAAATCCTTTTACATACACTTGCACATACATATTTATGTACGTGTTATTTGCATTTTAACAATAGATAAACAAATTAAGGAAAAATTATAAATAAAATGTGTTCTAATTTTTCAATTCATCTATTTTTTGATTTGTTTTTTGTACTTATTTCGTTTTCATAGCTAGTTCAGGGGCCTAACTCCTGCACTCGTGATCGAAATTGCATTCATTAGCATTAGCCTGCATTAAGATTGCAAGCTTTTGCACGCTGGTGATATATGTAACTTTTCTTCAGAATTTCTATTTATTTAGTCTTATCAATTTTTCCTTCTGTAAATTGCAAACTACCAACTCCACTTCCGGCCAAACATCCCAATATCACAAAGGATCCGCCTCCATATTTAGAAGTTGGGTAGATGTGGAGTGGCAAGTTCTGTGTTTGCTTTTCGCCATACTGTAGCTCGCCCATCTCCACCAAAAACTATAAACTTCATTCATTGTTGAAAGTAACTTTATCTTAAAATGTTGGATCACTTATGATCCACCCGCTTTGTAACATTCGTGGCTATCAGTAGAGGACCGCACTTTGTTTTTGGTTTTCTCTTAGCGATCGAATAATAACCTCTGCACCCTGTCGTTGCCCAAAATAAAAAGATATATACAACACCTGCCCAATATAAATTAATGATTTAACACAGAATTCTTTTTTTTATATTGGGACCACCATAATGGCTGAAGGTAGACGATAAATATGTTTGGAGAAAATCTTCGTATTGAAAAAATATTGGAGGTTGGTCATACATTTGACTTCGATAGGTACACCGAAGGGGCAGTTAGAGCCCTGCGAGTAAATTTTATAAAAAAAAATTTCTTTGTAAGGGAGCCCCCTTAAGGAGAGGAGGTAGGCGGTCGGTGTGTTTGGAAAAGATGTTGGGCGGAGAAAATTAATGGGTGCTGATCATACATTTGACCCATGTAGCGGTGACCCCGAGAAAGTTGTATGTTTGTTTGTACTTTTTTTTTGCTTTTACCCTTAACTTTGAGCACGAAGAGGCGACCTTTGCCCCCATCTGACCGCCACCATTTTTTGGCTCAAATATTTTTTCCGAACATCACAAAATGAGGTGTCCTTGCAAGTCGAAATCTCGTTACTTAGGATTCTCAAATAACACTATGCCATAGCTAATGTATTTACATACGCATGTACATATGTATGCATGTAAGTAACATTGCACGGATAAACTTCAAAAGTTTTTAAGCTATTTTAAATAATCACACATACTGTCATTAAAACAATATAAATTTTAATTAGGGATGAAAAAAGTAATATATATATATATATATATATATATATATATATATATATATATATATATATATATATATACATATATATATATATATATATATATATATACATACATATATATGCCCCTATCACGGTTTTCAACTTTTAAAATAGTTTTGTTGGGATTGACAAATTTGCATTGCCATTCTCCACGAAATTAACAGTTGACTTTTCAGTTGAGTTTTGGTACTTTCATTTATAACTGTGCGTAAGTTTGGTTGAAAAAACGTTGAGTATACACAACTGCTTTTTAGTAGTTGGGTCTGTGGTTGTTTTTTTTTAGTTACAGGTTGTTGCGATATAAAAAGCAGAAAAAGTGGAAGAATCGTAACTAGAAATATTTCTTATGCTTAATAACAAAATATTTTAACAGTTTCAGTATCGGCGGTATACCGGGCACATACAAAGATTTCTTTAAATATGGTTTTAGGTGATCCAAAAAAATAACAAAACGTTTCTTTGTTCTGCCGGAAATAACTAAAAAAAAACTTAAAAAATTATTTTTTAAAGTATTCGTTCCCTGTTTTGGTTATGCCTTACCTTGCATTGGGTATTTCAAGAGGGTTGGAATTAGCACGAATTTGTCCTCTGATACGTAGGACATCTATAATTGCGACTTCGTTTTCGTCGTCATAAAATAAATCTACACATATTTGTATCCATTTGGTATGATTTCTTTGAACTAAAACACTAAAAACAATACTGTTTCTAAAACTTTGTGCTTTTTTCGTTGGCAACGCGATGATAATTTCAACTAAAAAACAGTTGTGTTTCATAATACTACTAATGAAGTTTGGTCGTGTGTAAGTTTGGTTTACTCTTAGACGACCAAATTGAATTTACTTGAGAACCGTGATAGGGGCAATAATTTTTAACAAAAATGTGAATCGGTAACCGTTCATACATACATACATACATATGTATGTATACCTTAGTAACTATACATATGTATGTACATACATATGTATATAAATCACTAAAAAAAATGGAGTGCTTTTAATGTTAGGACAAGACGGCTGTTTGTAATGTGGAAACTTCCCCTTAACAAATTGCCTTCAAATCATTTGCAAACGTTCAGCTATGTAATTTACATATATCGAAATCAATCTCAATTCGAGCCAAACCGGAGTGCTTGCTGGGCTGTTATGTACGTACATACTAGTGATGTAACGAATGTCAATGTTTGATATTCGCGAATACGAACACGAATATTTCATGTGAAATTTATAGACGTTAAATTAGGGCTCTATTTACGCCTGCAATATGAAATATTAAAAAATTTTTATGAAAAAGAACTTCATACTCCTGTTGGGGTACTTTAAAGCTAATAAGAACTACCCAAAATTTTAATGATCGTCAATAAATAATATTTGAAAATGATACAAAGCACAAATTTCTATAAAAAATTTAATGGATTTGTACAAACTAATATATTTATCCATTTATTTAAATTTAGTTTAGGATTTATGCATTTAGGTATTTATTTTTTTTTGGAAAAATATTCGTATTCGCCTAATTTGACGAATACGAATGCTTCGTATTCGCATTAAAAATGGTCGAATATTCGGCATCACTAGTGCATACATATGTACATATATGCATATCTATATATGCATACATACATATGTATCTACACACATACGTAAGTACTAACACATAGCTACCCTGTAGGAAATGTTAGTGCTGATTCATTATTGTCTCTGTCGCCAGTACTACTGACAAATTATACACCAGACAATGCTTTTTGCTATAGACATTTAACGTGTGCATGTCATTGTAAAACAACTACTGACGTTGGTTCTACTGATTAGATAGTTCTTTAGGGACCATATGCAGACATTGTTCTGCAGGAAATGGAACTGAAACAAGACTAGTCAAGTGATCAGTCCTCCAGTGATAGGAACCAGTCCGAGTTCTAACACTTCCTATAAAGCGGAGCAGTCACTTTCACATGAGAATGGGAATGTAATAATATGGGGTTAATTGATACTTTGTGTGCACCTTATGACTTGTCACTGAACTATCTTATGTGGACCTAATCGGTGTAGAATAATACAAATGACTTAAAAATGGCACAATGAAAACTTATACTTTTTTTATTGTTACAAATGCAACTATATTTTATTTTTAAGCAGATATTTTTTGGGATACGAACCGACAACATCAGGCATGACAGACTTGCACACTATCCACTCGACCAAAGGGGCACTCACATTTCAAAAGTATAAACACTAGTTCAGCTTAGGTTAATATCTAACTACATATAGTAACGGGACTGGTTCCAGAGTGGCTTGGCGGTATCATTTGGGGGAACAGTTAACATTATATTTATACCATTTGACAGTTGACAGGTACTGGATCCAACCACATCTAAATTTTTCAGAGTCGTTACATTTAATACTAGACAGATTTTCAATTAAATTTACAAAAGATCAAAACGGTACATCACGACAATGGTGAATATGTAACCAGTTACAGGATAAGTCTTTTTTCGCCCTTCACTTACACTTTCATTTTCTCAGCTCATAAGACGAGTACGTTTGTATTAGAGCTGTGCCAAATCGTTCATTCAAGTGACCGCTCATTTTCTTTCATTTTCTAAAAAAAACGAGTTCGTTCATTTCGCTCACGGCTCTTTTCAAGAAATAGAACGAAATAAAAACAAACAAACAGTTGAGTCGTCAAATTAAAAAAGGGACAAATGCATTGAGTTTGTTATGAATTGTTTAGCAAAATAAGCAAAACAAACAATAGAAAATATAAGAAACAAAAAAATCAGCAAGTAAGAACTTTTAAAATATTAAAGTATTTTATATTCTTACGAATAAGAAATCAAAAGATTCATATTGCCAAAAGAGCCACATATAAAGAATAAAAATAAACTGTTTATAATATCTACTTATATATATCAAATTTGTTTAAAAAAAACTCTTAATATGTTTAAAAACTTAAGAAATATTAATGGCAATTTTATTAATTTCATAATGGTCATACTGTTACGAAAAGGAGGCAAATGAAAACCAGAATGTGACAAAAAAATCTCACATGAATAAAGAAAAAGCAAAAAATAAATAAAACAAAACAAAAACACACAAGTGCATTCGTTCGTTCATTTCATTCAATTGTACTTTTTATCAGTACTGCTGAGCCAAAACAGCTCAGTTCAATTGTGTCCGTTCGTTCATGAACGACACAGCTCTAATTTATATCAATTTTCACCCAATTTTCTGAAGGGTGGTAACACTAGTACATTTCAGTAATTCTAATGCACACTTGACAATGAAATCGCATATTTTTCGCATTTTGGTGTTTATTAAACAAATGAATAAGAAATACATATTAATTAATCTTTTAAGTTTTGCTTGACGTAAAAGTGACCAACAAACCAATAAAATTTAAAGAAGAAGCATACATATTTGTGTGCAGTGATTTACTAGTTGTAGGCAGTACTACTGACCAGGTCTACTCCAGCCAATGTAATCATCTATTGACATATAACATTAGCTTGTCAAAATCTACCAGTAGCCCGTACTGACCAGGTAGTTTTTTTACCACCATATTTTTTATTCATATTTGACAAATAGAAAATTGTAGTTAAAACAGAAGATTTTGAGTCACGCCCTTACTTCCAGATATCTGGAGTACCTCAGGGCAGCATTTTAGGTCATCTGCTCTTTAATATTTTTATAAATGACATATATACTTGTGTTATGCATGCAAGCTTTCTTCTATATGCTGAAGATTTGAAAGTTTATTCTAAGATAGGTAATATTAATGATGTAGAGTTGTTGCAGACGGATCTTTATAGCCTTAGTAATTGGTGTGACAATAATTTTCTAAAATTCAACATGGATAAATGAGCCTATGTGTCTTATTCGAGATCTCGTACACTAATTCCGGCATCTTATAACATAAACTCTGTTATTTTAAAATATTGTAGTGAAATTGATGATTTGGGAATAATTTTTGATTCAAAGTTAACATTTAAGCCGCATCTAGAAAGGTTAATTCCGAATGTGTATTCTACATTAGCGTTTATTAGGAGAAACTGCTCTGATTTTTCAGATCCTTATACAATTAAATCTTTATATACATCTTACGTAAGATCTAATCTGGAATATTGGGCTTTAATTTGGAGTCCTTATTGTAAAAATTCTATTGCACGTATCGAAAGAATACAGCGGAAATTTATTAAGTTTGCTTTGCCGCTTTTGAATTTTCTACACCCTCAGCCTTCATATGAATCGCGCTGTCTTCATTTGGGTCTTGAAACCTAAGAATATCGTCGAAAAATGCAATTCTTATTATTTATATTTGACATTATTAATGCTAATATAGATTGTTCTATCCTACTGGAGAGAGTTCCCTTTAATGTACCGAATAGATGTCTTCGACATTGTAACTTGTTTTATAATTGCTTTCATCATAGAAATTATACTTTAAATAGTCCTCTAATAAGAGCTTTTGCTTATTTTAATAAATTGAATAGTATTGAAATGGTTGAATTTAATGCATCCAAACAAAACTTTAAAAACTCTATTTTATACCTTATTAATAGATTAAATTAGTTTTATTAACGCATAAATTAATTAATATAACATATTAATTAAGTTATTATAGTCTGTAAGGAACATTGTTCTATAGACCTAAATAAATAAATAAATATGAAGACATTTGAACCAATGATTCACTAGTACATTTAAGTGACCCTCGTCTACAATTTTATAAGGGTTGAGGCAACAAACTTAGACACATGAATGAATGAATGAATTAAGTCTAGCGGGATGCACAGGACACTGCGACCAAAGTAGATCTATTGTATCGTCTGCCAGGTGCTAGAGCACCTCATCTATTTAGACCTACTCTCCTGATGAATCTCAGGATTGCAAGTGGGTCCAGAGTTGGCAGTTCCCAATCCTCCAATATGTGCTTGCCCAGCTGGCTATATCTTCTGTGGCATAATGCTTCACAGTCCTTCAGAATATGCTCTGGAGTTTCATCTTCGTAATCACAGAATCTGCACAGGCTGTTACTATCAATGCCAAGTCTGTTGAGGTGTTTTCTCAGTCTACAATGGCCTGTGAGGAAGCCTGTGAGCATTCTTAGATTGTTTTTACTCAGGGACATGAAAGCTATGAAACGATTTTGGTTATACGTTCCAATCATTAGCTTTCCATGATATATCTTCCCGGATTTTTTCCAATCCGAGTCCACAAACATAGACACATACATACATATATACTTGTTTAATTTTATGATTTATTAAAAATTAAACCAATTATTTTAAATTATTCATATTAATATTATTTTTTTAATGTTGATAACTTTTCTTCGATCTTAGAAATTTTTATATATATACATATATTTTTTGTTCTTTTTCTCCTTGAGCCTCATTAAGAGGAAAGAAATATAATTAATAATCACTCTTATTCTATTTGGCGTCGGCAACATCGTCGTCAATTTTGAAACAACATCAATATAACACAACATCAATGCTAACTTTGTATTCCCTAACACTGTTATGACGACGTTGCCTGTTTATCGATAAATACAATACACATATCCAATATTTGAGTCAGCTGGTTCATTTTGTTTACTATTTTTGGTAAAAGTATTTTTGAATAAGTAAAAGCTTTGTAAATAAATTAAAATAAAATGTTTTTCTTTCCTATTGAGACGATGAAAATAAAAAAAAATAATAGTGAAAATAAGATTTCTCAGACAAAAGTCATGCACTTGCCAGTTACCCAAGGAAAAGTTAGTGATAAGTTCTCTCATGTTTTTGGAAAATAATGGGTAATGTTCATCCTTTTAATATTTTACAAATATTTTCGGCTGAACAAAACATCATTTAGGAATGTATTGGATACAATAGAGCCTAACTTTTGAAACAAAAGGGATCAGATCAACGTTTATTGGAGCTTGCAGCTTCCTCTAAAGGTACTCAGTGCTAATTGTTTATATACCCCGCCTTCAATTGCTTTGCTGTTGTTGTTTGCAACATTTTTTTTAATTTAAGCCTCAAGTCGCGCCAGACCTGTAAAAAAAATTTTATCATACAGTATACTTTCCCAACACACTATTTACCTTACATTTTGCCATCCACCACTAGTTCTAATTGGTGGACCGAGGGAATTTAGTGCAGTCTCACTTTCTCACTGCACCTTGAAATTATTAGGAACACTACCCCTGCGGAATCCTCTAGCAAAAGAAGGACTTTTCCAACTCTTCTACAAGTTGGTTGGGGTTGCTAATTTTAATTTTGTCCATATTATATTTTTCACTTTTTTAAAGAACTTTTTTAAATAAATATGTACATTTTTATATCTACTTATATTTCTCTTTTTTACCATTTAAATTATTTTTCAAATTAGTTGAGGCATGCACACAACAGAACACGACATCAAAAACACTGACGACAAAATGAACGGCAACATCAACATCAATGTTTCTTTCAGAATACCAAACATATGCTGACAGTCATCGATAAATGGCAATACTATCTACGGGAATACCGATTTGCTAAAAAAAACATTAAAAACGACGTCGTGTTATGTTGCCGACGCCAAATAGAATAAGGGTGAATAATTTTTTTATCGAAAATTAAATAAATTATTTTTAAATTATTTATTAGCTTAACACATATTAATTGAAATTAAAAGTTTTCATTTGAAACTAAAACAATATCAATTCAGTTTAAAAAAATTTCAATTCAGTGTAAAAAACTGTCAATTGAAATCCAAAAATTCCCTTTGAAATTCAAAAATTACATTTAAAAATTTTAATTAAAATTCAAAAATTCCATTTGAAAATTTGAAGATTATCAACTGAATTTGATATTAAAAAAATAGTATCATGTATGATTTTAATTGCGTTTTTTCAAATGCGGTTATGGAATTTTAGAAGATTTTTTTTAATTTAAACCAGAGACATTTTTTTACTAAAAAACTTTATTTAAAATTGAAACAGTCAATTAGTTAGCCATCAATCGGGTTGCAACTCTGCTATTAAATGTACAGCATATAAAAGAAGAAAAAAAACTATAAATAATCTATAAATACACTATAACTGCTGTCTCTATTTTATCTCTACTAGCACATAAAAAAAAAGTTGTCGACATTTTAACCAGTGCAATTGTCGCATTAGAAAACAGTGTTGACTTAGAGACATACTTATGTAACATTACATATGTATGGTTCTAGGCTGACTGATGCTTAGCACGCATCAAAAGCTAAATACATAAATATGTAGACGATCCGTTGACAATGTCGCTTAAAAGTCACCAAAATTGTCGACATAAGTGGTGACTTGGGGACACTTAGCCCCACGCTTCCTTTAGGGTAATGGAAGGAATGTGTTTCGTAGACGTACAAAACTTATGTACACACATACATATGTATGTATATATGTACATATGTATGTACATGCGACGACGTAACCCACCAGAGTTGTTGTTCAAGTTCCTTGTTATTATTATTGCTGTTTTTTGTTGTTGTTGTAGACATCTTGTTATACGTTGCGTTTATTTATATACCTGTTGAACTGTAAATGCTGTATAGGGTAGTGTTGCTAATCATGTTTTTTTTACTTCGTACTATGTATATTTGTTGCTATACTCTTCAACACCTTGAATTATGTACATACTATAACAAGAGTCGGTAACCAGCACAAGCAACAACAACAAGACAATATCGTGCAACGACGCCATGACGTCGTCGTCACTGAAGCCCTATCATTAGTAACAGCGTTGTCAACTTTTAAATTTCAAAAAGCACTGAAATCAGGGGAAAAAAATCGCGTAATTTAAATAAAAGGGCACTAAATTTGAAATTTTTTCATTGTACCTATGAAAAAGAAATCTTTTGTATTATACCTAGTATAATTAAGTATATAGAAAAGCAACGCCACAGGCGAATGGGCCGCTTAAGAGAATTAATCCTAGTCTAATTGGGATATTAATTAAAAAACACATTAACATGTATATATGTATGTATGTATGTATGTATGTATGTACATAGTTTCGACGATGCAAGCATATGTACATATGTACATATGTATGGATGTACATGTATGAAAAACTCTCAAATTTTTTAGTGATTCCTATATAAATTTTTATGACAACTTGCGAGCTTGCATTGTGGAAACTTAAAAAACAAATTAACTAAAAATATTTGTACATAAAATAATTGAAATTTATTTGCTGGTAGTTTAGCATGTCTATATACATACGTACACTTCTGACAATATGTCAAATAATAAATTTTCTTTAAAAATATTTGTGTTTGTTAACAACTCAATTGTGAATAACAGAATAACTTTAATTGAAAGTAATTGAGTTGGCTATATTTTATATGTTAACAACGCGTGTTTGTAGTTACAAAAATCGTTGTAGGTGCATTTTTAGGGTTCCGTAATTCAAAGGTGAAAGAAACACTATTATTTTCGCTACGCTGTCCGTCTGTCTGTCTGTCACAGGCTGTTTTCTTGCAAAAAATCTTTTTTATCAGATCAAAAACGTCAGCTTGGCATTGGTTTGAATTTTCCATTAACCCGAAGGTGCTAACTTTAGGGCTTTGTGACTCCGCCCCCTTTAGAGATATACAGTCCAAATTCTAGGCTTAAGTTCTGTGACACTTCCTCAAATGCTATTTCAAATTTCATAACCGTTCGTTTAGAAACTGCAAGTTATTTCCATTTTTTTTAAGAAATCCCCCACTGTGCGCTGGCTGCAAACAACTACATATGGTCAGAGTTCAGATGGATTTAAGGTCATCTCTTCACCGCTTCCAAAATCCCAGCAATTGAAGGATTTTCAAGTTTTGGAAAATCGATTCAATAAATTCCTCCTGCACTCCAATGAATATTAAAGTCCGGGGCACAATGAATCCGTCATACGTTAAACTTCGCCTTTTTTCAACTGACAGCTAAGTTGAAATACGTGGTTTCTTATGAGGTCTGTTACATTCAGTATGTGTCCGACAACTCAAAGTACAAAAATTGGCCAAATTTTATCTTTTTTCGTACGTTGAGTAGTTGGTTTTTTTGGTATGTTTCGATTTAGGTTCTTGTGTTTTGCGGCAGCAAAAATGAAATAAAACAAAAGAAATAAACGAAATACATAAAACAAGTACCTATTTATATAAAAAATAAAAAAATTTGACTGCGACGAACTTTGAACCGTTAGATAGTTATAAAGAGAAAGACATTTCTATGTAAATATATATATATATATATATATATATATATATATATATATATATATATATATATATATATATATATATATATATATATATATATACATATATACATATATGTATATATATGATGTTAAATAATCATAGTCCTATTTTTGAAAAAGTCTACATTCTATGTCTTTTTTTAGACTCAGATCTATCAATGTTTTGAAATTTCATCGAAATCAGGCACAAAGTGGGAAATAGGAACACATTTCCCCCTACTACCCCTCTTGGTTCTAGCTATAAAAGACTCCCCAGCCTTTGTCTTCTTTTAGACTCAGATTTATCTGTTTTGAATTTCATCAAACTCAGACAGATAGTTTCAAAGAGGAATACATTTCCCCCTACCACTCCTCTTGGTCCTATTTTTGAAAAACTCTTGCATATTTTTCGAGAGGCAGAAATATCCCCTTACCTACCTTCGTGGTCCCAGTTTTAAAAACATATAACCTATGTGTCCATCTTGACTGAGATCTACCTAAGTTCTAAATTTCATCAAAATCGGTTGCGTGGTTTAGCCGTTAAAGCGCAACAAACAAACAATAAATTTACTTTAGCATATTAGTGGCAGTGATACTGCCACGAATCACTTATCCAAGTTAGCAAAGACACAAATCATATTGGAGATTCCCAAAAACTTGGTTAAAATATCCGAAATCATAGGAGTTCCCCAGAAAATTACGTCAACACTGAAAATGGAAAACATTCGCAATGGTAGCACTGTTATTCTATTTGCTTGTTATCAGTATTTGTAACCAGTATTCGCCTGTATTTTTTTTTATTTTCAAAAAATTATTTTTTTATTTTCAAAAAATTTTCGTTTTACAGTAGGGAGTAACGAATACCAGTTTAGCGAATGCGAATACGAAAACGAATAATGCATTTGAATTTTAGCGAAAGCGAATGCGAATGGGAATGCGAAGCGAATGCAAATACTTTCAATACGGTAAAAAATCACATGAAACTAAATTTGTTTAAGAACATGAAGTTGAAGTTAAATTGAATCTTGAATTAAGCAAATATCTACTAATTAATTGAATTCTTAAAAGAGAAAGATGTACATATATATGAAATTATATTAAAATAAATACATATAGATAATAAAAAATATATTAAGAAAATGTTAGGCAATTAGCCCATTCGTGCTTTCGTCCTAAATCCTACCAGGATTTAAGCTTAAATTAGACGTGACATAGCCATAATGCCATAGTCATAACTCTCACCATAGAAACCAAAATTCAATTGGTTTCTATGGTGAGAGTAAGCGATTAATTTGCGAATGCAAAAGCGAATGCGAACTGTCATTACATTCCAATTTTACATGCATGACGCGCCATAAGTAACTTACCTTCCAAAAATTAATGCAAAGCAAAATCCATAAAAATTCCAGCAAAACTATAAAAATGGTTTTATTTAATTTAAAAAAGTTGTACTTTGTTTGAATAAAGTTGAATTTAATTTAAATAAATTTAGTAAAGTGCGACTCTGACTCGCGCACGAAGGGTTCCGTACGAACACTAGATATGTAATTTAATACAAACTTCAGCCTATATAATATATAAGGCCTGACCCACGATATCGACAACGTTCGACTTGTCGCACACTTACATTTGAAACAACAACAAAATATTCAAATTTGTTTTGAATGTAAGTGTGCGACAAGTCGAACGTTGTCGACATCGTGGGTTTGGTCCATAGTTTTGGAATTTTTTTCGTTTTTGGGTTTTTTCGTTTTGGAGATTTTTCGGTTCTGGCGATTTTTTTAAGTTTTGGCGCTTTTTTAGTTTTGACACTTTTTTCTCGTTTTGGTGATTTTTTCGGTTTTTAGCGTTTTTTCATTTTGGCGATTTTTTTATTTTTGGCGATTTTTTAAATTTTGCGATTTTTTTTCATATAAACAATTTTTTTAGTTTTGGCGACATTTTCGCGTTTTGGCGATTTTTTCGGATTTGGCGTTTAATTTAAATTTTTTTAAATTTTAGTGTAATTGTTGTAGTCTGTATAAAAATACAATTGTATGTATATTATATGAGATTTTAACATTTTTCGTTGCTCGTTTTAGAACACTATTTAATTTTTAACTCTCATATATTTGTTGTTGTAGCGGCCAAGGTTCTATATATTCTGTCCAAATTTCAGGTCCGTAGCTCTTGCGGTTCCTGAGAAAATAACGTGTGACGGACAGACGGCCAGACACACAGACGGACAGCGTAGCGAAAACAATAGGGTTCCTTTTCAAATTTGGTGTAGGGAACCCTAAAAACCTGATTGGAACATTTTTAGCTGTCAGTTTCTTCACTTCTGTGTACTCTGTCACACCAATCAAAGACCGACGTCTGTAGCCAATTTCACTTATACGTCTTCCCTGTTCATTAGGACCCAGCATATATAAAATTTATGGGTCGCATATGAATATTGCGACTTATTATTACTTCTCCGTCGTTGTGTTAATGTTAGTTGAAAAAGGCGCAGTTTAACGTATGGCTGATTCATTGTGCTTTAAGGCAGGGGAAATACCGAAAGCTTGTGGAGCTCTCGTATCAAATTTGGATTCGTTTGACGAGATCTTATTTATGGACACATTGTATTTGCTGAGCATAAAGCTGTGGTTGGCAAATTAAGGGCGCCGCGCCTTTTCTTATACTCTTCTATTACGTATGTGTACACACGCATTACTGAGAACAACTTGTGTGTATCGCACACTCTTAAGAATCAGCGTTGCCAGATAACAATTTTTTTCCAACAATAAGAAAATATGTGTGATGAGAATTTACAAAATTTTTTATTTTCGGAAAATTACTATGGCAAACCAGAAAATTTGGTTTATCAACGTACGTTGTCATGCATGAAAAAACGTGACATGCAAAGGTATTTTCAAGCATATATTTAAATTATTTTAAGAAAATTTTCTACAAAAATATCTATTTACTCATCTTTACATTGACGTAGCAACAAGAGAAAAGACGTATTTCTTCATAAACGAAACTTGAGTGTTTCTTCTGACCATAATAAAATCAAGTTTGGTTTTAGAGATTATAAATTTCAAGTCAGGGAAATGAGACGAAAATTTAACTGACAACACCGAATCGTGGTAAGAGTATAACACACACAATTGCAAAATGTAATGGTATCGGTTGCCGACCACGGGCATAAAGCGTGAAGACAACGATTCTGAGGAGCGTTCGGGATATGTCAATCGGTAGTGTTACACTTGGGAACAGCGTTGCCATAATATTTTTTTGGAAAACTGAAAATTTAGAATAAAAAACTGATTTCCATGTAAAAAACTGCTCATAAAAAAATTCTTTAGTATTTTGTAGAGATGTGCAAATGTCGTGATTTTACCGTGTCACGCGTGAGTCACGCGTGATTCACGTGATTCGTGATCAAATAGTGTAAATAATCACGCGTGAGCGTGACTGAAAAAAATTTACTCGTGCGTGATCGTGCGTGAGGTTTTTTTAATAATCACGCACGAATTCTCACGCTCTCACGAGATAACATTCCTGCATTTATTATTATTTTATAATAATAAATGCATATATGTATATTAACATGTATTATAGCATTGCACAGATGCATCTGTTTGCACCAGTTTTGCGTGTTTTTTGGTTATTGTATGAAAAAATATGTTATTTAGCGTTTCTTTTACTAGTTGTAATTGTTGATTTTTAAAGCAGTTATTGTATGGTTGTGCAATGACGAAATGAGAAAAACACGTCTGTATGTATTTATGTATTTTCTATAACAAATAAGATACATAAAACTGGGGGCAAATCGTCACATCCGTCAACGTACAACTCGTCACGTAAAACCACCATTTTCGGATTATGACATACGTGAACGTATTGAAATCCCATTAAGTTTATACGATTGACGTATTACTTAATTTGTTTTCGTACGATTGTCGATACGATCACGTATGTAACGATTTGAACCCTGGTTATAACATAAGTACCACATGGTGTGTTGAAAAAAAATCCATGGTTGATGAATGAATGAATGAAAGTAAAATTTCACATACACATGTAAGTAAATGATACATGTACATGAAACACATGCATTTGTAATTACTCTCAGAGCAAAATTGTCTCTTTCCCTCTCTATACTTTGGCTGCGCCACAAAATAACATAACGAACGTCCGCACATACATCTCCACATCATGCATTTGTTTCAATAGTGGTTTTTTCATATATTTGTATTACAATATGTATTTTTGGGCAAAAGCAGATCTAACAGTTGCTCAGCAGCAATACAATAAGCAATTGTTATTTTAATTGTATTTTAATTTGGAAAAGCACGCACACACAATAACTCTTATACTAGTTCTGTCGCTCACACTACAATTACAATGGTACATACCATGGTATATTTGTTTTGGCTATACAAACGAGTATACAAATGCAACCCTATAATATGTAGGGTAGTATGAGCTTACAAACATAATGAATACCCCCCAAACAAAATATTTCGAATTTTTCTGAAGTCAGACTTGTCGTACCGTTCGTTAAGACATTTCGGTAGTTTCTCTGAACAATTTGTTTTAAACATTAAAACTTTGATTTTTGAGTAAAAGTCTGTGAACATTTTTTTTAAATAAATATGTATATGTTGATAAAAAAAGGATTGTAACAAATACTAAAAAAACTTGAGTATGTGCAAATTATTTCGACAATAGCAGCAACATAACGGTGAAGCGGTACTCTGCTATAAAAGCAAAAAAAAATCGTACCTTGTTACACGTCACTTGTCAGATTGAAGAATTTCTCCTCAAAGCAAAATAAAATATAACAGATCTAATTAAAACAAATACAAATCAAGTCGGCATGTCAGATGTTAGCCCTGGCTAGCTCTCGCAGGTGGGTAAGTTCCTTGACCCGTATTTGACGTGTAATATATATATATAACTAAACCCTTCATGCCGCATCAAACCCAAGGGTTTAGTATAGAAAATTGGAAATAATTATTTTACATATTGCCCCTCTCTCACATCCTCATCCAGCATCCCCACGAAACAAAATTAGAATTTCATCCTGAACTTTAATAAAGTTTTATTAGGTACAATAAAAAAAATACTTTATTCTAACGACAATGTCAAATGGCCATTTATATAAATGTTCATAAATATAATTCATTTAATTTGAAATATATATATATAATTATACATATGTAGTTACTAACAAACAAAAATTTAATTTTTTTTTCTTTTTTTTTTTCTTTTAATTCAACTCTTTAACTTTACTTTTGTGTGTTATATGCTATGTAAGATTATAATTCGAGGTTCTAAAATAACTACATATACTTATCTATAATATAAGAATAATCTGCGTTGAACTATGACGGTGAATTATAGCTGGTGCAGGCATTGTTGCTGACGGCGATGAGAATATCGTTGACGGCCTGAAGTTCCTATTGACGCGGAAATTTCTCGGCGACGTACTCCTTTTTTTTTTGGTTTTATATTATTTTCTTTTCATTTCGTTCAACTGTTAGGTCTTATGTTATTTAATTTTCATTTTATTCAGTTATATGTTTTTTTTATCTCTACTCCCATTTTGTTCAGATATTTGGGTACCTTTCTTTTTATTTTGTATTTGTTCACTTCGGATTTTTGGGGGAGAGTTTTGGTTTTTTTTTTTTTTTTTTTGTTTTGACGTTTTCTCTTGTTTTATGTTCATAAGTATTTGTGACATTTAAATTTTCTTTCACTGTCTCTTAGTCTTATTTACCTTTGCAACTTAATTTACTAGTTCTTACTTTCAGTCTTCCACACACTCGTCATTTTATGAAATTTTCTCTAAACTTATTTTCGATATTTCTTAACTTTGCCTTTCTTTTTCTTCACTTTGTTCACTCGTTATCTCTTTTTTTTAGCTTCTAGTAATCGTTACTTTTCTTCGACTGACTTCCTAACCTCACTTTTGATCGCGTGAATCCGATATATTAAATTATTTGTGGTAATTTATTTGTTTATTTTAATTTATTTTTAATTTTTTCCAAATTTATGTTTTTTTTTGTAATTTGTGTAATTGCTACAGTTAAACTTTTTGTTTATTTAGTAGTACAGCTTTGGAAATCTTCGTCCTTTTTCATGCTTTCCTGTTTCATGCCAGTGGTTTAATACCGAAAATTTTTAAAATGGCGATCACAAGCAAAAGACTTAATACAACTTTTTATTACGATTTCTTAAACCAACAAGTTTTCATAGCATCACTCAAATAATATTAATTTTTATTATTTCAATTTATACAATTTATATATTTTAATATGAAACTCTTATTTTGTAATAGGGGTGAACGAGTACAAATCTTTTCTTTCGCTTTTGGTTTCTTTTTCTACGAGCAAATGCACATTTACACTTAACCTCCTTATCTTTTCGAGTTTCAAAAGTCACTTAATTTATACATATTTATTTTCACCTTAGTTTTAGTTAATAGGTATAATTTATTTAGTAAGGGTTTCAAAAAAAAAAACCAGCTGCACACTACGACCATAAAAACGCATTCCTTTTTATCACCTCGAGTCTAAAATCACTACTGACTTTTCTTTTCTTTCTATTTCGCCACGTAGTCCACTGAATATCGTGTCGTGCTATCATTGGTCAGTTGCATAACGGTACATCGAGCCATCTCATGAGAGAATATATAAAAAAAATTAATGTAAAAATTCTTGAGATCGTGTATGTAATAGGTATGCGTACATACACCCATACACGAACATATAAAAAGAACAAGAATTTGCTGAATGATGCAGGGGTCGAAATTTCTAAATGTTTTCTTAAATAAATGCCATATGTATTTTTTGTGTGTTGAACGGAGAGACGAAAAAACAATCTGTAAAAAAAAAATGTAAATAATTCCGTAACAAACCTGCTTCGTTTAGGATCTTAATCGCGGAACGAAAAGGAAAAAGGAATTATTTTAGTTTTAGTGTGAAATTCTTCAATACAGATAATGTTCCAAATATAAGGAAAAATAAAAGTTTACAAACGTGTGGCACGACCCACGAGCCGGGCAGTAATTACAGTTCTTAGGTGCGAATATCGGAGGCATGGTATTTACCAATATAATTCCCCTGCAAGTCTTCCAATTCGTATAAGGCACTACCGACTTTTCCTCTAATTCTGCATTTTAAAAACTTTGGATTAAGTTTCGCGTTAATAGCCTTTTTGAAATCACTCTGGGAGTGATTTTTCCTAAACACCTCTTGCCCTGCAATAAAATTTACTGGTTTTGATCTTGTGTTGTACGTTCTGCATGCTTTCGTATGTGCTAAATCAAGATTCGTACTAATCTTATCCCTGATAAGCTGGTGTCGATCGTTTTTAACAACTAAGGTGTCATCAGAAAGCATATTTAACCTATCTAAGATGGAATAACTTGATCCATTCAGAATCATGTTCTGTCCAAACACTGCGAAGTAGGGCGAGCAATTTATCGACGAATGAATGTCGCTGCGTAGAGTTTGCAGGATCCTGGGTATGTCCCTATCCCAGTTTGTGTGATCTAACTGATCTTTCAGAAAATATCTAATCTTGGAGACTACCTCCCTATTCGCCCTTTCTGAGGCATTTGCCTGTGGTGAATAAAATCCCGTGGTCACCTGGGTAATGCCGTATGCTGAAAGGAACTCTTTCATTTCCTTAGAGGTGAATTGTCGGGCGTTGTCGCTGTGTATAAACTGTGGAACCCCAAAAGTACAAAAAATTTCATTTTGGAAGAAGTCTATAGCGTTCGCCGATGTTGCTGCCCTCATGGGTTTTAAAAATAGAACTTTGGTCAGGTGGTCTATAACGATTAACATTTCGCAATTTTTTTAATTTCGAACATGGGAACGGACCCAAAAAATCAGTATACAGTCGCTGGAAAGGACGAGTCGTTAAATATTGCTTCCCCATAGGCGGCCGTAATATTTGGTTGGTAGGTTTTATGGTCTTGCATACATCGCACCGGTTTATATACGCTTTTACGTCGTGTGCCATTCCAGGCCAGAAATATTTTAATCTTATCCTGAAAAGAGTTTTATTAAATCCCCCGTGACATCCCTCTTCGTGAGCGGATTTAATGGTATCATTAACTAGGGAACTTGGCAGCCAAAGCCTCCACAGGTCCCCCTCGTTATTTTCTCCATTCCGATAGTTAACCCGTTTGTAGACAAAATTCTCAGACAGACACAAATAGGGTAGAAGTTTGCCATTCTGTCGGATTTTTTCTCTCAATTCGTTATATTCAGTGCTATTGAATTCTGGCGAAAGAATATCAATATCGGGCGGATTACACTTCGAATCTATTTCATCTACGTCAAATCTGGAGAGCGTGTCGGGTACTATATTTAAGGACCCTTTACGGTGTTCCATCACGAAGTTAAAATGTTGGCGTTTGAGACTCCATCTGGCCAATCTGCCACTTAAATCTTTTTGATCCATCAGCCAGCGGAGGCTTGAGTGGTCTGTTACTATCTTAAAAGGAAGTCCGTCGACATACTGCCTGAATCGCTTGACACAGATAACGGCTGCTAAGCACTCCAGTTCCGTAACTGTATAGTTACGCTGTGCCTTATTCAATTTCTGTGAAACAAAAGCAATTGGGCGTTCTTTGCCCACATTGTCCAGTTGATATAATACGCCACCTACTCCAATACGAGACGCATCGCATTGTATTATAAACTGTTTACTAAAATCTGGCTGGGCCAGCACAGGGGCATTTGACAAGGCGGTTTTCAATTTTTCAAACGATTCTATAGCCTGAGACGATAAACGAAAGGGTTGATTGGATTTGCGTAAGCAATCTGTGAGCGGACCTGCAAGACCAGAAAAATTGCTTATAAAAGCGCGATACCAGTTTGTCATTCCAACGAATCGCCTCACTTGCCTGGGAGTTTTGGGGATGGGAAATTTTACAATAGCATCGACTTTATCCATGTCAACTTTCAGATTTCCTCCCAAAATGAGGTAGCCCAAGTATTTTATTTCCCGTTGGCAGAACTTGCTCTTATTGATGTTAATGGTTAACCCAGCGGATTCCAGGCACAAAGCTACTTCACTTAAAAGTTTGAGGTGGGTATCGAAGTCATGGCTACATACAAGAAGGTCGTCCAAGTAAATGAACACGTTATCTCTTAATCTCGCTGGAATTACCCTATCCATCAGACGGCTCATTGTCTGCGGACCGTTACAGACACCAAAAGGCATCACCCTGTATTGATAAAGGCACCTCCCAGGTACAGCAAAAGCAGTTTTTTCTTTAGACGATTCTGAAAGCTTTATTTGAAAGAAGGCGTCTTTTAAATCGATGCCGCTGATGTAAAATGTGTCTTTAAGGCGACTGAGTAGGCCGTTTATATGAGGCAGGGGATACGAATCCTTTTTTGTGGCGGAGTTGATTTTTCTACAGTCCAGACAAAGTCTAATTTTACCGGGCTTGCGGACGGTTACGATTGGGCTACACCAAGGAGAATTCGATTCTTCAATGACCCCAAGAGCTAGCAACCTGTCAATTTCTTCATATACCTCGGCTTGTCTGGGTGGTGATAGGGGATAGTGTTTTTGTTTAATAGGTGTTGCACTTTGCGTGTCAATATGGTGTTCGAGAAGGTGTGTGCACCCAAGGCCTAGTCTCTCGTAAGACGGAAATTCACAAACAACTTTTTCGAGGAGAAGTTTCTGATCAGGAGATAAGTCGTGATAGTTCGAATCGGTTTCACTAATGATCTCTTCGCAGTGGCTCCTAGGGAAGAGTTGGGGGGCTAGAGAGTAAGCTCGCCAAAAATCCACGCCAAGGTAACCCACTTGCGATAGGTTTGGTACTATATAAAACACAATGAATTTTGTCACACCTTTAAAAATCACTGGCAGACTACAATATCCCACTACCTCATTTTTTGAACCATTTGCGGTTAGAATACTTGACTTGAATTTGTTCAACTGAACGTTATTTCTGTTTATGAAATCAATGCTTCCCTTACCTAGAACAGACACGTTTGCCCCGGAGTCCAATAAGCATAACAACTTTTCATCAAAAATCTTAATCAATGCAAATGGCCTGCCATCATCATGTTCTGATAAGTAGGTCGATTCAACGTTTTTCCTAATTTGCCTTCTTTTTTTGTATCTTTGTCTACATTTAAAAATCCGCCGAGAAATTTTAGAGTCGTTTGCTTTCGTGTCCGCAATAAATAGTGCTTGTCTATAATCGTGCAAATTCAAGGATGGTGTTACTGGTACAGGTTTTGTAAAATTTAGAGCTAAGTCCCACTGTGCCGGCTTAGACTCTATGATAAAGCTAGATTCAGGGTTTATCTTGAAGAACGAGAGTCCCTGTCGCCCACTCGCTCCGACGCCTGTTTCCCGCATGTGGAGTACTACAATTTAGGGTAGTGACTCCTCTTTGGCCGCATTTGAAACAGAACACATGTCGAGTTTCGTCAGGACAATATATATAACTGTGCCCTAATTGAAGACAATTCCAACATTTTATTTTGGAATAGTCATTTTTAACCCATGTTCTACCTATTTTGAGCGCCTCCACTTGAGGATCTGTCTCAGCGTCAGAATTATCGGAGGTATCTTCGATAGCGATCTCATTTACCTGACGTTGTCTATTGGTATTAGTATTTTTGTTCTCTGATAGGACTTTCTCCGCCCTCCTGGCTAA
This sequence comes from Tachina grossa, assembly GCA_949987645.1. Classification (NCBI taxonomy): domain Eukaryota; kingdom Metazoa; phylum Arthropoda; class Insecta; order Diptera; family Tachinidae; genus Tachina; species Tachina grossa. The sequence goes on along the minus strand of OX465279.1, from coordinate 1,594,015 downwards.
ATCACGTAGTTGATATAAATCTCTGGGTTCCGAAACAAAAAGCATAACCTTGAGATCAGCGTGTACGTTCTTCTTAATAATTTCTATCAGGGAAGTGTCTGACATTGGGTTTGACAATTTTAGGTTCCACCGAACGATAAATGAATGAAAATCGTCATAGCTTTCTTTCGGAAGCTGTTTGCGAGTTGAAATCTTCATCAGAATCTCGTGGTCACTTTCCATCGTACCGAATTCTTTAGATAAGGCTGACCTTAACATTGTATAGGTCGCTCTCTGATTTTGTTTTATAAAATCCCAATAAAAAGTTTCGGCTTTTCCCGTCAGAAAAAAATAAAAATTTGACACAAGATGGTCCTGTGGACATTGTGTACGCTCAACTAATGTGTCTATCCTAAATAAAAAGTCTGATACGCTACTCTCCCCATCAAATGAAACTTTCCAATCCTTCAGTTTGAAGTTCAGGCTGGAAGAAGCATATGTAAACGTGTCCGCCTGGGAGCCAGATGGCTGGGACCTAATGCTAGGCATTGCTGAAGTGGCTTGGTCATTCCGAGATGGACCTACAGATTCTCTGAGAGCAGTAAGTTCTCTTCTAAATTCTTCCTGCGTGGACCTAATAGCCTCTCGAAAATATGCCATTAGATTTTCCATAGCATCGCTTTTAGAACCTTGCGGCCTTTCTTCCTGTGTATTGTCCTGATTAGTTGCCATTTCCAACTGAGAATTATTACCCTGACTAAAAGCAAATGAAGAATTTTCTAAGGTTCCTGGGTCACTGTCTTGTATTTGTCTATCAAGAATTTCGTTGCTTATAGCCTCTTCACTGTGATCCCTTTCATTCGAAGGATAAGAAAGATACGAACGAGAACCCGACGAAGATCTTATTGCTTTTATACTGGTGCTAGATTGTGTGTCTACTGAATCGGGTGTTTTAGAAGATTTTCTCCCTAATGGAGTTGATCCTCTCCTACTTTTCCCCGTGGATGAAACTCGAGACGTTACCCGTACTGTACCTCTTCCCGACAGATCTACCAAATTATGGTTTATAGTTGTACCACGTGACGAATTCCTTGCTGCGTTTGCGCGAGTGGTTGGTTTGTGCATGACGCACCAGCAATTTTAAATAGAAAAGAACAATGATATGGAAAAGAAAATCGTTGCGTAACTATTCGTGTGTGTGAAAAAAAAATTCAATATTAGATGTAAATACAATCCAAGAAAAGTTATGTGCAAATGTACTTTTGCGCGTTTTGAGTTTTCCCAACAAAAAAAAAATGTCTATGATATTTTACTAGATAAAAATGTCATCAAGGGATGCTGGGTGGTGACGTGACTGAAAATTAATGGTGGCATATGTACGTATATAAATAAAAAACTAGAAAAAAAAATTGCAGCTCGCAAATAAATTTCCTTCTTATCGGAAGAAATTTTATGACTTAACGCTACAAGGAAAAGTCAATTCCAATTTCCAAGAAATAAATATATATACTCTTCTACCTATATAGATATATGTATAACGAAAACGAGAAAAAAAAATAAGTTGTACCGCAGCTCGCACAATATTAAAAATACGAGGTCTTATACCACTCACCTTTCTTTTATTTAGATGGCCAATGTTTAAAAAAAAAACATTGACATTGCGGAACGTTATCGCAACAACTACTGCGTGACTCATTGTCGTCAGCTTAGACTTATAACGAACCGATTTCCCTCAAAACACTATTCTTGTTATTACATGGCCAAAATCATTACTCGAATTCAATCCTCGACTCGCAAATGATACCAGGAATAAATTTCCCAGAGCCATGACTTAATCCTTTGGAATGAATAAATAATTTTGGAAATATATCGTTGTTTGTTTTCTCCTTTGTATTGCAAATGATACCGAATTTGACTACTACAGAAATCATGACACACAAAAGATTAACAAGATTCTAGGCAATAAAATAATACAAATATTTCTTGTTTTCTGGCCTCTATTTAAGAGTGCCCCACATTGGGTGCCATATATGTTACACGTCACTTGTCAGATTGAAGAATTTCTCCTCAAAGCAAAATAAAATATAACAGATCTAATTAAAACAAATACAAATCAAGTCGGCATGTCAGATGTTTGCCCTGGCTAGCTCTCGCAGGTGGGTAAGTTCCTTGACCCGTATTTGACGTGTAATCATATAACTAAACCCTTCATGCCGCATCAAACCCAAGAGTTTAGTATAGAAAATTGAAAATAATTATTTTACATATTGCCCCTCTCTCACATCCTCATCCAGCATCCCCACGAAACAAAATTAGAATTTCATCCTGAACTTTAATAAAGTTTTATTAGGTACAATAAAAAAAAAATACTTTATTCTAACGACAATGTCAAATGGCCATTTATATAAATGTTCATAAATATAATTCATTTAATTTGAAATATATATGTATAATTATACATATGTAGTTACTAACAAACAAAAATTTAATTTTTTTTTTCTTTTAATTCAACTCTTTTACTTTACTTTTGTGTGTTATATGCTATGTAAGATTATAATTCGAGGTTCTAAAATAACTACATATACTTATCTATAATATAAGAATACTCTGCGTTGAACTATGACGGTGAATTATAGCTGGTGCAGGCATTGTTGCTGACGGCGATGAGAATATCGTTGACGCCCTGAAGTTCCTATTGACGCGGAAATTTCTCGGCGACGTACTCCTTTTTTTTTGGTTTTATATTATTTTCTTTTCATTTCGTTCAACTGTTAGGTCTTATGTTATTTAATTTTCATTTTATTCAGTTATATGTTTTTTTTTATCTTTACTCCCATTTTGTTCAGATATTTGGGTACCTTTCTTTTTATTTTGTATTTGTTCACTTCGGATTTTTGGGGGAGAGTTTTGGTTTTTTTTTTATTTATTTTGTTTTGACGTTTTCTCTTGTTTTATGTTCATAAGTATTTGTGACATTTAAATTTTCTTTCACTGTCTCTTAGTCTTATTTACCTTTGCAACTTAATTTACTAGTTCTTACTTTCAGTCTTCCACACACTCGTCATTTTATGAAATTTTCTCTAAACTTATTTTCGACATTTCTTAACTTTGCCTTTCTTTTTCTTCACTTTGTTCACTCGTTATCTCTTTTTTTCAGCTTCTAGTAATCGTTACTTTTCTTCGACTGACTTCCTAACCTCACTTTTGATCGCGTGAATCCGATATATTAAATTATTTGTGGTAATTTATTTGTTTATTTTAATTTATTTTTAATTTTTTCCAAATTTATGTTTTTTTTTTTGTAATTTGTGTAATTGCTACAGTTAAACTTTTTGTTTATTTAGTAGTACAGCTTTGGAAATCTTCGTCCTTTTTCATGCTTTCCTGTTTCATGCCAGTGGTTTAATACCGAAAATTTTTAAAATGGCGATCACAAGCAAAAGACTTAATACAACTTTTTATTACGATTTCTTAAACCAACAAGTTTTCATAGCATCACTCAAATAATATTAATTTTTATTATTTCAATTTATACAATTTATATATTTTAATATGAAACTCTTATTTTGTAATAGGGGTGAACGAGTACAAACCTTTTCTTTCGCTTTTTGGTTTCTTTTTCTACGAGCAAATGCACATTTACACTTAACCTCCTTATCTTTTCGAGTTTCAAAAGTCACTTAATTTATACATATTTATTTTCACCTTAGTTTTAGTTAATAGGTATAATTTATTTAGTAAGGGTTTCAAAAAAAAACAAGCTGCACACTACGACCATAAAAACGCATTCCTTTTTATCACCTCGAGTCTAAAATCACTACTGACTTTTCTTTTCTTTCTATTTCGCCACGTAGTCCACTGAATATCGTGTTGTGCTATCATTGGTCAGTTGCATAACGGTACATCGAGCCATGTCATGAGAGAATATATAAAAAAAATTAATGTAAAAATTCTTGAGATCGTGTATGTAATAGGTATGCGTACATACACCCATACACGAACATATAAAAAGAACAAGAATTTGCTGAATGATGCAGGGGTCGAAATTTCTAAATGTTTTCTTAAATAAATGCCATATGTATTTTTTGTGTGTTTTGAACGGAGAGACGAAAAAACAATCTGTAAAAAAAAATGTAAATAATTCCGTAACAACCTACATGTCGTTACGAATTCGTACCGACTTATCGTAATGAATTCGTACCGACATATCGTTACGAAGTCGTGTCAACCATTTCATACAAAAATTGTTACGATTTCGGTAATATTTCGTTGCCGAAATCGGAAGATTTTGTCGACCAATCGTTAGGAATTCCTTACGAATTCGGAGCATTTTGTTTGATGTGTACATACAGCTTTGTAAGTATGTAGGTATGTATGTTTCTTAGATACCCTGTAGGAAGTATCAATTGAGAAACACTACTGATTCAACAGTGCCTTTGTGAACAATACTACTGAAGAATTGTACCGCAGAAAATGTTTTTTGCTTTAGGGACCGTCCATATACTACGTAACGCTGTAGGTGGGAGGGGTGAGGTTCGAGTTTTGTTATGATTTGATATGGTGGGGGTGGGGGGAGTCTTTGAAAATGTTACAAAAAAATTTTAGAAATTTGTATGTTTTCTCATATAATATTGTTACGTTTATATTTCTATAAAAACGCTTTTCCGTAGATCCGAAGATTTGCAAATGAATACAAGAGCCGAGTGTAGTAATTAGGGTTAAGAATGATACAAGTTTTATTTACAAATACACTTTTACTAAATTACTCAAGAGCTTAAATACACTAATACAACTTAAACTAATAAATTACACACAGATATTCACAACTGGTTACCACTACGCCTTCCTCGCTGTAGTTTACACACGTCTCTTATCTGGCTGCGCAAGTATTCACGTGACACCTCTCTGTCTGCTGCCGTCACTTACGAGACTCTCTCTGCCGTCACTCACAGTTGATACACCAATACCTCTTTGTCTGCTGCTTGTCACACACGGCACTCACTCTGCCGACACTTACAGTTGATACACCAATAAAGACGCACTGGCTTTACTTACACCCTAACACACGTCTATTCGCTGCGCTGTTCCCTTTACTCCAGTCGACATGATAGACTCCACAATAATCTCAATTCCACGACAGACTTTGCTGTCACTATAGACTGTCCTATAGTTTCTCTTTTACTCCAATTCTTGAGTAAAGCACAGAATGCTTTTAACTATCAACTCACCACTGTATCGCAGATTATTATTAATTCACAACTTAATTATCAACTGACTAACGAGTTCTTAACTTCACTACTTTCTGATTAGCACTAACTATAACTGTTCGCGACTGACTTACAACTGCAACTAACTAACTCTTTGAATGCGTCACCTCTTTTTATATTTCACACAAATTCCACTAGAAGTTTCAAGCAATGTCTAGACGATCATTATCATCTTATATGCTGCCTAATTAAGTTCATGTGGTAACTATGTACATACATGTGTATATGCATACGTGTGTACATCATTAACTAAGCAATACACGGTTGTTGTTTATCTTCTACTTTTCGTTTGAATTGGTATGTATGTATGTGTGTAAATATGTGAATCTTCTTAATAAGCAGACGCTTTTTGTTGTTGTCTTTTGCTTGTTTACGTTTAATCAAGCTAGGCATGCTAATTTAGTTGTTGGCTACTATTCTAGACTATTCTTTGCTTTGACCCTGTTGGAATATTTTCGCGTAGCATTTACATTAACCCTGTTGGAATATTTTTGTGTAATGCTGCTTAACATTGTTGACGGCTATTTTCGTAACAATATGCTTTTCTCATTTATTTGATTATCATTTTAGAGATGGCAAAGTGAGCTTTCATTACAAAACATCTTTCAGCAAATTGAATTTACGATGAATCAAAACAATTCACATATTCCATTTGCAAAAAAGTTTCGTATATAAGGCACAAATCTACATCAACTGACACCACACACAGTGGATCAAACACAGAAGAACGCTCATGATGAAGGTTTAGTGGCCTTCGAAAACGGCTGGCTGTTCCGTTCAACTATGTGTTGTCCGAATATTTACAACTAACTTTGGTGTTATTTTTTCATTAATAATTATCACATGTAATTTGGCTTAAAAAGCGATACGAACTTTAGCCTGTTCAAATCATAAATATATATCATTTATTTAATTGATCATACGTCTTACCTTCACATTTATATTATGTATGTATACATAAATACATGTGCGGAATGTCTCTATTTGATATACGAGAATTCGAATTCGAATATTTAAAATAATATCAGCGAATACGAATATTTAAAACGATATTAAAGTAACTTTGCTTTATTTTAATTTACATTGTAAATTTTACAAAAACACGAGCATACATATATACATAGATGTGTACATACATATGTATATGTTAGAACCTATTTTTCAACCCAAAAAACATGCAAATTATATTATAAATATACTTTTTCGTGAGCGTGCGTGATCGTGAAAATGTTCAAAATCATTCGTGCGTGAAAGTGCGTGAGTAAAATATTTTTCTGCGTGAGCGTGCGTGTCGTGAGTCAGAAAACACTCACGTGCACATCTCTAGTATTTTGTATATTTTGGGGGGAGGAGGTGTTAACCATACGTCTATACCTCATATATTTTTATATCATGACTTGATAATGTTTGTCAAGTTGTTACGTTTTACCATCTCGAAACCCTCATCGGCATCAGTTAAGAAAATATTCCTCTACAAATTTATTAAGTTTTTAATTAATTGAAATGGAAGTGTTTTAGTTGCACTATGGGATATTTCGCATTAAATTACACAGGGAAATTCTTTTTTTCCGAATCAACCTAAAGAAGTAAGTGGATCCAAAATTCAATAAATAAGGTAACTAAAATGTTTGCTTTTGTGTTTTTGTTTTTTGTGATTTTGTTTTATTTGAATTGATTTATTTATTTAATACACTTGCTTAGCCAAAATAAAATGTTGTATTTTTCTGTGAATTACTGAAATTTTGATAAGAGAGTTCTGAAAAAATGTGTATGGCTTCAAATTCTGTGAGGCCTATCCTTTAATTTGGTATATATTTCGTCGTATTTTATATCATTCTATAATCGATCGAATTATTTCAATGAAGAAACTTGTTCTTCTTTTTCAATAAGGCAAGCGGAATTAATATTAATAAAGGAAATGCTACGTCTGTATGAACCTAACTTGCAAGCAATAAAACCAAATTCCATAAAAAAAACACAGCTTTCGTGTGAATTCTCTCTTGCTGTTTTAAAAAGTACTAATAAACCTTCACTATTATATTAAGCAAAATGGGTAAAACTATGGAACTAAAATAACAAACTTGAGATTAAAGTAAAAAGTAAGAACTGCACAATTTATAGAAAAACTTTTTTAAATAAAAAACTGCAAAACTTCTCTGCTTAAAAAAACTGCTAAAATCAGTTAAAACTGCACATTTGGCAACGCTGCTTGGCTTTTCAGTTGCTAGGGAGCGTTTTTCGGGAGGAATCACAAACCACACATTATGTATGCGGCATCATCACAGAATTTAATTTTTTTTTAAAGAGAAGTAACACTCAGGTAACTAATGCATACTACTATTGCTAGGTGTTACCTTCTTTTAGGAAAGGGCTTGTGATAGAAGACAGGTGATGAAGGAAGAGATAGAAGAATGCTTCATTCTTTTACAACTCTGCGCCTTCTGGTGTCAAATGAGGCGTATTAAATTTTAAAGCTGTGTTTAGTAGCCATTTTTATTGATTAATTTACTTCGCCGATTATTCTGCTACACAATACCGACGAAGGAGGGCGCTCTGATGTTACATTAGGATTAGCATCTGCTAAAGTCGGTATAATTCAGTGACCAGTGACTATGCCTTCATCTCTCGAACTTTCCTACAACAACTGATACAAAGAGACACTAATGCACATCAGAAAATGCGCGGTGTTGTTATTTAATGACTGTCGGATATAGGGATTGAATCCAGGATCTTCGGTTTTGTAGTCAACGTGCTAACTACTTCAGCCAACGCCACAATTACACTCATGGCGATCGAGATTATCAACGAGGGTAGAAAATATGGGAAGTGTTAATGGCAATATATCCCCGAGTCTGCCCCACGAGCCGTTATAAGAAATTTTACTTTTACGTTTGGACGATAACAGTTTTAGGAAGTAAATTCCAAAATTGTGTATTTAAATAACTAATAAATATTGTTTCGATCGAGGACTTTCCTATACACATTTCTTTAGAATTCCTGTGCAATAATTCGTACGTGCTCACTGATATGAGTATCTACATATTCGTATTAACAACACAAATCCTTTTAAAATGCATAATAAAATAAAATTTCCCAGCTAAAATTATAATATATATATATGGTTCATATACTTCCAATATATGAATGTATATAAATATATATACATGAGTATATATGAATTCATGTATGGAAATGTATAGGATTATACTTTGGGAAGAGTATTATATATGAATTAATTAATATATGGACTAATATATACAATGTATTATAATATATGATCTCATACATGGAAATATAATTATGAAGCTCATCATATCGAGCCATAACCGCTAAAAAAGCTTAAGCGACACATTTTTTGGACTTCGTTTTTTTACGAAAATCGACTATTTACGACCGCAAATGATCGATTTTCGTCAAAAGTTGAAGTTTGAAAATTATGTCGCCTAAGCTATTTTTGCGGTTATGGCACGATATGTGGGTCCATATATAGAAATAAGATGTATTATATGGATCCATATATATGTATATATATACACATACATATATCAAGTTTGTGTATTTTCTTCCTTGATGTTTCCAAATAATTTAAATGAACGTCACTATTATTAACTATGTTTACGTTAAAACAATTTATTGATAGACTTTTTTAGATCAACGTCCAGATACCTCAGCTAATTCATCATAGTAGTTGAGGGTATTTGCGGAAACATTTTATTACATAATATAATATCTTCGTACTCTTTTCTGAACTAGTTTTTAGTCGTATAAAGTGAGGTGTAAAATATTTTTTTATATAAAGTCTTTAAGGAAATTATTGAAACATTCGATAAAAATTATTCGAATAGTTCTTTACTTTAATTTCAAACATTTTAACCAAGTGCTATGTGCGAGTAGGTGCGATTGTAGGCAGTTTTTTCTGTTCACTAAAATGTGCCAACCTACACACTAATAAATAGGCGTAGATATGCAAAATATACTCGTTATCAAAATTGAAAATTTTTGACTTTAATATAAGCTCGCGTGTTCATACGAGTACAACGCATAATTTTAAAGCGGTGTTATGGGCGGGCACAAGTACTAATTTTAATTTTATTGTAATTCCAAATTATTAAAATTAATTTACACAGAGTTAATACTTACTAAATACAGGACTGTGATCAGACCGCGATGATATTTTACCACTCTTTTCCTGAAAAAATAAAGTAAATTAAAAACATTAGCGTGTGTCAAATTTACAGATTGCAAAAATAAAATTAATTAATATATAAAAATACATAAATACATATAAATATGTATATGTATAAGCTTTTTCATATCATTCAGCAATTTTGTAGTGTTCCTAACATAAACTTATTGCACTGCTTATGGCGAATTTCGGGCAACACCATGATTTTGTGTACGTATTTTAAAATACACAAAAATGTTTTATTTTTGTAGACAAATATTGGCTTCCACAAATTCGTCGTTCGTTCACTTTTCTTCTCCTAGCATTATTTCTATTTCTTACGCCGGCGAATATCGAACAAATCAGTGTCGTGTAGACTTGTATCGAACTCTTTCAGTAGCTCGTTTTAGACACAGACATACATATCGTATCATAACCGTTTAAAAAGCTTAAGCGATATAATTTTCGAACTTAATTTTTTACCAAAAGCGCGTATTAGCGATCGTAAATAAACGATTTTCGTCAAAAACACGAGGTTAATTTTTTTTGTGGTTATGGCACGATATAATCAAACCCATATACTTTGAATATGTTTGATTGCACAGTACAACAAAATAGAGTCTAATTCAGTAGCTCATTTTTGATAGAAACCTAAGGCGAAACCCATTTAAATTACATGGGTTTGATTATTGGTTTCTGTCAAAAACGAGCTACTGAATGAGTTTGGTAAAGTGTACTTGGTCTAGTATCGTGTAGATTTGGGTCAAACTCGTTCACTATTTCATTTTTGACACAAGCCGATGTTCAAACCCAAGTAATTTAAATTAGACTGGCGTTGTTCACTCGGTAATTTTTTACACACAAACATTGATCAAACCCATTTATATGTTTTTGCATAAAACGATTGATTGAACGAGTTGGACTCACCTTTACGAATGAGCGAACTCGACCCAAGGCTAATGAATTTTTTTTATATTGCCAGCACTCAGAGGATAACCCTAGTTATGTAATGCATTGTGCTAGAAGTAGGAAAATGGGTTATAGGGGAGGAAGATAGATGGAGTAATGTCTGTCGACATTCGATTTAAACTTTCTCACGCTAGTAGTGATAGGAAAGACCTCCGCATGTAGTTGGTTCTACATACTTAAGAACAGTGCGTCATTCTCTCCGTAATGCGTAGTGCGATTTATTGGCCAATCGACCACAAAGGGACGTGCTCTGAATGAGGCACGTTTTGTGCGCATAAATATGCGGGTTTCAGGAACAAGTTCCCTAATTTCATTACAACACATTCCGTTGTAGTAACGATAGAACAAGGAAATGCACCCCACATTGCGTCGATGCTCCAATGAATCAATAGAGTTGGATACCCTAATGTCACCGATGAGCTTCTTCGCCCTTTCCTGTACGCGGTCGAGCAGCCCCAAAATAGAATTTGAAGCGCCGACCCATAGATGAGAGTTGTATTCCATTTTCGGTCGGATATAAATTGTAAGGAGATCAGATGGGGTGAATATCGTTTGCACCGTTTAAAAAATACGAGGCACTTGAATGCTTCTTGTGGAACTTGAAAAACGTGTTCAGTCCATAGAACATCACACTGGATTTTCATGCCAAGAAAACCATACAACATTGGGTCTTACGGGATTAAAATAGACCCTGTTCGCATAACCCCATTCAGAAATGTTTACTAAATAATATTTTAAAGTCTCATTCATCATTTTTCGCATAGCCTCAACCTGCGACAAGCTAGGTCTATTGCTGAATGAGAAAGAATTCCAAATGCTGCTGTCTTCCGCGAAATAATAGATAGGGTTGAAAGTTTTACATAGAAGGTCATTTAAAAAGACAAGGAATATAGTTGGTGAAAGAACGGAACCTGTGGTACCGCTGAATTTAACTTGAACCCATTTGGAAATTAACCATACTTTCCATCACTTTGGAAAGCGCAGAACATATCGCGATTGGGCGATAGTTTTCACGGTTAGTAGCTTTTTTAGGGATTGGCGTAACATTAGCAATCTTCCAACACACTGGGAACTCACCGATATGTACAACGTGCTGAAGAGGTTAGCTAATGGACGAGCTAGCGTCGAGAAGCACTGCTTCAATACCAGTGCTAGAACGCCATACGTCCCGGGACACCTGTATATGTTGATTTCCGAAAAAGCCATTTTTATTGCCCGAACTCGAAAAAATATCTTAGGCATAGTAGTGGATACCTAGCATAGGCCGAGGTTGATTGCTTTCCGGTAAGTAGAAATTATTTGCAAATATTTCAGCTAGTAGGTTGGCTTTATCAGCCAGGTCAATGAATATTAGGCCATGTTTTAAAAGAGTCGGCATTGAAGAAATAGCATTATTATTTACTCTTTCAACGAATGACCAGAAGGTCTTACTACCCCGAATGAGTTTTAACATCGGTTTGTGTCAAAAATGAACTAGTGAACGAGTTTGATTTATGTCTAGCACCGCGTGACAATGTTCGGTTTCAGTTTTCGTTTTAACTATAAAAATTGTTTATAGTTGTGTTTTTGATATTGTTTTATATTTATTCTTTCGTCGTTATTGTACTTCGTGCAACAAATTTACCTAGCAAATTTTTACCAAAAAATTTGTTGCGTTTGGTAAAATTTGTCGTAAGTCCGAGTTGTGTTCCCAGTTGTATTCTTGATATCAGCGTTTATGCGGTTAAATTTATAAATAAGATAAGATGTTAAATAGACTTGGGTCAAACTTATTCAATCAGTCGATTTATGCACAAAGAGAGATGGGCAAATGGAAAAAAAGTATCGATATATATCGTATCGATATTTTTGAACAGTATCGATATATTTATTTATTTTCATACATGAAATACTGAAGTATATTTATTTGACATAATGTCTTTATTTAATTTCAAAAAATTGGCTTGTTTTTATGGTTAAGCAATTGTCTATATGCATTTCGTTCCCGCTTGTGGAACTCGTCAGTAGACTTCAACCCAAAAAAGTTTTGAATTCAGTTAACAAACTCCGTATGTTTATAGTAAGACTCTTAATACTATATTGAGAATCACAATATACAAACATAATAAGTTTGAAAACCGCAAACAAAAATCTTTACAAAACAAGCATCTTTATTCAACTGTGCATCTATTTTATTTCATAAATACTTTACAAAATAAATTTTGTAGGCTCAAGATTTTATTAACAGTATTTTAAAAAAGTTTTTGTGACTGACTATACACGATCTATGCCTTCACGTCGCAAATAGCAACATGGTTATCAACGAAATTCCACAAAAGAACCGTAGGATTATACGGTTATCCGTGGCAGAACAGTCAAACAAAGCGAGCGAGACGAAAAACTCTAAAAAGGCCAAACAACGCACGCAAGCCTGACCACAATTAAGAAATAATTACATTGAAGCGAGAACTTTTCTTCACCTCAGAGCTGCTTAACGACTGAGTACCGATATATTTATTTTTAAAACATGGATATATCGAGGAAATGTAATGTTTTTTTTCAGCCGTGAAGCCAAATATTTTGTGTTTCCACAGGTTTTTTATGTCTTAAGTAACGTACACACTATAGAACATGAGCGACAGTTTTGCTCAAAATTTGACTTGATCGATAATGTGAACATGAATTTTTTCAGTCAATCACAGAATTTATGTGATTGAGTGACAGTCAGCAGTTTTTGACTGATAGTGTGTAGCAAAAAGTGTCTGTCAAGAGACATCTTTGTAGCATAGCGAAAACTTTTTTTCAAGAAAGACAGAATCGTACGAAGATTTGTTAGAGATAAGAAAATATTTAAAGAAGTCATATAAAAATCTAAGCTTATTTATGCTTTTTTTCATGTTTGTGCGAATTTTTTTTTTCTTGAATGAAGGTTCGAATTTCAAACATGATCGATAGTCTGAACAGTCAACACTATCATTCAAAACTGATGAATTTTTGATTGTCACTCATGTTCGATAATGTGTACCCCACTTTTTATAAATTGCAAGAAGTGGGATCGTTGCGTTCTTTTTCTTAAGTTCCTCAACGGAAGACACATGTATGTATATCTCTACAGAAACCACCCACTAGACTTGTATCGAACTCTTTCAGGATCTCATTTCTGAAACAAACCCAATTAAATTACATGGGTTTCATCATTGGTTTGTTTCAAAAACGAGCTACTGGATGAGTTCGATACAAGTCTACCACCTACATAAAACAATTGTTTGTGGTTTCTCCATATTGACCGAGGTACATCAATAAGGTACTCCTAGTTCTAAAACAAATATTGAAATTGTCAGAATGTATGTATGTCGCTTGTATGAAATATCAAACACCATACAAAACTAAATATTTGGAGAGTGATTGTTGATGACGATAACAATAGAACTGTTATAGACTTGTACCCAGAAACAAAATTTGACGTTAAGCCTAGTACTTATAAGAAATGTAAGGTAACATTGATTATTTCGTAAGAAAATTTCGAGATGTAATCAATATTACATTTCATAAATTTTTCCAAGATGATACTTGATATCATGGTATAATTATACTAGGTACATGCACGACTACAACAAAATTACAACACCAAAAAACACATTCATTTTGTTGGTATAAACAAACGAATAATTGTCAGAAACAGATGCCTTTTGTTTTTAAAAATAACAATTACAGGGTAACTAAAGTACAATTCCAGACGCGGCATTCGTCCATGATTATAGTTATTCAGTGTTGCCAATCTTTGTGTAGTTAGACAGTGTGTAATTTCTACTCACATGTGTAGGCCATGTAATTAAATTCTTGTATAATCTATGTGTAATTCTACTTTATGTTCTATTTTTATTTATTTTTGTTTTAATTTTAACCTACACAAAAGATGTGTAGTGTAATTTTCTTCGATGTGTAATTGCAGACACAGCGATGTGTAAATTCATTGGCAACACTGTAATCATTTTATTCACACACATACACTAACATTTTCGCAGCTTGTAAGCAAAGTTTGACAACTATTTGCATTGTATACATTAACAGGCTGGGCTTGTTGCATAATTGTATCATGCCTGATATCTATAAAATCTAGCAACTTTACGTTATATTATTTTTAAGTAATTGTCATTCTCTTTTATTGAAGAAAGCTAGTATAAGCCTGACCACCAAAGTGTTTTAATGGGTTTCTCTCTGCTCGACCACATACATTACAATACTTGGGAACAACATTTTTTTATAAACAATTCACCCCAATTTTTTACGCAAAAAACTTATGATCGTATACAGTTCAAAAACTACAGACTTCTTGAAAATATCGATACTCGTAAACTATATGTATCGATTATCGATATATGTACGTATGTAAGTATGTATCAGTTTTTGAAGCACTTGATATTTGTATATATATATTTATTTTCTTAAATATCGATACTTCGATATATTTTGCCTATCTTTTATAATTTAAATGACTTCGATCATAGGCTTGTGTCTGACACAGTGCCGCGAAATAAAAAAAGTGGTCAAAAATCCGGAACTTTTGAACTAGTCAGCCGATTTCCATAAAAAACCAACTGTGCTGAAAGGAAAAAGTGATCTTTTGAGGCATTATATTTTTTTTTGAGGCACCCTCATGTAAAACAGGCTAGCTGCAAAGTGTGTCCAAATTGTAAACTTCAGGTACAGAAATTCTTTCCGAGCTTGTAACTTTTACATCATTTAATCACTTACAGTTTCAAAGATATTTGACTTCAAGTTTTTTTTTAGTTTTTATCATTACTTTTTTAATCTTTAGTACATAACTTCTTTATTATCTACCAAAACCCATTTTGTTTTATTGTTTTTAAAAGAGGACTTCATTCCAATTCATATGAAAAACATATTTTTGCTATCTCAAAAATTGTAGCAAATAATAATTTTGCGATTTGGATTTTTGAAATATAAAGGGTGTCCCAACAAGAACGCAAGATTTAAATTTGGCGCCATTCGAAGTGTCATTGTTTGACATTTGAACAATTGTTATTGTTTGCTAGTAGAAGGTACGAGGTTAGTAAAAATGGAGCGCTACACGAATGAACAACGCATTCTCATTGTGAAATTGTTTTACCAAAATGGTGAAAGTTTTGCGGCTACAGTTCGCAAATTTGCGATCAATTAGAGGTCACAATAATGCTCCAAAAGAGTCAACTGTAAAGAGATTAATGGATAAATTTGCCGAAACTGGGTCTGTTAGTGATGTAAAGACAACAACGCGCCTTCGACCAGGTCGATCGACCGAAAATGTCGCAGTCAATGGTGTTCGGTATCGTGAAATGATAACCAGTTTTTTCGTGCCTAGAATTGAAAAAATGAATGTGGAGGGCATGTGGTTTCAACAAGACGGCGCCACATGTCATACAGCCAGAGAAACAATTCAATTGCTACATCAGTCATTTCCCGGTCGTGTTGTTTCGCGTTTTGGAGACCAGAATTGGCCGCCTAGTTCGTGCGATTTAACACCATTAGACTTTTTTCTTTGGGGTTTTTTGAAGTCGATGGTTTACGCGAATAAACCGACGACGACTCAAGCCTTAAAAGAGGAAATTGGACGCTGCATTAATGAAATACCGCAGCATTTATGCAAAGCGGCCATTAAAAATTTCATTAAAAGATCGCGTGTGTGCCAACAAAGCCGCGGCGGCCATCTGCCCGATTTGTTGTTCCACACATAACCTCATTTTGTCTACTTTACGATATAATAAAGTTTCACGAATTTTTTTTTAGTATCTGTGTTTTATTTAAAATTTAAATCTTGCGTTCTTGTTGGGACACCCTTTATGACAAAATTTTATATATTTTGGGAAAAAAAGTATTATTAATTTCTGAAAAAAAACTATCAAGTATTTATTTTATAAAAGCTTTGATTGTTTCTAAGAGAAGGTTTTAGGAAAGACTGTGAAATAAATTTTAATAGATTTTTGCTATAAACGAACTTGTAGGAAAATCTTGACATCCTACATACACATAAATGTAACTAGCCGTCCACACGGGCAATAATCTTGGCAATTGTCAAATTCGATTGCCGACACAAGATATTAGCGTGTAGACCGTATGAATATGTGTTCGAATATATATTCAGCAACAAATGTTAAAATACATTGCTGAGCAATAATCTCTTAACACATGCTGTCAAATTGAAATAATATTAATTTTTTTTACAAAATAGTAAGAAAAAATATTTCAAATAAATAAAATACATAGAATTTCAATTTACAATTAGCAAAAGATCTAATAAAGGATAATTTAAGTAAGTATATGCTTAAAAATACAAATATATTTGAATGTGCGTATTCGCCCACCTCTAGATACATTGTTGAACACAAGCAATTTGATGTGATCATTCTGCCAACGTTATTGCTTGTGTTAAGACATAACAAATTGCTCGTGTGGTCGTAATGTAGGAAGGAGAGGAGAGGATTTTCTAAAAATTTTCAAATTTTTTTAAGAAAAAATTTTCTCAATAAACAAAATTTTATAAAATTATATGTTGGGAGACATTTTATTTTAAATCAATAGTATACATTTAGCTTTAAAAACGGGAAAAATATTCTTATACCTTCAATACTTTTCGAAATAATTTAAATCAATTTTTTATTATGAAACTTAATTTTCTACATTTTCTCTGTTTGCCTAACTTAGGCAAATATTTCTTAATTTTTTCTATAAGATTACAATAGAGGACGTAATAGTTTATTCAACAGTGTATATAATATGTATACATTTGCCATTATGTCAATCTTAAAATGTACACATACATATGTACATAAATATAACATCACCGGTAAAAATTTAGGTGATTTATCTGCTATTCAAACCTCTTGAAGCTGTTTTAATTTTTTCTTTTATTAAATACTTTCATATAAAAACTAACAAACATATACCATATATATACCCACTAGATGAAATAGGGGTGAATTCGTCAATTTTCTAACGAAAAATCGTCAAAATAGTTATCCGAAAACGTCAAAAACTCGTCAAAAATAAAACATAAACTTTCATCAAACGAAAACATAGCACAACAAATAATGAAGTTGATTTCTTCCTCTTATTGGTTTAAAAACAGTCTTTACATGTTAGTAAAATAATAATACAGTAATTAAAATGTGTACATATATTCACAAAATTTTATCTGTTTCAATACTAACATATTTCAGGATTCAATAAAGTTAAAGTTAAATTTATAAAAAAAAGTGAACTAATATTCTTATGTGTAAATTTTTGTCAGAAACATATCTTAATACAGACCGAATTCAAGCTTTAATAAACTAATAACTGTCAAAATGTTCCTAATATTTTTAAAACATTTGAAGCATTTTGACACGTTTCATTTGTTTTTTATTTTGTTTTGATATATGAAGGAGTATTTCTGTTGTTTCACAGTACTAACTGGTTCAAAAAATCTGCAATAGGTACCAAAATGGTGTCAACAACTTCTTTCAAAAATTGTAAAATTTAAGGCGAAAATCGTCCAGTCGTCAAATTGCTATTTTTGGCTCCCAAAATCGTCAAAATGACGATAAATCGTCAAATCTGGCAACCACCCAATTTTTAATTTACCATACAAATAGCTTGAGTGATTTTTGCCAGGATATCAACATTTGCTTAATGAATATACATAAATACTCATGTATAAATCACAGCTGCCAGATGTGACGATTTGACAATTTTTTCCTTAAAATTAACGATTTTTCAAAATTCCAAAAAGGGCTGATTTTAATGAAAAATCTGCCGTTAGAATTCATATATTCATGCCAGGGATGGCAAAGTTTGTACAATTGTACTTTTTTGTACAATTCAAACTCGGAAAATACAAAAATACACCAATGACTAATTTAGTACATTTAAGGAATCTCCCAAGTTAAAACTCCATTCATTTATTTCCATACGATTGCATATGCCAATTTTAACTATTGAACAATGAAACTCATATTCTTCTCACTTGAAAACAGTCGTGAGTCATATGCTTTAACATCCCAAGTTAAAAGCAAATATGTGAAAAGGATTCGGTAGCCGGAAAAAAGTCGATTATTTTAATAAAAACAGATAAAAATATCTATGTAATTTGAACTAAAAAAATCTTTTTTTACTACAATTAAGGCAATAAAAGTAAAATATTTTATGCATACCCATTAAAAGATTTTGGCGAAGTTTTGTAGACTCTTTCTTAAAAATTCATAACTTAATTTCAAGAAATATATTTGTTGATGGTTAAGCATTAAACAATCAATGTAGTCAATGTTGCGATAAATAAACATACACACATGCATACATATTTATGTATGCAAGTATGTATATGGGTTCAATTAAAATAAATTTTATGTATGCATACATATACAGAGTTCATCATCACATTTCCCTAGACTTGGGTCGTGGTTTGTGGCAAAAATGAACTAGTGAACGAGTTCGACCCAAGTCTACATTGCCCTGCCTGAGGGCTCTGCTAACTAGAGGTGGAAAACTATCGATAGTGTCACTATCGAAACTTTTCGATAGTTTAAGAAACTCTATCGAAATATCGATTCAAGACTATCGAAAGTAAAAAAACTATCGTGATAGTATCGAAGTTGTATAGTTCTCGTATAATGTACATATTTATTTACACTAAAAATTCAAAACAAAATATTTTTAAACATAACAAAATAAAATAGATTTTTATTTGTCAGTTCAATAAATAAAAAAACTAAAATAATTGTATGAAAAATAAGTAAGATCATTGAGGTAGTTTAGACGAGAACAATTTTTAATTGTTTAATTACACGAGACTAATTCATCTGGCACAAAATGTATACGTATACACTAGAGAGCTGCGTAAACAGTCTTGAAATGTAAAAACGTCATGATTTTTAAATGTATTCACGTCGCATGTATTATACTAAACCAATAATAAATGATGTCGTACTATAAGCGAAGCACGATGGATGTATTGGTGTACGTGTATAAAAGTATTAACAAGCGATGTCGCAAGACAGCTTGCTTGTAACAAACACTCAAAAGAAGTACTGTTGATTAGTGTATGCTTGTAATTTTTCATATTGTACGTTTGAGTGTGTGTGTAATATGTAGATGGTAAGCTATTATGTGATTAAAGGTGTCTTTACATGGTAATACAAAGTATTACGACATGTCAAAAAATGCTGTAGGTTATACAAAATCTTATCATGTAAAAGCAAAATGTATCGAGTAGGAGAGAATACGGATAGAAAATCTGACAAGCGGTCGGTAAATGTTCATTTTCTAAACCATTTTAGAAACTTATGTATTCTCATCACACCAGAGGTGTATTTCAAAGTAAACGTTGCCAGCACTGATGGTATTTATTGAATGGTTTAACACTTTTACAAAAACAACCAAAATCAACTCAGGAAATTTTCATCTTGTTTTTGTAATCATTGTACAACTTCAACCATCAGCTACTTAACCCGTACCACAAAACCAAACAAACAACAAACAAACCTATAAAAAAATTATATTTTGTAGTAAAATTACATTGCAGTAATAAAATGTTTTCTCCAAGATTTAGTTATATTAGTACACATTTTTTTTGCAATTATCCAATTTTTATTTTTAGCTCAAAAGTTTAGTGTCTTTGCTTGCATTTTACTTATAGTATCAGTGTAAACATGAAAAATACCTACAACAGACTCTTGTTCTCTTTTTTTTTAACACGGAGAGAATTTCATAATATTTTGATTCTACTAAGGGCGTGTGCCAAACGGTAGAAAAGTACTATGGTAAAAAAATATTTGCCTGTGGGGAAAAAATTTCATTTTTCTGCTGTGCCAAATGATATCTTTTTTGACAATGTAAAATTTTGACAAATTCTCTTGAGCATAGAAAGAAGCTGATGAAACAATTGCTGCGGCGGCGGTTTTGCTTCGCCTGACTACAAGCCGCCGGCTACCAACATATTTTTAAGAGTACATTTTTATATAAAACAATATTCTTGTAGCAATAAATTATATAACATTATATATATGATGCAACATTTTTCGCAAACTAAAATAAATAATGATTTTTTCACAATCTAATTCAACTTAAAAGACGTAAAAATTGTTGTATTAGGCGACGGCTCGAAGCGACGGCGGTGGATTTAAATTTTATTATACCATGGTTTTTATTGCAGCTTGTCAAAAATGTATCTGTTGTGTCAAAATTTCTACTAGCCCCCAGGGCTAGTGAAATTTTATTCACCTCAGAAGTGTCAAAAATTTACTTACACTAGTACTTTGCTACCGTTTGGCACAGGCCAAAAGTCGTAATACTTTGTATTACCTTGTAAAGACACCTTAACCGCATACAACTAATGTTAATGCATGTGTGTGTGCCTTTGCATGTGCGCAGAAAAATAAAAGATCATACACACATACATGCATGACGTTTGTAAACGCGCTTATCCGTAGAAGGAAGCTAGTATCACAAATTCTTCCGTCACGAAGTGTTTTCTTCTTTACTCTTATACCTACAATAATCAAAAAAATTTGTTGCAAACAATGTTGTTAACGTTTATTTTATAAGATTTCGCTGTAGTAAAGCATTTGAAAAATCCCTCATGCCTTAAAAGTTCTTATAAGATATCTTGTGCACAGTGTGCACACTTCTACCGATATTCGGTAGATTCTACCGAATATGTTTGTGAATTTAACAATGTACCAATTCTACCGAACAAGGCCTGAAATCTACCGAATATTGTTATTTAGTAATTTAAGTCGATATATGTATGTGTAAATTGCCTATTTTGCCACATAGCAGTGCGGCCGCAGAGCTGTAATTTTCTGTCATGAGAATCATTAAAACAGAACAAAGAAATCGGTCAAAAACTGAAACTGTAAGTAACCTAATATTTTCCAAGGAATTGTGCCTGGGGGATGAAATATTTATTCCTCCCAATGATTTAATAATTTTTGCACAAAAGTTTAAATTCATAAATGGATCTTACATATACAGGTATGTATGTGATGGAAAACGATCGTTTTCAAAACGATTTCAAAACAATCGTTTTGAAAAGGTGTGATGAATACAGAAAGATTTTGAGTATCATTTTTGAGCTTATCTTAAATTACTGACTTGTAAAAAGCACACTAGAAGATAAAACATAAATCACATATTGGAGCTGTGAAAAGAAATTATCAAAAATGTCTGGAAAGACTATTAAAAACAAGTTTTAAAATTATTGACAAAACGACTATAAGAAACATATGACACCTTTTATCGGTTTCAAATTGTTTTTGTGTCTGAATCGTTTTTCATCACATACCTGATAATCTTTGTAGTTACAAATGTTTGTCAAATAAAAGTTATTTTAGTAGCTTTATAAAACATATGTACAAAAACTGAACTCCTGTTATTTATGTTGTATATTATTTTATATATGCATAGCATATCTACATATATAATGGGTAAGGGCAAATAACTGGAGATGACACTTTTTTCATTGGAAATGCTTCATTGTTTATGGCAGTTTAATTTCAAATCACATGTGAAGCTTTAAATACGCATTTGGAACCTGTTTAGTTTGATACTCCTTGCACTTACCCTTTATATATAAGTATATATATTTTGATATTTTTTATGTTTCTTTGAATTATTATTTTTTATGTTTCTCTAAATAAAAAAAATTATCTACCGAATTTCATTCAAATCTACCGGTATTTTTTGTCGATTCAACCGAATTAAAAAAAATTAAGTGTGCACACTGCTTGTGCAGGAGACTAGTATACACAGCTTTGTGTGTGTTAGTTTTTTAGTATTCATTTAACATTTGCTGTTTTTTAAGTTGTGTATGTATTGGTTTTATGCTGCTAATGCGGGGTTGTAGCTGGTTGAAAGTTATGCCAACCGCAAAACCGCTCTCTTTGCCCCTCTCACCATCAAACTGGCATGTTATGCCAGCACAATTATGCCCGTGTAAATCAGCGCATTGGGAGGAATTTTCCGTCATCCAGTTATTTTTGTTTATCAAAAGCAACATATTTAAATTTTTTTGCCATAAATGTGCAGATGTTATAGATGGAGTTGTCGATTTAGGATATGGACGAGTGAATCAAATGGGGTCCCAAGTTTGCGTTTTTATGATAAGAGGAGTTGTAAAAAATTGGAAGTTCGTTTTAAATTATTTTGTTACTTCCAGTTCAATAAAAGGTGATGTACTAAAAAAACTTGTAGAGTCAAACTTGGACATTTTAAGAGAAATGGGACTAAATGTGCGTGGGCTTACGTGTGATCAAGGACCCAATAATAGAAAATGCTATGATATGCTAGGCGGATCTTGTGAAAAACCTTATTTTATTTATAAAAATGCAAAAATTTACTTGATGTACGACGTACCCCATATTTTCAAATCCATAAGAAATGCTTTCATCAAAGCCGATTTTAAAACACCGCATGGCGTAGCGCGATTCGACGTTGTTAGAGAAATATTCGAGTTGGAGTATGGAAAAGTAACCAAAATGACAAAATTAACAACGGTGCACATAAACCCAAATAATTTTCAGAAGATGCGTGTTGGCCAAGCTGTCCAAACTTTCAGCAATTCAGTTGCTGCTGCAATCCAATCTGTAAATGAAAATCGCCAGTCTACACGAAGTTCCGCAGCAATAGCCACTTCAACGTGCTCTTTTATAAAAAAAACTCGATAGCTATTTTGATTGCTTAAACAGCATGTATTTTAACGATGCAAAGCCCCTGAAGCGTGGCCTGAAGCCGAAAAGCACAACCTGGCAATTACTCGAAGAGCTAATTACCTATATGAAACAGGTTGAATACGCAGGAAATAAAATATTTTCAATCGATGGCCTAATTCAAACTACGAGAGCTATTTTATCGTTATCGTCAGAATTGTTTGCGGAAAACTCAAATTTGATATGCATTTTAACGAGCCATTTTAATCAAGATCCATTGGAAAACTTGTTTTCATATATAGAGCCAGTCTATGAATTAAATATCGCAGTAGCTAAACTGCTATCTCTTAAAATAACGCAATTTAGTACCTCTTCAAATTGTGCAAACGACGATGTGATATTTTTACCTATTGAGTTCCAAACAATTTTAGAAGATACTCAAAGAAGTGGAAGTACAGCAGAAACTAGTCGCACACCTGACGTTAATGTAACAAACACATTCGATGAAAATGAAGATTATTTTAATGAAGATGCAGATTGTTTTAACTCTAATAATCTTCCAATAGAGTTAACATCAAGCCGATATTTTGTTGGTTATATAGCTCAACGAATTACTTGCGCTAAATGCTTGTTCACGCTAAAAATTATGATAAAGAAACAGATTTTGGAAGTTTGTGTGCTCCATCAGACTTATTTTTTGCAGTGTGTAAGATTCACATAAAAGTTTTCGAAAATAATTTTACTAATTCTAAAGAAATAAAAAACATAAAAAAACTATTGTTGAACAATGCGTAAATTGTACCAAAAATACAATATATTCCTTTTGGTTTGACGAGAGCTACGTATGCTTTAAGCACAGGATGGAGATGCTTAATTTATTAGTTCTTACACTGCTACGAAAACATTCGTCGTGGGAAACATATAAATTCAAATCAACAAGCACTGAAAAACTCAAAATTTTAAAGCAATAAATAAAACCTATTCTTTTGTAAACAAAAATAAATAATCATGGTTTGCAAACTTATGTAAGTAAGCTCACGTTTTATTTATTTTATACATATATATATATATATATATATATATATATAATTGAAATTTCTAAATAAAATAATTATAGTTCGGTGCGAATCAACTTATTTTTAATTTTACAACAATAAAACACGTATTTTTACCCTACAATAACACAATAGGTCGCATTCGATTTTCGTGATTTATTTGCACATGAATATTTCAAAACAAGAAACTTCTTTTAGTTATTTCATATTTTTGCTCCTACTTGACTGCGCTTTAAACAAGAAATATAACACCCACACAACTAAATTTCTCTATAAGCTTCAATTATGTGTGTGCATACATTGTATGCCATACAACATTACTACATACATATTTATATAAGTGTGCATGCTCAAAAATTTTGTGCTCTCTTTGTGGTTTCGTTCAAATAACAAACAATATCAGCCAGGCCCACGATATCGACAACGTTCGACTTGTCGCACACTTACATTCAAAACAAAAACAAATTTTAATATTTTGTTGTTGTTTCAAATGTAAGTGTGCGACAAGTCGAACGTTGTCGATATCGTGGGCCTGGCTGTATATTTTTCCCTTGTTACTTCCCCCACAGCATCTATAAACGCAAACAATTTTAGTTTTCATTTAATGTTCTACGTGGAACATCTTTATATATTTATAGTCTTTGGTTTGAGTGTGTGTGTTAGATATAGATGGTAAGCTATCATGTGTTTGTATGTATGTACTCAGAAAAATAAAAGATCATACGCATAACGTCTATGCGCATGTACCTGCATGACGTTTGTACACGCGCCCATGCGTATGAAGAAGCAAACATCACAAATTTTTCCGTTACGAAGTATTTTCTTCTTTACTCCTACTATACCTGCAATAACTGAAAAAATGTCTTTCCAACAGTGTTGTTTAGCGTTTGTTATAGAAGATTTCGCTGCATTAAAACATTTGAAAAATCCCTCATGTATTAAAAGTTATTGTAATTGGTCTTTTGCAGAGGTATATTACTAATTTAATTATTTTTTTAATACCTTAACTTACGCTGCAGGATTTGAACATAGTACCACAGAATACACAGAAGTGAAGAAAGTGACAGGTAAAAAAAGCTCCAATCAGGTTTTTGTTAAAATTCGTGGAAAAAAGAGAAAAGCATAGTGTATTTGATACTGTAGTGTATTACTACTTACCAATTAACACAGCTAATAAAAATTTATTGCACTAGAAAGACGTAGCAAAACAAAAACGACGACAAAATTTGACGGAAAACGAGACAAACAGAAAAATACCCGTATCTTCCGTCTCGTGACACTTCTGTATGTTTTGTGATAGTACAGGTGAATTCCGGGATAACGAGCGATATAATGTCAGATCCATTCGTTAAATCGAAAAATTCGTTATATCGTAAAGTTTTTCTTAAATGTATTATTATTGTAGACATTAGAAATGTGCACGTGAGTGTTTTCTGACTCACGACACGCACGCTCACGCAGACAAATATTTTACTCACGCACGAATGATTTTGAACATTTTCACGATCACGCACGCTCACGAATAAAATATTTTTAATCACGCACGAGTGGTTCACAACTTATCACGATAACGCACATAAATGTGAAGGTAAGACGTATGATCAATTAAATAAATGATATATATTTATGATTTGAACAGGCTAAAGTTCGTATCGCTTTTTAAGCCAAATTACATGTGATAATTATTAATGAAAAAATAACACCAAAGTTAGTTGTAAATATTCGGACAACACATAGTTGAACGGAACAGCCAGCCGTTTTCGAAGGCCACTAAACCTTCATCATGAGCGTTCTTCTGTGTTTGGTCCACTGTGTGTGGTGTCAGTTGATGTAGATTTGTGCCTTATATACGAAACTTTTTTGCAAATGGAATATGTGAATTGTTTTGATTCATCGTAAATTCAATTTGCTGAAAGATGTTTTGTAATGAAAGCTCACTTTACCATCTCTAAAATGATAATCAAATAAATGAGAAAAGCATATTATATGAGAAAACATACAAATTTCTAAAATTTTTGTTACGTAACATTTTCAAAGACTCCCCCCACCCCCATCATAACAAATCATAACAAAACTCGAACCCCACCCCTCCCACCTACAACGTTACGTAGTATATGGACGGCCCCTAAAGCAAAAAACATTTTCTGCGGTACAATTCGTCAGTAGTATTGTTCACAAAGGCACTGTTGAATCAGTAGTGTTTCTCAATTGATACTTCCTACAGAGTATCTAAGAAACATACATACCTACATACTTAAAAAGCTGTATGTACCCATCAAACAAAATGCTCCGAATTCGTAAGGAATTCGTAACGATTGTCGACAAAATCTTCCGATTTCGGCACCGAAATATTACCGAAATCGTAACAAATTTTGTATGAAATGGTTTTTTTTTTTTTTTTTTTTTTAATGCATGTATTTATTTATTGTATCTTCAAATATGAACTAACAATAAGTATTCAAATCTTAAATCTAGAATATAATTATTAGGCCCGACCACTGTCGGACATAAACTTAGTGATAGTTATAAATAATACATAAGTAGTGATAATCAAAAAGCAAAAAAAAAAAAGTATTTCAAGTGTTGCGTATAAGAGCCATTGTGTCCCTCTTTTTTTTAGGCGGATGTGTCCAGTAAAGTTCAAAATATTACGAGCAAGCGGATTAGGATGTGATTCGAGTTTTGTTAAATATTTGCCTGCGTATTTTGCAATTTCTTCAATCACTAGTGGCATATTCAAATCACGATGTATATTTGAATTTTTGATGTACCATGGAGCCGAAGTTATCATACGTAAAATTTTGTTTTGCCTTCGTTGGATTCTCTCGACATTGGAAGCTGAAGCAGTGCCCCATAGTCGAATTCCGTAGCACCATATAGGTTCCAAAAGTGACTTCTATATCAAAAGTTTGCAATCTAGACTGAGAGTTGAATTTCTACCAATCAGCCAATGTACCTGAGCTAATTTTAGTTTCATTTGTGTTAGCTTAGAATCAATGTGTTGTTTCCATGTAAGCCGTCGATCAAGGTGTATACCAAGGTATTTTACATGTGAATGTTGAGGAACAATTTGATTATTGATTCTAATGGGGGAACAAGTATCTTTTCGTAGAGTAAATGTTACCTGCGTACACTTCTGCTCATTTACTTTAATTCTCCATAACTTTAACCATAGTTCCAGTTGGGTAATATGTTCCTGAAGATATCGGGATGCCTCGTGAGGGTTTTCGTGCATGCTAAAGAAGGCTGTATCATCGGCAAAAGTAGATGTATAGATTTTAGTGCTAACAGGCATATCACAAGTATAAATCAAATACAAAACTGGTCCCAGTGGCACACCGGCAGATATAGATTCGGGAACACTCATGGAGTCTCCTTCCACAACAATGAATTTCCGGGATAGAATATAACTTTCCAATAGCTTTAGAAAATTTATTGGTAGATATGTCTTCAATTTTAAAATTAGGCCTTCATGCCATACTTTATCAAATGCCTGAGAAACATCAATAAAGTGAATAGAACAATACTTCTTTTCTTCAAATGTTCTTCTTATAACTTGAACCAATCTATGCGTTTGTTCAATGGTACTATGCTGACTTCTAAAACCAAATTGATGGTCCGGTATGCACCCACTATCAGTTAGAATTGGGGATAATTTTGTCATGAGCAGCTTTTCGAAAAGCTTTGATGTTGTTGATAGTAAGCTTATTGACCTGTAAGACTCAGCTTTAGTAAGATCTTTGCCCGGCTTTGGAATCATTTTGACCTTGGCAAGCTTCCAGCTGTGTGGATAATACTCTAGTCGTAATATGGCATTAAAAATAAATAGTAAGATTCTAGTTGCAGTGCGAGGCAGATTCATCAGCATCTTGTTACTAATACCATCAATACATGGAGCTTTCTTCGGGTTGAGCTCAGCAATTAGTTTATGTACATCACGCATCTTAAATTTTAAGGGTCGAGGGGGAAGAGCAACTACACTTGGCAAATCAGCAACACCAGTACATGTATTTGGGGTAAATACGGATTTTAAATGCTCAGCAAATATTTTACCTTTATCAGTATCACTTCTTGCCCAATCACCGGTCGAAGTGCGCAGAGGTGGTTTAAACTCAACGGGTCTTTTAAGCTTTTTAGCAGCGCGCCACAAAGAGAAATTAGATGCTGGTGTGACACCAAGACCTTCCAGATAATTTTTAAAATATGCAGTTTTCTCAGATGCAAGCAACTCTTGGAGTCGTTTCGTGCACTCTTTAAATCTAATTTTATTTTGGGGTGATCTGTGCTGTTGCCATTCCCTTCTAGCTCTTCTTTTTCACGTACGAGACGTTCAATGTCTGAAGAATAAATTTTATTAAACCCACTCTGCGGATGGGAGGTAGTGGCATGTTCAGCAGCCTGTTTAATATTCTCGTTGAGAGTGGCAATGTTAGATTCAATATCATTTGGTGTTATTAGCTTAACATTTTCCGTACAATGACTACTAAGGTATTTTTTGAACCCCAGCCAATTAACACGATTTATCATCTTCATATATGGATGAGGTAAGTCACTTCTTAGTTGGCTACATATTGTAACGATCGTGGGAGAGTGATCGGACGAGAGATCTAGGGAAGCTTCAACGTGAATTAATTCCCTAGAAATACTTTTTATGACGCCAAAGTCTATAACATCCGGAATTTTTTGTATGTCAGTAGGCCAATAAGTGGGCTCCCCACTCGAAATGACATCCAAGCCCATTTTTGAAATAGTGTTGAACAATGCTCGACCACTGGGGGTAATAAGACGCGAACCCCAGAACGTATGCTTAGCATTGTAGTCGCCAGCTCAAATTCTCAATGCAAATGTTTGTTGCTTGTAGATGTTCTTCACAAATGTTGTCAAGAATATAGTGCTTGAGTCTTGACTTTATTAGAATTGCTGATCCACCGCATGCTCTCCCTCTAGGGTCCTTTGTATCATATAATGTGTAGCCATTCATTTTAAAGAGGCTTCTAGAAGTCAAATGAGTCTCAGAGACCAACATTACATCAATATTTTTTTCCGTAAGGAAGTGCTCAAGTTCATTTTTATGTTGACGAATGCCGTTTGCGTTCCAGAAACATATTTTTAAAATGTTCATGGCTTGTTAATTAATGCTTGGAGCAGAGTATTCTGCATTCGTAGCATTTCTTGCATCATGCTAGTCATATTTGTTGCAAAGTTGTTGATAGTTTGCACAAGATTTTCAATAGTGGCTTCAAGGCGATTAAAATTAAAGTTTGAGTTTGTATTTGTTGAATTATTTAGTGGGGAAACATTTTGTGTGGGAATTGAATTTGTCTTAGCAGCATCTGCATACGATACACGGGAAGTAACTGGTTGGCTAATTTGCGCAAAAGTGGCTGAGGAAGCGTTTGTTGTTTGAACTGGAGCTAATTTAGGTTTTTGCACCATAGTCTTCTTTACGAAAGAGTACACAGGACAACCTCTGTAGTTAGCGGTGTGATTACCTCCACAATTACTGCATTTTTTTCCGCTTGATCTTTTGGTTTAGTACAACTAGCAGTGCCGTGTAATTCGCCGCACACAACACAAACAGTAGGTAAATTGCAGTAAGTTTTTGTATGGCCATATTCTTGGCAATTATGGCACTGCACGGGACCTGAACGCTTATGTGGCTCTTCAACTGTGATTTTTCTGTATAAAAGGTATTTTAGGCTATAAATAGGATGAGTCTCATTTTTTCTTAATTTTATATCATTCGGCTCCAGTATGAAATGGTTGACACGACTTCGTAACGATAAGTCGGTACGAATTCGTAACGACATGTAGGTACGATTTTTTTTTTGCTTTTATAGCAGAGTACCGCTTCACCGTTATGTTGCTGCTATTGTCGAAATAATTTGCACATACTCAAGTTTTTTTAATATTTGTTACGATCCTTTTTTTATCAACATATACATATTTATTTTAAAAAAATGTTCACAGACTTTTACTCAAAAATCAAAGTTTTAATGTTTAAAACAAATTGTTCAGAGAAACTACCGAAATGTCTTAACGAATTCGGTACGACAAGTCTGACTTCAGAAAAATTTGAAACATTTTGTTTGGGGGGGTATTCATTATGTTTGTAAGCTCATACTACCATACATATTACTATACATATATGCATTTATTATTATAAATTAATAATAAATGCAGGAATGTTATCTCGTGAGAGCATGAGTAAATTTTTTTCAGTCACGCTCACGCACTCACGCGTGATTAGTTATAATATTTGATCACGAATCATGTGAATCATGCGTGACTCACGCGTGACACGGTAAAATCACGACATTTGCACATCTCTAGTAGACATTATATAAACAATGAAAAGAATGGCAGCAGTTTGTTTTCAAATATTATACCAAATAAATCCTAACGCACCAAACTTTTTTTGCATTTACATTGCTGCTGTAGATTTTGTTTAATATTTTATTGCCTTTCGAAATGATTCCTTAACGAAATGATTAAACAGCCTGCGGAATATGCTACTTCCTCTCATCCGCAGACTGGGTTCAATAGAATTTACTTTACGGATATTGAACGTTTTGTATGTGAAAAAAGAAGAGCTAAAGCGAATGGCAACAGCACAGGTCACAGCAACATAAAATCAGATTTAAAGAGTGCACTAAACGACTTCAAAAGTTGCTTGCATCTGAAAAAATCGCATCTTTTAAAAACTATCTGGAAGGTCTCGATGTCACAGCAGCATCTAACTATTCTTTGTGGCGCACTGCTAGAAAGCTTAAAGCACCCGTTGAGATTAAACCACCGCTGTGTGCACATCTACCAGAGGTTGTGCAAGAAGCGATACTGAAAAAGGTAACATATTTGCTAAGCATTTAAAATCGATATTTACCCCAAACACATGTACTAGTGTTGCTGATTTTCCTAGTATAGTTCCTCTACCCCTCAACCCTAAGAAAACTGTAGGTATTGATGGAATTAGTAATAAGATGCTGGTGAATTTGCCCCGTATTGCAATTAGAATCCTGCTATTTATTTTTAATTACCTACTGCGACTAGAGTACTATCCACACCAACTTGCCAACGTCAAACTGATTCCAAAGCCGGGCAAAGATATTACCAAGGCTGAATCATGCATTCCAAGAAGTCTGCTATCAACAATGTCAAAACTTTTCGAAATACTGCTCAGGACAAAATTTACCTCAATTCTAATTAATAGTGGGTGCATCCCGGACCATCAATTTGGTTTCATAAGTCAGTATAGCACCACTGAACAAACGCATGGATTGGTACTGTTCTGCCCTTTTTATTGACGTTTCTCAGGCATTTGATAAAGTGTGGCAGGAAGGCCTATTTTTAAAATTGAAATCATATTTACCTATAAATTTTCTAAAGCTATTGGAAAGTTACATTATTTCCCGAAAGTACACTGTTGTGGAAGGATACTTCATGAATGTGACCGAATCTAAATCATCCGGTGTGCCACAGGGAAGCATACTGGGGCCAGTTGTGTGTTTTATTTATACTTGTGATATGCCTTTGAGCAGCAATATCCATACATCTACATTTGCCGATGAAGCAGCCTGCCTTAGTAGCACGGAACCCTCACGAGGCTTCCCGATATCTTCTGGAACATATTACCCAGCTAGAACTATAGTTAACTTATGGAGAATTAAAGTAAAAGAACAAAAGTGTGCTCAGGTAACATTTACCCTTCGAAGAGGTACTTGTTCGAATCAACAATCAAGTTGTTACTCAGCATTCCCAAGTGAAATTTCTTGGTATACACCTAAATCGACGGCTTACGTAGAAACACCATATTGACTCTAATCTAACACAACTGAAACTTTAATTAACTCAGGTACATTGGCTGATAGATAGAAATTCAACCCTCAGTCTAGATTGTAAGCTTTTGATATACAAGTCGCTTTTGAAACCAATATGGTGCTACGGAATTCAGCTCTGGGGCACTGCTTCAGTTTCAAATGTGGAGAAAATCCAACGAAGGCAAAACAAATTTTACGTTTGATAATATCGGCTCCATGGTTCAAATATACATCGTGATTTAAATATGCCACTAGTGACTGAAGATACGCAGGCAAATATTTAAGAAACCTGCCTGAAAATGTTTTTATTTTTTGTTAGCACGACTCTTAAGCGCCCCATACACGATTCAATTCAATTTTCAATTGAGTCGGTTGTTGTCCAAATCAAAGCGTGTATGGCTCTATCAATTGATTAGTTTGGCAGTTGTCGAGTTGGTTGAAGAAAAATCAAAAAATTTTGATTTTTCATGTTGACTAGTAAATCTTTCAATTCGATTGTGCTGTGTGTGCTCGAGTCTCTTGATTAGTTGTCAAAATTTATGTTTGTAGCTTTATTTTGTATAGAAAAAGTTGTGTATTTTTAAAATTGTATTTAATTGCATTGAATTTTAAATAAAAAATATATAAATTAATGAATGAATGTAATAGAAGTTTTAAATTTTTAAATTAGTAATTGTGAAAAAAATATAAATTTGACAGTTGAATGAAAATCTTTCAATTCAGTTTATGAAGTGTGTGGCCAAGAATCAATTCAATTGAAAGACTCAATTCACAATTGAATTGAAACGTGTATGGGGTGCTTTATATATTATTAATTACTATCACAAAATTATGTCCGAGATTGATTGGGCCTAATTATTATAGTTAGATTTAAGATTTGAATACTTATTGTTTGTGCAGTTTTGAAAATACAAAATTAAAAAAAAAAAGTATTTTGAAAAGTATTGAAGGTATAAAACTATTTTTCCCGTTTTCAAGGCTAAATGTATATGTACTATTGATTTAAAATAAAATGTCACCTAACATGTAATTTTATAAAATTTTGTTTACTGGGAAAAATTTTCTTAAAAAAAATTGAATATTTTTAGAAAACCTCCTCTCCTGCTTACATTTACATATGTGTAGGATGTCAAGAGTTTCCTACAAGTTACTTACAACAAGTTCGTTTACAATAAAAGACCAAAAAACTTAGAAAAAAGGGAGTGCATTTTTTTTTCATATCCAAAAATTAGATTAAAAAACAGCTAATTTTCGACCAATGCTGAATTTAAAAGAAAATTTATTTTGCAATCTTTCCTAAAGGCCCAACTATAATATGTATAAGCAGGCTTAAGCTAATGTCAGAATTGAACGATAAGTATGTCAAATGCTTAAACAATTCAGATGTGACTTTTAGGTGGCCACAATGTACTTACATTCACTTAAGTATTTTTTAGCCATAGCTGCACATCTAGGCATTGTTCATATTTTTGTAGTAATTTTGTTTCTTTTCATAAATCATAAATTAATGCAATTCGATCAAATGAACTTGTTGGAATGTCCTAATCTATTAAAAAATTCACAAATAATTATATCCATCACTTATTACTTGTGTTATTTGTTTTGACTACTAAAAAGTACAACAATGCATATACATACATATGTACATAAGTAAACCAATGCTGCCCACAGAGAGAAAACCGAGAGAAATGTATAAGCATATGTGCATTCCAGTGTTGCCAGAAAATGATGATGAGAGAATGCTAGATCTGTAAAAAATTCTGTATTTTCTGACTGGGACCAAGTTTCTTTATGTCAACACATTGTCTACAGTTTTTCTTCTGTTCATCAGTATAAAGGTAAGAGAGAAAATATATGTGGTGTATTTCTTTTGAATTTTTCAACAACTTGTTTATATACATAAATTTGCATGTACGTAAATTATAGAAATGTACCAGTAAAGTCTGGTTGGTATGTCTCCGTAAAAACTACGTAGTCACTACCTAGTCACTACCTAGTCAACTGTTTTAGTGTTACTAGCAGATTTTCAATGACAAGCACATGCTAAATGTTATAGCACAAAGTATTTCATGGGGAATAATTAGAGAGTTGTACTGGTGACAAAGTCAAAAGCGACTCAGTACATTTTACAGTCGACATTTCCTTCAGGGTATATACATATAATATATGTATGTATGTCTGTATATCGAGACTTATTTTCGGTTTAATTGTAAGCAAGATGTGGTAAAATATAGACTTTTGTAATTGAAATTGAAACTATGGCTTACCCATAGTTTAGAATTATCAAATGTCGAAATGTTTCATATCTTTTAAAATGAAGGCTGTAAAATTTGTACTTAAGCTACAATTTATGTATGGTAAAATATGTTTGGATACTATAAAAACCTGTCTTATGAAAACTTTAATTTTTGTCGCTTACGGATAATTGAAAAAAAATAGGGCTCCATATACATATGTATACAATACATAGCATATCATACATACATGTAGGTATTCTTTGCATCTACATTACGAAGGAAACACATTATTATTAAAAAATTTACATTTATTAATAGAAATATTCTGTACATTGAAAAAAAAATAACATATTAACATTTATTATTTTAAGCAAATTCTGCCAAAAAGCATCTGGCACAATTTTTTAAAAGTTGAATGCTTTTCACATAATGAAAATGCCAGATCTGGCAGTGAAAATGCCAAAATGGCAACAATGGTGCATTCATTTGTAAAAAAAGCCGATTGATGTTCGGCACTCTGGCGCTTCTCTGGCCAGCAGTGAAGTAAACATATGTGTATGTGTGTGTATATGTGTATTGTAAAACAACCCTCTAGTCAGCCTAGAACCATATGACTCCATGTCAATACTCTTTCTCCAACGACACTTGCACTAGCTAAAATGTCGACAGCTTTCCTTTTATGCGCGAGTAGAGATACGTTAGAGACAACAGTTCTAGTGTATTTCTGGTGATATTCTCAGTGAACGCGTCAATAGTTTTTTTCTTTTTTATTATGTTGTGCAATAATATTAAATAAATATATGTAGACGAGGGTCACTAAAATCTACGAGTGAATCTTCGGTTCAAATATCTCCATATGGTCGTAAAAGAACTACCTTCTCAATAGTGCTAAAGTCTACTGATAGATTTTCAATGACAACCCTATGTTATGTGTCAATAGGCGATTACATTGGCTGGGGCACACCTGGTCAGTAGTACTGCTGACAACGTCACTAGTAAATCACCACAATTTCACTATTCGCACTTTCTGCAGGGAATGAATGAAAATAAAAGTTTGCTTTATTTTCTGCGCTTAAAATTAAAAAGCAATAAAAAAATTATTTAAAAGCAATGAATATTTTTTGCTGTTGTTTGCTTGAGTTTTAAAAATGCACAAACAGTTGTTTCTGTACGGATTGTGCGTTCAGTTTGGCACTTTGCTTAAGCAAAAGACATTTGACGAAACTTGACGAAAAGCTTGTTAAGTACATTATAGTTTGCCACATACATTTTATATGTAACCGCACAGTTGCTTAAGCTAGCTTATTGCGCTGATTTACACGGGCATAATTGTGCTGGCATAACATGCCAGTTTGTTGGTGAGAGAGGCAAAGAGAGCGGTTTTGCGGTTGGCATAGCTTTTCAACCAGCTACAACCCCACATTAGCAGCATAAAATCAATACACATACAACTTAAAAAACAGCAAATGTCAAATGAATACTAAAAACACTAACACACACAAAGCTGTGTATGCGTATACATTTTATGCCAGATGAATTAGTCTCGTGTAATTTGGAAAAGAACAAAAATTGTGCGGCTTAAAAATTGTTTTCGTCTAAACTACCTCATTCATATTATAGTTGGGCCTTATGACCTTTGCTCGTAGAAACAATCAAAATTTTTATCAACTACATGATAATTGTGTTAAATATTGAAAACAAATTAATATTCCTTTTTTCCCAAAATATATGTATTATATTTTTTCATATTTATCAGAAATCCAAATTGCAAAATTTTTCCTTGCTTCCTTTGAGATATCAAAAATGTTTTTTTTTTCATATGAACTTAAATGAAGTCTTCTTTTAAAAATAACAACACAAACGATTAAAACACGTCATAATCAAAAATTAAAAAAAAAATTCAAGTCAAATAACTTTGAAATTATAAGAGATAAAGAAATGTTGTTAACACGTTACGTTAAAATAGCATTAATATGGGTCAAAAAGTTACAAGCTCCGAACAAAGTTCGACACAAGCAGTTTCAAACTTTGACGCTCTTTGGAGCTACCCTATCTTAGAACAGGGTGGCTCCAGAGAAACAAGCCGTCTTAAAAAGTCGGCGGCGGCGGCTTATGAAAAAATAGTCGGCGGCGGCTCATAAGCCGGCTTGAGCCGGCTGCCATTGACAACCGCTATTTATAAGTTTCTTAAACACATTTCTATAAAAAAAATTCAAACACCTGATGTCTTCCATATAATTTGTAAGATGTCGTACAAATTTGCAACTACAAAAAACAATTAGCCGACTGCAATTTTGAGCCGAGGCAAGCCACATGCATCGGCGGCGGCTTGAAGTTGCATTAAAAGTCGGCCGCGGCTCTTGAGACGGCTCTGAGCCGATCGGCTTGTTTCTCTGGGTGGCTCTTCATACAAAGATTCAAAGGTCAACACTTCGTGTTATCAAAACAGTTGGTTTATTAAAAATTGGTTGACTAACCCCCAGTTTTTAACTTAAAAATTAAGTACGTAATTAGCTAATTTTTATTTAAAATTAAGTTGTAATTAAATACGATTTAATTTTTTCAGTGGTTATTTAAAGTTCTTATTAAATTACGTTGAAAGTACGGTAGCACTGCAAAATTTCCCAGTATTATTGAAGGCTTTTCAAACAGCAGCTGTTTAACGTAAGCAAAAAAGTTAGGTTATCAACATGTAGAAAATTAAAACTGCATAAAAACACATTTTATGAAACCAAAAGAGCATCAGAACTCATTTTTCTATTTATTTATTCCATGATATGATACTATGCATTGTATATGTTATATATTTATGAAAATTAAACGAAATTCTTTTTAATACGACCACATGATGTTCATGTACATGTTTTCAATAAGTGGCTCTCAACTTTATACTGAAAATATGAATTCGGTACTTAAGAGACACTTAAAGATAAATGACACATAATTGAGAAGTCAATTATTGGGCCTAATTCAAAAGTTGCGAACTTCTCACTTTTTTTATTTCACGCCACTGTGCATATGCATGTAGCTTGTGGCGTACTTAAGAAATATTGTCATCATGACATTTTCATAGTTGTATGATCATAGTAGTATCAGTATTAAAGGCCGTGATACACTATCATACACGTAGATCGCACGACTTTGTATGATAGTGTATCACGGCCTTAAGTCGCAACTAGTACCAAATTATCGTAAATGAAAATTTCATTATTTATTTGAGTTATGCAAGATAATACTATTGGAGTAGCACAGTACTTTAAAAAGCTGAAACTTAAATACACAGGTTGTCTGTTATTCATTTATAATCAGTTGCTAAAAGTCATGAGTCTCTGAGTTAGCGACACAGCATAGAAATTTTCCAATGATTCACGATAATATTGTCCGTCCGAATTCACTAACACTAGGACGCCTAACAGTCAAAATCAATATTAGTCATCTATGATGTTTTGGATCTTTACTTAAAAATTCATGTTGACACCAAACAAAATTCAGCAGCTGTCATCGATGAATTAACTTGACAGCTTTTGTCACGATGAATCATTATGTCTTTCTCCACTGGGTATGTCTGTTCACTCTTATGTATGTACGAGTATGTGCGTGTGTGAACTGTCTTATTGCATTTTGTTCATTTTTCTTTCATTACTTACCTCACTTTCGGTTAAATCTATTAGGCTCGATTTTTCTTCAACTAGTAAATTTTCGGAAGAAATTTTTTCATCCTCACGATCACCTTCATCTTTAAAAATTTTAACTTCATCAGTGCTACCCAAGTCATCACCAGTTGATCCGGTATGGCGAGTGTGACTTGTGTGGGGCATATTGATGATGATATTATTTCACATATATTTAATTTTGTTTTTTTTTTTTTATATTTTTAACACTTATTACTATATTTTTGCATTATAAATTTGTTTAATTGATTGCACTTGTTTAAAGCAAACAAAAAGTATAAAATTTGTATTTTTGTTTTATTTTGATCGTGGCTTATTAAACTTATAACCGTTATAATGTTATTTTTTGAAACTATTATTATTATTTTATCTTACTATATTTATATATATGTATATATTTATATGTATATAGTATACATATGTCTTTGTATATTGGCATTAAAATTTGGTTGGAAGTTGTTTGTTGTTGATACTTATGTTCTGTTTTCTTTTCTTTTTTACTTTTTGTTTAAATTACTTTCATTTTGGTTGCTGGATTTTGTTTGAAATAGTTTGTTTTATTCGCATTTTTCTTTAATTTTTGTTATACATACTTAAATCTATATCATTATATTTTAAAATCACAATTTTCCGATAACTAATAATAAGTTTTGCTAATGGATAATTTTTTTATAATAAATGAGCACTATTTTGAAGCTGTCGTCGAGATAAACTCCTGTTTAATCAAATGATAATTTTTTGCATTAATAAATATATACACATAGGCGTAGCTAGGCCTTTCTGGGGGGGGGCAATGCCCCCCCAGACTTGATTTTGCCCCCCCCCCCCAAGATTTATTACAAATTCTTTTTAAAACATATTCTTTTGCCTGTAATATTAAAAAATTCTATTTTTTATTTATTTTAAAATTACTCATGAAAATCACCAGTAATTTTTATACAAACTTTTCGAATAGTCGCTAAATATGCATACTTTTATTAGATAACAAATACCCAAAAAACTATAAGTTTACAGCACTTCAAAACATCACAAATAGTAAACTCCATGTGAATTTATAATGCATGTGTGTAGATATGTATGTGTGTATGTAGCTTCCGTGCAGAAAGTGCTAATAGTGAAATTGTGGTGATTCACTAGTGACGTTGTCAGTAGCACTACTGACCAGGTGTACCCCAGCTAATGGTATCATCTATTGACATTTAACATTAGCTTGTCATTGAAAATCCACCACTAGACTATAGCACTACTAACTTAGTAGTTCTTTCGGGACCACATGGAGACATTGGCGCCAAAGATTCACTAGTAAATTTTAGGGGCTCTAGTCTACAATATCGGTATATCCAATCTCGTTGTCAATAGTAAACTTATAGTGATTTTCTAGTGACATTGTCAATAGTGCTACTGACTAGGTGTACCCCAGCAAATGCAAATGCCTATTGACAAATAACATAGGGTTGTTATTCAAAATCTATCAGTAGACTTTAGCACTCTCCATATGGAGATATTTGAACCGAAGATTCACTCGCAAATTTTAGTGACCCTCGTCTACATATGTGACGGCGCATAGAGAAAGGGACCTAAGGGTAAAAAAGCAATTTTCACTTTTTTTTATGTGGACAACATCTGAGCATCGAATGAGACCGATCCCATGCCCCAAAAGTGTTCCCTCCCAGAGATATGCGCGTTTTATGATGTGATGGTACACCAACGATACACGTGTTTAAATCTTTAAAATGGCTCTCCTGAACAAAACCGGGTTTTACCCTTTCTATTTTGCGCGTCACATATATTTATTTAATATTATTGCACAACATAATAAAAAAGAAGAACAAACTATTGACGCGTTCATTGACAATATCACCAGAAATACACTAGAAATGTCGTCTCTAACGTATCTCTACTCGCGCATAAAAGGAAAGTTGTCGACATTTTAACTAGTGCAATTGTCGCTGGAGAAAGAGTATTGACATAGAGACGTATGGTCCTAGGTTGTCTACAGGGTTTCAACAAATTCTTAATAAAATTGTATTAGTGTACGTAGTTAGTAGCAAGGCAAGTTGTTTTAAGGTGTTCTTAAGATTTTCTACTGTTAAATTGTTTGTAACAATAGCCACCAATTTTTATTTAGAGTAAAATTAAAAAAATAGCGAAAAATTATGATCTGCAAATACCTTGTATATATTCATATACTAATTATATATACTCGTACACACACATGTATGTATGCATATTTACCCTGCAGAAAGTGCGAATAGTGGAAATGTACTGAGTCGCTTTTGACTTTGTCACCAGTACTACTCTACAATTATTCCCCATACAATACTTTATGCTATAGACATTTAGCATGTGATTGTCATTGAAAATCTACTAGTAACACTAAAGCAATTGACTAGGTAGTGAATTCATAGTTCTTATGGGAACATGGTGACATACCAACCAGACATTTACTGGTAAATTTCTATTACCTCACGTACATACAAATTTATGTATATTGACAAGTTGTTGCAAAATCCACCAGAAATACACCACACCTGTTTTCTCTATTTCTTTTATACTGACGAATAGAAGAGAAATTGTAGACAATGTAACTACTACTAGAATTTTAGTGTTGACATAGAAACACTTGGCCCCAGTCTGACTGCAGGGTATGGTTCAATCCAGAGCTGCCAGATAAAATGATGGAAAAATCGCCGAAATCCCGATAAAATATAAAATAATCGTCATTTCATGTCCGAAAAATCGTCAGAAAATCGAACAAATCAAAATTTCCTCTTTAAACATGTATACATATGTTTTATTTTTATTAGAAAACAAAACAAAACAATTCATGTTCATATACAACTTTGTTAGACTAGTGGAAAACTTGTGAAAAATATTCCTAAGTTAGCAGGTCCAAATTTTGGTATCAGTACTTTTGATGACCGAAATTTTTGATAGGATATCAACTTACACAGGCCAATATATCGTTGGTCTCAAATGGAAAGGCCCTAACGAAAATAATTGTGACTATACAGGAGAAGGTAAAACATAATAGAAAGTGTAATATTCAAAATGTAACTTTTTTGTATTTACAACTACTTGTAAAAGCGCTATTTTTTACACTATTGCAATAAATTTTTGTGATGAGGTGTATTAGTGTGAAATTTATTGAAATCACTGAAAAACTCAACTATCGATATGTATGCATGTAATTATATATATGCACATAAAATTTTTTTCAATTGAACACATATACATACATACTTGCATACATATGTTTGTACTTATTTATGTATGTATGTATGTTCATTCATCGCAACAATATAGTATTGATTCACAACTTCAATATTGGAAGGGTAACTAAATAATAAATGGCAATTTAAATAATAAATTATTAATTATTAAATTATGCATATATGAATTCTAACAGCAGATTTTTCATAAGTAGCTGCCCTTTTTAGACTATTGAAAAATCGTCAATTTTACTTAGGGTTTACACATGCAAGTGCAAGTTCGAAAAACTCAATACACTCAAACTCTTTTACTAACACAACTACACTTTCGGCACTTGCAGTCTACTTCCAACTCAACTGCAAAGGAATTTTACAAGACAGTGACTTGTTTCACTTGTAGCAAGTAAATGAAAAGTTAGATAACAGTGTTGCCCTATTCATACTTTAGTACAAATTAACTGGAATTCAGTGTAATGTTATATGGGTTTTACTAATTTGAAATACATTTAAAAACTTAATTTACAGCCTGTTTGTAGAACGCGACAAAGGCGACTCACGACGAGCCAGTTCATGGACGATTACGTAATGAAAAGCGCTTGTATAACGCGACTCGACTTTGTAGTGCAGCTTACGTTAATTCGCCCATATGTCAAGTATGTACTAAATCTTACTGTTGCCAACATGTTAAAAAAAGCTTTTGTCTAAATTTTTTCATATGAAATTGTTATTTTGGCTTAAAAAAACGGCAACCCTATTCATGTGCATTAATGAAAACACAATTGACAAATGAATTAAAAACTATTTTGTTTTTGGCTCTTCTGTAGCTTCGTTTTTTAAATTAAATTTAATTCTATTCTTTCGAAAATACAAAAAATATACTCGCGTTTTGGTCGGTGTTAAACGTGTAGTGGATTATGCCATTAAGGTACCTAAGGATTCACACGTATCCTGAAAAAGCTGGTGTTAAACACTCTGTGGAAGAAACTGTGAAAATGATAGAAAAAGAGTTGGCAAATGAAGCTGTTGGTGTTTTCATTAGACAAACTCAGTCTCCGGATTGGTCCTACATTGGCCATGGGCCCTGATTGCAGCATTCATGTCAAAATTTGTGGCAAGGATTGCAATTTACTGTTGAACACTACACATCAAGAAAGATTTTCAAATTTGGCAAATTTAAATATTGAAAACGATTTGGTTAAAAACGAAATATCTGCTGATATTATATTAAACACTTTTCTTAAGAAAAATAGAAAATTTTTATAAAAAAATATGTAAATAATAAGGAATTTGGGCTTTTTTGTTAAGCAATATCTATATGCATTTCTTTCCTGCTTGTGTAACTCATCAGTAGACTTCAACCCAAAAAGTTTTAGAAATATGCTGAAAACCTGTATATGCTTATAGTAAGACTCTTAGGGCTAATAAATCAGTTAAAGTTTAAACGGTGGTTTAGTTGAACTAAACTTTAATTCATATGTGGTTTAAACTCAACAAGAGTAAATCAGTGAACCATACCTCATGTGTAGTTTAAAAACTAATACTGTGGCAGCACTAGAACAAATGACAAAAAACAGCTGTTTTGCAGCAGGCTATCAGTTCTTTGTACAATCAAAAAGGCAAAAACTTTAATAACATTTAATTAAAAGCATTCAAATTTTACTGAGAAAGAAATTATATATATTCTTTGCAAAGTAGAATAGTATAAAGGAACAATAGAGTGTAAGAGAACAAATCGAATCGAATCTGAAGAAAAAGTAGAAGCTTGGAAAAAAGTTGAATGCTTTTTAAATGCAAAACATATGGTCTGTAAGTAATAAAATCATATGGCCTGTATTGGTAGTTTAAACGCCCAATTTTATGCGTTTACAGATGGTTTAAATACTGCATTGATTTATATGTTTGCTGGTTTAAACACATTTTAAACCAAAAACAGAGATTAACTTGAACTGATTTATTAGCCCTTAGGGCGACTTTTTGAGTTCAAGATTAGAGATTAAATTAACCTCAATCTTCATTTGTGATTTTTGGGTAGTCGATTATATGGTTTACTTGCTAGTTTAAGCGGGCAATCGTGCTGGTTTAATCATACATTAACATTGACAACATACACTTGTGAAACTTATAACTTTTTGTAAAAATTATATTATAAAATAATTTAAAAACACATAAATAAATATATATATTTTATATTATTTATCTATTTCCTTTTACACGCGCAATATTTTACTTGTAAATAATAAAACATGGCAGTTTCTTCTTCTTTCCACAAAAAATCAAAGTGTGTTGATAACATGTA
The DNA here is from genome assembly GCA_949987645.1 of Tachina grossa. Classification (NCBI taxonomy): domain Eukaryota; kingdom Metazoa; phylum Arthropoda; class Insecta; order Diptera; family Tachinidae; genus Tachina; species Tachina grossa. Next base: position 1,550,688 of record OX465279.1, on the reverse strand, counting down.
TGACTTTTAAACAGAAAATGTTGCCACTATTTTGTTCCTCAGTATGGTAATACTACAAATAATAAGAAGTTTAAACTACCACTCAAAAATATCAAACTAATTAATTTGAGATTAAGTTAATTTTCGGATTAGCTAATTATAGAAATAAACTAATCTTAATCTCGTACCCAAAAAGTCGCCCTATGTTGAGAATTATAATATAAAAACATAATGATTCTTAAGGCCTCCATAAGCATATGAAGTTTTTTTTTTAGCTTTTTTCAAAAACTATTGGGGTGAAGTCTACTGGCGAGTTCCATAAGAAGGAACGAAATTCATATAGACATTGCTGAACCAATAGACATTGCTGAACCAAACGTTGCTTTAGCAAAAATTCCTAATAAATTAAAGACTATTTAATTAATTATTATTTATTTTGATATTAACACTTCTCAAGAATTTTAAACTTTTTATGAAATCATTTCTTGCTTGTATCTTTTCAAAATATTGTATTCAAATATAGTATATACATAAATAATTTTTCCATATGAACATATAAACTTATTGGAAACGAATATTAAATTTATTATTATTTAGTTTATTATTATTAGATTATTATTATTATTATTTAGTTTTTTTCTAATACATACTTTACTTTTTGTCTATATATTGTTTTTGTTTTGAATGTTTTGTTTTTTTAGTTTTAATTATAACTTAATTTTTGTTATTGAAACTGGACTGTTAATTTATGTTTTAACTTAAACAAAAAAAATGTTAAATAAAAAAAATCTGAATAAAATTTTTTAAACGCACTAATAATCCTAAACCAATATTTTACTTATTAATATTTTACTTATTAAGTAAAATATATTTTTTTAATTTCCAATTTCAATGTATTTTTAATAAAAAATATATATTTAACTTAATAAGTAAAATATTAATGTGGGATTATTAGTGCGTTTAAAAAATTGTAAGCTTAAATTTTAACAATTCCCATAAAAAACACTAATTAAAAAAAATTGTGTTTGCCCCCCCAGAAAAAATGTCTAGCTACGCCAATGTATATACATATCTGAAAAAAACAAAAGCAATTGAAATAATTTACACTTTAGGGTTTTGAGAGTACATATAAGATATAAAATTCCTAAATTTTTGCATTAAATCCTAAAAAACTATTTTTTTTTTAGTAACTAAACAAAACTGTAAAATTTTAGCATACTATGTGAAAAATTAAATTTCCGTAACAGCATCTTAAATGGGTTTGCTTGTGGGGGTACAACTTACAATTTGGCGCTACTAATGTGTCAAATTGATTGAGTTTAGATATTACCCTTTCAGTTATTGAAATAATTATATTCGAATTTTATAGCAGCCTAACCAGTTTAACGATATTTATTTATCTGCTTTTTACGGGACAAAACAGTCTCAGAAGAGTTAGAGGGTTAAGATGGTCCTCGTAAGGTTATGTTGAACTCATCCGGTAAACATAATTAAAAGCTTTCATGATTATTTTTTGTTACTCAACAACATAAAATAAAACAAGTAAGAGTGCTATATTCGGCTGTGCCGAATCTTGTATACCCTTCACTTTAAGTTTATGGAATATACATACATATGTATATACTATATTTGTTTTGTGAAAATAATACATAGATAATTTATTTTTTGCTATAAGGCACTTTATAGTAAGTGACCTATAGGTATTTTTTGTATATGTATATGTATAGGTATATGTATATGTATATGTATATGTATATGTATATGTATATGTATATGTATATGTATATGTATATGTATATGTATATGTATATGTATATGTATATGTATATGTATATGTATATGTATATGTATATGTATATGTATATGTATATGTATATGTATATGTATATGTATATGTATATGTATATGTATATGTATATGTATATGTATATGTATATGTATATGTATATGTATATGTATATGTATATGTATATGTATATGTATATGTATATGTATATGTATATGTATATGTATATGTATATGTATATGTATATGTATATGTATATGTATATGTATATGTATATGTATATGTACATGTACATGTACATGTACATGTACATGTATATGTATATGTATATGTACATGTATATGTATATGTATATGTATATGTATATGTATATGTATATGTATATGTATATGTATATGTATATGTATATGTATATGTATATGTATATGTATATGTATATGTATATGTATATGTATATGTATATGTATATGTATATGTATATGTATATGTATATGTATATGTATATGTATATGTATATGTATATGTATATGTATATGTATATGTATATGTATATGTATATGTATATGTATATGTATATGTATATGTATATGTATATGTATATGTATATGTATATGTATATGTATATGTATATGTATATGTATATGTATATGTATATGTATATGTATATGTATATGTATATGTATATGTATATGTATATGTATATGTATATGTATATGTATATGTATATGTATATGTATATGTATATGTATATGTATATGTATATGTATATGTATATGTATATGTATATGTATATGTATATGTATATGTATATGTATATGTATATGTATATGTATATGTATATGTATATGTATATGTATATGTATATGTATATGTATATGTATATGTATATGTATATGTATATGTATATGTATATGTATATGTATATGTATATGTATATGTATATGTATATGTATATGTATATGTATATGTATATGTATATGTATATGTATATGTATATGTATATGTATATGTATATGTATATGTATATGTATATGTATATGTATATGTATATGTATATGTATATGTATATGTATATGTATATGTATATGTATATGTATATGTATATGTATATGTATATGTATATGTATATGTATATGTATATGTATATGTATATGTATATGTATATGTATATGTATATGTATATGTATATGTATATGTATATGTATATGTATATGTATATGTATATGTATATGTATATGTATATGTATATGTATATGTATATGTATATGTATATGTATATGTATATGTATATGTATATGTATATGTATATGTATATGTATATGTATATGTATATGTATATGTATATGTATATGTATATGTATATGTATATGTATATGTATATGTATATGTATATGTATATGTATATGTATATGTATATGTATATGTATATGTATATGTATATGTATATGTATATGTATATGTATATGTATATGTATATGTATATGTATATGTATATGTATATGTATATGTATATGTATATGTATATGTATATGTATATGTATATGTATATGTATATGTATATGTATATGTATATGTATATGTATATGTATATGTATATGTATATGTATATGTATATGTATATGTATATGTATATGTATATGTATATGTATATGTATATGTATATGTATATGTATATGTATATGTATATGTATATGTATATGTATATGTATATGTATATGTATATGTATATGTATATGTATATGTATATGTATATGTATATGTATATGTATATGTATATGTATATGTATATGTATATGTATATGTATATGTATATGTATATGTATATGTATATGTATATGTATATGTATATGTATATGTATATGTATATGTATATGTATATGTATATGTATATGTATATGTATATGTATATGTATATGTATATGTATATGTATATGTATATGTATATGTATATGTATATGTATATGTATATGTATATGTATATGTATATGTATATGTATATGTATATGTATATGTATATGTATATGTATATGTATATGTATATGTATATGTATATGTATATGTATATGTATATGTATATGTATATGTATATGTATATGTATATGTATATGTATATGTATATGTATATGTATATGTATATGTATATGTATATGTATATGTATATGTATATGTATATGTATATGTATATGTATATGTATATGTATATGTATATGTATATGTATATGTATATGTATATGTATATGTATATGTATATGTATATGTATATGTATATGTATATGTATATGTATATGTATATGTATATGTATATGTATATGTATATGTATATGTATATGTATATGTATATGTATATGTATATGTATATGTATATGTATATGTATATGTATATGTATATGTATATGTATATGTATATGTATATGTATATGTATATGTATATGTATATGTATATGTATATGTATATGTATATGTATATGTATATGTATATGTATATGTATATGTATATGTATATGTATATGTATATGTATATGTATATGTATATGTATATGTATATGTATATGTATATGTATATGTATATGTATATGTATATGTATATGTATATGTATATGTATATGTATATGTATATGTATATGTATATGTATATGTATATGTATATGTATATGTATATGTATATGTATATGTATATGTATATGTATATGTATATGTATATGTATATGTATATGTATATGTATATGTATATGTATATGTATATGTATATGTATATGTATATGTATATGTATATGTATATGTATATGTATATGTATATGTATATGTATATGTATATGTATATGTATATGTATATGTATATGTATATGTATATGTATATGTATATGTATATGTATATGTATATGTATATGTATATGTATATGTATATGTATATGTATATGTATATGTATATGTATATGTATATGTATATGTATATGTATATGTATATGTATATGTATATGTATATGTATATGTATATGTATATGTATATGTATATGTATATGTATATGTATATGTATATGTATATGTATATGTATATGTATATGTATATGTATATGTATATGTATATGTATATGTATATGTATATGTATATGTATATGTATATGTATATGTATATGTATATGTATATGTATATGTATATGTATATGTATATGTATATGTATATGTATATGTATATGTATATGTATATGTATATGTATATGTATATGTATATGTATATGTATATGTATATGTATATGTATATGTATATGTATATGTATATGTATATGTATATGTATATGTATATGTATATGTATATGTATATGTATATGTATATGTATATGTATATGTATATGTATATGTATATGTATATGTATATGTATATGTATATGTATATGTATATGTATATGTATATGTATATGTATATGTATATGTATATGTATATGTATATGTATATGTATATGTATATGTATATGTATATGTATATGTATATGTATATGTATATGTATATGTATATGTATATGTATATGTATATGTATATGTATATGTATATGTATATGTATATGTATATGTATATGTATATGTATATGTATATGTATATGTATATGTATATGTATATGTATATGTATATGTATATGTATATGTATATGTATATGTATATGTATATGTATATGTATATGTATATGTATATGTATATGTATATGTATATGTATATGTATATGTATATGTATATGTATATGTATATGTATATGTATATGTATATGTATATGTATATGTATATGTATATGTATATGTATATGTATATGTATATGTATATGTATATGTATATGTATATGTATATGTATATGTATATGTATATGTATATGTATATGTATATGTATATGTATATGTATATGTATATGTATATGTATATGTATATGTATATGTATATGTATATGTATATGTATATGTATATGTATATGTATATGTATATGTATATGTATATGTATATGTATATGTATATGTATATGTATATGTATATGTATATGTATATGTATATGTATATGTATATGTATATGTATATGTATATGTATATGTATATGTATATGTATATGTATATGTATATGTATATGTATATGTATATGTATATGTATATGTATATGTATATGTATATGTATATGTATATGTATATGTATATGTATATGTATATGTATATGTATATGTATATGTATATGTATATGTATATGTATATGTATATGTATATGTATATGTATATGTATATGTATATGTATATGTATATGTATATGTATATGTATATGTATATGTATATGTATATGTATATGTATATGTATATGTATATGTATATGTATATGTATATGTATATGTATATGTATATGTATATGTATATGTATATGTATATGTATATGTATATGTATATGTATATGTATATGTATATGTATATGTATATGTATATGTATATGTATATGTATATGTATATGTATATGTATATGTATATGTATATGTATATGTATATGTATATGTATATGTATATGTATATGTATATGTATATGTATATGTATATGTATATGTATATGTATATGTATATGTATATGTATATGTATATGTATATGTATATGTATATGTATATGTATATGTATATGTATATGTATATGTATATGTATATGTATATGTATATGTATATGTATATGTATATGTATATGTATATGTATATGTATATGTATATGTATATGTATATGTATATGTATATGTATATGTATATGTATATGTATATGTATATGTATATGTATATGTATATGTATATGTATATGTATATGTATATGTATATGTATATGTATATGTATATGTATATGTATATGTATATGTATATGTATATGTATATGTATATGTATATGTATATGTATATGTATATGTATATGTATATGTATATGTATATGTATATGTATATGTATATGTATATGTATATGTATATGTATATGTATATGTATATGTATATGTATATGTATATGTATATGTATATGTATATGTATATGTATATGTATATGTATATGTATATGTATATGTATATGTATATGTATATGTATATGTATATGTATATGTATATGTATATGTATATGTATATGTATATGTATATGTATATGTATATGTATATGTATATGTATATGTATATGTATATGTATATGTATATGTATATGTATATGTATATGTATATGTATATGTATATGTATATGTATATGTATATGTATATGTATATGTATATGTATATGTATATGTATATGTATATGTATATGTATATGTATATGTATATGTATATGTATATGTATATGTATATGTATATGTATATGTATATGTATATGTATATGTATATGTATATGTATATGTATATGTATATGTATATGTATATGTATATGTATATGTATATGTATATGTATATGTATATGTATATGTATATGTATATGTATATGTATATGTATATGTATATGTATATGTATATGTATATGTATATGTATATGTATATGTATATGTATATGTATATGTATATGTATATGTATATGTATATGTATATGTATATGTATATGTATATGTATATGTATATGTATATGTATATGTATATGTATATGTATATGTATATGTATATGTATATGTATATGTATATGTATATGTATATGTATATGTATATGTATATGTATATGTATATGTATATGTATATGTATATGTATATGTATATGTATATGTATATGTATATGTATATGTATATGTATATGTATATGTATATGTATATGTATATGTATATGTATATGTATATGTATATGTATATGTATATGTATATGTATATGTATATGTATATGTATATGTATATGTATATGTATATGTATATGTATATGTATATGTATATGTCATATGTATATGTATATGTATATGTATATGTATATGTATATGTATATGTATATGTATATGTATATGTATATGTATATGTATATGTATATGTATATGTATATGTATATGTATATGTATATGTATATGTATATGTATATGTATATGTATATGTATATGTATATGTATATGTATATGTATATGTATATGTATATGTATATGTATATGTATATGTATATGTATATGTATATGTATATGTATATGTATATGTATATGTATATGTATATGTATATGTATATGTATATGTATATGTATATGTATATGTATATGTATATGTATATGTATATGTATATGTATATGTATATGTATATGTATATGTATATGTATATGTATATGTATATGTATATGTATATGTATATGTATATGTATATGTATATGTATATGTATATGTATATGTATATGTATATGTATATGTATATGTATATGTATATGTATATGTATATGTATATGTATATGTATATGTATATGTATATGTATATGTATATGTATATGTATATGTATATGTATATGTATATGTATATGTATATGTATATGTATATGTATATGTATATGTATATGTATATGTATATGTATATGTATATGTATATGTATATGTATATGTATATGTATATGTATATGTATATGTATATGTATATGTATATGTATATGTATATGTATATGTATATGTATATGTATATGTATATGTATATGTATATGTATATGTATATGTATATGTATATGTATATGTATATGTATATGTACATGTACATGTATATGTATATGTACATGTACATGTATATGTATATGTACATGTACATGTATATGTATATGTATATGTATATGTATATGTATATGTATATGTATATGTATATGTATATGTATATGTATATGTATATGTATATGTATATGTATATGTATATGTATATGTATATGTATATGTATATGTATATGTATATGTATATGTATATGTATATGTATATGTATATGTATATGTATATGTATATGTATATGTATATGTATATGTATATGTATATGTATATGTATATGTATATGTATATGTATATGTATATGTATATGTATATGTATATGTATATGTATATGTATATGTATATGTATATGTATATGTATATGTATATGTATATGTATATGTATATGTATATGTATATGTATATGTATATGTATATGTATATGTATATGTATATGTATATGTATATGTATATGTATATGTATATGTATATGTATATGTACATATACATATGTATATAATAATAATTGCAATATAACGCATATTGTTGCAAGATTGTATTGCACTATTGAGCTTAGATTAGGTCAAGGCACATCAATCAGGCACCCGCATTTTTACCACAAATATTACAACAGCAATAACCACGTGTACTTTGTTGGTAAAATTACATTCTTACTTTTCAAAACAGGGTAGCATCGTCAGATCGCATGTTTCTTATAGGAAATGCCAAACACCATACAAAACTGAATATTCGATAGGTGTTTATGGATACCCATATAAAAGCATGCATGTTTCTTATAGGAAATGCCAAACACCATACAAAACTGAATATTCGAAAGGTGTTTATGGATAATCAAACAAAAGCACGCTTTCAGGCTTATACCTACACAATCCAAATTTGACATTTAGATTGGTATAATGACATTAGTCACCTGCTGTAGTGCTGCCACCTAATAAATGCACCTTGGATTAAGTTAAGTACAAGGTATAAGCCTGAAAGCGTGCTTTTGTTTGGGTATCCATAAACACCTTTCGAATATTCAGTTTAGTATGGTGTTTGACATTTCCTATAAGAAACATGCAACCTGACGATGCTAACCTGTTTTGAAAAATAAGAAGGTAATTTATACCAACAAAGTACATGTGGTTGTTGCTGTTGTAATATTTGTTATAGAATCGCGGGTACCTGATTGATGTGCCGTGGTTAAGTAGTTGAAATAACTAGGATTTTTGTTACTTTGGTAAATATATTTACTAAACTTAAAACAAAACAGCTGTACGGAGACTAAGTTGATCGAGTGCATACTTATGTACATAAGTATGTATGTACCTATGTATATGTATGTATATATGTATGATAAAGGGATTTTGTTTAATAAGAATCTACTGCTAAGCTAAAGTGAAAAATATTCTAAGAATAAATTAAGAAATAAGATTTTAACATATGTACATACTTTATGGAAATGTTGAAGTAGTTTTCAAAATATTACTGGATTTTAAACTAACAATTTATTGCGGATAGGTACATAGGTAGGTATGTAAGTATATATACAAATGTATGTATATATTGTATATTTGTCTGAGAATACTGTATGTAAAAAGAGTAAATGTGTTTAATCCAAAACGGTGTACATAGATTGTTGTGGTCTTTTGTTTTTATAAGTGTTTTATTTGTTTTCATATTTTTTATTATTATTATTTCAAGAACACACGAATGTCTACATATGTAAATTACCGTCGGCAAATTTCATCACTTAAAACGTGTGTACATACATACATACATATATATGTATCTATAATGTACATACATAAGTATGTATGTATACATAATTCATCTCACAAATTTAATTCATGTTTGCGGCGTTTGATTATTTCCGTTTATTTACTTTGCCTTAATTCTTTTATTTTTATTTGGACCTATTATTTCTTATTGGTTTGTGATTACATATACACAGGTATGTTTGAATGAATATATTTTTATTTATATTTATTTCTTTCTTTTTGGCCTTGGAGAGAGATATTTTCACTAGTAAGATTATATTTGTTACACAAATTTGATAAATATTTTGTCATTCTTCACTTTTTGTAAATTATCTTACAATACATAATGTATTCATATGGATATGTACATACTCATATATGTAGATATGTATGTATGTGTGTACGTATGCAATAGTTATACATAGTATATACACATGTATAAAAATGTATGCACATGTACATCTATGTATATACATATGTACATTAGTATGTTTGTAACTAAGTTGGCGTGTTAACTTCTATATATATAAGTATATGTGTGTGTGTTTGTTTACATATAAATAATATATCTGATACTTTTTTTAACTTTTCTTTTTGTAAAATTTTTTAACTTCACGAATCTTAAGTAAGAGCGTGGCTTAACTGTAACAACGTGTTTTTATAAAACTTCTGCGACGCATCCAGTTAAGAAAATAATGAGTGCTCGCTTAAGCTGGCTAAATGACTGTAGGTCGCGCCATAAGATAATATGCAACACAACTTAACAAACACCAAATAAATCTATGTACCAATAACAACAAAAACAAGGAATTCCTCTCCCACTTGCTCTCAAATCTCTGAAAACCACATAGAAAAACAAAACAATATCTTGCTGGTCATGTTGTTGTTGTTCTTGGCTACAAGTAGAGGGTGTTGAGTCTGGTGCAGTGATGGTAAACGAGATTTGTATATTGGTACCAAAAAAAATGTTTAGTACTTTTTTGATTTCGAGAGTACCAAACATAATTATCATATTTTATTTAAATTTTAATAGCCCGCCAATGGTGACATGCTGCTCCTTGAGACCGGCTGTGGTAAAAAATTCGAATAACATAATCCTCCTTTATTATTTTTTTGTTGCAATTTCGAGTAGCTGCCGCATTGTTCATCCTCCACCATCAGTTCACGACAAAACTGCTTCGTGAGCACACGTTGTGTAATTTTTTACTAACCCTGTGCATGAGACCGAGTATCACCGTGTATGTGAGTAAAATAACCAAGTACAAATTTTTAATTATTCGCGTATTTTACCAATTTTTGTTTATTTTGTAAAAGTTCTTCTTAATGTCGTATCATTAAAAAATATTATCTTCCTTTATAAATATTTGATTTTTTATTTTTTTCTTAACTTTAAAAAATATATTACTAAAAATGCTGCTATTTTTAATGCTGAAATAAATCTATTTTTGGAATTTTAATATTAAAATAAAAGAGCTTAAATTGATTAGATATCTTTATTTTATTTTCAAAGTGCTGATTTACATAGGCATAATTAGGCTGGCATAACATGGCAGTTTGTGGGTAGATTCTGTGAAGAGAATGGTTTTGTGGTTGGAACAATTTTTCAACCAGCTACAACCCCGCATTAGCAGCAAAAAACCAATACACACACAACTTGAAAAAACAGCATTTGTTAAATGAATACGAAAACCACTTAATTTACAGTCACACTTGTCAAACACTTGCCCAAAACGATAATGAAAAAATTTTCAATTCAGAGTAAAATTTTTCAAGTTAAAGGGTAGCCAATAATGTTGAATTCTATGACATTATCTATTAGTTGTGTTCGAAACTGTTTAGTTTGATAAACAAGTGCTTGGATCAAAACTTTTTTACTAGCGTTTGTTGGTTACGCTTTTTGGGCAAATGTTTGACAAGTGTGACCGTACCTTAACACATACAAAGCTGTATATGCATTTGCATTTTATGCCAGATGAATAAGTCTCGTGTTATTTGGGAAAGAAAACAAATTATGTGGGTTAAAAACTCTTCTCGTGTAAATTACCACAAAGAGCATAAATTAGAAAAAAAACATGAAATAATAATAACATATTTCGAAAAATCTTCAGTTGAAAACCCCGGTGCGTGAGACTGGCGTCTTCATTGATCAAAGTCAAATTCGCATCCTCATTGGCGGGTTAACAAATTATTATATAACATTCATTTACAAAGAAATAAAAAAAGAAACACAAAGCATATACTTACATACATATTTATGTACATAGGTACAAATGTTAAAGTTATAACAAGAAAAAAAATAAGTTTTAGCCTTCAATAAATCTATTACCTGAATAATGGTAGAATTACTCGATTCGTATCGTGTTACTTTTGAAGTGGTCGTACTGGATGTTAGTTAGTAAAAACGTGAGTTTGCCAGCGAACGTGTCAGCTGTTATTTTATTTTTGTTTGCTTTATACATGTGAGTGTATGTATGTTAGAGAGAAGATGACGAAAAAATCTATTTTCTCTAGATTTCTACCTTACATAGGTTACGATACATATAAAATAAACAGAAGCATGTTTTATTTATGTTACAGATTTTGTCAGCTGATCATGTATTCATCTAATGCGATTTTTGTTTAAGGCACTGCATAGTGGAGTCTTTTTGTAAGTAAATGGTAATAAATCTGGAACTTCTAAACTTCTGATTGGACTTACCTGAAAATTCGAATATCTTTAGGGGAGGACTGAGGCTTTAAAACGCATGTATTGTGGCTTAAGCTGGAGAGGAGTTACAGTGTGCCGAAATTGACCACCTGTGACTCGATAAAAGTTGTATGATGATTCTAACTTTTTTAAAAATTATTGAATAGAAATATAAGTTCCATATTTGTTATGATTTGTTTTGTAAAAGTCCCTACTGTGCACTGCAGACCAAAAACTGCATATATTTGCTGTTGTTAATGGTTCCAGTTTTTCCATATCAGCCAATGCTCTATATTGGTTGTTAATATTTTCAAAATTTTGCTTTCGCTGGGAAACATTTTGATTAATAGTGGTATAATGCTGTTGGTTTTACCAGATGAAACATTTTCAGGGGAAAACTTACTAAACCATACTAAAATTTCATCGTCAAAGTACATTTTTGCCACTAGAACTTGACAGAGTTTTGTATTAAACTTTTTACAATTTTCTTTAAACTGATTTAAAACAATTCTGTACCACAGAAAATGTCGTTTATAATAAATTGTGAAAGATTGCACTTTTCTAAAATATCTTGACTAATAAAGTTTCGTGCCATTTTATGAAAAAGAAATTTAATTCTTGAGAAAAATATATGCATTCACGAGTCTTCTTACTGCATTTCTATGGGAGTATCAAATGTGTTGGGGGAGTACTACGGTACTTTTTCAAGTGAAATAGTATTAAAAAGAGTACGATCGTACCAAATTTCTCATCACTGGTATGGTGTACAACGCACCATTTAGCTCGCACACTTCTACATGTAAACAAACACATAGTTATTTGCACTCACTTGGGACACACACACATACAAAATTTTAGAATTGGGACTTTTTGTTTTTGTATGGCTGCATGTTTATACGTGTGGATATACGATTTTATGTGCTCTCGCACTTGCTCTGGTGTGGTTAGCAGGGCTGCCAGATAAATAGATTTGTCCCCTAAATGGGTATTTGAATTCTCATTTGTGGCCAGAATTTCGTGGGGAGGGACTTGGGAACTCTTCTTCTAACACCACTTTTTCTTTTATTTTATCATAGTACAATATTTACGTTTATTGTTTTTCTTAAAACCGTGTTCGCAGCTATAGCACTGCTATTTGTTTCTAATACAGGGTGGGCCAAAAGAAACCAAGGGGTGTAAAAGTTTAATAACTTTTTTGTTTATTAATTTTTTTTTTATTTTTTCTTTCAGATTATATAGACAACACTTGGAGAATTTATAATGGAGAGGTTCACAACTGAACAGAGAACCAGAACAATAGAATTTTATTATTTAAACCAGAGATCAATTATTTTAACGCAAAGAGCATATCGTCGACATTTTAACGTCAGAATTTCGCCCTCTGAAGCGATGATTCGTTGCTTAGTTAATCGTCATCACCAACATGGCAGCTAAGAGATTTGCCTCGAACCGGTAGACCACGTTTAAGTCGCACTGCGGAAAATATTGAACGAGTACAGCAAAGTGTTAACGAAGCACCAGAAACATCTGGCAGAAGGCGTTCTGCTCAGCTAGAAATGTCTCGTACGTCACTACGGCGAATTTTAAAAAAAGATTTACGGTTATACCCATATAAGGTGCAATTGGTCCAAGAATTAAAACCCGCAGATCATCGGCAACGTCTAAATTTTGCAAAATTTTGAAATTCGGAAATTATTTGGCCAGCGCGATCGCCAGATTTGACAGCACCCGACTATTTTCTTTGGGGTTTTTTGAAGGAGCGAGTGTATGTGAACAAGCCAGAGACAATCCTTGAACTCAAGGCAAACATTGTTGCAGAAATTCGAACGCTACAGCCACAAGTTTTGAAAGATGTTATGGAAAATGCTCTAAACAGAGCCCATCAGTGCGAAGCTGAAAACGGTGGTCATTTAAGAGACATCATTTTTCATACTTAGTGTAAAAAAATTTCCATTTTGTACATTATATAATCTGAAAGAAAAAATAAAAAAAGTTAATAAACAAAAAAGTTATTAAACTTTTACACCCCTTGGTTTCTTTTGGCCCACCCTGTATATCAATTGATTATATTTTTTCCTTTTTAGGGTTCCATACACCAAAGGTGAAAAGCAACCCTATTGTTTTCGCTACGCTGTCTGTCTGTCCGTCACACGCTATTTTCTCAGGAACCGGTAGAGCTACGGATCTGAAATTTGGACAGAGTATGTAAAACCTTGGCCGCTACAACAACAAAAATTAAAGGGTGTTCCAAAACGAGCAACGAAAAATTTTAAAATCCTATGTAATAAACATACAATTGTATGTACATTCGTAATTGACACTTGAATCTGTAAAATTAGTGTATTTTTATACAGGCTACAACAATTAATACTAAAATTTAAAAAAATTTAAACTAAAGGGTGTTCCATCAGTTAATGCAATTTTGCCTATGTAATTTTGACAACCGAAGAAACCGTAAGAGGTAACCTCTTGAAACGAAAACGGTAAAACTAAAAAAAACCAAAAATAATAAAATTGCCAAACCAAAAACAAAAAATCGCCAAAAACAAAAAAAAATCGCCAAAAACGAAAAAAACGGCAAATTAAAAAAAATTTCTAACACTAAAATAAATTGGCAAAATCGAAAAAATCGACAAAATGAAAAAATCGCCAAAATGAAAAAAAACCCAAAACCGAAAAAAATCGCCAAAACAAAAAAAATCGTCTAAATGAAAAAAATCGCTAAAATAAAATAACGCCAAAAACCGAAAAAAAATCGCCTAAACGAAAAAAGGCACCAAAACTAAAAAATCGCCTAAATGAATAAAAATCGCCAAAATGGAAAAAGTAGCCAAAATGAAAAAAATCGTTCAAATGAAAAAAACGCCAAAAACCGAAAATATCGACAAAACGGAAAAAAGTGCCAAAACTAAAAAACGCTCAAAACCGAAAAAACCCAAAAACGAAAAAGCCAAAACTATTTATTATATAGGCTGAAGTTCGTATTGAATTAAATGTCTAGTGTCCGTACGGAACCATTCGTGCTCGGGTTAAAGTCGCACTTCACTGAATTTATTTCTTAATTTGAGAAAATTTTTTGCACGTCATATATTTCCCATGAACAAAAAATGGTGAAACAAATTAGAAAATAGTATACTTACACAATAGTAATGCAAACATTGGCGATCATAATTTTAGGGAAATGGAACACATTTCACATGAACTTTTATTCCCGATAAGGGTGACTATGTCACGCGTATACAACAGGTTTATAAGTAAGAGCTATGAGCATCTGAATGCATATAGGTTGTGCAGAAAGAAGCCCATATTTCATGCATTTTCATATGTAAATAATTAAAAAAAAATTACCTGTAGATCAGAACTTTATATCTACTCTTAGATTAAATTTTTTTGTTTTTATATTTATTATATAATAAATACAATATAAAATCAAATACCTTTTGTTTTTTGCGTTGAATCAGTAGTCGATGCCAGGATCTCCGTACATTTGGCTAGAACGCTACCCACCCGAAGCGCATGTTTATTTTCGTATACAATTCAATTAACAGATAAAAAATAAAGACTCGATCTTTTTGTCTTGGTGCTTACTTGAAGCAGATTAATTTTTGCTGGGATATCTGTATCCACAATTGGAGTTAGGACAAAATTGAGTTATTACTACCATTTTACTCCTTGCATTCAAATGAGACTCCTTTTATATTTTATCGTTGTAGCTCACAAAATCAGCATTCTATATCCAAAAATCTGAAGAACCAAAGTCGATAATTCGGTTGAACGATTATGGAATAACAGCTGTTAATCTCCTGAGTAGAATTAGGATTTTATTCGAAACCGTGCCGCGAGTGTGTTCATACATGAAAATTCAACTTAACTCGAGTTTAGCCATAGGTAGTTTTTATGGAATAACACATTGATGATGGTACATATGGTAAAGTTTAATTCATTTTGACAAAATCTTTCCGATGATATACTTTTTTTAATATGTTTTCTTGGGAGAAAATACAAAAATATGCAAAGAACTAAGAAAATATACCTTTTTTAGACACGGTCCATCTCACGAGCGGTCATCGCTCGTGAGATGGATCGCTCTCGTTATTATAATTGAAAATATAATGGATATGTTAACATATAAATAAATAGATTTGCCTTTAATTGAGGTTATCAGCGCAGAAGTGGTGTAACCCACATCTAGTTATTTAAAAAATTGCTCTTTTTAATTATTTAATTGCTTTATTACTTTGCGATGTTATCATCTGTGCTAAAACCATTTTTCAGGTCCCTTTTCTTTAGAATAACAAAATGTGGTTTACTCTACTTCTTTTTTTTTTTTTTTTTGATAGTTGGGTATTGTAAATAGTGTATTTCTCATCAGAACAGCAACCAAAAAACCAATGTGGATTACACCACTTCTGCGCTCAATTATGCAAGTCTTGTTCATATATTTTTTGGTCGAGATATTTATCAGATAACATTCGAACAAATCAAAAAATATTTTTATATTCTGCAACATTTTAATTTAGAGTCTCGATTAATGTAATTTTTTTTAATATTTATTAAACATATGTATGTTGAAGTTATTTTAAGAGTTATTTAAGATTTTACATGGCCGTGTACATGTAAATAAGAATATAACTACCCATAAGACTTAACAAATCGTTTTTTATTGAACAATAAATTTTTGTGGACAAAAATTAGAATTTTTCTTTTGAAATGAGAATTTTTCGGGGACATGATGTTTTAAATTGGGTGACAAGAGGCAAAATTTTTCTGGCAGTACTGGTGGTTAGTTACTTACTGGTATGAGGTACTATTAAGGGTATAAATTTACGGGATTTCCTAGTTTTTGATAAAAAAAACAGTATTTTTTAACCCTCAAATGCATAGCGTATTATACATGGTACATTACTTATTCTATACAAAAAAAAAAAAAAACTAGCGAATGTGACTGAAACTTAATGAATAACACTTTAATATAAAGAATGATCTATAAATGTTCTTTGAAAAGCCGTTTCAGTTTGTCTATAATTTGTTTTGAGTGGAGCGGAACTACTCAACAAACACTCAGCGGTTGCGCAACAGCTACGTCTTATGGTGAGTATACACGATACTACAAATCGTACGATAAATCGTACAAGTATGAAATCAGTAACGTGTAGTACGAAAATCACAAATTTTTGATTTTTGTGGGCGGAGCTTCTATAAGTACGATAATAAGTATTGCGTATCATGCTGTTGTACAGCAAAATTAGTTTTATGAGGAAATGATTTAGAAAACGTAGTGTTTCTCCGACACAATTTTAAAATTAGGTTTATGTAGAGGATATTTTAATTAAAAAAGGTCACTTTTAATTAATAAATCTACTACATTATTCATTTATCCGCGTGGGTATTGCCTTAAAATTTTTCTTTCAAATGAATTAGTATGATTTGTAGTAACGTGTATCTTAAAAAGCGTACTACAACTCATACTACGCCAAGTACGAAATTAAGTATCGTGTATACCCTGCATTATGAATGCACCCATTGTTGTCGAACAAATGTATGGCAGCAGAAGCAACGAATTTGTGAATGCAGTTAGCAAATGCGAATGGTTTCATTCTGTTCTCTGATCCAAACACCGTGGGTTTTGGTTTAATTTTGATAGTATCAAATTGATTGATACTTATGCTAACCTATTTATAAATAGAAGAGTTATTCGCTAAAATTTGAAAGCTTTGTTCAAAATACTTGCTTATAAGTATGTATGTGTGTCTTTTGAAGTTTGTTAAGTGTAAATTATTTTCATAAAAAAGGTACAAATATTTGTTTGTGCTTAGTATTTCCTTGAAATATTCGCATTTTAGCGAATGCAAATGGCAAGATTGAGTGAATAATTTGCGAATACGAATGCGAACTTTCGTTACTTCCCTAGTTTCTATAAATTTTAAAAATACCTTTAACTTCAAAATTATGGCCACGGTTCTAAATTCTCCATATATATAAAAAAAAATTTCATAACATCTAGATAAAACTAGAAAACTTATTTATAATTAAAAGATTTTCTGTTATGTGATACAAAACTTTTAACATTTTTAAGAAACATTAGTCTTATTTCTTTTCTATTTTCTATTGTCGATGACGCTATGACAGATAAGGCAACCGTTTCAATTCCCTCATAGTCTTACCAGTCCAATAATTATTGAATTCAAATTATTTTCTACAAACACAAAAGCTTCTTCAAATGTATTTAATAATTTTGGTAACAGTGTCATAATTTTTTAAATAGAAAAGCTTTTTTATATTGTCACACCATATCCAGAATATTTAATTAAAATTAAACATTGACAAGCAAAGTTTTACCAGCGAATCACAAAGAATATCTACTTAATTGTCACAATTTCGAGAGTAACACTGTTAAACTGTCAGAAGCCTAAATTTGCTTTGGAAAGTTTTGAAAAAAATCCCTCTACAATATCATAAAATATAGTTAAAAATGGGTCAACGGTAATGAAAAAAATTATATCAACTGAAATTTCTGTAGAAGATTACCTACAATTAAAATGAGTATATATGTATATGTACATACAAATAAATTAAGTAATATATGTTTACTTAATTTTTATTTGAAATTTCAACTTTTTTATGGTGAAGCTCGTATTTGAAACCATATCCCAGCAGCTTTATTTAATGGTGTAAATGTTTACCTCAATTTAATCGGCGTGTATGTCACACTAAGGATTGGTTTACGGATAAATAACCAATGAAAAAACTATCACTGTATCATTGTGTTATCAGGGATGAACGACACGAAATGGTATAAAATCAACGATAAAGTTACACAACTAGTACGTAATTCTCAAGAGAAGCAAATATTTGATAGGAATTCTTACTCACAGAATATTTAACAACAAACTAATGTGGTTGATGTAAATTAAGCCCATATGTAATTCGAATATTAGTTCTTATTGAAAACAAATTTCCCAGTATATACTTGTTCTCAGAATACTGCGCCATCTCTTGAATGTTTTTCATCTTAATTTAATAGTGATAGTAGAGACAGCAACCGCAAAGCTTGCATCTTGGACAACATAAACATGTACATTTAAATATATTTAACTGGCAACAGGGCTGCCAAAATTGACCACTCGCTAGATAGTTATTTCTGGTTTTTTGGAACAACAAATTTCGTTCGCACATTTAAAAAACACAAAGTTAATTATTATCAATCATTATATTAACCCACTAATTACAAATTCAAAAATTCATTCTATTTTTTCATATATCTATGTATATACTATATATCATGAAATCCACAGAAAAGTCAACCGCAGGGCTAAAAATTTATATTAAAAAAATGTGTTATTTTCATTGAACTGAATTTTTTTTCGTTTCCAATAAAAGATACAAATAAAGATAAAAAAATCAATTTGGATTGCATTTTATTTATTAGCTTGTTCGAAACGAATGAGTACATATCACAACCGTACCGTGTAATTGTGCGTGACAGACTTAACATGTGCGTGACGATGTTAAAAGTGACTGTTTAAAATTTGTGGTTAAAGTGTACTGATGATTTGGTTCAAGCGCCAATGAAATAAGTATATAGACATGCTAAACTACCAGCAAATAAATTTCAATTATTTATGTACACTTCTTTCTGACAATATGTCAAATAATAAATTTTCTTTAAAGTTAAAAAACTATTATATATGTATATAATTTTGTCAAAGTTGTAATGATATTTATATAATCTAAGATAGCTTCTTATAGCTGTAAAAAAATAAGAAAATTCTATCTCAAGTGGATTCGCAGAAATTTAAAATATAAACTGAGATTATAATTTCAGAGTATAATTTTTGTAGCGCGTGCGTACGCAACATTTCGCTTTATATCAACGAAAATAAAAACTCGTTTCATAAACACTTTACACATTTTAAAAACGGGTACAAAATTTAATAGTTTGAACCTAAATGTACTTACGTAAGAAAAACCTTCCTTAAAAATATGCGTAATATTTTCACGAGGTATACCAGTATAATTCAATATAAATCAAAGGCAGTATGTTCGACGTGGACCAATAAAACCATCGGGTAACTAACAAAATATTCTTCAAATCATCTTATTGTGGTAAGCTAAAAAAATTAGAGGTTCCTTAGTTATTCGTAAAATAAGATTGAAAAATTATTTTTTTTGTAAAGATTTAATATTTTTTTTCTAAAAAAAAGCTCATACAAAATTCAAAACTTCAAAGTATTGAACTTTTGAGCATTGTCTTCAAAGCAGACCTCCGCAAAGAAGCGCACGTGCAGCGTTACCATATATATTTAAAAAAGACTACTACTTATATCTAAAAAAAAACTTTTTTCCCAAAAAAAAACTTTTTTTCTGCAAAAGTACCAAAATTTTAAAAGAAAACATAAAAATGTATGTGGAACTCATTTTATTCGAAAATATAATAATAAAAATAAAAAATTTTATAAACCCCCGAACATATCTCGAAAAGATGAAATATCTTCTAAGCGGCTCTACCGATTTTTTTCAAACATAGCTAAGAACACTGTCGATCAAGTAACATTTCAAACAGGAAAAACTAAATCAAAATCGGTCCAGCCGTTTGGTCTGCACGTGGACTCGTACAGACACACACTACAAACAAAACACTACTTTTTTAACCCCCGACTAAAAAAAGGGGTGTAATAAGTTTGTAGTGTGTGTCTGTGTATCTGTGTGTCTGTCCTTGTCCACGTACAGGCCAAAGGGCTGGACCGATTTTCATTTAGTTTTTTCATTTTGAAAGATGACTTGATCGAGAGGGTTCTTAGCTATGTTTGAAGAAAATCGGTCCAGCCGTTTAGAAGATATAACATCTTTTCTGAAAAAGTCGGGGGGTTTTTAAAATTTTTAATTTTTGTTATTTTAGTAGGGGGTTAAAAACGACTAAAATCAAAAACGTAACATACGAGTACAATAAAAAACATAAAATAAAATTCATGTTTAGATTTAGAGATCTTTTAAAAAAAATCACATACATTGATAAATATATTTCTTATTTGTATATTGTTTTATTAAAATTTGAAGCCATTTAAACGGCATAGTCGTACACAAGAGGGAGTAAACACAATTAGACTCTGTTGCAGTATGAAAATATAAGATCGTTTTATTGCATATAAACATCACTTAATATTTTCATTCAATATACTGCAAAAGTAAATTATGTACATA
This sequence comes from Tachina grossa, assembly GCA_949987645.1. Lineage (NCBI taxonomy): Eukaryota > Metazoa > Arthropoda > Insecta > Diptera > Tachinidae > Tachina > Tachina grossa. The sequence continues at coordinate 1,528,626 of OX465279.1, read as the reverse complement.
CATATTTATAAAAAACTTTACAAAAATTTATATTTTCAAAAAACTTTTTGGCATCTCAAAAAACTTACAAAAAAAGGGAAAACTTGACAAATGGTAACGCTGCGCACGTGTGCGGATGCTACAACAACAATCGTTCGTATGTGTAGTTTGTTCTTACTAGCCAACACTGCAAGAAATGTTTGGTGTTATATAGGAGTATGCTTGCTTTTGCTGAAAATTACTGAATGTTTAGTGTATAGAAAGGCATAATAAATACTTTTTGTCATGGCCAGTAAGTAAATTCTTTTAATAACGACAGGAAAAAACTAGTTTTAAAACTAAAAAAACCCGTTTATGAAAAATTTATTGCAGATTATCAAGAATCTGAAAAAATTAATTCCCCGTGTTTTAAAAAGCAAATCATCATTTGTAATTGCCGCTGCACTTGCAAAATGTTGCAGTCCATTCGATGATGGGATGTTTTTCAAGTATACTCGTAACCAAAGGGGCGTGAAAAGTACACAAAAATTTATTTCAGTGCAAAGAGCGTAAGTAAATTACTACTCAAAAACAATCAGCTAGAAGAAGCATAAAGTATGGTAGTATGTGTGTGTGGGGCCCTGCTTTAAAGGCAAATGTGTTAAGAATAAAATATCTGAAATATTCAGGTCTATTCGGGAAGTCACTTTCACCACAAATACGCGCATTTTTCACTTTTTGCTATTCTAAAATACTACGTTGGAGATGAGTGATAGAAAACATATGTATGTTTTCTTTCACTTTGGAGGTATTCTAAAATACTTCGTCACCATGATCAATGTCATATTCGTTCGACGCCAATTTTAGCGCGTTAAGTTTAAATAAATAAAGAAAAAAGAGATACGAAGTGTTTATATGGTGTCTACCACTGTTAATTAAGCTTTAATGGCGTTCGGCCAGGCTCTACAAGACAAGTTTCCTTTAAGTTCTTCAAAGATGTAAACACGTCTTTAAAACAAATAAAAGAAGTAACTAATTTCAATTTTACTGTTTATTGTTTCTTTTTATGTTGCTTAGCACATGTACTGTTAAGTTTTTTTTATTAATTATTTCTTTAAATTACTTCTTAAATCCCTTTTTGTTTTCAACTTTTTCTGCATACAAGTCAGCTGTTTTCAATGTTGATGACGTTTTTATAAGAGATAACATAATATCGATTACTGAAAACGATATTTCTTCGCACGTATTGTAGAATATGTCGACGTCGACCTGTCGAAAGTGAACATTCGACGACGAAGAAGTGAAGCGCGTATTCACGAATAGACCTGGGCTCAAATCGTCACATCCGTGATCGTATTGTCTATCGTACGAAAACGAGTTAAGTGATACGTCAATCGTATAAGCTGAATGGGAATTCAGTACGTAGACGTATGTCATAATCTGAAAATGGTGTTTTTACGTGACGAGTTGTACGTTCACGTATGTGACGATTCGACCCCTGATTATTAAAGTCGAAAAAAAATTTAAACTTAATTAGGAATTGTGTATCAAATTTTATCTCTCTGGCGCAAAATATAATTTAGAATTTTTATTGGTGGGCGGTGAAGTAGGAAGTTTAATGAATGCTTTGGCGAGTATTTATTTTCAAACCTATTACACATTTTCCATTTACATATGTATTTACTTTACCTTATAGCCCTTTCACACTTACTCACATCTTTCATAAATTTTCCAAGATGATAACATCTTCCCATAAGAGTCATACAGGGCTGAATGTTCAACATCTTCAAAAGATGTTCCTATCTCACTTTGTTCCATTCAACATCTTTGGATTATTTTAGTGTCATCACTAGAAAAAAATTATACAACTATATAAATTAGAGTGGCCGTTAGTTGTATGGAGAATTTTTTGTTTGATTTCGCATATTCTCTCCTCCTTAATAGGTTCAGTTTTATGTAAAAAAAATACAAACAATTTTCATAGAGATAAGTTGTGTTTTAGGGGGTGCATCGGCCCGTCAAAGTTGGCCCTCAATGCCATATATTCAAAGTATTTTTTTTGTTTAGTTTTCTTTTGACTATATGTATATGTATGAAATACGCTATAACAACATAATAAAAAACAGAAAAACAGAAAAAAATCTCAACAAAAAAATATTTGCAATAACCGTCGGCGGCTAGTACAAATCGGCTGAGAGTCGGCTAATATTAACAATTTGTATAAGCAAACCACTACCACAGAATAGTCTATGCTGTAGTGTACCACACTTATAGTAATGCACTGTAACAAAATTACTTGCATTGCTGTAATAGCAGTTCAATGCACAAGCATTGCAACACAACCCAAAACAGCAATAATGCTGAATAGAATAAATTGAGTGACATTCTTTTTGAGTCACAATATAATTTCTTATTATTAAATCCCCTTTTTTTGATTGGTTAATAAAATAATGCTTACTATTTTCATAGTAAAGAAAGAAACAAAATATAATTGTAAATATTAAATGTAAGATAGAAAGGCTAACCTAGATTTGTAAAATTAGTATCTAAGCAGAATGAAATGTTAAATAAATTCAGACTTTGATTTAAAAACGCAATTCGGCAACAACTTGCCTAGTTTTACAAATTGAATTCTCACTTTTTTTGGCAGTTCCTTTGAACGCCTTTTTATAAGCTGGACTCCCTGTACAGCTGGATAAATATAATAATTGGGCTATAGGGCTTTAAATACATAACACACTACCAAACATACAATATTAACATTACATGGCGATCCTTTCTTTGTAACATTACATGGCGATCCTGCAAACACGAATCTGTCACTGAGATCCTTAGACCACTGCAACCAAGGTCCTGCCGTCAAAAGAAAAAAATAACCCTCCGATAACAAATTAAAAACTGCAGCTGAGCGAAAATTTTGATAAACAATGAATTAATATCCTGCAATCAGCTGATACAAAAAACATTCATTTAATTTTTACATACTTGTATGTAACCCGTGACTTTTTAACAAATGCCCGAAGAGATAGACGAGGAAGTTTTACAAAATACCTACTATATCCTTGTAGTACCTTTTCAACACGAAGCAACAACATGTCAAATATAGCATACCTTCAAAAGCAATATCTTTGCAACACAAAGCAACAAGTTGCCTTCAATAAATGCAGAATTTCGCATTCGAAATAAGTTTTTAAAGTTACCAACAAAATCACACTTTCTAAAGCGGAAAAGTACTTCAGTAAAGTCAGCACACCAATTAAAATACAACACGTTTATGTAAATGACAAAAAAAAATTAGCAATTATTATTAAATTTTATACATACTTAACTTTTCTTAATATTAGAATAAATTATTATTTTTTTAAAAAAAAAAAACATTTTAACTTTTATAAAAATATAATTATGATTCATTAACTAAAAACATCAAAAAAAATTATACACATGTTTATCTACAAATTTTAAACACAAAAAAAAATATTCAATGCGAGATATTAAATTACAAAACATTAATAATGACATTTGAACGCTTCAGAACTTGCATGAATTGCAAAATTAATTCCCATTTACTCTGGTAAAAAGGAAGACCTTAACCCATTCATAGCCAATTTGGAATTGATTCAAGAAACCCAATTTCTTTCAATTCATTTTTAAAACCAGATTAGATCAAAAAGTACAAAACAGAATAAAGCAAAATAGTATACCAAACAATTTAGAAGAATTAATAAAAGAACTAAAGAAAAATTATAAGACAAAACAAACACCAAATAGCATCCTAAATGACTTAAATAAAATAAAACAACAAGGTGACATACGAAAATTTGCAGACAAAATTGAAAGTTTAATTTCAGAACTAAACGAATTGCAAATATCAAGCATAGGTGAAGAAAGCAAAAATGCAATAATACAATCAAACGGTATCATTGCATTCAACGCATTTAAAAATGGATTAGCGAATAGAGAAATAATTAAAACAATAGAAGCAAGCAGAGTAAAAACATTTGCAGAAGCTTTAGAAATTGCAGAAGAATCCAACAATTCAAATGCCCAAGCACATATTATGCACCAGAGAATTAGAATAAATAATAATAATAGAAATCAGAATAGAATAATAGTAATTTTAACAACACAAACCGCATGAATAACCATAATAATAACAGAAATAATAACTTTGTTAACTTCAGAAATAACAATTTTAGTAGAGGAAACAATTTTAATAACAGTAGAAACAACACAAATTTGAATAGAAACAATAATCCAAACACTAGAAATAACACCTTCAATAATAGAAATGGAAACAGTAATAATTTTAATAGAGATAGACAAAATAACACATACAGAAATAACAACAACAGACATATACACACAATACAAGATTCGGGAAACGCATTAGGCTCGGAATACAGAGATATTCCGGACAGCCAAATTTAAAAATACACAAAGTATCTGATAATAACACAAATTTCATAACCACTGAGTACAAAAATAAAACTTTCACATTTCTTATTGACACAGGAGCTGACATATCGCTTTGTCGAATGCAAAATGAATTCCAATATGAATTTTTAAACGAAGAAGAAAGATGCAAATTAACAGGCATTACTACAGAAGAAATCCATTCACTAGGTACAACAGAAATAGAACTAAATTTAGCAAATGAAATATGCTTACACCCATTTCATATAGTAGATTCAGACTTTCCTATAGAAACAGACGGAATAATAGGTAGAGATTTTCTCAAAAAATATCTTTGCAATATAGATTACAAAACATTTACAATTTCCATGTTTACAAATAATATATACAACCATTACACTCCCAATGCATACAAAATCATTTACGTCATTACAAATAAAAATACCACTAAGAACAGAAATAATACAAGCATTAAAATTAAACTTAACTGAAGATAGTGTAATTTTTAATAATGAATTAAAACCAGGCGTATTTTTAAGTAATTCAATAGCAACCAAAAACGGCATGACTCATTTGAAAATATTAAATACAACAAATGATGAAATAATTTTAAAAGGCATTAAACTCCAGACTGACCCTCTTAAAAACTATGAAATATTAAATTACAATAATGTTAATAACCCCAAACGTTTTGAACAAATACTGAATGACTTACAAATAAATAATAATGACAATTATGCAAAAACAGAATTAATAAAAATTTTTAGGAAATATCAAAATGTTTTTCACCTCGAAGACGAAAAATTACGCGTCAACAATTTTTACACACAAAAAATCGTGACGTCAGACAATCACCCCTATTCTGTGTTTCGATTACGTTCCCGCATTCAGTTACGCACGGATCGAAAAGAGGTATTCTGCAAAAAAAAACTGAATCGAAAGAAAAAGAAGAAGAGAAGAGTATGTTTAAACCTGCTGCTTTGCTTTGAAACGGGTGAAATAGGAACAGAAAAATTAAGCAATTTTGCAAAATTTTTAGCAAAAAGTTAAATTTGGTGCAAAAAAAAACGGTGATTTACCATTAAAACAATTAATAATTAAATATTGTAAAAATTTGCATTACATAAACTTTTGCAAATTTTTGCAAGAGGTATTTGTGGCCAAACTTTTCCAGTGTGAAGAATCCTGTCGCGCCGGAGGTGATATTTTAATTTTTTACACATAATTTCAACACAAAAATAAAGTCAATTTGTTTAAATTTAATTAAATCCGTAGACAATATCGTTCTTCGTTGTCATTAAATAGGTATGTCAACTTTTTATACTGTTTTACCTGTAATAAATTGAATAAAAATCGCATTTCAATACAGAAAAACAAAACAAAGTGTATAGTTCATTAATTAAACCTTCTTTTGTATTTAATGCTTGCATTATTTTTTTAATTAATCACTTTTTGAAGCTAAACAATCAAAAATTGAAAACGCTCCGCCACTAAAATAACAACTTACAAAAACGTAGTTACGATCGAAATGCAGAATACATAGAATCGAAAGAAAAATCGAAGAACGGAACGCAGAATATCAAAGTTGCCAAACGGAGAAACTTTCGATTCGAATCGAAACGCAGAATAAGGGTGAATACACCAGTTTACAGAAAAAACTACAGATTACCACATGCACATACTGAAGTAATAAACGAACAAGTACAAACAATGCTTGATGACGACATAATAGAACCATCAATTAGCCCACGGAAGACAAAAATAAATGGAGACTAGTAGTAGAAAACTCAATGACAAAATTGTAAGCGACAAATTTCCACTAACTAGATTAGAAGATATTTTGGAAAAACTTGGTAGAGCCAAATGGTTTTCTACACTAGACATGACAAGCTCATTTCACCAGATTGAATTAAAAGAAGAATCTAGACCACTTACAGCATTTTCTACGCCACAAGGCCACTATCAATTCAAAAGACTCCCTTTCGGACTAAAAATTTCTTCAAATAGCTTCCAACGAATGCTAACAATAGCACTTTCCGGACTAGAATCCGAAGCATTTCTTTACGTAGACGACATAATAGTATATGGATGTAGCTTAAATCATCACAACCAAAATTTAATAAAAGTACTGGACAGACTTCAAAAGTACAATCTTAAACTTAACCCAAAGAAATGTTGTTTTTTAAGACCAGAAGTAATTTACTTAGGACATTTAATAACAAAAGACGGTGTAAAGACAGACCCATCCAAATATGAAACGATAAAAAATTATCCAATACCTAAAAAACACAGACGAAGTAAGACGATTCATTGCATTTTGCAATTAATACAGAAAATTCATACCTAATTTCGCCGACATTGCTAAAGACTTATACGCACTTTTAAAGAAATCAACAGAATTCAAATGGACAGAACAATGCCAACATGAATTCGAAATACTAAAAGAAAAGCTTATTAACCCACCTGTATTACAATACCCAAATTTTGAAAAACCTTTTATACTTACAACCGACGCTTCAAACTACGCGTTAGGTGCTGTACTATCACAAGGAGAAATATGACAAGATTTACCAATTTCATATGCGAGTAAAGCATTACAAAAACATGACATAAATAAACCAGTAATTAAAAAAGAACTATTAGCAATACACTGGGAAATAAATTATTTTAAACCGTATCTATATGGAAGACAATTTATAGTAGTAATAGACCACAGACCTTTGATTTCACTCTTTTCACATAAGAATTCTTCATCTAAAATGACAAGAATTAGACTAGACCTAAGTGATTATGATTTTACAATTATTTATAAGAAAGGAAAAATTAACACTAATGCTGATGCACTTTCAAGAATAAAAATTGACTCTGACATATTAAAACAAATGATACCATTAGAAAATGATGAAAAAGAAAGAAAATTATTAGTAACTACAAGGGCAATGAAAAACAAAACTAATGAGGCAAATATAAAAGAAAATAATGAGGCAAATAACAATAATATAAATGAAAATAATGCGCGCGCAACACAAACAAATATGGAAAAATATGATTCTCAGAAGTCTGATCAACTTCAAATATGGGAATGCATATCCATTAATGACGTCAAAAATATGAAGAAATTAAAATTTAACAAGCTTGAAAATATAAAAGAAAAATATATATTTATTGAAAATAATATTGTGCACATAGGACGTAATGATAATTCATCGAAACCAGATTCGACTATGAAGAAGTTACATACCCAAAATATAAACAATGAAATTAATAATGAAATTAATACGCTAGCAAGATTCAGCGATAACTCAGCGAAACTAGATTCGATTCTGAGGAAACTGATATCTAAAATGAAGAAAGAAAATATAAAAGAATTAGCGCTATCAAATAATGATGAAATAATTAAAATATATACAAAAGAAGAAATAAAAGAAGCATATGCCAAGATAAAGATAAATAACAAAAGTCCTCAACTAAAAATATTAATATACAATGCCCCAACAAAAATAACAGATGCAATATTGCAATACAAACTAATTGACGAATACCACAATGCCACACACGCAGGTCACTTAGGAATTAGAAAAACTATCATCAAATTAAAACAAAAATATATTTGGAAAAACATGTCAAAGATGGTAAAGAAATTTGTGTCATATTGTGACAAATGTACGAAAAACAAACAAACAAAACACATTAAGGAACCACTTACACTAACAGACACACCAAACAATAGTTTTGAAGTAATTTCAATTGACACCGTAGGACCTCTTCGTATTTCAAATGATTACCAATACATTTTAACCATGCAGTGCGAACTGACAAAATTTGTCGTTGCTCACCCAATGCCGACAAAAGATGCACTTACAACAGCCAAAACACTTGTTGAACAATTTATTTTAAAATACGGACAATTTAAAGTACTTAAGTCAGACAGAGGAACAGAATTTAAAAATGAAATAATGAGTAACATATGTTTGTTATTAGGAATAAAACAAAAATTTTCAACACCTTATCATCATGAAACACTAGGATCAATTGAAAGAAATCACAGGGTACTTAACGAATTTCTATTAACAACCGCAAATGATTATGAGTGGGATAAGTGGATTCCATATTTTACTTTTGCCTATAACACGGCGCCACACATTGACACAGGCTACTCGCCATATGAGTTAGTATACGGAAAATTACCATCCCTACCATCTGACATTGTAGACAACAATACAAAATTTTATAATTATGATGACTACGCACAAGAACTACGACTCAAATTACAATTTACACTAAAAAGAGCTAGAGACTTATCAACAAAAGCAAAAGAAAATAGAGTAATAAATAATAAATATGAAAATAGATTTAATTTAAACATAGGAGATTTAGTACTAGTTAAAGTAGAAAATAGAAAGCCCATATAAGGGACCTTATAAAATATTAAGTAGAAACGGTGTAAACACTACAATAGAATATGAAGGAAAACCAAAAGAAATACACAACAATAATTTGAAACCCTACAAAAATTTATAAATATAAATTCTAGGATAATTGTATATGTAAATAAACATAAGACATAAGAATAATATTAATACAAACTGTAAGAAAATAATAAATACTAAACAAAAATTTATCTGTAAGCAAATAATATAAAGAAAACAATTACAAAAAATTATAACTTAGACTCAAAAATAATCAAACATATTAAAATTTTATTACACTTCAAGAAAACATTATATACCAAAATAAATTTATTTATATTTTATATTCTTTTATATACTAAAAACATAATTATTTTAAGAAAATTATATACAAAAAAAAAACACTTTTATTTTAAGAAAATTATACATGAAAAAAAACATTTAACAAATTTATTAATATTGTAACTTTACTGTGAGAATGGTAAGAAAAATTACTTACATAATTGTTCTCTTAAGGGTGAGGGTGTAGTGTACCACACTTATAGTAATGCACTGTAACAAAATTACTTGCATTGCTGTAATAGCAGTTCAATGCACAAGCATTGCAACACAACCCAAAACAGCAATAATGCTGAATAGAATAAATTGAGTGACATTCTTTTTGAGTCACAATATAATTTCTTATTATTAAATCCCCTTTTTTTTTGATTGGTTAATAAAATAATGCTTACTACATATTTTCATAGTAAAGAAAGAAACAAAATATAATTGTAAATATTAAATGTAAGATAGAAAGGCTAACCTAGATTTGTAAAATTAGTATATAAGCAGAATGAAATGTTAAATAAATTCAGACTTTGATTTAAAAACGGAATTCGGCAACAACTTGCCTAGTTTTACAAATTGAATTCTCACTTTTTTTTGGCAGTTCCTTTGAACGCCTTTTTATAAGCTGGACCCCCTGTACAGCTGGATAAATATAATAATTGGGCTATAGGGCTTTACATACATAAGACACTACCAAACATACAATATTAACATTACATGGCGATCCTTTCTTTGTAACATTACAATGCCATCACTTCATTTTGTAATTCAAAATAAATGTATTTTTTTTTACAGAAAAAAGATATTTAAAGTGAAAATATATATAACACTAACATGTTACTGTTATAATTAGGCAATTCATGATAGGTCTAGGGTTTTAAGAATTATTTTGACGTTTTTCGGAAGTTCAATGTAAAAAATCATTAACAAAAATTTTTTTTGATATTGTTGTTATCAGCATTTTTTCCTCTATCGATAGCTGAAATCCAGTAAGTCCTATGTTTCAAGGGACATTAGTACTGATCAAAACTATCTGGAAGGTAAAGAACAGGAAGTCCATCTTAATAAGTAACGGTAATATTATTATTATTACGTAATTTTATTACCGAAATATTAGATAAAAAAATATTAGATTTATATAAGAGAGATTGAACCATTAAGAGGTCCAGCTACTTGCAATATAATTTAGCAATTTTTCGTATTGTATGTACATTAATGTCGCCAAGGTGGCACAATGTATTGGCAAATATCAAAAGACTTGATTTATAACATATGCATCAATATTGTATAATGAATGTGCCGCTTTAGCCATTTTCGAAATGTTTTAGCAGTCTCCTGCAAAATTTTCAAGATGTGATTTGGTGACCAAATAGAAATAATAAAAAGTAAATTTCATCCGAATCATTAAAATTTTCCTCGAACAACTTTTTATCATTTTTGTTCGAATAAACAAAAATTTTCAATTTAGAATAAAAAATTATTCGAATCATTTTTGTCGAACAAATTCCTTAACTACTTTAAATGATTTTTTAACAGAAATGTGTACAAATACTTATACTTTTTAACTAATTTCGTGTCGGTTTTTAGCTCCCGACCGTAAAAAGGGGTGTTTCAAGTTTGTAGTGTGTGCCTGTGTATCTGTTTGTATGTACGAGTCAAAGTACAGACCAAACGGTCGGACCGATTTTGATGTAGTCTTTGTGTTTGAAAGGTGACTTGATCGAGAGTGTTTTATGCGGCCCCTACACGTTCCATCTGGTTGTACAATTGAGTTGCATATACCAGTTGATCGCTCACTGGGCAGGCTGCAATTTTTCAACCAATTTTTCATCAAACTTCATTAAAAAATTATTTTTAGAAAGTCAACATGAGTTATGATTTTCTAGCTCTATTGTCCATAAATAAAATTTTGATGAAGAGAGATCAAAAAATAAATTCAGTGAAGTGCGGCTTTAACCAGCGCACGAAGGGTTCCGTACGGACACTAGATATGTAATTCAATATGAAATTTAGCCTATATAATAAATAATTTTGGCTTTTTTTCGTTTTTGAGTTTTTTCGGTTTTGAGCGTTTTTTTTAGTTTTTGGCGTTTTTTCGGTTTTTGACGCTTTTTTCTAGCTTTGGCTTGGTGCTTTGTTTCGTTTTAGCGATTTTTTTTTGGTTTTTGGGGATTTTTTTTTTTTTGGTTTGGCGATTTTGTAATTTTCGGATTTTTTAGTTTTACCGTTTTTGAAAATTTCAAGAGCTTGCCTTTTACGGTTTCCAAGATATAGCAAGTTGTCAAAATTACATAGTCAAAATTGCATTAACTGATGGACCACCCTTTAATTTAAATTTTTTTAAATTTTAGTATTAATTGTTGTAGTCTGTTTAAAAATACACTAATTTTATAAATTTCAAGTGTCAATATACATACATTTGTACATACAATTGTATGTACATATATTACATTGGATTTTAACATATTTCGTTGTTCGTTTTGGAACAGCCTTTAATTTTTAACTCTCATTTTGTTTGTATTTGTTGTTGTAGCGGCCAAGGTTCTACATACTCTGTCCAAATTTCAGATCCGTAGCTCTTACGGTTCCGGAGAAAATAGCGTGTGACGGACAGATGGACAGCGTAGCGAAAACAATAGAGTTCCTTTTCACCTTTGGTGTACGAAACCCTAAAAAGGAAAATAAAAAACATGCTTTTATATTCTTCAATAAAATTGCGCGTTCGCATTTTTCTTCTTTTTTCACAATTATTGTTTACTGCACACGATGGTGCTCACAAAACGTCTGAATGAAAATGACAAACGAAAGAAGAAATCGCCATCACACTCACCAATTTGATATATAGGTTGTTCGTCGGTTTTTCATTCAACCAATGATCAACCGTTGGTCAATCATACCTCTAATGTAACCATTGGTTGTACAACTTAATCAAATTGTATAGCAAGTCGTAGCGTGTAGGGGCATTAGCTATGTTTGAAGAAAATCGGTCCAGCCATTTAGAAGACATCACATCTTTTTTTTCGATGTATTCTTTTGAATCTGTATCTTTGACGCCGTATCTCCCAAAAGGCTTAACCGAATTTAATTTGTTTTTTATTTTCGTTTGAAATGTATATCTTCTAGTCTATACTTGAAGCAAATCCGTCTAGATGATTGGAAGTTATCATAAATTTTCTATATATAAATTATTTGCTGGGTTTTGTATAAGTGTGGCAGGATGTTACCCGTTGCGAAACCCCTACTTAGTGAAAATGTATTTTTAAAATGTGTGGCAACTCCGAGGCCACACCTTAATTTTGACAAGCAATATTTCTAACACTTTTTCTCATCGTCTTAATAGAAAGAAACAACCGATCTCATATTTTTACAGACATATGTATATATTAAAAGGGCAGAAAATCCAATAAATAAAAATAATTAACTTTTACAAGATTTAGAAGTTGTTTTCCTTTATTTAGTTACACTCTATATAAAGTTTAGGTAACTAAACTGGTGACCCCGACGATTCAAAGAATGAGGAAACAAAAAAGTCATCTGATGAAGATGCATCAGGCAGTATGGCTGAAGCCGCAAACTTGCCACCAAATGGTGGTCGTGAAGTATTTCGGGTCGGTGTCAAGCCTCCAACGTTCTGTAAAGAGCAGCCCGACATATATTTCATACAAATGGAATCGCAATTCGCTGTTGCTGGCATAAAGCAGGACGATACAATGTACCACCACGTAATTTCTTCGTTAGAACCACAATATCTTCTACAAGTGGCAGACATCATCCGAAAACCGGCGAAGGACGGAAAATATAATGCCGTAAAAACAGCCCTTATTGCTGAATACACAGATTCAGACCACCGCAAGCTGAGAAAACTTATTAAAGAGGTAGAACTTGGTGACCTTAAGCCATCTCAGCTTTTAAAACGAATGAAAGACCTAGCAGGCGATAAAATTTCAGATGATGCGTTGAAATCATTGTGGGTGGAGCGGTTGCCGGAAACGGTACGTTCCATAATAACTATAGTCGACGGAAACTCTACGCAAATGGCACTGCAAGCCGATAGGTTAATGGAGGTACAAAGCTATCACACAATAGGGTCAGTACAGCATGACTCAAGTCTAAGAGCTGAAATTGATGAACTTCGCCATCAACTACAACAAGTGCGTATGCCTAACCATGGACAAAGAAATCGTTCAACAAATTATAGTCAACAACAGCGCAACCGCAGCAAATCTAGAGGGAAAGTTCGCTTTCCTTTTTGCAAATATCATTATAGATATGGGGACAAGGCAAAAAAGTGCGTAGAACCTTGTCAGTTCAAGAATTTAAAGTCGGAAAACTGACTGCAGCCCTGTCTACCGAGACGAATAGGGCAGAGGCTGCAGAAAATCGTCGCCTTTTTATTACTGATAAAATAACAAAAATTAAATATCTGATCGACACCGGCGCTGACTTCTCAGTTTTACCACCCACAAACCGTAGCACACAACACATGTACAATCTCTATGCAGCAAACGGCACCCCTATAAAAACTTATGGCACAAAAGTCGTATCAGTCGACTTCGGCCTGCGAAGAAAAATGGACTGGGAGTTTATCGTTGCCGACGTCACGAGACCAATAATCGGTATTGATTTCCTATACGAGTATGATCTTATGGTAGATGTACGCAGAAAAAAGTTGTTGGATAACAAAACGAAACTAATGGTGAACATGAGCGTTTTTAGGTCTGGCCAAGAGCGATTTTTTTCAATATCTCCTGTTATGGAGGATTGGCTTAAGCAGTTACTACACAAATACAAAAGCGTAACACAACCGTTTAAGTTTACACCTGATTCAAAAAGTAGCAATGTCTATCATCACATCGTCACAGAGGGCCCACCGATTTTCTCAAAACCTAGAAGACTCAATCCTGAAAAGCTGACCTTGGCCAAAAGAGAATTCGACTATATGCTCAAACAAGGCATATGTAGTATGAGCAGTAGCCAATGGTCCAGCCCACTGCACATGGCGCCGAAGAAAACAGCAGGCGAGTGGAGGCCTTGCGGGGATTACAGGCGATTGAACACGGTTACGAAGCCTGACAGGTATCCCATACCTCATGTACATGACATAACGTATAGACTACACAATAAGTGTATTTTCACGACCCTTGATTTGGAACGGGCGTATCATCAAATACCCATTGCCCCGGAAGATCGTGAAAAAACCGCCATAATTACACCATTTGGTTTATATGAGTTCAACGTTATGACGTTTGGACTCAGGAATGCTAGTCAGTCATTCCAGCGCTACATGGACCAAATTTTTCGTGACCTTGATTTCGTCACTGTGTACATTGATGATATGTGCGTAGCGTCATCCAGCTTTGAAGAACATAGACAACATCTGGACCAAGTTTTCGAGCGCCTGGAACAACAAGCTCTAAAAATAAACGTCTCTAAATGCGTTTTCGGAAAAAATGAGATAAATTTTTTAGGGCATCGCATCACTAAAGATGGTGTTTCGCCCACCAAAGAAAAGGTTGAGGCAATCTTGAATTTAAAAAAAACCAAGCCTTACGTGTGATCTCAGGCGATTTATAGCCTTATTAAACTTTTATCGACGTTTTTTACCAAAAGCTGCTTATAAACAAGGTGAGCTTCAGAGACTTATTAAGTCAAACAAAAAGCAGGACAAACCCCCGATTGTCTGGGACGAAAGATCTGAGAAGGCTTTTGAGGATTGTAAAAATAGTCTTGCAGAGGCAACGCTTTTAGTTCACCCTTCACAGAACGCAAGTCTAGTCCTATATGTTGATGCCAGTAATTTCTGTGTAGGTGCAGCAATTCACGAAATCTCAGATGGCAACCTTCGACCCCTGGGATTCTTCTCAAAACGTATGACAGACACTCAAAAAAGGTACAGTACCTTTGATAGGGAACTGCTGGCGGCATACCAAGCTGTAAAATATTTTAAACATATTATAGATGGCCGAAAGTGCACAATTTTGACAGACCACAAGCCATTAACGTTAAACCGGAAAAGGCAACCCCAAAGCAAATGCGTCATTTAAATCTAATCAGTGAATACACTACCGATATTCAACATATTTCGGGAAAGGACAACGTCACTGCTGACGCGCTATCGCGCATAGAAGCTATGTTTAATGCAGACCAAGTAAACTTCGAAGAGCTTGCATTGGACCAAGAACAAAGCGACGAGGTAAATCAAGCTAGACAAAACTCATCGCTGCAACTTAAAAGTGTACGGCTACCAAACTGCCAAAATGCATTGTGGTGCGATATCTCAACATCGAAAGTTCGTCCCTACGTTACACCAAAATTTAGACAACAAGTTTTCAAGTCAATCCACAATGTGTCTCACCCAGGAAAGCGTGCAACAAGCAAATTAATTAGTGAGCGATTTGTATGGAAATATATGCAGCCTGAAATAGCTAAAATGGTAAATTCCTGCCTGGAATGCCAGAGAACAAAAGTAACTAGACACAACAAAAGCGTGTTAGCAGAGTTTAAGGTTCCTGATAAGCGTTTTGAACATATAAATATTGATATAATAGGCCCGTTGCCACCATCAGATGATTTCAGATATTGCTTAACCTGTGTAGACCGATTTAGTCGTTGGCCAACTGCGATACCGATTAAAGACATCACAGCAGAAACAGTAGCACGGGCATTTATAAGCGGCTGGATAGCACATTATGGAATGCCAAAGGCCATAACAACTGACCAGGGCCGTCAATTTGAATCGAAACTCTTCAGAGAGTTAACTCAACTGACTGGTTCGAAACATTTACATACTACCGCTTATCACCCACAAGCGAATGGCCTTGTTGAGCGCATGCATCGCACTTTAAAATATGCAATCAAGTGCCATACTTCCACGCACTGGACGGAGAGCTTACCCATCGTATTACTTGGTTTGAGAGCCACATTTAAAACAGACCTAAATGCATCTGCAGCCGAAATGATCTATGGAACGACGATAAAGCTACCATGTGAATTTTTCGAAAAGCAAGCAGAAGACTACACTGAACGTGATTTTGTAAAAAATCTTCGTGCTTCTATAGGCAGACTTAAGCCAGTCCCAATGTCGAATCATTCTTCTCAAAATGTTTTCATTCAGAATGACCTAGTTTCATGTACGCATTTATTCCTGAGGGATGCCTCTGTTAGAGCCCCTCTGAAGGCACCCTACGATGGACCCTTTGAAGTCGTTAACCGAAGTAACAAAAACTTAGACATCCAAATTGGCGAGAAAATCGTAAAAGTTACAATTGACCGCGTAAAGGCAGCATTTATAGTTAACGAACAACATCAAAATCTACCGGAGGGTCAAGCACCACCACTCACGAAAATAGCCAAGACAAACAGTAATGTGATGCCTAGTGAAGTTCAACAAAAGAGCAATAGTACATCAACTCAAGAACCAGTGGACGCTGTGGAACCCCGTGGAAAATCACGTTCAGGAAGAACGATCAACGTTCCGAAAAGATTTGTGCAATTTGTTTTTTAACAAACAGACTGAAGGGGGAGTGATGTGGCAGGATGTTACCCGTTGCGAAACCCCTACTCGGTGAAAATGTATTTTTAAAATGTGTGGCAACTCCGAGGCCAACCTTAATTTTGACAAGCAATATTTCTAACACTTTTTCTCATCGTCTTAATAGAAAGAAACAACCGATCTCATATTTTTACAGACACTCTATATAAAGTTTAGGTAACTAAATAAGTTTCTAACCCTACTACGCTTAGTTTTCTTTTGTGATTTTCACAAATATTATTACATATTTGTGAATTCTCAAATAGGTTTGTGACTGTTGAAACTGTGTGGTTGAAGTCTACTAATGATTTGTTACAGCAACAGTGAAATTAAAATACAATGTGACAATGTGTCGAATAATAAATTTCTTAAATTTTTAATGTTTGTTATTAATGTTTTTATTTATCAATAATTTTTTGTTATTAAAATTTTTTTTCTTGTATAATGAATTATTTTTCGTTTGTAAATAAAAAAAAATTAAACTGATACACATGTGTGTCGTTTTTTGTAAAGTTTTTTAAAATTATTCGAATACATTTTTTTAACCTTTGTTCATTCGAATATTCGAAAAAAAGTTCAAAACTATTCGTCTGTTCGAACAAGAAAACAAATCATGAAATCTCATTCGAACAAATATAAAAGACGAATAATTACCACACTAGTTTGGTATATACTATTATTAATAAAATTACCTTTGGTCATAGTAGTATACATGCAGTTTGTCAAAAAAAAATGGCTGTAAAAAATCAAATACTCTTCAAAGAAATGCTTGTTTTGAAATGAATTACAAAAATTTTTGGATATTTTTTTATGTGTACCCTCTCAAAGTTGTTTATAACTATATTACTTCAAATAAATTAATATCACTTCAGCAAGAAATTTCTAATGATACGAGTAGCTTAAAACAAAATGGTTCAGTACTGGTTTCGTACTGACAAATAAACATTTTCATTTTATTTCCCTAAAATATACTTTTTCCTTGCTAATACTTTGTGTTAGGGTTTGCACAGCGATTATGATTATAACCGTAATCGAAATCGCTATTTATTGCACATTTTAATCGTAGTCGAACCCATTAATCGCTCGATTACGATTAAAAATTTTACCCTTTTTTAAGCAAAGAATTTATGCCAAATTTGCAAAGGGCAAATTCTGCTCATAAAAAATTTATATTAAAATTTTTAATATAAAACATGATACATTTGGACTAAACATGTCTATATGCCTGGACTTCATTGGCGCTTAAACAAATCAACAGTAGACTTCAACCATACTTTTGAAAAGTTTCAAACATTTTATGTTATGCACATGCTTTCACAAAAGCATTTGAGAATTTACATACATAAGCTTTTTGGAAATTCCATTAGAATAAGCTAGTAGGCTCAGAAACTTATAAAAGAAACAATTTATATTCGATATGCATCTATTTTATATCCCTACACCTTTATACAATAAAAGTATTATAAGCAAAACGATAAATAAAATCAAAACTAAGCACTTATTAAATTTACATATTATTTTATTTTATTATACTCTCCCAATTTTATTTAAAAAAATTCATAATGTCTCAAAAATTCATTACGATTGATATAAATATTTATCATTCGGTTGGCAGATAATTGCAGTTTGTCTTATCTTGGAACCTCGCATTATTACAAAAAACAGAAATATTAAAAAAGGTTTATAGTTATAAGTGGGTGTATGCACCTGATGAATTTATATCATGATGAATGAACACCTTCATAAAAAAAATTTATATGAATTTATCTATCTAATTTAATCTAATTTTATAGATTTACAATTATCTCCAAATAAAAATATAATTTAATAGCTCCCAAAACACTAAACTGATTTCAATATAATATAGAAAACCCTTTAAAACCATATAAAGTTTTTTTTTTAAATCGGTACAGTAGTACCAGCGTAAAAGGGATTACAAAAAAACATGCTCGCCTATTAATTATATAGAAGATTATCAACATAAAACCTTTTAACGTCCCTTTTCACAATGTATGGTTAAGAGTTAACGTGAACTTTAACTGCAAGTTCTTCATACA
Source organism: Tachina grossa (assembly GCA_949987645.1). Taxonomy (NCBI): domain Eukaryota; kingdom Metazoa; phylum Arthropoda; class Insecta; order Diptera; family Tachinidae; genus Tachina; species Tachina grossa. Next base: position 1,509,931 of record OX465279.1, on the reverse strand, counting down.
AAACTTGCCGTTAAAGTCTCTGTTATCTTTTAACCAGACATTGTGAAAAGGTACGTAAAAAGCATAAATAGAATTAAAATTTGTGATTAAAGTACTATTGGAGGAGTCGCAGAACAAAACATGCCTTTTTGATTATTTCAAAATGTTGGAACATCACAGATTATGTTTTTTCACCAGATTATTTTGTAGCATGAACCCAGATTATATAACTAGTTCCTTTCTTATTATAAAATACTACTTTTAATATGCAAATAGCACGTTTTGTTGAAATAATACAAAAAAGTAAGTTTTGTTAAAATAAAATGCAAAAAGAACGTTTTGCAGATATCGTATATTCGAAATATATTTACATATTTAAAACAAAATCTTTAATAATAACTCAATATATTTACCGCTGTGGAGATTTTTTGAATTTATGCTTCTTTTGTGTTCCAGTATTTAAATTTCAAACCGTCTTTTGTATTTCTTCCATCTTTAAACTAACAGCCTGGCCCACGATATCGACAACGTTCGACTTGCCGCACACTTACATTTGAAACAACAACAAAATATTAAAATTTGTTTTTGTTTTGAATGCAAGTGTGCGACAAGTCGAACGTTGTCGATATCGTGGGTTTGGCCCTAAATTTTTTAAGGCTCTATGTTGTATTTAATAACTTTAAAATACCAAATAATAATCAAATTGCATATCACGCTCTCTCAAGCGAGTCGGACAATGCGTGATCCGACAAAACTCGACATTTTCCCATCTTAAGTTATAATGAAACAAACCAAAATAAATTGTTATAAAAAATAGGTTTTGTTAAAATAAAAGAAAAAAGCACGTTTTTTTTCATAAATTTTTTAAAGACGAAATTTTTCTATTTATGAGAAGGGAAGAAATATTATGCAAATAAGATTTTTTCCAATAGAACTTAGCCAAATTAATGCAAATACATAAAAAAAAACATTTTCTAAATAAATGAAAAACAGCACGTTTTGTTCTCCGACTGCTCATTTATGAAAAAATAGTTTATTTTACCAAGAAAAATTAGATCCCGGGATTTCGTAATCGCTTCCCGGGATTTTCACAAATCAATCCCGATTGGCATTCCTAATATATATAGAAATTTATTTATTTATTTAGTACATATTCTGCAAAGTAAATTTGCAGAATATGGTTGCACAAAAATGGACGGGTGACTAAGACCATATGTCCATGATGTTATTAACAGTATTCTTAAAAATGTTTTTGTGACTGACTGTACACGACCTATGCCTTCACATAGGAAGTAGCAACGTGGTTGTTAAGGAAATTCCACACAAGAACCGCAAGATTAAATGGTAATCCGTGGCAGATCAGTCAACCAGTGCGAGTGAGATGCAAAACTCTCGAAGGCCAATAAACAACAGTGGCCTGTTGCATTTAAGAAATAATTGCCAACGACGCGTGATGTTGACTCGCCCAGAGCTGCTTTACGACTGGATATATATAGAAATGTTTTGAAGTAAATTGCACAGAATAAATTAAAAGTAAAATATTTAGTGTATTTATCTCGTTTTTTTTAATTTTGTCCCTTTTTTATAAATCCCCTGTTTGCTGCTATTTTTTTGAATTCACCTTTTTGAAAAATTTCATCGGTCACTCTGTTTCGTATGAATGTTTCTTGTTCCGAAGATCCTAGTTTACACTATGCAAGTCTTATTGCTAAGCTGATTAGTTTGACGGAGAGAGAGGCGAGGGGAACAGAAACGTTTACTTTCACCTCGTCCCTCTCTTCTAACAAACTAATCAGCTTAGCAATAAGACTTGCATAGTATAAACAAGGACAAGAAGTTAGAAGCATGCTTTATTTTAACTATAAACATCGTATTTAGCAGAGTGCACTATCCCTCGAATTGCTCGTGCATTCAAATTCGTAATTATTTACATTGTATTTAGCTGATTGTACGATCCCCCGAATAATTCGTACATTCATAATCATACATTTTTAGATTTTTAATTGAACTATAGTGAATTTTTAATCAGACATAATTTTTAGTCAGGCTTGAGTTCAGTAATTTCAATTCTTTTTATTGAATGAAATATTTTATTAATTAATGTGAGTTTCTAAAGAAGAGAAGAAAAATTAAATTAGACTTTTAAGCTGGGGGAAATACCGATATTTTTCTGTGCAGCAACGCACTTCATGAGCACCCTAGTCTATCTACTTGGGTAGAGATTGTTATTAACATCAGCATTTCTCACATTCCGTTTCATTAGAATTTACGTTAAATAGCTGATGTTAATAACAATCTCTACCCAAGTAGATAGACTAGGGTGCTGATGAAGTGCGTTGCTGCACAGAAAAATATCGGTATTTCCCCCAGCTTAAAAGTCTAATTTAATTTTTCTTCTCTTCTTTAGAAACTCACATTAATTAATAAAATATTTCATTCAATAAAAAGAATTGAAATTACTGAACTCAAGCTTGACTAAAAATTATTTCTGATTAAAAATTCATAATCATAGTTAAATCATAGCACCCATTTAAGAAAACACAGCCGACACCAACCTGAAGCTAGGAGGTATCTCATCTTTGCGTCCGACAACAACAGAAGACGAGTGGGAATTCGATATATTTGTAGTTCAAAATATCTTTTTAAATAGTTAAGTTGGTTTAGTTTCGTAAATAAGGTACACGGTGTTAAATTAAACACCAAAGGAAGCAGGCCTGTTGTAAGATCATGGAATAGCTGACGCCTACCTCACCTGGAAAACAAAACTGCGTTACAGTGGCAAAAAAGAAAAAGCGCTTAAGTCGACTTAAACTGAAATTGAGATATGATCAAATTATAATTTAGGACTTTTAAGAAAAACACAATAAATACATTCAAGTATACCATTAAAGAATAGAAGTACTCTCCTAAGAAACTACTAAATTCGACTTAAGCACTGTTTCGTGATTACCACATATTTGTTTACCATTATTTAGCAATGTTTTTTACTTGATTTAATATAAATAATTTTTCTTTACTTTACTCTTAAATCTGTCTATATAAAAAGTTAGTTTTCACAATTCAATATATGTAATTCTAAAAAAATTTAATTTAAATAGTTGTATTGGACGCCACTAATGTGAGGCATACAATCAGCTCCAACACTGCCACATATTCCTGATGCTGATGTTGCTGGTACGTAAGTAGTGCCCGGAATACATTTTGCACAATTTCGTCTAAGAGCTGGTCGTTGTTTCGAGGCATGGCAGTGCATTGCAAATCTCAATTCTTCAGCCATTTCTGAGCACAAAGATTGACTTTTGGTTTGTACATTTTTCTTTGAATTATAGCAGAACTCTAGTATGGCAACAACAACAGCTAATGCTAAACCGCAAAGTAGTACGACAAATACGCCACCTGTAAAAAGTAACGATATCATATTAATTTAGGGGCTTAAAAACTAACTAAATCATTTTAGTTAGATGCGGCAGTCAATACTAATATGTAGGGATAATTAAAATATGAAAAAAAAAAAATTCAAAATATGCGCCAGAAATAGCACGAAAAAATTTCAAAATATGCACGGTTATATGCACAAATATTATGCAAAATATGCAAGAATAAAATCAACAATTTTGTTACTTCAAAGTATTTTTATTCAAAGAGATCTTTATTACAATGAACAATCATGTGTTTTTTTAAATTTTCCCAAATCTAAAATGCCCAAATCTTTTTGGATTCTGGTTTGGCTTGAAGCTCCTTAAGATAGGTTTCATAAATTGTCGGCAGATACTTTGTTCGCAATGTTGATTCAAATGGCAAAGAGTTTTTATGGTATATTTCTAAAAAAAAAGACCTCACGCATGGATCGCTAATTTTGTGTAGTGGTATATTTGCACTTAAGAATGCTCTGCACAAATCCAAATGATATGTGTTTAAGTCGCTGGTAAGGTTTTTTAAAATCGATTGTTTTGGAGCCGATGATTCTTTTCCATTGCCTGGTTATGTTTCGAGGTTTTAAAATGCTGGTGGATATTGCAAGTGGTGGTGGTAGAAGTTATAGAAAAGTAAAGAAAAAAATTAATAACATGCAGACATACATGTGCAAGAGGAAAGAAATATATTTTATGTGAATTTCTGTTACACCAGTTTGAGTTATATGAGTCGTTATATATTAATCGCGTTGCCAGAGTGAAAAATAAGCTTTTTTATGCAAGATGATCCAAAATAATCATTTTTCTACAAAAAAATTAAAATATGAAAAAAAAAATGCTTTTTCTGACAAAAAGCCAGAAAAATTAGCCCTGCTAATATGTAATACTGTGTAAAAATTCAGACCTGTATGAGAATCTCAAACTAAATTTACTGACAGAAAGTTTTACTACTACCAACAACTTAACAGGAAATAAAATTGGAGCTTCATTACTCAAATTTTTTTTGCACTTATACCCCTTTGCTTTCAGACCCCTCAATTGTAATTAAAATAATTATAATAGTAAGAGAGACAACTTTGCTATTCTTCAGCAGTCAGAGTCATAAACACGCAACGCGTCAGTACATTTGGGCGTAGTCACTTTGGCCTTAAAATTCCGAAGTTTAAATTTGCACACACTTAGCAGTCCAAACCTTCTTATTTTCTTCAGATGTAAAAATACAATGATTTATTTGGTCTGCCTACTTCATAATTTTTATTCGTGTTCACATAATGGCGTGAAATAAGTACCGGTTCATACACTACATTTTTACTTCAGCAACTTTTTAGATCATGGGCGAGGGAACAAAATGCGATGGCTCCACAGCGGGAAAAGTGGTCATTAATTACATAAATAATGGAAGAAATAATATATTATTTTCCAAAGTAAGACAATGCATTTATTTTGAAACGAGAGGACAATTTGATCAGACATAATAATTAGTCATTGATTAACATGTACTCGTAGATTACTACATCTGCAGAAGAAGGAATGTATTGTTTTTGCTCGTGCCAAGTGTTCGTGTTTTCCCTATAATTTGTTTAAAACAAATCCCGTATTTCTTTTGCTGTTGTTGTGCATCATAATTTAACAACCCTCGTTCCCGTACATTCCACTAATTTGTTAACGTAGCAGCAAGCAGTTCATTGATTTGGTTGCTTGCTAAATTCTTTGCGTCGATAAAATGTGCTAAATAATATTAAATATTAATAAAATTAAAAGATTGTCTAGTAAACATTAAAATATAAATAATGTTAAGTTGCATAAATATAATTAAATAAAAATAAAGATGATGTGTTAATTTTGCAGTAGATTACTAAGAATAAATAGCTAGTTTTAAGAAGGTAAAAAGGGAGTACATTTGTAGTATACACAGTTTCAAAGTAATAAGGAACAGCTGCGATTCCCAAGGAACCCTCCAGGTTGTCAATATAATAGAATACAAAAAAAATTTTCCTTTGAAAAACACCCAACATTCATTGGCGCAGCCGGTCCCCCCAGGGGAGTCTATTTTGACTACGGGTGTGGCAACCCCGGGGCCCCAGCTGGGGTGATGTGGCTTTTTCCATTGACGTACCTTTGGTACATTACCTATAAAACTTATGTGTTACTACCCGATCTCTGGCAACAGAGCAAAGGATGTGCACACATTTATAAATAAATTCAGTAAAGTGCGACTCTGACTCGCGCACGAAGGGTTCCGTACGAACACTAGATATGTAATTTAATACAAACTTCATCCTATATAATATAAAGTTTTGGCATTTTTTTCGTTTTTGGGGTCTTTTCGGTTTTTTTGTTTTGGCGTTTTTTGCGTTTTTTTCGGTTTTGACGATTTTTTTAAGTTTTGGCTCTTTTTTTAGTTTTGACACTTTATATTCTCGTTTTGGCGATTTTTTTCGGTTTTTGGCGTTTTTTCATTATGGCGATTTTTTTATTTTTGGCGATTTTTTTCATTTTTGCGATTTTTTTTATATAATTTTTTTTTAGGTTTGGCGACATTTTCGCGTTCTGGCGATTTTTTCCGATTTTTGGCGTTTTTTTCATTTTGGCGTTTTTTTTTCATTTTGGCGATTTTTTCGAATTTGACGACTTATTTAGGGTTAGAATTTTTTTTAATTTTGGCGATTTTTTTAATTTTTGGCGATTTTTTTTTTGGTTTGGCGATTTTATAATTTTCGGTTTTTTTAGTTTTACCGTTTTTGAAAATTTCAAGTGTTTGCCTCTTACGGTTTCCAAGATATAGCAAATTGTCAAAATTACATAGTCAAAATTGCATTAACTGATTAATTTTAATTTTTATAAATTTTAGTGTTAATTGTTGTAGTCTGTATAAAAATACACTAATTTTACAAACTTCAAGTTTCAATATACATATGTTCATACAATTGTATGTATATTACATGGGATTTTAATATTTTTCGTTGCTCGTTTTGGAACACCCTTTAATTTTTAATTCTCATGTATTTGTTGTTGTAGCGGCCAAGGTTCTACATACTGTGTCCAAATTTCAGGTCCGTAGCTCTTACGGTTCCTGAGAAAATACCGTGTGACGGACAGACGGTATTCCTTTTTACCTTTGGTGTACGGAACCCTAAAAAAGGAAGACAGGTCCTGTTGATGTCAGTTAGGTGCAGCGCCACCTAGAACTCCCCTGAGTTCAAAAGACGATAGAGGTGAAGCCCTTGTGGTGGAACTTCGAGGTCTAACCAGAGGCTACTTCTGGTGCCACGGGTGCCGGTTGCCCGACAGTCGAGCTGCTTGGAGTTGAGTGTATTGCGGTCGTCAGAGTATTGTGCTAAAGTAAGTTGACTTCGTCCCACCCCACGAGGTTAAAGGGATGATGCTGACTGGAGTAGGCACTAATATCTGGCGGCAAGCTTGCATTCTTCTCGGAAGAGTGGCCGTACTGTGCCGGCAATGGTTGAGGAATTCTATTGGGGACCTCGCTATAGGTGTATACACAACACCTTAGCATGGAATCCGGAGAATTATCGTGGTGGCTGTGGTGGCTGTGGTTGCTATCAAAAACGCTGGGAGAATAGTCTTGGCTTCCCAGTGTTAAATCAATGATAGTGGTTGGTCTGACGCGGTCAGCCAGACACTATTCTAGGTGCTGTTGCCATTCAACAGAAGCTGCTATGGACACGGACATAGCAGCAGAGTTTAGATAGCTCAAATTACCTCAGCAAGGTAATTGAATATAGTACAGGGATAACTATATTCAAAGATTGCAACCTATGTGCCTTATGGAGTGGGCTATAGGTTCATTCTAAAAGGGTGCATGGGGGCGTTGGTCTGGCGTCTAACCCACACCCAGTGCTTTGGCACACGTGAGATTAGGCCGTAATGGCAGGTACTCACGTAAAGCAATTGCACATCTGGCGCAGCCAGTAGGATGTTGTGTGAAATACCCACATCATTAATTGGCGCTGCCGGTATTTGCGAATATATTTTTTAAGTAGGCAAGAATAGTTTCCAAGGGCGGAAAACTAAAGTTGCAAATACCATATTGCTCAGAAGCTCTACGACAGAGAAGATACCGGAAAATGAACAACAGGTAAAGAAAAATCACAAAACCATGAACAAATACAGAAGGAAAAAGAAGCAGAAATTAAAACAGACAAAGAAAAAGAAAACAAGGAAAAAAATGTCATGAAACTAGATGAAAAAATAAAAGGCCTAAAAACGATGAAGAAAAAAACTGTTGATAAAGACCAGAAACCAGAAGCAAAACAAGACATTGAAAAACACAAAGTAGAAGATACGAAGGATAATGAAAAAAATATAAGAAAAAAGAGGCGCATGAAGATGTCTCGAAGTTAGAAGACGAATCTAAAAATTATGAAGAAGAAGACAGAAACAGAACAGATCACAAAGCAATAACAAAGAGAAAACTACAACTTGCAAAAGAAATGAACCAACAACAGATAAAAATATAAAAAAGAAAGGACTGTCACCTGAATACAGGAAGAAGCAAACTCTTCCCAAACTAAATTTTAAAAAAATCAAAAAGGCTACAGATGAGAAAAAGCCAGTAGATATAATATAACAAGAAGATAAAAACTCTAGGACTAAAACATCTGAAGATAGTAACTAAGATGAAATAGCTTAGAATAAGTTCAAAGGAAAACCTGTCACTCCGATAACAGCCTTAGTGGACTTTGGCTCCATACCAAATTTTCAAGGCGAAACGGAAGTACAAGGCGATGTAACAACAATAATGAAGAGAAAAATAAAAACACATAAAACATACATACATATGCAGGTGCATATAAGAACAAAATTTTAGAAAATAAGAATACAAAGAATACAAGAATAAAATAAATAAATGAGGAGGATATTCAAGCTCCAAGGAAGACCAGTCACTCCATTTCCATCCAAACCAAAGTTCCTAGGGTTCGAAACTAAATGTTCAAGATGAAACGGAAGTACAAGGCAATATAACAATAAAAATTAAGATAAGAAGGAAAAAGAAGATATAAAAAATACATATGCAGCGCATATAAGAGAAAACGGGAATAAAATATAACTTATATCAACTAAAATCATAACCACTTGTTTGATATGGTACGAGATTTGTGCAGACAATGCTGACCCGATCTAAGACGGTAAATATGCAAGTATGTGAAAATATGACAAATTAAATCCATATAATAAGAGTACATATATAAATAAAATAATTAATACCCAGCGTGACCATATAGCATTTTTGCAGCTAAATTTAGCATTTTTTTTTGTTGATTTAGCTGCAAAATTTTCGACTTAGCAGTTAGCATTTTGAAATTATTTATTTAGCATTCTAGCATTTTTTCATAATACAATCTACATAACTTTGAACAATTTCGGTTATACGTAAAAAAGCCTGACTTCCAACAAAGTGTAGTACTCCATAACACAGCAGAACAAAACATTGACAATGCATACCATTTCAAAACGTCCTTGACAAGTATTAAGAACACCGCAAATAATCAATCAGCTAATCGGTTGCAAAGTTGGTGATCATGGTTACAATGTTTTGCAACTTTGGATTTGTGCACGTAGTAAATACCGTACCCGAAGACTACAAAATTTTAAAATTTTTTTTACTGGTTTTTTGTAATAATTTTCTATTTTGTTAGAGAGCCCGCCTTACATTAGTGCTTTTCAGAAGCATTTTTCGAAGCTTTTGTTTAGGGTGCCCCTGTGGCTGAGTGGTAGCGATGCTAGCCTCTTAGTCCAGAGTTCGTGGGTTCGATTCCCACCATAGACCCTGGGTGTTTTTCGCAGATAAGGTAATCGCTTTGCGAGTTGTGTTTGTTATAAAAAAAAGTAAGCAATGCATTCTTCCCTCAGTTGTTATTGTTTGCAAATCACATTTTTTTGCTGGGCAGTGACGAATTTACTCGTAACTAAGTTTTAACGAGTTCCACCATACAATTTGTCATTAAAAATCGTCGCACCCACTATTAAATCCCAGCGTGACTTTTAATGTATTAAACCTATAGGCGAAAAATCGTTAAGTAGATGCTTCATTTTGCCACTTATACTAACTTCATGGCAGTTTTTCATTATACATAATGCTCATAAACGGCAAGAAAAAATTTGTAATTTAAAAAAAAAATCTGTTTCATTCAAAAGATATAAATATAAGTAAGGCAATGTAAGCAGAAATTAAAAGATAGCCACTGTAAAAGAAACAATTTGATTAAAAAAAGTACATTTTAAGTTTTAGCATTTAGCATACACTTAAATTATTTTTTTAGCATTTTTAAGCTTTATTTTGAAGTCAATTTAGCCGCAAAATTTTTTTGGATCTGGTCACACTGTTAATACCCCAAGAGGAAGAGAAATGCAAATACTGTAGGCAGATAAAGGTAAATTTTTTAAAAAAATTATTTGAAAAAGAAGTTAGTTGTATGTCAGTGTTCACAGCAAAACTTTAATGGTTGTATTGCATTATTATAAAAAAAAGTAACTAGACACTGCTCCTTGAATTCAAATGTTTTTGTTTGTTTTATAGCAAAAAGATTTTTTGCTTCAAATGCAGGACATTATTTGACAAGCAAAATATTTCTTTAAAAAATTTAATTTAAAAAGCTAATTGGATAAACCCTCAATGAATCATGTTATATTCTATAAAATTATCTATTAGTTATGTATGAAACTTTTTAACTTAATAAATACTTGTGTGAAACAACAGTTTTTCATTAGTAATTAGTGGTTACGCTTTTTTGGGCACATGTGTACCAGATGTGTACTCAGCATTATGCTCGTAACTACATTTTTGAGTATTTCATACTTAAATTACCTATATTTTCAACTCCTAAGGCATTGGCTTTTGACTCTTTGCTCTTATCATCACGGTTGCACACATCTCCAGTATTCTTCCACCATTTATCATACAGAATTTGAATAATGCCTTTTTCTTGTAATTCCAAAATGGCCAAAGACATTCCATCTCGCCAAGGCGAGCCCTTAGGTGTAGCAATTCCATAGCCTTTAGAATCGAGAAGACCTCCAATTTGTGTCAAGTTACAATCACGCTGTACAGCGTAATCCAACATAGTTGATTCCATCAAAAATGCATAATTACCATCCATTACACGTCGTATACCCTCTTCATATGTTCTAACAAAGACTGACGACTTACGATTTTCCATGTATCTCCACATTTTTTGATAGATACCTATTTTCGAGTCCTAAAATAAAACAATATTTTACTGTAGAAAAAAAATTCACATAAGGAGTTTAATAAATATAAGGTAAATAATGTAGATAGAAGTAAAAAAAAAAATTATTGAATTTAGTAACAACAATGAAAAAAATAAAAAAAGGGATATAGAGATTAATGGCTTGCAGTTGCATACTTATAAGTATAGCCAAAACAGATATACCATAAAATTTTAGTAAAATGTTTATCCTTATTTAAGAAAATATTAGCAAAATTTCTTACATTCATTCATCAGCCATTTCGAGAAAAGACACACCATAAGGTACTTATGGTAAAAGCTGTTTTATATGTCTTATTTGTGTCAGAAATAGATGCAAGCAAATGCGTTGTTCTCATTTGCTCATTACCCAACCATATAATAACTGCTTAAAAAAATAAAATAACAACTTGTAACAGAAACGCTGAGTAACATACATACATATCTGTACATACCAGAACCAATACACACGCAGAACTGATCCAAACAGGAATATCTGTGCAGTAGTCTAATGCCGAGTGCACATCTGGCATTTCTTGTGCTGTCATTTTGTGGTGTCATTTTCAAAATGTGTACAATGCCATTCCCATTATGTTTTTTATACGGGAAGCAATGCCACTCAACGAAAAACACCGGAAATGGCAAACGCCATAGTTGGTACTCGGCATTTTGTATATACAAACATATGTATGTATGTATCAGGGATGGCAAAGTTGGTACAATTGTACCTTTTTGGTACTATTCAAACTCGGAAAGTACAATAGTACACCAATAACTGATTTAGTACATTTAAGGAATCTCACCAGTTTCACTACGCATTTCTTTCATACAATTGCATAAGTCAATTTTCACTTTTGAACTATGAAACTCATAATCCTCTCACTGGAAAACAGTCTTGTGAAAGCAAAACGCAGCGCGAAAATAAAAAAATGTGAACTCGTCCTTTTCCAAATAATTTATGGAAATGCCACATATACATACATAGTTAATAGCACATGCTAGTAACTTGTATATTTTAAACTTCAACTTAAACAAGTGTAATGCATTAACATCCCAACTTACAAGCAAATTTTTGAAAACTATTCGGTAGCCAGAACAAGGTTGGTTATTTTAATAAAAACAAATAAAAATATGTAGCTTTAACTAAAAAACTCTTTTAGTACAATTAAGGTCAAAAAAGTACAATTTTTGAAATTTTTTGGTACCTCCCTGGTATGTATACATAAATTTATAAAACATTAAGGCCCAAATTTACAGTCATTAGGTAACTAATAGCATCAGTTTAACGAATAATATTTTATTCACAGCTCTTTGTTTACCATTAGTTCAACCGCCAAATGTCATTGGTTAACAAATAGTTAGACAACAGCTGTATCGCTCTAAACTTTATTACTAATGTTATATAAGTGACAGCATAAATAAAATAAAAATTGTGAATATGCTTTTAAAATTTAAAAAATTAAATTTTTATCAGAAAAACATAAAATTATTTTGAAATATAAAAATAGATGAACTCATCACATCAGTTGAAAACTGTGGCCGTTCTGCTCAGAAACAGGTGATAAGTTATAACATAAAATGTAACTTTTAAAATTTAGAATCAGAACGGCACATCACAGAACATCAACAGAAAGTAAAGAATAATGAAGCCTATACTAACTCACGTGAACAATTACTGATTACTGGGGATGAGATGTATGTATACAGAAAAATAAATTTTTAATTTTACAACTGTTTATTTGACGACTATAATATATTTCTATAATACCGGCTAGTTGAGTATTTGCAGTTTTTATTTACAAATAAGACGAGTATAAGCGAATATAGGTAGCTACTAAATATAAAAAAAAAATCATAAAATCTATGATAATAATGAAACACTGGTCAAAATGTGGCATTTGATATTGATCGAAATACCAATAGAAAATAAATGGAAATTTCGTTTGATATTGAATGCCGTAATTTGCCCCAGTTCTTAAGATTTACAAAATATTAAAAAATACATTAATAAATTTGTTGGCATATTTTGGGGCATATCACTTTTTTACTTAAAAACCAGTATAATTAAAAAAAATTACTTAACCATTTAATTTTTTGATAAAAACTTTTAAACTTCGATTCTGAAGAGGATAATATATTTATGGTATTATTTTTATGCATAATGCATACTTATTAAATACCTTAAATATCAATTCTTTTGAAATTGTACATCTGTATTTATTAATAAGTTCTTCACTTGGAGTCCATTCTTTAAAATCGTTTTGAAATAAATTTAAGGCAGACAGCATGGACAGACAAGTGTCTACTTTCAATCTATTTGAAAATTTTTTTGCAATTTTTTTTGTGGGTATATTTTTGCGTTTAATTTGGCCAATTTGTCCATTGACTTAAACGACATCAGCAATAGTCACTTTCCTCCGAAAATAAGTATTTTTTGTGGTAAGAACTCGGATATTTTTCGATAATTTCCTTTTGGGAATTGGCCACGTGTTTGACTGTTTTAGTTTTCTAAAATCGTGCGATTTCAACTCGATAGGTTTACAGAACAGCCTTTTAAAAATATGTACTTTAATTAAATTTGGCTATCACAATAAATATCGAAAATACAGTTAGAATTATCAAGTATGAGTGTGCAATTGTACTCGTATATTTAAAAACCTTACACAAATGAAAAGATTTATTCCAAGATGTATGTTTTTATATTAAGTTTGTCACATAGGAAATAAAATCTTGTTTAATGTGGTAGAATCTTTAGGAATCTGCGTACATTTATTGTCAAAATAAAAACAAAAGTTGACTTTGAACAAAAAGGTGCAAAAAGGGGCACAAAATAATGCAAATGATACTAAAAGGGGATTTAAAAGTAAGGGGCATAAAAAGTGGCAAAGCAGTTGAAAAAGGGGCAAAATGCGACTTTAGTCGCACAACGGTAACGCTGAAGAACGTTAGTTATACAATGCACTGTGAATATGAAGTATTAGTTAAACAATAATTTTACTAAGAATTTACTAACGACTGTAAATTTGGCCCTAAGGCTCCAATTCACAGTCTTTAGTTAACTAATGAAGGTGGTTAAACCAATGAAACTGATGAGAAAAATCGTTAGTTAAAGCACCGGCGTTAATTAACTATAGACTGTGCATATGGCCCTAACACTTAAAAGCAAAAAAATTTTTCTTCGACAATTTTTTACAATCTTTAAGCATCTGCACAAAGTGTTTGCAGGTTTAAAGTAGATTCCTTTCAACTTTAATGTATTTCAAGTTAACAAATGTTTGCTAAAAGTGTTTATGTTAAGCTATTAATTTTTTGTGAATACAACTTTTCTTTCCTTAACAATTGGAGGTTAGCCACGAATAACGCTGTAAGTGACAAAATAATAATTTTTAAGGAGAGCCAAAACACGTATTTTAAATCTCGGTTGTGTTTCTCCTTTATTTTTTTTTTAGCTTATCGAAAATAATGATACGATTAATTAGCATTATCTTTTCTTTTCGATTGCATGATTTTGTTAGCTACTTAAAATGTTCTTCCAATGTCTGACTGTTTGTAATTGTATATTGACGGGGATAAGATGCATTATTTTGGATGGTTTGATGTATGAACAACGCAAGAAAGTAATGTTAAGGGTAATCTGTAAAAAAACTGGTTTTGTAAAAATTGTGCTTTACAACGTTATTCTCGGCTACGCTTCAATTATTTATAAGATTTTGTTAAATTTTTGTATACATGGATGTAAGCAACTTGAAACATTTTTTAGGAGATAGAAATCATTATTTGTAAATCAAGATTTCCGAATTAAATTTTTTTTCAAAAAATTTGTAGAGATGGTAGGCGTGTCCTTTATCCGATTTTTCAATGTCAATCTAATCTGCTTAGAAAAGCATGCATGTTTATGCAATTTTAATTATTGTTCAAAAAACTTTTCTTACCCTAAAAAATGTCATCGTTGATCCACCTTCCAAGGTTCCGTAGGAAATATCCGTTTGTTCTGCTAAATCAGAAGCGCTCTCAATCGGTGTTATCATGCGTTCGACAGTTAGAAATGCCGCTAAATTCGCAGTATACGATGATATAATAATTAATGTAAAAAACCACCAAATTCCACCAACAATGCGTGTGGATGTTGCCTAGAAAAAAAACACATAATAAACTATTTATACAAATTTTATGAGAGACTTTTAGTATGAAAATTATAGATTTATAATTAAAATTGGTTAGTATTCTGTTTATTCTTGTATTTCCAATTAGCAGTAGTTGGGTTTTACCTGATCGGGTTTTACCAGGAGGATAATTCCTGTATTCGTGATCGAAATTGCATTCGAATAGAAATTAATTTCGATAGCAAGAAATTTTCTGATGATGTCACTCGATGCCAAGCAAATCGAGTTTTTGTTTCATTTTTATTTAATTAATAAATTAATAATATTTAATTAGTATATTAGAGAATAGAGCACTAACCACATTTTCGAATCTTTTATTGGTTGACCAGAAGCAAGTAATTTGTTAGTTTGATGCTCCCAGAGTTGGTTGATGTTTTTATTTTCCTTGACAACTGTTGGGCAATACATTTTTTTCCAAATCAATGTGTTTTGTTATATTTAAACTTTAAATTTTTGTTTAAACTTAAAAAAACTGCTATTTCAATGTTAACAAAAAATACGCTTTAAAAATATAATTTATCGTTATTTTCAGGCATACCAAACTTATTCCAAAAATAATTTATTACAAACAATTAGTGTTTTAAAAAAGCAGACTTTTTTAAATACCGGGTTTTCGGTTTCCCGAACTCAAAAAACCCGGTTAATCGGTTAACGGACCATTAAATAATAAAATAAATTATTAATTTTCTACACAAAATTTGTAATTTGTGATAAGAAAAACAAAAATAGTGACTAAAAGAATTTATAAAGACCAAATTGAATTTTATAAAGTTTGTTTTTTAAAGTATATTTCAATAACAAAACACAATCCAAATGTTTAGAAGACATTCTGTTTTCCAATTTAGTTTTTATTAAAGAGAAGAGAAGATTCTTTTACTGACAGTTGATGTCGGATTAATAGTAAGAAGACCATGATGGATCATATAGTGCTGGGATACTATCGATATTTTGTACTATCGATATCTATCGATAGTTCAGATTTCACTATCGATACTATCGATATTACTATCGACTGAATGTTTGTATTTCAGTAAGAAAACTTTAACTAATTTTTTATTAGGCTGCAGTAAATACAGAAAATAATGATAATGAAATATTTGCACACTTATGTACAATCACCCTTATTCCAGTTTTCGACATCGACGTCACTTTAACATAATATCCTGCATGACTTCCGATCAAATGACCGGTCTTGTAGGGTTAGTGCATCTGAAACAAAATAAATTTTTCCTGAACTTGAATTCAGTAATATCAATGCATATTAACAAATTTTGAGTAAGGTCACTAAAAAAGGATTTTTAATGAGAAAAGAAGATTTTTTTGTTCGGCTTGAAGGTTTTTGAGAAAAAAATATGGCAACGCTAGCCATCATCCTTAACACAAGCAAGTTTTCCAAATCTTCTAAACAACTCATTTTCACAAAATTATATATTAATTGCGTTCGCGTACTCAAAAGTTTTTACAAATTTTTACTGAACTTTACTGCATTTTACTAAATTGCGTTCGTTTACCCAAAATACAGTAAATGAGAACACAAATTGAGAGAGTAAAGTGACAGTTCTTGACTGAGTGTTTTGCAAATTTTTACTGCAGAAATTTGTCGTAGTAAAGTTTAGTAAGACAAAAACATATGATTCAAAATGTAAGCAAATAAAAAGTAAGCAAATGAAAAATGTAAAAATTTGAGAAAAGGTTAACTAAAAATCGTGAGTGATTAAAAAATAATTAATTTATAAATCATAGTAATAATATTGTAATATATTTTATTAATCCTTTTGTTTTGCAATTTATTTTAATTACTGAGAGTTGTAAAACTGTAAAGTATCTGGGTACTTAGTATCGCACTTGCTTTTAAGGTAATCAGTAACATTAACAAATAGTCATGTAATTTTTATTAACTTAGCCAAAAACAAAACAAGGAAATCAAGAAGAAATTAATTACAAACATTACATGAAATAAATTACAGAATTTATTCTTAGATTGTCCGTGTTATAATAATATTATATCGAGTACCAATAGTTGAAAGAGTTGCATAGTAAAAGGTTATATATTTTTCAACACTATGTGGAGTTAGAGTCAGCTGTTTCTTTAATCTTACTAATTTTTACTATTTTTCCGTTCGCGTACTTTTTTCGGTAACAGCGCTTTTTGAGAGTAAATTTTAAAATTTTCGCAGTAAATACTCATTTCCTGCAAAAGTAAACTAACACACTTATTATTTTACTTTAATTTAAATAACAAAATTTGTGTAACAAAATATTAATAACAAAATAACAAACAACAATGTTGTCCGCCCGGCTGTTAAAATAATCAGGGTTGTTTTATTTATTTGTTTCATAACCTTGTTTTTATCGTTTTGACATAACGTTGCCGCTTTTGTTAAGGCATGCCATTTCAGCATTAAAGCTCGGCGGAAAAAACGTTCCGCTGGTAGCACTTCTATAGAAAACTTACTAATGTTGACAAAAAAAAAAAAAAAATAGTGTAAATGTACAAAATATGTAATAATTATTTGTTTTAATTATCATTATTTGCTTCTATTAATGTTTTTTTGTACAATATTAATCCATTTATTGTTTTTTTTTATATGTACTTTGGCAGCATTTCGCTTTAGCTTGAAATGCTTTATCCGATAAAATTCGGATAACAAACACATTTTGTGTTTTACTAAAAGTCAAACTTAAAAGCCTGGAAAGCATGTCACTTTCAATATGGCAATATGGTAATGCTAAACAAAAGAAATTAAAACTGTCAGCGCAGCTGAAGTTCATTTTTGTTATTTTAGTATTTCAATATAGTGTGTTTTATCTTGTTGCCTGCTCACAATGAAAATTTCAAAACGGCACAATGTTGTCACATTAAAATTTTAAAATACTCATTGTGTATTCCCTAATTATTTGCATGTAAAATTTTTTGTACGAAGTAGTGAATGGCTCAACACTTTTCACAAAATTTTAACAGAGTACTAGGCATAAGTAGAAAATATTTTTTTTCACATAAATCAAAGACCGCCTTTTCGTTAAAAAAAAACTGAAAAATATTTCCAAATCCCACCGGATTTTGGTTTTGTTTTTATATCTATGCCAATTTATTTATCGAAGAGTTTGAGCTTTGTATAGAATGCTTAATTGTTAGTATGTGTGAGTATCTTTTTCATACTGTCTTAAAAACATTTTCGTGATTTTGCAAAATTGCTTGCTTTTTGTGTTTGGTATTCGCATACATTTTAGCGAATGCAAATAGTAAAATTTAGCGAATTATTTTCGAATGCGAACATTCGTTACTTCCCTACTATATAAGTCCTCTCCTGCCGAAGGCAGAAGGCTGTCAAGACATGTATTATAAAGCCTTCTTTAAAGATGTTCGAAGTTTTAGATGAATCTAATTAATACTTTAGGAGTTCCTGATTTTTTACCATTTATTTTGCAAAAGTCCCCACTGTGAAGGCCCATTTCAAGTGGATTAGGAGTATAAGTAGGCGACATTTATTTTTTATATTACGTATAAAACTATTCTTTGTTTTTGCGAAAATGAGGACATCGCTACTTTTTTTAATTTACCCTGGGATGTAAATCAGATCCTTGCTGCATCAAAGCACCAATAGCAAACCAAAAGCAATTTTTCAATGTGAAATCGTTACTAATGGTTAACAATTCAGTAGATTTTCCATTTGCATTTATATTATTCAGTTCCGAATTGAGAAAAGTTAATGGTAGATGAAGACGGTTATCGGGCCACCATGTTTCATTGGGTTTTATAGTTGAGCTAGCAAGATTTGATTTTGTTTGCATCAATTCATTTTCTTCTTCTTCTTCTTCTTCCACATACTCTTCCGATTTTTTATTTCCTACCGCTCTACCATTTATTATATAAAGTGTTTGTACCAATTCAATATCCTCATGGACATTTTGACCCCTCACATGGGAATTTGCATGACTTGGCTCATAACATGTGTTAGGTTTGTTCCATCCTAGTGTTGACTGCTGTTTTACTGGGACCCACTCCAAAGGTGAGAAGCGTGCCACAACCCAAATTGTTAAAGATACCAATATGTAGCCACAAGCTATATAAATCCAAATATCAACAGCTAGCGGATTCATAAATGAGAAAAATCTTGTTTGCGCCCGGTCAGATTTCTGAAAATTTAAATTGTTATTACAAATCGACTTAAACTAAGATTGACAAAAACAAAATACAAGCAAAAGGAGGTCCAGTTATTAGAGCAAACTAATAAAAGCAGATAATTAATTAACCACATATTTCAAGTTTTTTTAATTGGAGTCTTTTTCGGTATATCATCCGAACAGCCTTACTTATATGCATTTAGTTGCGTAAAAAAGTTTTTAATACTCGTATATACCTACACTGAAAAAAATGCAAATTAATTCGTAATTTGGGGTACGAACTCACATTCTTTGTATTTGAATACAAGCACTCTAGCCAGTGAGCCAGCCATTGCCGAATTAATCATTTGACGCCTACTATTTGTTTTAATGTCCTTTTACTTGAGCAATATGTCAACGTTGTTTTTTTATTTTAAGTAAATTATTTAACAAAAATTTTCGTAGTTTTCGTAAAAATAAACTTGCCTAAAATTTATGTTGCAATATGTATAAAGGTCGAGCGATGTTATTAAAAAATCACAGGATCGCTCATCCTTAGTGCGCGTGTAGTGTAATTTTAAATAAAATTAAAATAAAAATTAGTGCTTTTTGGGAATTGTTACAATTTATGTTTAAGATTTGTTAACGCACTAATAATCGCAAATTATTATTGTACTTATTTAGAAAAATATTGTTACGAAAATAGCCGTCAACAATGTTAAGTAGCATTACACAGAAATATTCCAACAGGGTTAATGTAAATGCTACGCGAAAATATTCCTACAGGGTCAAAGTAAAGAATAGTCTAGAATAGTAGCCAACAACTAAATAAGCATGCCTAGCTTGATTAAACGTAAACAAGCAAAAGTAACAACAAAAAGCGTCTGCTTATTAAGAAGATTCACATATTTGTACACATACATACATGCCAATTCAAACGAAAAGCAAAAGATAAATAACCACCGTGTGTTGCTTAGTTAATGGTGTACACACGTACGCATATACACATGTATGTACATAGTTACCACATGAACTTAATTAGGCAGCATATAAGATGATAATGATCGTCTAGACATTGCTTGAAACTTCTAGTGGAATTTCTGTGAAATATAAATAGAGGTGACGCATCCAATGAGTTAGTTAGTTGCAGTTGTAAGTCAGTCGCGAACAGTTATTAGTTAGTACTAATCAGAAAGTAGTGAAGTTAAGAACTCGTTAGTCAGTTGATAATTAATTTGTGAATTAATAATAGTCTGTCGTGGAATTGAGATTATTGTGGAGTCTATCGTGTCGACTGGAGTAAAGGGAACAGCGCAGCGAATAGACGTATATAAGGGTGTAAGTAAAGCTAGTGAGTCTTTATTGGTGTATCAACTGTGAGTGTCGGCAGAGTGAGTGCCGTGTGTGACAAGCAGCAGACAAAGAGGTATTGGTGTATCAACTGTGAGTGACGGCAGAGAGAGTCTCGTAAGTGACAGCAGCAGACAGAGAGGTGTCACGTGAATACTTGCGCAGCCAGATAAGAGACGTGTGTAAACAACAGCTAGGAAGGCGTAGTGGTAACCAGTTGTGAATATCTGTGTGTAATTTATTAGTTTAAGTTGTATTAGTGTATTTAAGCTCTTGAGTAATTTAGTTTAAGTGTATTTGTAAATAAAACTTGTATCATTCTTAACCCTAATTACTACACTCGGCTCTTGTATTCATTTGCAAATCTTCGGATCTACGGAAAAGCGTTTTTATAGAGAGAAAAACGTAACAATATTTTTTATTGCAAATACATTGAAGTTGATTACTGAGGGGTTAGCTGGATCATTTACCCGATTTTTTAGAACAACTGGATACATTAAGTTAAACTTCCATTTAAACAAATGAGAAGTCAAATTAATATCAAAGTTGAAATAGTCAACATAATTTTTTTATCATTGCTACATTGGCTGATTTTTGTTTTTGCAGCTTGAATTGAAGTTGTAAGAAGTATGCAAAGAAAATAAATGTAAAAAACATCCGGTCAAAATGTATTTTTGGCCGGGTGCAGTCAAGTTAATAATTAGTATTTTTTTTTTTTTTTGGAATTGTTACAATTTAGGTTTAACATTTGCTAACTGTTGCTAATACAGATCAGCAGGGAATTTCGTTATATTAACGTTAAAATAATTATGATTTAAATTTTTCGAACTCATCGTGTGTTTCTTTGCTTTTGGTTCGAAATTACAAATGATAAATTGCATGTGATAAATTTTAAGGAACAAATTGCACCAAGGAAATTTGTAAATTATTCTGACGAAGAATACTAACAGAACGGAAAAACTTGCTATTTTTTAAAACCGCTACACCTTCAACATCAGCGTTCTTGTATTTGGTCCACTTTGTGTAGCGTCAGCTAATTCACACTTCAGGCTTAAGGCAGAATTAGTTTGTACGTGCTGTTCTGTTCTGAATCAGCTGTTTTGTTTCTGTTGAGTTCAAAATCTGTATGTGTGGTTAGTTTTTCCTTTTTCGTTCTGTTCTGTTGCGGACAAATCTGTAGAAAATAGAATTCAACGTTAAGTGACAGCCAAAAGTGTCTATGTATTAGTGTGTTGTGATAATTTATGTACAAGCGTAATCAATTCTATAGGTTGCCAGCTGATTTTTTTCACAGACAAAGTAATTGCAAAATATTTTATACAGAAAGGAACGGCACAGAACAGCAACAGAAAGTAAAGACTAATGAAGCCTTTAAGCTATGTACAGATGGTTGATCTTACAATATTGCCAGTAAAATGTGCTCAAAATTTCTTACAACCGTGTGAACTGGCAATTTTTGTCAGACGTCGTTTCCAGAAAAAGCATTGTCAGTCCATTTCAAGACTAGCAGCTGACAACAAATTGTCAAACATCTTACAATCGTGTGAACACATTGTAAATTTATTGCCAGATATTTTAATATTGTCAGATGTGCGAAGTTCATGCATCTGACATTCTCTTACAATGAATGGCATCATTGTAAGAGAATTCTTTCTATGGGCAACACTGCACACGCTTGATTTTAAAGAAAAAATATATAATAAAATATATGCAGACAAAATCCTTGCAATTGCTTCTTTATGGTCCATAATAATTTATATTTTCACTTTTTACACAACCGCAAACGATTGATATTTTACAATTTGTAACAAATGCTTTGAGTCTGGCAACGTATAACAACAGATCTGACCACTTTTGCATATGACAACCGTGTGAACTGACAATTTTTCGGCTGACGATTTTGTCAGATGAATTTATTGTCATACAACCGTCTGGCAATAAATTGTAAGATTTTCTGACAGCCGAGTGAACTGAAAATATTCCTTGTGCTGGTAATTTTCAATTGCCAGTACATTGTCAGCACATTGCCAGATCTGACAATATTGTAAGATCTGACAATCGTCTGTACATACATCTGACAATCGTTATGCATTGTATTCCAATTTGTTGAAAGCTTCTTTGTAATGTTATGTTTTGATTCTAAAGTGTATATTTTGTGCTACTGGCCCACAGCTATTGATTTTAGTTAGGCCCCTATTATGATTTACAACTAAATGGATAGTTTAGTTGTTGGTTGGTTGGTTTATGTGGCTGCCCACTACACGCAGGCATTCAAGTAGAATCTAGATGATTAATTTTTGAAAGGACCACTACAATCATCGGTGTCAACCTATGTAAAACGGTATCTAAGTATTCTGATACGGTAATCGTTACTAGATCCAACCCGTCGCGTTGAGATATCTGATAAGGTCATTCAACCCAATCTCAGATAGATCTGAAAGATCATCTAATACATGACTGCCTAAAAATTTGTGTCTCGAGAGATGCAAAGCTGGGCATTCGCAAAGAAAGTGAAAGATTGTTTCTTCTTTGCTTACTTCTCGACAACTTCGGCAGAACTCATTATAGGACAGACCTATCCTACTAGCATGTCTGCCGACCGTCCAGTGCCCCGTCATGACTGCAACGAGTCTCGAGATGTCTCTGCGGTTTCTATTAGTCAATTGTGTTGAGCGCCTATCGTTGTAGCAAGGCCACATTTTCTTAGCAACCTTACACGTGACTATATTGCGCCATCTATTTTCAGCCTTATAGAGATAGTGCTTGAAAATACCGCTTCTAATAGCACCAAACGGCATGGCTACCCATTCGGCATTGGAAGCATTCATAGAAGAGCCAGCTCTAGCCAGCTCGTCCGCCCGTTCGTTGCCTAAAAAATTGCTATGTGCTGGAACCCAGATAAGGGTGAGGTCAGTCTGACTACTCAGTCTAGATAGCAAACTCTTGCACTGCCCGACTAAAATAGATGAAGTGATATGTGATCTTAGGGATAGTAGTGCTGCCTGGCTGTCGACAAAGATACCAAATTTACCACGTACCTGTCTATCAATCAGCATTCTAGCTGCTTCCCTAACTGCCAAGATTTCAGCCTGAAATACAGTTGCTTCGTTAGGGAGACGAAAGGAGCATTCTATACTAAGATCACCTGAAAAGACTCCAGAGCCAACACCGCAGATCATTCTTGATCCATCAGTGTATATTCTGACGTCATATCCCCTTACCATTTTGCCTCCCTTCCACTCCCGTCTGGATGGAATCATAACTTTATACGCCTTGTAAAAGTCCAGATGAGGCACCATGTAATCAGTAGATTTCCTCAGCATGGAGGGTAGTTGATCCAGGATTCTGGCATGACCATACGACCTTGATCTCCACAGCCCATATTCCGCTAATCTTGCCGCACTGCTTGAGGATACCACCAATATATGAAGGTCGATCGGAATAAGGTTTAGTATAGTATTCAGACTCTCCGAAGGACTAGTACGTAAACATCCTGTTATTCCTACGCAAGTGGATCTCTGTATTCTATAAAGTTGATCTACCACGTATTTCTTACTTGTGGCAGGCCACCAAACTACAGAGCCGTAAATTAGTATTGGACGCACAATTGCTGTATACATCCATTTAAGCATTTTGGGGTATAAGCCCTACTTAGACCCAAACATCCTACGACAGGAGTAGTATGCTACCGTTGCCTTCCTAACCCTGTGTTGAATATTCAGTTTCCATGAAAGTTTTTGGTCCAGTATAACTCCTAGATATTTTAGTTGTAGTTGTAAAATTTTTATTATGAACTACAACTTTTTTCACCATGAGACAACTGCTTTTTATCAGTTGTATTTTGGTTTTTATTTCGAGTGTTGTATTAGGTTTGCTTCATTATTCCAGACGCCAGCCAATCCCATTTGTCAACCAATATTGTTGCCATATTCACAAAACATGAAATCTACAAATAAACTACTAGTCCAAATCTTAAAATATTTAAAATTTTTTGTGATGGCTACTATGGTTTCAAAAAACATAGCATATATAAAAACCTATTCTTTTCGAACAATGTTTCTAATACAACTAAAATTATTTGTAATTCAGAACACCAAAAAATAATTAAGTTGTTTTAAAGTTAAGTTGTTACAATTTCAACTAAACTTGGTTGAGTTGTAAACCGTAATAGAGGCATTAGTTTTAAATTTTTTTTCGAACTTATTCGTGTATGTTCTGGCTTCTGAGTTGTATTCACAAAGCAGGCATCGCATCCTCGCCATTACCACCATAACAACCCATGCAAATCCAACAAACTCACACATTGATTTAACTTAAAAATATTTATACATTAGACCCCTGCACAAGACCACTTACAAGAACTTTTAAGACATGAGGGATTTTTGTTCTAAAACAAACGTTGTTTGCAAGAAATTTGTTTCAGTTATTGCAGGTATAGGAGTAAAGAAGAAAATACTTCGTGACGGAAAGATTTGTGATGATTGCTTCTTCATACGTACGCATGGGCTAGTATTAGAATTGGGTCCATCTCGTTCACTAGTTCATTTTTTCCACAAACCAATGATCAAACCCATTTAAATTACATAGGTTTGATCATTGGTTTGTGGCAAAAATGAACTAGTGAACGAGTTCGACCCAAGTCTAGCTAGTATACAAACGTCATGCAGGTACATACGCACACACCTTGTGTGTATGATGTTTTGTTTTTCTGCGCCGAAATCGGCCCTTAAAATTTAACCATCCTTTATATACCTGGGCATTCATTGAGTTGCAATAATATGATTTATATTATACATAATTTGGTTTTCACATTAGTGATTAATGACAGTGCGTTGAATACAAATTTACCTACGTTTTGTTGTAGACGTGAACATTTTGATTTACTTTGCACTTACAAATTAACTGTTTTACAATCAGGGTTACCGTTCGTCAGACTAAAGTCCGACGACTTTTGCGACTTTTTTAATTTTCTTGGGACTTTTTACCCTTCTCACAAAAAAACATTTAAATTAAATAAATAATAAAATAAATTTAAATGTTTTTTTTACAAAAAAAATTGTCAAAATAACATCAAAATTTAAAAGCAATTTACAGATAATTGTTCATTTAGAAGCACTTTTATTATTTTATTTTATATTACTTTTTTGCAACCTTATCATGTGTACAAGAAATTTTTCCCAAATTTTCAGTAGAAGTTTCAAAAAATAGTTTTAGCAAAAAGCTTTTCAAAATAAAAATTGTGGTTTTGCAGTGCTTATTTTACAAAATTATATTTAGCTGCCGTGTCAATGAAAGAAAAAGTTGTCGTAAAACATACATGTCTGTACTGATATATGAACAATTTGGAATTAGCTTTGCTTAAAAATAAATTAAAAGTAAAAACATGTAACTCAATGCTGTCAGCTTTAAATTTAATAGACAAAGATATAGAAGACTGGATTCCAAAAAAGTAATATTTATGTATGTTGAAGTATAAATATATTAAACCAAAAAATAGTATACAAATGCGCCAAGATTAGAATAGAATAGAATTAAAGTAAAAAGAAAAGGGGCTTTGGTTCGAAATAATAGAATTTTGTAAAATATATCTAATCTGTAACTTTTTTTAGCTTGTTTTTTAAGTCCTACTCCTTTGACCTCGGCAGCATACGACAGCCAAATTTATTAAACTTAAGTAGATTTCTTCACTATACATACAAGAAAATATGTACTGAAGCACATACAAGAATGCACCTGTATATGTTATGAAATAAGCAATAAGATCTTTGTTTTAATTCAATTATCTTTTTTTAATAAAAAAAAAACATTTAAAAAGAAGTACACTCATATCCACCTACATCAATACATGCATTCAGCTTCGCTTATTAAACGACATCATTTATTATTGGCTTAGTATAATACATGATACGACAATACATTTTAAAAACACGACGTATTTATACTTCAAGACTGTTTACGCAAACCTCTGATGCACATGCATTTTCCCAACCCAGGATAAGCGTACTTTTTCTTCTAGCACCATCAGCTACAAGTTTTTAACAGCTAACCAGACATGCAAAGTATTAAACATTCCTCCCACACTGGCAACATCTAATTCTTACAAACTTCACTATTCAAAACCAATTAATTAACACGCCCAAAAAACCACCTCGCAAAATCTAGCAAATACACAAACATTCCCCCTCCTTGTGATTTGCGATTTTGCGGTGTTTTGTAAAGCTTGTTTTCTTTAACCAACTACAAACAGTCTAATTTGAAGTCGAAAAACACCAACCACGTTAAGGCCCATTCACATTAAAATCTTAACAACTTCAACACATATTCAAAACCAAATACACACTAAAACCAACACAAAATATCTTCTAGCAAATACAACAACCTTACACCTCCTCAAAATAGGCAATACATTGCAACTATATCATTCAACCAGGGATGGAAATCCAACCAACTCAAAGATTAAAGAAAACACACACTCCCAGCTTTGGACGAGCCAACTTTTATAATTTTTTGTTTGTTTCGTTTTACTTTTACAAGACTACACTTTGTGTAACTATTCAAGTCATGGAAATATAACTAGTTTTGCCCCAAGTCATCTACTTTTTTCATTGTCCCCAAATATTTGGGGCCTCGGTGTCATTTTTGCATTTTCTCAGGCTCATATCTTGCAAACCGTTCGGAACTTTGATTTACTCTGTGAGGCAAAGTTGTAGCTCTTGTCATAAAGAACAAAACTTGTGAACATATAATATAAAAAAAGCAATGTGAGTCCGATCACAGCGGAGATGTGTAAACATCTAGTAATGAAATTTTTTTTTTAAGTTGGAAGTACTTATGCTTTTAATATATTTTTTTAAATTAATTAATTAAAAGTATCAAAACTTTCAATATTGTAAATACATAGGAATTTGTTGGTTTTTGTTTGTTTTATTAAACTTATTTGGTTAGTAAATGGGCACACTGCAGTATATATGTACTGTTTTTCGCGATTTATTTTAGTCCTAGAAATTTTTTTTTTGTTTTTGGCGATTTTTTTGATTTGGCGATTTTATAATTTTTTGATTTTTTAGTTTTACCGTTTTTGAAAATTTCAAGAGTTTTGCTCTTACGGTTTCCAAGATACAGCAAGTTGTCGAAATTGCATTAACTGTTGGAACACCCTCTAATTTAAATTTTTTGAATTTTCTGTTAATTGTTGTAGTGTGTATAAAACTAACTTCACAAATTTCAAGTGTATATATGTACATACAATTGTATATATTACATGGGATTTTAACATTTTTCGTTGCTGTTTTTGGAACACCCTTTAATTTTTAACTCTCATGTATTTGTTGTTGTAGCGGCCAAATGTCTACACACTGTGTCCGAGTTTCAGGTCCGTAGCTCTTACGGTTCTCGAGAAAATACCCTGTGACAGAGGGACGGACAGCGTAGCGAAAACAATAGGGTTCATTTTCACCTTTGGTGTACGGAACCCTAATAAAGCAATTATCAAGTTAAATAAAACAAACAAAAATCAGCAAATTCCTATGTATTTACAATATTTTCAATAAGTTTGTATTGCTTCTTTCAAACACTAATACACTCATATATAGCTCACACCGATTTGACAACGCTGTGTGCATCTCAGTCAAAATTTGTGATTGTATTGTGAAAAAGATTTTTACCCACTAGCGTATAGATGTTTACACATCAAAAATAAAAAAAACTTCATCTTCAATATCAAAATCGCATAAAATTAAAAAAAAATTTGTTTTTTACCGTTTTCCCCCTAATCAGGTCCATAGATAGCAAACCGTTCAAAATTCAAGGAAACAATCAACTACAAAATGTAACTTAGATCTCAATAAACAACTTTTTAGAGCATTTAGGAATGATTCTAGGTAGCCGCAAAAGTAAAAATTTTCCCGGAAATTTTTTAATTTCATTTGTTTGTGACAAGAACTACAACTTTGCCTCACAGAGTAAACAAAACTTCCGAACGGTTGGCAAGATATGAGCCTAAGAAAATTCAAAAATGGCAACGAGGCCCCAAATCACTTTTTTTTTTATTTATTTATTGTATCTTCATATCAAATCTTTGGGGGCCCATAAAAAATAGATGACTGGGAGGGGGGCAATATAGTTACATTTTTCCGTCTTGCTCTGTGCTATTTAGAAGTGAAAAGAATACGAGTTTCTTTGCTCAAAAGTGCAAACGAAAAAATGAAATAAATCGTCCATCGTTCCAAATATTTCTTTTCTTCTAAATTTGGATACTAGGACACATACTATTAATTTGTGCCCCTATCACGGTTTTCAACATTTAAAATAGTTTGTTTAGGATTGATAAATTTGCATTTCCATTCTCAACCAAATTAACAGTTGACTTTTTAGTTGTGTTTTGATATTGTCATTTACAACTCTGCGTAAGTTTGGTTGAGAAAAACGTTGAGTACACACAACTACTGTAGTAGTAGTAGTTGGCTCTGTGGTTGGGTTTATCTA
The DNA here is from genome assembly GCA_949987645.1 of Tachina grossa. Taxonomy (NCBI): domain Eukaryota; kingdom Metazoa; phylum Arthropoda; class Insecta; order Diptera; family Tachinidae; genus Tachina; species Tachina grossa. The sequence continues at coordinate 1,481,209 of OX465279.1, read as the reverse complement.
GTTGGTTGGTTGCTTCGATATAAAAAGCATTATTGCTTTTTGTCAAACTTCACATTTTAAATTCGTAACGCGATGACATTTTCAACTAAACAACATTTGTGGTTCATAATACTAAAATACAATTTGGTCGAGAGTAAGTTTGGTCGACTCTTAGACGACCAAACTGAATTTAGTTCAGAACCATGATAGGGACCTTGAATTTTCTAAATTTCAACCTAAGCATGTATAGCATGTGTTTCAACAACCTGTAAGAAAACACGTGAAAACGACTTAGAAGCCAGAACATACACGAATATTTGTTTCATTGTTAGATTTTAGTAAGATTCGCATGTTACATGGGATAATCTTTAAGTAACAAATTGGGTCAAAGAAAATTGCACATTATACTAACAAACACTAGCAGAACGGAATAACGCGCTATTTTTAAAGGCCGCTAGACCTTCATCATCAGCGTTCTTGAGTTTGGTCCACTCTATGTGAAGTCAATTAATTGAAACTTCAGCCTTATATACATATTTTTCAGTGCAAATGGAATATGTGGTATGTTTTGATTCTTCGTATTCCGATTTAGTGCAAGTTTCTTGTAATTAAAGCTCAAATTTACCATCTCTAATTTACAGCAGTCATTACATTTTTATATGTTATTTACTTTAAAATAATTTGACGAAATATCGCAAAAATTATTCATACCTACCATTTATTATATAGTATGAACTATTTTTAACTTACCTTTGGATTTATTCCAGAACCCTGTCGTAAAAATGTACCAGTTATAAACCAAAAACTGTTCGATACTGAAAACTGATTTTCTACAATATCTGAATCTTTTAGGCAAGGATGTGGACTATTCCATTCGTATGGTGAAAAGCGAGCCATCACAAATAATGTAAATGAAACTAAAATATAAGCAGCTAAAACATATAGCCATATTTCCATAGCCAATGGGTTCATAAAGGAGAATAGACGTGTGGGCTGGCTAGTAGGCACCTGCAGAGGTAACAATTGTAGGACATGTCAAACTACGCAGACTAGACGATGGTTTTGATTAGATCCAAAAGCGAAAAGTAGCTTTTGATCACAATCATCACCATATGTATCTATGCAAACAGGCAACGAGTATTACATGTGACATTATTACATACCTTAAACAGTATGCCGATTCCTAAATTCATGAAAGGTTTCGTAAAATCTATAACACTTTCTCTGGCATAATTAATCGTCATGGATGCGACCGCTAAATCAGCTCGCTGGAATTACAAAGACAAATGAAAACTTGCATTAGCTTAATATAAGTTTAAGATCGTTATTTTATGAAAATAGTGGTTTTCGTATTTCGTATTAAAATTAATAGCCTTTTTAAAGACACTTCATGTGTTCATGTATACTAGAATAACCCTGCAGAAAATTTGGTACCAATTGATCCAATCGTGCTCGTCCTATCACTTGAGAAAATTGGGGGTGTTACCAAAAGTTGGGAGTAGTGTATGGTGAAAAAAACATATCCTGTAAATGGTTACATATTCACCATTGTCGGATGTATCGTATTGATCTTTTGTCAATTTAATTGGGAATAGGTCTAGTATAGTATATGGCACTGAACTAGTTCGATGTGGTTGGATCCAGAACCTATTAAATAGTATAAACATCGTGTAAATAATACCGCCAAGCCACTCTGGAACCAGCCCAGGAACAATAGTTAGATATTAACCTAAGCTTAACTAGTATATATACTTTTAAAATATTTGTGCTCCGTGGTCAAGTGGATAGTGTGCAAGCCTGTGATGACGGAGGTTGTCGGCTCGAATCCCAAAAAACTATCTGCTAAAAAAATAAAATTGCATTTGTAACAATAAAAAAAAAAAACTATAAGTTTTCATTGTTACAGTTAAGTGTCGGAATAAAATTTTTAAATCATTTATATTATTCTACACCGATTAGGTCCCTATGAGATAGTTCAGTGACAAGTTACATACGAAGGTGCATACGAAGTATCAATTCACCCCCTCCTAGGCCATCGTCATGTAAAAGTGACTGATCCGCTTCACAGGAAGTGTTACAACTTGGACTAGTCCCAATCACTTGGGGACCGATCACGTGACTAGTTTTGTGTCAGTTCCATTTCCAGCAAGGAAAATACATTTAAGTTTTTCACGCTTTATGTTAAAGCAAATTGAAACATAATTTATTGCACTTCTTAAAAAATACAGGACCAATAACACTGGCATATTTAGAGCCATTAATACCGCTTGGCATTGGTTAAAGCTTATTATTACAACTTCACTTTGACATACCAGGTAGGATGAGCTTTCCGTTAACTTATCGCTCACTTTGCATTAAAGCAAAGTTATACATGTGGGGTACTACTTAACGATTTTGAAAACATTTATATCGTTTTAAATGGTTTTCCGCACAGATGTGCACAATCTATATTTTATTGAAATAGGTTTAGTATTTTGGGATCTATATGAGTTTAAATTTGCTACTATTAATTATATGCACACAAAAAACAAATAAAACATGTGTGTGTGTGTTGTAGTACCCCAGTTGACCAAGACATTCGTTATTGATATCGATTTCGAATATATCTCGAACATTTATCGTGTTAAACTATCGAGAGGAACACTCAAAAATAAATCGAAGAAAGTTCACCTGTCCCTCAGTTTTGTCCCAAACAACATTCGATCTCGAGTTTCGCTAGCAATATCAAAAGTGAGGTAGTATCGAACTAATTTCGATATCGCAAAAAGGCAGCAGAAAAGGCAAAAAATATTTTTTATTTTTTAATTTATTTATTTTAATTTCACTTACATTATTTGATTTTTATTAATACCTTATTTCCGTTGCAGGATTTGAACATGGTACCTCCATTCTAACAGTCTAGCACACATTCACTATGCTATCGTAGCAAATTGTTGCACATATGTAAGTATATGTTTATTTTTTTTATTTACAGTGCTGTCATGGTTTGAACTTGGTACAGGCTAGCACACTTCCACTCGTCTAAAGTCACACATTCGATTTTTTTTAGATTTGTGAACAAATATCGAACAATTTTGTTTCGAAATTTATTCGCTTTAGTGAGCATTCGTTTTTATCGAATCTCAGGTCAAGTGGTACTTTCTCTTGCTATTAAATTTTTTTCTTTTATTTGTCATGGTATGAAAGTCATAATACTTAAAGGAAGAGAATTTATGAATTATAATTATGGTTGCATATGGATGTAAGCAAGAATTATAAACTACAATTTTAAAACATTAAAAATGGTACATCATTTTATCAAGTAAACAAATAACAAATTCAATGTGAACGACACGAATATTTTGTCGGCATAACACCCCCTCTAGCAGGTACATTATACAAATTAAGGCCGGGCACAATGAATCTGTCATACGTTAAACTTCGCCTTTTTCAACTAACATTAACGTATGGACGGAGAAGGTTGGCACAATGAGTACTTTGTTGACGCAAGCATTAACACATATTCAATAGGTTGATTCTCCACTTTGTTTATTAAATTGAACCTTTTTATTTATTTCGATTATTTCTTTTGTTTAATTTTATTTTTGTGCCAGAAAACACAAAATCCTAAATCAGAATATACCAAAAAAACCAACCAATATTTGTCAAACTACTCAACGTACGCAAAAAGTTAAAGTTGACCAGTTTTTGTACTTTGCGTTGACGTACACGTACTAAATGTAACAGACCTCATAAGAAACCATGTATTTCAACTTAGCTGTCAGTTGAAAAAGGCGAAGTTCAACGCATAACGGATTCATTGTGCCCCGGCCTTTACAAAAGGAATGTCAAATTTATATACATTAATAAAAAGTATGTGTTTATGTACATGAGTGTGTATTATGAAGTGGTTGTAGTTTCGTGAATTCTCTTCTACAAAAACGCTTAAAAAACCTTAGTTTTTATGTAATAACCAGGGATCGCAAATAACGATTATTTTCCAAATTTAAACTGAAAAAATCACAATAATAGAGAAGTGCTACGTGCACAAGGAATATATCATGATACTCCACGTTACATGGACTACCTATAGACGCAATGATTTTTATTTTTTTGATTTTTATTTATTCCTCAGAAAATAATAGTTATTTCTTGATTTTTATTTATTCCTCAGAAAATAAGTTATTTCTTGATTTTTATTTATCCCTCACAAAATAAGAGTTATTTTGTGACTTTTATTTATTCCTCACAAAATAAGAGTTATTTTTTTACTTTTATTTATTCCTCACAAAATAACAGTTACTTTCTTTTTTGCTCAAAAAATTTTAATTTTTAAAATGAATAAACTAGAAAAAAATCAATTTAATTTAAGATATAAGAGTTTTTTACAGGCTCTGGGGATAAATTTAATTTTAAATCGAATAATATTAATTTTAACGCAAAATTTACGCTTTTAATTTTAAAAATTAAGCAAAAAAATAAAAATCAAAACGTAACTCTTATTTTGTGAGAGATAAATAAAAGTCACAAAATAAGAGTTATTTTGTGAGGAATAAAGCTTAAATTAGACGTGACATAGCCATAACGCCATAACCATAACCAAACCAAAATTCAATTGGTTTCTATGGTGAGAGTTATGGCGTTATGGCGAGTCACATATAATCGAATACAGTGTTGCCCATTAGTTTGGTTCGAACGGCTGCTCTCTATGGCTATGGTTATGTCACGTCTGATTGAGCCTTAACCCTTTCGGGACGGCTTTCGAATTTGAATGTTATAATGTAGTTTGTGTATTCATTGAGTTAATAACGTATCGGAGAAACATTCTGGTAAGGAAATGTAGCGCTCCAATACCGAGGAGGTCCTGGAGGGGCCGGTACACCATTGTACCATTCGTCTTTTTAGGTGGTACAAATGCGTACCAACCGTCTTAAAGAAATGCAAATTTGGTTTATACAAAATAAAAGCAATGTCAGTAAAGTCGAAAATAAAGTAATTCTTTTTATTTGTATGAGATCGTGTACAATCTTAAATAAAAACATCAATTCAAAATGATAAAACTAACATAAAAAATCACTATAAATTCAGGTATGTGCGCTAACGTATAAATCTATGAATGAAAAAGTGCAAAACAGTTTTTGCATAGTGGAACATTGCACTGCGTGCAAATCGTGTATGTTCGAGTTTGTTTTTTTTTTGTCGGGTGCAACGGGTACAACGACGTCTTGTATTTTCCTGAATGGGAAGATGAAGCGATTGTTTGGCCTTAGGTTGAGGACCTGGTCTCTGCGATCTTCGCACGGCTGTAGTTTCTAAACCTTCTTTTATCAATGCCTCGGCTAAGGTCACCAATAATTGCTTGAACGGTATTTTTTTTCTGTTAAGATCATTGTAAATCGTCCAAGTATTAACAGCAGTCATCATGATCAATCGATAAAATACCTTTTTCCACCATTTGTCCGATTTTCTGTCAAAGTCGTAAAGGCCACTCATTTGATCTGCCAGATCAACACCTCCCATTATTTCGCGATAGAACTTTATTGCAGTGGGGCATGTAACTTGAATTCTTTCTCCTGTTTTTAATGTTTTGGACACATTTGTAATATCAGGCTTATGACAGTTAGTAATTACCAAAACCTCCTTTGTGTCTTGCCATCTAATGCACAAGAGGCCTGAAGTAGTGCTCCTGAATTCAGATTCACCTCTTTCCATTTTAAGTTTTGTAAATTCGGGAAAATTTTTTCTGTTTCCCATGATTGTACCAACGGCTGAGAAAGGAACGGTGTTCAACAAATGCACAGATGAAAAAAACCGATCAAAGCCTAGCATTACATCAGCTTCTACAATTGAACTGGCAAGTTTCGTAACCACCCTTTCGCCAAGTGTCCCCAAAGAGGGATCTAGATCCTTTCCACTGTATATGTTGAAGTCATATGTGTACCCGGTAATAGAATCACATCGCAGCCACATTTTTATACCCCTTTTGATAGGCTTGAGTGGCATGTACTGCTTTAGTGTGCTGCGACCTTTGAATTTTGTCATGGATTCGTCTATGCTTTGGTAACAGCTATCTTGTCTACACTTTAGAAAAAAAAATTTTCAAGCATTCCACCAAGTCATCTATGTAGATAGTAAGTTTTGTTACAATTTGGCGGTTTTTCAGGGTTTGCGAAATACATCTTAGATGATATAAAAAGAAAACGATCACGTAAAATTGCTTCATAAATTGATCGATTGCCGAGAGATTTGTGAAGTGACCAATAGTCCTTTATACAGGGAAGACGGTTGTAGGACATAATAAACATGCACCCTATGATGAGTTCTATTTCACCACTATTAGTTGCAGTTATTTGTACATTTTTCTTTTTAGGTTGAGCATTTCGATATATTTGAATACGCTCGTTTGTGCACTGAGCTATATACATGTAAACCGATTTCGGAAAAATTTTATGAAAAATTTCAATAATGCTCGATGTGCGTGGGATGTGTTCGGATATTTTGCAGCTGCGAGTCGTAGGTAAAGTTATCTTTGGAATAAAATCTTGTCCAGGAATATGCCACTCGAAATTAGTATTATCTATTCGATTGTTGGCAGATATATCGGCAACTATATCTTCCATAACATCATCTTCTGCACCGTCATCCGAAGAACTTTCGTCACCAGCACAGTCATCACTCGGGTTGTAATTATCACTACTTGAAGCAGAAAAGTCTTCCAAGCTATCAGTTTCATTATCATCCTCCAGGAACTTTTGAATATCTTCAGGATTCATAATTTCTATATATAAGCTGTGAGAATCAAGAAAACAATTTTAACTACCCAGAGGACTGCTGGTATATGTATGTACCAGCTGTCGGACTGATGGTACATATTTGTACCACCACTACAATTGTTCAAACAAATGGGAATAAAATGTAAAAAGTTCTTACCTGTTCTAAATTATAAGTAAAACTAACTTCCTTTTGTTAAAATTTATTAATTTAATTTGTTATTTACGTCTATTTATTGCAAAATCTTGAAAAAAACGAGAAATAACTGCCACATGCGTCTGACTTTGTCAAGAAAAACCATGAACTGAGCACGAGCTTACAATGCTATTTGAAAAAGTTCCGTTTAAACCAATAACAATCGTTTAGAAAACGGAATGGTACACGTTGAAACCAAATAATGTAAATTCTATAACTTTTAGAGATGTTTAAAGTTTAGTGGTACATATGCGTACCACTCGTACCGAAAGGGTTAAATAAGTCACAAAATAACTCTTATTTTGTGAGGGATAAATAATATAGAGTTGCATGAACAATTCCATCCATGAAACTACTGAAATGTTTGTTTACTAAAGCCCAACTTCGAATAAATATCTTAATACTCAACAAACTGTTGCTTTTATCATACTGTGAGTGAAAACGTTTCGTTTCATACTGTTAACACAAAGATATTGTTCAATGAGGTAGTTTAGACGAGAACAATTTTTAAGCCGCACAATTTTTGTTCTTTTCCAAATTACACGAGACTAATTCATCTGGCACAAAATGTATACGTATCCACAGCTTTGTGTGTGTTAGTGTTTTTCGTATTCATTTAAGACTTGCTGTTTTTTAATTTGTGTGTGTATTGGTTTTATGCTGCTAATGCGGGGTTGTAGCTGGTTGAAAAGTTATGCCAACCGCAAAACCACTCTCTTTGCCTCTCTCACCTACAAACTGGCATGTTATGCCAGCACAATTATGCCCGTGTAAATCAGCGCAATGAGGTAGTTTAGACGAGAACAGTTTTTAAGCCGCACAATTTTTTTTCTTTTCCAAATTACACGAGACTAATTCATCTGGCACAAAATGTATTCGTATACACAGCTGTGTGTGTGTTAGTTTTTTAGTATTCATTTAACATTTGCTTTTTTTTAAGTTGTGTGTGCATTGGTTTTATGCTGCTAATGCGGGGTTGAAGCTGGTTGAAAAGTTATGACAACCGCAAAACCACTCTCTTTGCCTCTCTCACCAACAAACTGACATGTTATGCCAGCACAATTATGCCCGTGTAAATCTGCGCATTCAAACGACTTTTGTTCATGCTGCTTTCTCTCATCTCATCTTTTGTTATTAATTCGCAATAGCAATGTTGCCAATATAGTGAAATCATGGAATTTTTTGTATGGGTCGCACATGTGTAATAGGTTTCACTTTTAAATTAAAGTTATAACTTTTACACATACATACATAACTAAGTACATATGTATATACCAGAGATCTCGCGAGCTCACTCACTGTTTACTATATGATTTTTAGTCTCGAATACTTTTCAGCACTCGCTTTTATTGATTTGTTGCGTTATTCACTCGTTATTCATATACAGCGAGCTTCATGCATGAAAATATACACAATAACTTTTTAACTTGTACTTGCGTTGATTACAGAAAGAAGTAAGAGCGCAGAAAAAAGTAACAACAATAGCACATCCACTCTGAGCAAAGTTTCGTGTTTTTTCTATTTTCGTATTAGGTAACTTCTTTGAAATCAAGAAATAATGGTTAAAAAGTGATTTTTAAAATAAATATTATAACCGTTACGGTCCCTGGTAATAACGCATTGCTGATGGTATGAATGGTAAAGTTTAATGCACAATTGGATGCGGCTTGAAAAACTCTGAGATGATATATTTTTTTAAATGTTGTCTTGGGAGAAAATATGCAAAAAACTACAAAAATAAACATTTTGAGACACGGCCCAGCTCGCGAACGGTCATCTCTAGACCACTCAAATTGTTTGGGAAGTCTCATTAAAACTACCGAACTTTAATCTGGGAGGGATAACAAGAATTTTTTTATGTGAGTGTCTCTAATATACATATATACATATGTATCAGTGTTGCCATTACGATACGAAAGATACATTTTTCGTATCTTTTGATGACTTCAGGTACCATGTATAATCCTGACATTTTTCTTTTGAATCTGTACGTAAAATTGACAGAAATAAAATATTAAACTTTCCGTCTCAGAAAAAGTTTGTTAAAGTTATCAATTTCGTTAACAGTAACAACTAAATGAGTTTTCTAAGTTCTTCTGTCGTCTGCTTATTTTTGTATATGTGTGTTAAAATTAAATTTTAAAAGAAAACAACAACGATCTTTATAGTGTTTTCACACCTAAAGTTAACACCTGTTTTTAAAGTTAAAACCATAAACAGCATTCACACTGCAAGTTTATTAAATTCAGGTTTTAACTCACAGACTATGCTCAAAATAAAATAAATCTCCTGCAGAAATTCGTGTATTTGTTGTTGTATTTTTTCTGCTTTTTATAAGTTATTTGACAAACTGTACAACAACTGTTTTTGTTTGTATGAAAAACTCGGAAATTTTACAATGCGTTGTAAAATGGAAATTATTTTATATTTTGTAAATAAATATTTTAAAATTATGGAACTACTTATACAAAGTGAAGAAGTGCTTGGAAATAAAGTTATTATATATATATATAAAAAAAACGCATAAATACATTATAAGCTAAACGATTTTTATAGGCAGATGTATGTCAGTCATATCGTCTTTTTTCACTTTCCAGAAGATAAATTTTTGGCGTAATTTTTTTTATTATTGTTGCTGCTGCATCAATTTTTAAGTTGAAAATCTCTCTTTGGTATATATTTTTATACACTAACATAAACATTATCAGCTGCTTCCGGCCATTTTAACTTGGCAGCACTGAACTTAGCACAGCGAAAACAAGGTTGCGTTTCATAAAACCAACTTAAAACCAATTCAAAAATAGTTTAAAGTTCAAAAATGGTTTTAAGTAAATTTTAACAAAATCATTTTGTATGGTAAAATCAGGTTTTAACGTTAAAACCAACTGTTATACAAAACCATGTCAGTGTGAAAAAACTATAAACCAATTCTAAAATGGTTTTAAGTTGGTTTCAACAAAAACAATTTGTATGGTAAAACCAGGTTTTAATAGTTGATTTTAACTTTAAAACCAACTTTTATTAAAATCAAGTCAGTGTGAAAACACTAATACGTTTTTCCCATTTTTTCTTAAACAATTCGTGCCAATTTTTTATATACATACATACATATATTTTGACAGCATTTCTCATGAAACGATAAACAGGGTACCAGGCTTTATAAAGTTGAAAAAATGTGAGAGAAAACTGGTAAAATAAGCAAAAAAAAGAAGACAAAAAGCTTTGGGTAATTAAATCTTATTTAATTCAAGTGATTTTGAAAACGTAATAAATCTAACCATGCAACCATAAAGTTCAGGTATTCCTTCAAATGTTTTGATTAAAGCGAAAGTGCTTTTGTTTTCAATGTTTATATTGGAAGTGCAATAAAATAAATGATTTTCTCAGTTTATGTGGACATAGATGTATAAATTGGGCTCAATTAGGCATAGATTTTAACGATTGAACGAATCTGCGTTATTTTAAAGAAATGTATGAAGCTATGCACGAATTACTTGTAAAGGGTGTCCCAACAAGAACGCAAGATTTAAATTTTAAATAAAACACAGATATTTAAAAAAAATCGTGAAACTTTATGATATCGTAAAGTAAACAAAATGAGGTTATGTGTGGAACAACAAATCGGGCAGATGGCCGCCGCGGCTTTGCTGGCATACACGCGATCTTTTAATGAAATTTTCAATGGCCGTTTTGCATAAATGCTGCGGTATTTTATTAATGCAGCGTCCAATTTCCTCTTTTAAGGCTTGAGTCGTCGTCGGCTTATTCGCGTAAACCATCGACATCAAAAAACCCAAAGAAAAAAGTCTAATGGTGTTAAATCGCACGATCTAGGCGGCCAATTCTGGTCTCCAAAACGCGAAATAACACGACCGGGAAATGACTGATGTAGCAATTGAATTATTAATTAATTAAAATCGAAATTTTGTAATTTATGGGCTAAAATTTACATATTAAGGTAATTACTGTCAATGGTGTGAAGTGACGAGGGTTATGGACGGTTTGTACATAGAAAAGGGTAGTTTGATGTCGGCCCGTCGATGTGTGTTTGTTTTAATTTTATGCTTTGATATCCGTTCGCCGATGCGCATAGTTAATTATGTAGGCACGTGGGGCTTGTTTGTACGTAGTATGTTTTTTCGTTTGTTAAGCGGTTGCAGCAGGTTTATGATTTTATATTGTGTGTGCGTGTGTGCATAGTTTAGTTTTTTTTTTTTTGTAATATTCTTTTGTTTGTACGTAGTATATTTTTTCGTTTGTTAAGCGGTTGCGGAAGGGTACTTGAGAAAGAAATTGTGTGGGAATCTATGAATGTTTTTTTTTTGTTGGTTTTATTTAGTTTGATTTTAATTTATTTTTTTCCTATGTTTAAAGAGTTCGAAGACATGAATAAAATATATGGTTTGTGAGATAAGCATGGTTTGATATCCGTTCGTCGATGTACATAGTTAATTATGTAGGTACGAAGGATTTTATGTAGGATTTTGTTTTAATTTTAATTTTGAATTGAATTTTTTGTTTTTTTTTTTTTTGTTTGTTAAGCGGTTGAAGCAGGTTTATGATTTTAGAGTGTAAGTGCGTGTGTGCATAGAGAAAAATGTTGCTTTGGTCTTTTTGCAATATTCTTTTTTTAGCTGGTGGTCATGGAAGATTATTTTAGAAAGAAATTATGTATGCTTGTGGGAAATCTATGAATGTTTTTTGTTGTTGGTTTTATATAGTTTGATTTTTCTATTTCCTATATTTAAAGAGTTTGAAGAGGTAAACGAAATATGTAATTTATGAGCAATGAACTTATTTGAAGGTTGGAAAAATTGAAGTGTAAGATATTTATGATTGTCAAAGGGAATTACAGATGCGTGATCATGGGAGCCAACGTTATGCTCCTACGTGTGTATTTGTGTATGTTTTTACAATAACTTGAGCGTTGGCAGATGGGTAAGTAGTCGTATATGTATATATGCAATGCCGAGTACAAATCTGACATTTTCTTGTGTTCTAATCATTTTTTAAAATGTGTGCAACGCCTTTCACATTATGTTTTTTTTTTTGTTTATATGGAATGCAAATCGGAAATGATAAACGTTACTACTAGGGCACACTGTTGTGATGTCACAAAATATCATAGTGTGCACTCGGCATTACTTTTTTTTTTTTTTTTTGTAATATTCGTTTTTTTTTAGCTGGGGACATGGAAGGGTATTTTAGAAAGTAATTATGTATGCTGGTGAGATATCAATGTTTTGTTTTTGATGTTGTTGTTGTTTGATTTTAATCTTTTTTATGTGTAAAGAGTTTGAAGAAATGAATAAAATATACAATTTATGCGTGTTGTATTTATTCATTCTTTTCACTTCTTTTGTAAAGAAATTGAAGTTTGTGATATTGAGGATTGTCAAAGATTGGTTGTTATTTTCACTGCTTGCTGACATTTGTCTCTGTGTTTTTGTACATACCATATACATATAAATAAATGATTGAACAAAATTTTTTTATAATTTTAATCTACATATTTATTTAAAAAAATATCGTAAATATATGTTGTGACAATGTAAGAATAGAAAAATAAAATATATTTTTTAGTTATTTTCTTGATAAAATAAATATACATTTCTTAAGGCACAAACTCCATAATTGTGATAGCTGCAGTAAAAATATTCCGGATATTTAAGTTGTATTTGCTTAAAGTTGATGCAGCCAATATCCTCGATGTTGAAAACTCTAATTTGAAGTAGTTTTTCAAACCATTTCTTCTTTTCCACACCCTTAACATAGATTGAATAATGTTTTAAATTGGATTTTAAAAATTTTACAACACTCTTAAATGATATTGATCCGTCATTCCAATTCAGATGATGAAAGTTTCTTGTTAGCCAATTCGCTTCTCTTTGTTTTGCTATTGATAATCTTTTGAAGTTAAACGGTGGTTTAATAATAAAATTCATGTGCTCCTTATTGTTAAAAACAATTGCTATTTCTTTTGCAATGAAGATGTTTGAATTAGATTTAAATCATTGCATATCGATGAAAACTTTATCCCCAATCATCTTATTTTATTATTTTTTATTTACATTATCTTACGAACTTGACCTTTTAAGGGTATGTATTCTATTATGCGGTCGTGGATGAGTATGCAAAAAGCTGATGTATCGGTAGGTATATTGGAGTCTGTTTCAATTTCAATTTTTGTATCAACAGGACCGTTAGAGAGGGCTTCGTTTTGGTGACTGACATCTACTACCACTATCGGCACACTATTTTTAAATTCTTGAGCAGTTAGAATCAGTTGTGATTCTCTCATGTAGTAGCTTTGTTGAAACCGTAGATACATATCATATAGAATGGCATACCGATCATTTTTAAATTTTATATTTAGATCATCATATGGGTACGATTCGGAATTTAAATGTACTTTTAAATTGTTTAAATTACAATGAACAAACTTATTTTCTTGTTGAAAAGCAATCAACACAAAACGGGGTCGTTCTCTATTTGCAGCCAATTTAACATTCCATATATAGCTAGTTCCTGTATTTAGTTGAGGATTAATGTGACAATCCCAACTGCGAAATGCCATTGGTATAGAAGCACCACTGTTAATAATTTTAATCATATTCAATTTGCTCAGATCGGATAATTGTACATGCGGAATTCTCCATGAGATGTTTGAGATACTAATTTTTGGTTTGTCAGTAGCAACAGTTGAGTATACGAGTTTTTCATTGTTCTTACTACGTAAGAGAACCAATTCATGTTTACCGCTGAGTATAATTTTATTATAGTCTTCAGCGAAACCTAAAAATAGTTTCAGTGGTACATAGAAATTAAAGTGTCCATTTGAAATATCCAAATCATCGAGTTTGTTCCATCCTGGATTGTACAAGCCAACACTTTCTGTTGGTGATAAGGAAACAAAATTTTTTAGGCTGCTTGTAATCGCTAAATGTCTTGTATGATCAATTTATATGCCATTAAGTTCATATCGAATTTCGTCAAAGAGATGTGCCACAAAGTTATTTTTTAATTTTAGATTTAAAAACGAAGATATTTTGCTGTCATTATCATCTACAATGCTTCCCTCAACATATATGTAGCTTTCGCTGGGTAGCACATATAAGTCTTGATTTTGTATTGAAATTCGAATCTCATCGTTATTGTTGAAGGATTGTAGGTATGGTGTATATGTGTGATAGTCCTTTTTAATTATACTCTCGTCTGATTGAGGTTTTTCTAGAACATCTAGTATGTAACTAATTTCTTTGTCAACTTTAAATTGAGAGACTTCAAAAATTTTTTATTTTCTTGCGTCAAATGTTTTTTGTGTAATGATCGCTTTAATTGTGGTTTGGTTTGCAATAGTGTTTTATGAGTGTATCCAATTTTATCCTTAGATTGCTTGACGTTGTATATTATCATTATTTGCTAGATCTCAAATGTATTCTTGTTGTAATTTCCTCTCCTCGGAAATTAATTAAATCACCGTTCTGATCAACTATGCGTAGAGTAAGAGAACTTATCTCTCGGCAGTTAACTGGCAAATAGATAAGATTTCGAGGAATCTCAACAATTTTATACCCTGGGGGGACATTGATCGCAAATTCATGTAATGTGTGTGCTTGTGAGTTATTCGTATATGTGTTAACCACTATACTACATTCAACACGCAAGATATTCACGATGAAAATATTGACTGGTAGATCTGAGTAATGGTCTTGGTTAGGAGCTAGAATTTTCTTATTGAATCCAAAAAGTTTTCCAATTGTATTATCTTTGTTAAAGTATATGGGATCCTTAGAGCTATTAACTCTTACTTGCATTGTATTGTTATTAGCTTCTATATCAATTTTATTTTCCGGACAATACTGCTTATAGTTATGTTTAATATAATCAATTATATCATTCAATTCATAAGATCCTATTGGTATTTTAATTACATGTTCACCAATATGAAATATATTGTTATAATCATCTACATTAGGAATGCTATTATATGAATGAAAATCAGTTAGAGCACGTTTCATATTCACCATCCAAACGAATAGGAGGAAAGTAATTAGCAGATAACTCAGATGAGTTTGAGCTAAGAGTAAGTGTTATTGACATTATGATTGTCTGATTACAAATAAGTGAAATTAAACAACACAGCACTTTGTATAAAAAGGAAGTTTATATTTTATTTAAATATATTAGATACAAATATAGACTTATATATACACTTAACTACAATATTTAATTTTTATTGATCCAAGAATTATGTTGATTGGTAAATCCTAACCATTTAACATATGCCTTCTCGCCTTTAGTTTTAAGAACTTTTTCAACTAGATATGTATTTGGATATCTGGTTTTTGAAAGTTCTTCACCATAGAATCCACCTTTAATAGGGTTACCACGATAGTCTTCTAATATGTATGTAGCTGGATGTGTGTTTTGAACTCTTTTAATCGTAAAAATTTCTGTGGTCCAATTTGGTGTATATCCTTTTTCAAAAACATGTTTATATTTACTTATGCGCACATGATCTCCCACATTGAACTTTGATAATTTGAATAGTTTTAAGCGGTTATATACCGTGTTTAATAATTTTTTCTCATTTTTATAGTTAACTTGAATCGGTGGCATTTTGATGGTGCGATGAATTTTTTTATTATATGTATTAATCAAGTGTTTGTAAATGTCGAGCCAGTTATAAGATCCATTAAAGCTAAACTCTTTCCACATCATTCCTTTTAATGTTCTGTTAAATCGTTCTACTATTGATGCTTTCATTCTGCTATATGTTGAGTAGTGATTAATGTTGTATTTATTCATCAATTTTCCAAAGTGTTTATTGAAAAACTCTTTACCATCGTCTGTGTGCAAGTTTTTTGGTATTCGTCCCAGTTGAAAAATATTCTGCATAGCCTGGGTTGTTTCCAATGTAGTCTTTCTTTTCAAGGGTACTGCCCAAGCAAATTTTGAAAATGTATCAATTACAGTCAGCAAAAATCGATAATCTCTATTGTCTGTAGAATAGTTCC
Source organism: Tachina grossa (assembly GCA_949987645.1). Lineage (NCBI taxonomy): Eukaryota > Metazoa > Arthropoda > Insecta > Diptera > Tachinidae > Tachina > Tachina grossa. Next base: position 1,465,265 of record OX465279.1, on the reverse strand, counting down.
CCATTTCAACTAAATCAGCTTGCCAAAGATCATCTTTTCCTTTCATAACAACTCTTCGACGTGGAAAATGTTTTCGTGCTTGCTTATGTAGTTCATTTATCAAATTTCTTTTTGAAGTCATTATTTAACGTATTTAGAATTTGATGGGATATGTTGAGTTCAGAGTGAGTTCATTTAAGTACTGTCGACCATCATATTTCTTACATACCCATAAATTAACTCATTTATCTTTTTAATTTCTTTTTCAAAAAATAGTTTCATACTTAAAATTTTTTCCTGAATTTCATTGAGTTTTTGACTTAAGATCATGTTGATTTCATCTCGAACCTCTTGAATTTGACTTTCCAGAAGCAATTTTTTAACAACATCGTTTTCCTCCAAAGCTTTTGCCACATTTTTGATTCTTTTGTTTCGAACGTCAATGTTATTAGTTTTATCCATAACGAAGCCCAGCAGCTTAGGAACATTTTTCACAAAAACAGTACCACTTGTATCATTAAGATAGTGCCCGAACTTATCAATGGACATGATTTATGCAGATAAATATTATTCTATGTTTGTATATATAGTTAGGTTTGTATGTGTTTAGTTGCATCAAACCCTCACCCTTGTAAGGACTTTTTATTTTATGTAATGATGATGAAGTTGATGAGTTCTTTTCACTTTCTTTCTTAAACAATTTACTGATAATATGCTTATATTTATATGCTCTCGTTCCTTTGATTTGTCCATCAGGTCTATAATCTCTTTTGTATGCATTTGTGCTCACTAAAATTTTCTTATATATATCTAATTCATGTTTATCATAATATTTAGGTGTTTTGTGAAACAGTAAAGAAAATAAACCTGGTGTAAAAGCCCATATTTGATTTCCAATCACTATTTTATCTTCAGTAAGTTTAATACTACTATTGCCAAACTTCGATTCATTATTAAAACCTTTATGTGGACCGTATAGAGTATCTAATTCGTTTCTGCTTTCCAAGAGTGCTAGGTCAGTATAACTCTTATTATTATCTGAATTGTCTAGAGTTTCCGATTGAGAATAAAAATCATCGTTGTCATCATCATCATCATCATCAGTATCAACATTATCAACCTTGTTTCCGTTTCGATTACTAAGTGAGATATTTTTATTGCATAACGTTTCTTCAACAAGTTTCTTTGGAGTACTTGTCTCTAACTTAACTGATTGTTCGTTGAATGGAAAATTTGAATTTTTATAAACTTTCGTTTTAAATTCATCTCTTTCTGATTTAATACTTTTTTATTATTTTTAGAACTGTTCACAAATTCTGTTAATGGTTCTTTTATTGGTTTAAATGTGTCTTTGAATTGCTCATGTGTATCTGCTTCATCAACTTTTATACTACGAAATTTTTTCTTTAAAACATTTCTTGTCTTTATTAGCTCTTTTAAAACTTTTTCATCCATTTTCAACTATTAGACACCAGATCAGGTATCAGCTATCAGATCAGGTATCACTTATCAGATCAGGTATTAGATCAGCTATCAGATCAGCTATCAGATCAGGTATCAGGTATCAGATCAGCTTTCCGATCAGGTATCACTTATCAGAGCAGGTATCAGATCAGGTATAAGATCAGCTATCAGATCAGCTATCAGATCAGGTATCAGGTATCAGATCAGCTATCCGATCAGGTATCACTTATCAGATCAGGTATCAGATCAGGTATTGGGGTATCAGATCAGGTATCAGCTATTAGATCAGGTAACAGATCAGCTTTCAGATCAGGTATGGTAAATACTTTAGGAAATAAGTAGATGTACTATGCGCAAGGCCAAATTAAGTACTAATGTTTTACTTTTATGTAGAGTAATTTATATCGACCATATTATATCGACTATAGCGACCATTGTTTAAGTCATTATCTTTGCTTATCATCAAAAATCCATATTTATCCTTCCAACACTCTCGACAAATTTCATGAAACTTTTCATAGCTCATATCGCTGGCAACATGATCACTATAAACGTGCTTCATGTTTGTCTCATCTTGTTTAAACATTATAATCACATTTGCATTGTCTCTTATTAAGTGCTTGGGGATTCTCGTATAAGTTTGGTACAAGTAGAATGAATCAACATCCTTATGTCGTCCCATGCAAAAATATGCTCGTATATTATTTTGCTTCTCGCATGCAACATCATCAAAGATCATAATATAATTAGTTTTCGCTTCGTCAGGAGGAATAACTTTTTCATTATCTGTAAATGTGTAGTATCCCATCCCTTTAATTGGTGAAATTAATCGCTTTAAGTATTCATATTTTGGTTGATAAAGGGATTTTGAGTATAAATAGATGTTTTCAAACTTGAGTCCATTAGGACTTTCTAGCAAGCTAATCATAACATTAGTCTTTCCACAATTTGATGGCCCAACTATTAGAGCACGAATAGAATTTGGTAAGAGAGAGCTATGTTTTATTTTAGATCTGATTTTCGTTGAAGCATCAATATTGCGAATCACAATATTTTTATGTTGTTTTACTAATTGCATTCTTATAACTAATTGCATTTCATAAATGTTACTTTTATTATAGAAGAAAAAATAAAATAAGATGCTTATACATTATAACAAAACGTTTAGTTATAAAAAACCAGCCGTTGGAAAAGGTTTAGTGAATAAAGTAATTAACTCTCTGCCTGTTGAATTACACCTTCCTGGATATCAGTTTTGTGGACCCGGAACAAAATTACAAAAACGTTTAGCTCGCGGTGACAAAGGAATAAATTTATTAGACGCTGCATGTAAAAATCACGATATTGCTTATTCCAAAACAAATGATTTAAATAGTCGACATCAAGCTGATAAAATTCTTGAAAATAAAGCTTGGGAACGAGTTCTTGCAAAAGATAGCAGTCTTGCAGAAAAATTGTTTGCGTATATGGTTACTAACGCAATGAAAGCCAAAAGAAAACTTGGTATGGGATTAAAGAAGGTTGCAAAAAAAAGTGAACAAAATGGAAAAAAGCTGTTCAGTACATCAATTAAAAATGCAACAAAAGTACTGAAGAAGGAAAAACCTCTAGACATTAACTCTGCCATTAGGATTGCACGTAAGGTTATCAACAAGTCGTTAAGGGGAAAGAAATCGCAAGTTATAATACCTCGCATAATTAATGTTCCAAAGATTGGTGGCTTCTTACCTTTGGTACCTATTCTTACTGCTCTGAGTGCAATAGGTAGTCTTTCTACTGGCGGAGCAGCTATAGCAAAAGCAATAAATGCTGCAAAGAATGCTAAGCAACAACTTGATGAAGCAACTAGACATAATAAAACAATGGAAGCAGTAGCAATGGGGAAAGGTTTTTACCTTAAACCGTATAAGGATATGGATTGGTTTGTCAAGAAAAACAAAAACCAAATTTTTCGTAAAGCTGCCCAATAAACCTCTATCTGATGTTGATCTGAGAAACTTTTCAACAAACATTCCATACTTTAGAGGAGTTTTTATGTTGGATACACTACCAAAACGATCGAGAAAAAGAGAATGCGGAATCATTAATTTGGATTTATCAAGACTGTCTCCTTGCTTACATATGCAATATATCCCGGATGCCAGTTCTATTATGTCATCATCCGATAGCGTGTTGTACCGATTTGGTAAAAACATTATGTTGTTTTCTAGTTCAATTTGAATTGTGGTGCCGTATTTACTCGTCACACGCTTAGCGTTTTTAACTGCATACTTAGTTGAGTCCTGGAGCTCTTTTATATGTATTAATTTTTTTTTATTCAATGTGTTGAATTTCGTGATCAAATCTGGAGGATTCATTATTACAATATTAATTAATTAAATTTAATTTTTATATGTATTTTTTTTTTCTTCTCTGACAGATAGCTCAATCTGCTTTTTGTAAACTGATGTATTAAATATTTCTACCAATCTTTAAATAGGTAAAAAATAGTTCTTAAAAGAAAGATCAGTATCGTAGCTATCTCTTTTTCTCATATTGTAATTATATTTTACGTAAATTTTTTGTTTTGTCACTGATAGAATTGTAGTGAAAGAGATAGTTACATATTTTGACGTTCTAAGGCGTAACTGAAACAAAAAATTTCAAAACAAAAGATCATAGAGATAGTTATATTCATGTGCTAAAGTGTAACTGAAAAAAAAACAAAACAAAAGATTAGAGAGATAGTTATATTAATGTGCTAAAGTGTAACTGAAACAAAAAAAATTTCAAAAGAACTCACAATTTTTTGTAAAATTTTAATTTCACAAGAACATTTTACTATAAATAAGAATGTAAACCTTTCAAGAGTACTAATATAAAAATAGCATTCAAGAAAAAAGTATTCTTTAAAAAAAGAAAATTAAAATAAAAATTAAAAAAATGAGTCAAGTACGTGAGCGGTTATTTGAATTCCTCCATTCCTTTGAGGACTTATTACTATATGAGCATAAGGAAAGCATAAATTTTTTTATTTCAATGCTGACGGAAATTGAGGACTATGGAATTATAGAGCAGGAGGACTCTGATAGTGGACATTTTGCCAGCTGCCCCTGGTATAGTGAAGGATGTGAAGAAGGCCCAGACACATGTCGGTGTACCATGTTTCACATTAGGAAAAAAAAAATAATTTTTAAAATTATAGATACTTATAAAAATTTGATTCAAAAAATTAATGAATAAATATAAAATATATATGTATGTGTGTGTATGCTTTTGATTTCTTATTTATTTTAATATAAATATGTATATATAGAGATTAATAGAGCGAAAGAACTATTAGTTTAAATATTATTTTCATTGAGGATGGATAAACGTACTTTAAAAAATATATTTCACAACAATCAAGAACGAAACCCTCAAATATATGATTTGGTTTTTGAGTTTGAATACTTGCTCAATTAGAAATTAAAGATTGCATGTGGATTTTCTACAGCTTTTGGTTTTAAGCCAATGATATGGTTGAATTATAAAAATAAGCAATACATTGGACTGGATCGAGAAGAGTGGTTACATCTCATGTGCTATAAGGAGTATATTCATGATATGCTTAATCGTCGGGATTTTTTAAACTCTATAAATATAATTGATAATGAAAGTGAGAGAGATGTTGAATATAAGTTTAAATATAAAAGAGGTGTTTGTTTTTTAGTTATCATACAAGGAAACTTTAAAATAAAAATTGATTCTGACACTTGGAGATCACTAACTCAAATTCGAGTATTTTTTACATCAATTTTATGTTGGAACAACATTCTAAGAAAACAAATCCTTCATTTCTATCATGAATATTATATACCAACTTGCTCCGCTTTAAACAAAACAAAACTTCAAATCAATGAAATACAAGGAATACACGAAAGGGATGTAAAGATTGAATTAAAACGACTTTGTTATGAGATTGGAGAAAAAATGCAACACAAGATTGTAACAGATGTGAAAATTCATAAATTTTATTTAAGGATGGATAATAAATAAAAAACTGTACACAAAAAATATTTGTTTTTAATGCTTTTTTATTTTCATATTAGTGTGTGTTTTATTTAAAAAACTAATCTGCAAATAATATATACAATTTTGGAAATCAAATTATGTAGAGAAACATAACATAGGAAATGTTTTCTTTTTTTCTTTTTGTTATCTTAATAACTAGACAATATTTCTTAAATAAAAATAATAATTTACAATAGACACAAAGATTTTTACTTAAAACTAAATAATTATAATTAGAGAAATAAATTACAGAAGCTTTAATTTGTATACATATTTTACTCATCTTCTTGAAGTTTTTCTATTTCTAATGTTATTAGAATCAATCATTCAATTTCAATATGATGCCATGCATATGTGTTTATACCATCACTTTTGACTTTTCTCTTGTCATCTTGATAACTTAATATTACTTTATATATTTGCATAGTATATAATTCATGCAACTTAGACTTAAAAGTTAGCATATTATCATAAACATTTGACCTGTTAAATAAACAATCTCTATACGAACTTAGTCTATACTTATATAAAACACATTTTTTTACTCCTTTAGATTTTTTAATTTCATTTCCATTTTGTACAGTAAAGGAGTACATTCTAGACCGTAGTCCCACGAATTCTTCCATAATCTTCCCACAATTCTCATCTTTCATCATACCCAGAACTTTTTTGTTTACGAGAGGAATCCCGTAATCATTTGTTTCTGGATAGTCAGAAGTGTCAAATTCATGTTCTATATCATTTTTAATGTCTGCGTAAAAGTCTTCAGTTTGTATTGTGTATATGAATGAGTCAGTATCCATGTAATTTAATTTCAATTTTGACTTGAATTTAGGTTGCATGTATCTAATATAATGAAAATTATACATCTTCCATTTAGAAAGTTCCAGCACACAAAATCCTAAATATATGGGCTTATTGTAACATGTCTTCACTCGATTCATTTGAATCCCTACCATATCTTCTGAAAATATTGCTAAGCTATGAAAATTTGATTTAGATATCCAATTTTGAGCACCCAAGCGGTTTCGGTTTAATGTAGTCCAACTGGTAACAATCCTCACATCTTTCCTTTTGTCCACATTCTCCATGGTTTTCCCATATACTGCGTTGTTGAGCAATTTGAAAATTTTTTTTCAAAGCTATTTCTAGCTTCTGCTCTGTACTTAGTATTAAGATCTATATAATCATTCAACCATGAAGACTGCTTAAAAGTTAGAACTCTATGTATTTTTTTCAAAATAAAACCGTTTTCTAGACATTGTTTAAGTACTCTGTAATGAATTATATAAGAACGTTTTGGCGAAAAATCAGTTATTAGTTTTTTATATTTTGATGCTCCAATTTCCTTGTTTTCGGCACAAAAAGGAAGATCATTATGCATGTTATGTAAATAAGAAGGATATTCTAAATCAACCTCATATACATAACCATCATTTGAATTATCATCTATTAACTGCGGATTAATATTTAGTTCTCCGCTTTTTAACCATCTGAATCCTCCATAAGGAAGATGTTCAGACATGGCCCAACCATAAAGATTGTTTGCATCTAAATACATAAGAAATTCGGAAGGTTTATTTTTATCAAAAGTGTCTAAATACTTATTATTTGCCTTGGAGTATATTTTACAACATTGGACAATTCCACCTCGTATCCCTCTTTTAAAGAAATTGTACATGTCGATATCGGTTATTAGCTCTAATTCAATGTTTGTATGCTTAAGCATAGCATCATAAGATAGCCCTGGAGCAGTATAGTATTGACAGGGGTCCAAGCTATAAATTTTTTTACAGACATTTCTAAAATTTTCAAAAATATCCGTTAGGAGAAGTACATCTGTTTTCAAATACAATTCCATATAATCTTTCAAAGTTTTGCAGTTAAAAATTGTCCAGACTTCATTCGCATGCGCATAGTCTTCAATAGAACATTCTTTGTTATTAAGTTTATTAAAGAAATTTTTTCTAGATGGAAGTTGTGTTTCATTAAGTTTTTCAAAAGAATCAAGATAATCATAGGGAAAAACTCCTTTCCTCCTTATGAGATTAAATTCTTGGCTTGTTTGAAATTGTGCTCTAATAGTATGAAAATCGTTGACGGTAAGATTATTTGCCAACGATTCCAAACTATCGGCCATAAAACGCATTGTATCAAGAAACCTAAGTTCAAGATCTGTACCATCACTCATAGTAATAAATTTAGATAGAGATATATATAACTCTTTATTTAACGGAAGGACTTTTATATTTGTCGCAACCTTACTTAATTCTTTCACAAAAAGATGAGAATCATAGGATGAATAGTTATGAAAATAAATTGGAATAAACTTGGGTACTTGATAACTTAGGTTGCATCTGTTATGCGCAGCACCTCGATATTTACCGCTTATATGACAATGATCTCTCACACGATCATTATTTAAGTATTGTCCACATATGTGACAATTTATCGCATTGTAATATGTTACATTTTCTTCATCTGTCAAGTTATCCATTTCAATTGTTTTTGTGAGATAATTGTTATATATATCTTGACAATCTTGATTCAAAAATGTAACAAATTTTTCAGAAGCATCTTTACCCGTATAAATTCTCAGCTTATCCAATTTATTGTCATGCTTACACTTAATAAAATAACTGAATGCGCAGGGTACATGTGACTGATTTAATTTAGTTTTACTACTTACATTAAAGTCTATCTGTTGCAAAACGCATTCAAAATCGGCGTCTACAACAAAAGGGACGTCAATTTTTCTATGGTGGCTTTTGAACCGCAGTATGGAGTCTTCTGCCTTTGGCATTGTGGTAACTATTTTACCACATTCCATTTTATGTTTTTCCATAATATTTTTTAGATGGGTGTATTGCAGACAGCTGTTGCAAAATAAGAGTCGTTCACAATGTGTCGTTGTTTGCCTTTTTAGTAGTCTGTAAGACATCAAACACGCGTATTGTATTATTTAATTTTAAATACTTTCCAATATATTACTTACTTTGAAATATCTTTTATGAAAATATAGTGACGCCCATCCACGTTTTACAATAGCAATAAGTTAACATGCTTGGTTTTCTCATTTTGGTTTATATAAAATGGTCCAATTAGCTCATCACTCTCGTCGTCATATCCAAATACATTCACACTAACATCATTCCGCCTTTCAAATTCCTTAATATATTTTAGTGACATCGGAAATGTCAAATTTGAAAAATCAATTGTAGTTCCATCTTGAAGCGAAATTATATTAGCACTAATATCTTCAATGTTATATGAAGAGCATCGATTCGGAAAATTGATAGCCGAGGTACTCATTGCCGCAATTAAGGCCCACTTAAAACAGTAATTATCACTATTTTCAATGTTAATGCAAGCACCACGACTAGCAAGCTTCTGCGGGGTGCTAATCCAATGAGCTCATTTTACTAAAGAAGATTTATTAATATTTAGTTCAGCTCGAACTATGCGAACAAGAGTCCATCCGGAATCTTTTTCCTGAAACTCAGACATTTTATTTTGAATTTCTCTGACCTGCTTACAGAAAAATTCGTTCACGTCATCTGCTCTAGTCTACAAGCTCATTTTTGCTGTATGTACTATTATAATTATTTCTAATTCTTCGCCCACAATTTTTAGATATTCTGCAACTATGCTAATATTAAATTTCAATATAGTATGTTGCTTCAAATGGTATTCAAGCCTCTCTATAAAAGTCGATTCATTTTCGACAACAAAACCTTCAAAGAGAAGTTGATCCTTTTTATTTTGTATTCCATAAGAAATAATATTGTTTTTAAATGCTTTTCTGATCTCATAATATTTCATACACTCTCCATCAATGTTGATATTATTTGTTGAGCTACTTCCAAAATCCTGTAAACCTTGCTGTTGTTGTTGTTGTTGTTGAGGGTGATGTTGTAGTGTTTGGTGTTGGTCAGTATTTGGATACCAATGTATTGGAGTAGGAAGTTGCTGCAAATTTGGGTACCATTGCATGGGAGTATCACTTTGCTGCCAATACATTTGTAGTTGTGGTTGTTGTTGTTCTTGATGAGGATATTGCTGATGAGCATATTGCTGATGAGGATATTGCTGATGAGGATATTGCTGATAAGTATATTGTTGATGACGATATTGATGTTGTTGTTGTTGAAGACATTGTAGTTCTTGTTGTTGTTGTTGTTGTTCTTGATAAGGATATTGTTGATAAGGATATTGATATTGTTGAGGATAAGTGAATTCTGTGTTATTCAGTGGTAGTGGTCGTTCTTGATTTACGACCACTTGATCCTCTACACCATGATTTTGGATGTGACCCAAAAAGCATTTTTTGTATTTATATACCTTTTTACACACATTGCACTCATAAACTAAAGAATTCATTTTATTTAGTTTATACAATATTTACTATATATTTTTAATATTATTATTATTTTTAATATTTTTTATTCAAAAGTCACTTTGATTATTTACGTATTAAAAGCGAAATTATTGAGGATTTGACACTTGTACAGACAATGCTTTACTTGCAGCTAGAATAGAAAACTTCTCAATTTATACGAGTTACGATTAAGTCATATGCACAATGTAAAATCAATAGACAGAGACAAATGTCAGCAAGCAGTGAAAATAACAACCAATCTTTGACAATCCTCAATATCACAAACTTCAATTTCTTTACAAAAGAAGTGAAAAGAATGAATAAATACAACACGCATAAATTGTATATTTTATTCATTTCTTCAAACTCTTTACACATAAAAAAAATTAAAATCAAACAACAACAACAACAAAAACAAAACATTGATATCTCACCAGCATACATAATTACTTTCTAAAATACCCTTCCATGTCCCCAGCTAAAAAAAACGAGTATTACAAACAAACAAAAAGTAATGCCGAGTGCACACTATGATATTTTGTGACATCACAACAGTGTGCCCTAGTGGTAACGTTTATCATTTCCGATTTGCATTCCATATAAACAAAAAAAAAACATAATGTGAAAGGCGTTGCACACATTTTAAAAAATGATTAGAACACAAGAAAATGTCAGATTTGTACTCGGCATTGCATATATACATATACGACTACTTACCCATCTGCCAACGCTCAAGTTATTGTAAAAACATACACAAATACACACGTAGGAGCATAACGTTGGCTCCCATGATCACGCATCTGTAATTCCCTTTGACAATCATAAATATCTTACACTTCAATTTTTCCAACCTTCAAATAAGTTCATTGCTCATAAATTACATATTTCGTTTACCTCTTCAAACTCTTTAAATATAGGAAATAGAAAAATCAAACTAAATAAAACCAACAATAAAAAACATTCATAGATTTCCCACAAGCATACATAATTTCTTTCTAAAATAATCTTCCATGACCACCAGCTAAAAAAAGAATATTGCAAAAAGACCAAAGCAATATTTTTCTCTATGCACACACGCACTTACACTCTAAAATCATAAACCTGCTTCAACCGCTTAACAAACAAAAAAAAACAAAAAATTCAATTCAAAATTAAAATTAAAACAAAATCCTACATAAAATCCTTCGTACCTACATAATTAACTATGTACATCGACGAACGGATATCAAACCATGCTTATCTCACAAAACCATATATTTTATTCATGTCTTCGAACTCTTTAAATAAAACCAACAAAAAAAAACATTCATAGATTCCCACACAATTTCTTTTTCAAGTACCCTTCCGCAACCGCTTAACAAACGAAAAAATATACTACGTACAAACAAAAGAATATTACAAAAAAAAAAAAAACTAAACTATGCACACACGCACACACAATATAAAATCATAAACCTGCTGCAACCGCTTAACAAACGAAAAAACATACTACGTACAAACAAGCCCCACGTGCCTACATAATTAACTATGCGCATCGGCGAACGGATATCAAACCATAAAATTAAAACAAACACACATCGACGGGCCGACATCAAACTACCCTTTTCTATGTACAAACCGTCCATAACCCCCGTCACTTCACACCATTGACAGTAATTACCTTAATATGTAAATTTTAGCCCATAAATTACAAAATTTCGATTTTAATTACCCAAATTTGACAATTTTAATTGCTGGGGCTCATACATTCTACTACTACTCATTTCTTCAATTCTAGGCACGAAAAAACTGGTTATCATTTCACGATACCGAACACCATTGACTGTTTGCGCTTGACCTGCGTTTGAGCGACATCATCACGTACAGCTGCGACATTTTCGGTCGATCGACCTAGTTTCGGCAAATTTATCCATTAATGTCTTTACAGTTGACTCTTTTGGAGCATTATTGTGACCCCAAATTGATCGCGAATTTGCGAACTGTAGCCGCAAAACTTTCACCATTTTGGTAAAACAATTTCACAATGAGAATGCGTTGTTCATTCGTGTAGCGCTCCATTTTTACTAACCTCGTGCCTTCTACTAGCAAACAATACCAATTGTTCAAATGTCAAACAATGACACTTCGAATGGCGCCAAATTTAAATCTTGCGTTTTTGTTGGGACACCCTTTAGTAATAGCCTCACGCGTTGAGTTTACCAACAATAACCTCTTAGCGACTTCTGCTAACACGTTTATTGTTGTTGTTGTCATTGTTTTTTTGTATATGCAAATGCCGTGATTTCATCTGCGTGCTCATGGTTGTATTTATATATATATGTACATATAATAATTATTTTAAAAAAAAACGTATTTAACATTAGCTAATTTTTATATGCTTGTTCAATCGTCGGTTGGTTATTGGTTTGCTGCAGACATAATGTATTTTGAATATACTGTGCCGCAAACCAATAACCAACCGACGAAATGATTTATTTTTGTATAATTCGTATTCGAAGTCCGTCAATGACAAGCAATTCATCAGGAGCGTGCGCGAATAAAAAAATCATGAATTGTCGATTGTTTTGTTGGTACAGCACCGTTTATATTCATTTCGTTGCTTCTTTGGTATTTCTTATACAAAAAAACGATCATTAACAACAATTAATTAATAATCACTTTGTATGAGGGGTACCCGACTCCCACCTCCTCTACCGCCAAGATTTTGTACTCTGTTCTAAAAGTTATCCACATCAAATTTAGTGACCATTACCATTATAGTTGTGGATATATGAATTAATCCGTGAAAAAGGGGTTTGTCCCCACTAAGCGACCATGCTTGAAGCAAAAGCAAAATTTTTTGATTTTTCACACATGCATGCCAACAAGACAAAAATATATAGATAATGTGCTTAAAGCAGCAGGTTTTATACACTGACCTGTCAAATTCTATATGTCAAAAGTTTTTATCTGTAGTTTGACAAGTGGGTTGCACTTAGCTTATGGTTATGTAAGATTATATTAATTTCCCGTGCAATGTATGAACGTGTATGCTGAGATATTCACGCACACGTCCACGATACTTGTATCATGTGATTTTGATCGTGAGTACTGATTTTTCGTGCAGCATAAAATGTAAACATTAAACAGCTGATCCAGGTTTTACTCTCTTCCGCATTTGCCTATTATTCCCCGGCTATTTAGAATAGGAGGATTTTTGCTGGGAAAGAATTATAGAGAAGAGAAAAAATTCCCCGGGAAACTTCATAATTGGGCAGATAGTTTTGATAATGATAGCTACAGCTATTTGGTTCAAAACACCTGGTTATGCATTATGTACAATACTATGAGGTGATTTATAAACAACTGACGCCATATATAATATATATATATAAACATATATTGTAAAATCACTACATGAAGGTGAGAAAAAATAAATCCGCTTATCAGGAAAAAAAATGTGAACACTTTGTTCACGTAAAAGATTATTTTTGTCTATGCAAAATACCAATTTGAAATGAACCAATGTGGTATATAAAATAAATCAAATTTCAAATAAATGTACATATCTCGTTACAGAAAATGTAAGCCGTCGTATCTAATATTTTTAAAATTTTATAGTAAAATATAAAATCCTTTTTTTCAAATCAACATACTAGTGATCGGGGAATTATCATTATATAATAACATCGTTAGTTGTTGGCAGAAGAGTTTGAAATTGTGCAAGGAAATGTAGTTTTGATTTATCAGAGAATTATCGAGAACGCAAACTGCGATACATATTTTGTGGAAATTTCAGATATTCTCACAATAAATAACAATAATTTTAATGTTACAAAAATGCTACAGTTTCTTTTTAACTCCTTTAACCTTCAAAATTTTAGATATGGCAGATTACATTTCTGTAACGTTAAAGATTTGGATTTTAAAAAATTGTCTTACTCTTTCCATTAATTCACGGACAATACCGTTCCAAGTTTGTGTTTCTGGATTATACACACCGTACATGTTATCGGGAACCACTTCAATTTTATAGTGGAACCCTACTTGAGCCGCTATTGCTTTCAGAAGATCAATACAAAATCCTTCAAATCGAGCATTACCAGTTAAATTTGAGTCTTCTTTAACCATAACATATGGCTTTTCCTATAATAGTGGAGAAGATATACATATAAATGTGATTAATTTACAAATTAAACTGTCCATAAAACAAAATATACATATAGGGCATGCATCGAAAATGCATCACTGCTCATCATCATACGAGCAAACTTTAATTTAAAATGCAACAGTGTTGCCAGTTTAGGGGATTTGTCCCCAAATAGGAATTTTTTTCGCTATTGGGAATGAAAATTTCGTGTTGGGGATCTGGGGTTTGTTGCGGATGATAACAATATTTTAGGGGATTTTTTTTTATAACTGATGGTAAGAATAATGATTTTTGAGCTAAGAAATGTGCGTCTGGCAAGTTTAAAAATAATTAAATTTGTTGACAAATTTAATCCTTCTGCTGAAATGCTAAAGCTTTTTAATACAAGTACATACTTAGTACAACAAAATTTGGCGATTTCTTTTCTGGAAAAATATGTTACACTATATATGTTTAACATTTTCTAATGTTACCAAGAATCACCCAAAGTGCTACATATTCTGTTACTACAATCGAACAAAATTAGCTGCTTTTATTTACAACGGTTACATTTTATCATAAATGAATTTCATTAGCGATTTTTAAGGCTATTTGAGGGGTTTTCCGCACATGATTTCTAAGCACACATTGACATCACTAATTACGACTGAAACAAAATCAAAACAGTCTCAATATTTAAATAAATATTTATTTATATTAATTTTTGTAATAATAATTTTTATATTTTGTATTTAAGAAACCTTCTCTCAATATTATAAACATAATATGCAATCGAAAACCTTCGTTACCGCAGTTGGAAAAAATATGTAACATATTTACATGTTTTTCATGCAACATATTCAGAAAAGAAATTGAAAATTTTTCCCACAGTTGTATTTTTTGTACAAACGAGCACAGAAATGTAAAACATGAAACATGCGTACATATATGCAACATATTTGTCAGAAAAGAAATCGCTATAAGTGTAATTTTTTCTTAACAAGTTTTGTAAGTACAAATTAAATTGATATGAATGTAAATATAGCTATCGATAAAAATAAATTTTATTGAATAAATATGTTATTTTTGTCATTAATTTTTAAATAAAATTGAATAACTGAGTTTGTTAACCAAACTCAAAAATTTTTTGGATTGAAGTCTACTGACGAGTTCCACAAGCGGGAACGAAATGCATATAGACAATTGCTTAATCATAAAAACAAGTCAATTTTTGAAAATAAAATTGAAAATTTTTATTTTTGTCACAAAAGAAAAAAATTGAATCAAATAAACTCAATTTGGGGATTTTCGGGGATGAAAAATAAAGCGGGACAAGCGTTAGAAAAAAACTGGCAACACTGAAATGCAATAACAGTTCAATGATAATCTTTTTTTTAGTAATAAGCATGTTTATATCTCATATTTGATATTTATTTGTGCGTTATCTACTTAGCGAACCACTTTAGAACATTTCCGAACAGGTCCATACTTAAATTATGTTGCAATGTACATGCATCTTAATAGTATTATTGAAGTTAATATTGGCGGTATTCGGTGTTTGATGCAAATGGTCTTGCGTAAGTGCAAATGCTAAATATCTTAGCTTATATTTAAAAGCCAACAACAAAATACATACACAATCCGCAGAAAAGCTACGATATTTCGCATTTGCACTTACGCAAATTTGCATCAAACATCGAATACCGCCATTGTTATTGTAAAAAAATAAAGTTGTATTTATTCTGAAAGAGAAATGTGTGTGAAATACTAGGCCATATATGTATATACTAGAATTGAGCACAAGCTATGAAAAAGTTCACAGCATGATACAATTATACAGGTAACCGCGAGGAGCCAGCTGTTTTGCTTGTTTCGTGATTTGATCTGCCAAATGGTGTTTATGTTTTACCAACACACGCGCACAGTGCCTATTAAAACTGTACTAATACAAACATGCTTTGCAAAGCCAAGAGAAAACGCAAATACATGTATATTGTTTTCTCTTGGTTGTCTCTCTGGTCAATCACAAAACAGCAATAAAAATCACTGATGTTTTATTTGTTGTGCATTTGTTGTAGATTCGCAGCTACCTGTATTATTGTATCATGGTGCACAGTATTGTATTTTTTTCAAAAGCGAATATTGTTTGTAGTGGTTATCTTAATTAAGTGTGAAGAAAAAATAGAGAACAATGAAACAAAACCATTATACAACAGTTAATCGACAGTTGTGTCAAGTGTGCAATATTTTTATTGTACACTTCATAGTGCACCATACACAGAAAAATTATTCCCAAAAAAATTTCACGCAAACGTGTGTTTTGAAATAAAATTTAGTTTCGGTAAATATTTTTTACTGTTCCAGTAAATTATTTGTTTCAATTTTGTTTTATGTAAAAAAAAACTGTATCATTTAATTTCATTTGTTTGTGTTGGTGTTTCCCTTGCTTGTTGATTGACTCAACGTGGTCATGTGCTGATGTGGTTGTTTTCTTTGAATGCTCGTGCATTCGGACAAGAAGCCGAAAAACGTCGTGGCTTGTTTTTTTTACTCAACAAAGTTATTTTTAGATTAGAAGAAACAAAAGAAATAATGTTTTGCGTGTATTCATTATTTGCGTATCCAAAAATGATTTGCTCTTTAGCTGAGTGGTAAGTACGTTAGTTTATTAGTCAAGAGATTGCAGGTTCGACTCATCCCAAACCAATGGTCACCAAGAAGAGAAAACGCTTAAAAGCAGAACACCACTAATACATGTTTAGTGCTGTTCCACTGAAAAAAATCGCTTTTGTAAATGTTTAATTGGGTATATGAAAAATATTTTATGGGTTAATTTTATATGAATTATCGTTTGTATGTAGAGTTGCCTAAGACTGTACGTACTAGTTTTTTTTCCATTTCTGGATACATACTCGACACTCAGCATCTACAAAAATATTTAATCCAAATAAAATCTTATTTTTTAACTCTATATTCCATATATTTTGAATATTTTTTATAGCAATAAAAAGTGCTGTTGTAAAAAGATTTAAATTAGATAATTTATTTACATAAATAATATAGAAAAAAGAAATTAAATCATTTTGGTGGTATTTGAATATTCTCGGTGTATTTTGTTTATAAAAAATGCGACAAAAATCTGCTCTTTCTGTGTGTTTTATGCTCTTGCTTTATATTTTTGTTAGTAGTTGTGCTGTGTACGTATGCAAAGCAGAATGCTAGCAGAGCCCTCAGGGCAATGGGATGGTGGACTATGTCCCAAACACATTTGGTTTTACACAAAACAGTAGCGGAGTTCGATGTTTGATGCAAATTGTCTTGCGTAAGTGCAAATGCAAAATATTGTACCTTTTCTTTCAAATCCAACAACAAAATACACATACAATCCAAATAAAAGCTACGATATTTTGCATTTGCAATTACGCAAGACAATTTCCATCAAACATCGAACTCCGCTAGTATTAAGTGAAAAATTCTAGTTCATACAATTAGTATAAAGTAACATTTGTATTGTAACAAAATTGTTAAGAGAAGATTTCTGTTCCAATATAGAAATTGCATACTGTACAAAATAGTAATTTGTTTTATTTGCTTTTTATTTTCATAAAAAAATTTTTATTGAATCAGACAATTTGTTGATTGAAAAAATCGGGGTTTTTTTCAAACAAATTATTACAAAATTTTGTATTTGAATTTACAAATTTCTTTGTAGGACTTAAATTGAAAAAATTAATATTTGATTCAGAGAATTTTGTGTTTGAAATGGAAAATTAGTTTTTTCTGTGTACTTCATTTCACAAACTCAAAATTTCATAAAATATTAAGTGATAATAAAACTTTTTACAATTATATCCATTGTGAAAAATATTGTTTTTATTTTATTATTTATTTATTTTATTTTTTAGTCTAAAATTAATAAATTATAAAACTTAGAAAAATATCGCATACGAACTAACACGCTCAAATAATCTTCGCTGTTTGTTTTTTCTTTTACACATACACATATTTTTACACATGTATACTTATTTTACAATTGTCATTTGGTGTGCAATAGTGAAATATGCTTTGACACCACAATAACTAATGCCCTTGCTTGGCAGATAAACAAATACTGTTGCATACTTTTGCTATTAGAGAATACCAGTTTTAATGTTCTCATAAAATCAAGAGTACTAAAAAGAGAGAACAGTTCTATACTGTACAACATGAAGATTAAGCAAGAAAACATCTTGTAATCACCTCTAGTATATACATAAGCGGAATTCACGGTTGGCCTTGTAGATCTTTTACATATTGTACCTTTGGTAAATTTTGTTAAATTTAAAGCAAAGCAACAACAATTTACCGAAGCTACAAGATGTAAAAGATCTACAAGGCCAACCGTGAATTCCGCTATATATACACTAGACCTGGCGCAGCTTATATGGGGTTTTTTATTTTTTGGAATTTTGAATGTGGATAGCGATGAAAACATGAGATTTGATGCAAAATTAATGTAGCAAATTTTCAGGCTGGTCGGATGGTGCCCACCTATGCCAAAATGAGGTCAAAGGTCAAACTTTTGAAAAACCAGCGAAATATTTTTTATTTGCATTTTATCATTTTTTTAATTAGAAATATCATATATTATAACATCATTTATATTTGCCATCAAAGCAGCAAGTACTTCAGTGTTTTCTTTTTTATAATGTACGTTGTGAAAATAAAACAGGTAAAGGAAGTGCATGATTGGTATTGGCTGAAATATTGCCTTTTTGGGAAAATAGAATCCCAACGCAAGATCAAAGAACATGTGCTGCAAAAGTCATTAAACTTTATGAAGAGAGGAGAACAGTCCAAAAAGTATATAAATATGCGTTCCCGAGTCATCGCAAAAAAGAAAATGACTTTAAGGAAAAGTAAAACAATTTATTTGACATTGCACACGTTGACGCTCTGAAGCTGATAAGTATACAGGAAGATATAGACTTCTTTGCGAAGTAGCGAGAAATCGGGCGTGTTGGTAGCATGACTTGTGTCGATCAAAATGTCACAAATAAAGAAATAAATTCAGTAAAGTGCGACTTCGACTCGCGCACGAAGGGTTCCGTACGGACACGAGATATGTAATACTATACGCACTTTAGCCTACATAATATATAATTATGACAATTTTTTCATTTTTGAGAGTTTTTGTAATATGGCGTTTTTTAGTTTTGGCGTTTTGACGGTTTTTTTAGTTTTGGCGCTTTTTTCTAATTTCGGCGATTGTTTTCATGTTGGCGTTTTTTTAATTTTTTCGGTTTGGCGATTTTATAATTTTCGGATTTTTTATTTTTACAGTTTTTGAAAATATCAAGAGTTTGCCTCTTACAGTTTCAAAGATGTCAAAATTACATTCAATTAACCTTTAATTTACATTTTTTTAAATTTTAGTGTTAATTGTCTCTATAAAAATATACTAACTTTGCAAAATGCAAGTGTCAATATACATATGTACATACAATTGTATGTATGTACATTTTTCGTTGCTCGTTTTGGAACACCCTTTAATTTTTACCTCCCATGTATTTGCTGTTGTAGCGGCCAAAGTTCTACATATTCTGTACTAATTTGAGATCCGAAGCTCTTACAGTTCTCGAGAAAATAGCCTGTGACGGACAAACAGACAGACGGACAGCGTAGCGAAAACAATAGGGTTCCGTACTCCAAAGGTGAAAAGGATCCTTTTCACCTTTGGAGTACGGAACCCTAAAAAGAAAGGCACAAAGATTGGAAGATGAAAAACGTCGAAAAGAAAATTATGAAGAGAAAAAAGGCACTTCAGGAAATTATTATGTAGTATTTGGACGCACAGTGCCTATTTTTTTTGCACTTAATTTGATGTACAGACTTGACTACGTAACATGTTGAATTTGACAGTGATGAACCAGGAGATGATGTGCAGGCGATGGATGTAAAACAGAGTGATAACATTCCAATTTGCTCCAATAGGCCGATTCGAAAACGTGGAAAGAAGAATTTTATAGACGACAGAATGCAAGCTTGTATGGATGCTGACAATATGGCATCTCCATTAACTATACACTTCATCAGTGCAATTGCCAAAGCGTTGGGTCACAATATTTAGGATCTTGTTCTGAATCGTCAAGTTTGCGTGAACAACGCAAAAAATATAGTCGGCGTTATGGCAAATAAATTATTGAAAATTTCAAGATAAATACTTTTATTTTGGTCAAGTTACATTGATTTAAAATAAAAATTAAAGAAAAACATTATATTTATAATATTTCTTATTAAAAAATTGATAAAATGCAAAAAATATTTCGGTGGTTTTTCAAAATTTTGACTTTTGACCTCATTTTGGTACGAGTTGGCGCCATCCGTTCAGCCATATCAATTTTGGTATCAAAAAGCATATTTTCATCGCTACCCACTGTCTACTGTGTAATTCGAAACTACTGAAAAAGCTTTCGAATATGTATTTTTATAACATGTAAATTCGAAAGCATTTTCTTTCGAATCGAATTACAGAGTAGACCCTCAGGTCTAATGTACATACATATTGATGGTCTCAAGTTGAAAGGCCCTAACTCATATTTTTTACGCAATTAAGTTTTTCAGTGATTCCAATGCATTTCACACAAATACACCTCATCACAAAAATGTATTACGCCTGACAAGCAGTTGTGCTGTTTATATTATGGTTTTACCATCTTTTGAAAAGTTAAAATTATTTGAGTTAGGGCCTACCTACATATATGATTGATGAGAAGTTGAATGGAATTGTCTCAGATATAAGGAATTTTTAAATGGTTTTGATAAGGTTAATCAAGACGTGTCAAATTGTAATGATAAAATGGAGAAAATTAATGAAAGTCTGGATATTAGGATAAGTAAACTGGAGTCAGAAAACAACGCTTTGCATCACAGGATTAATCGTACTGACATAGTCTTATCTGGATTACCTAGTAAAGTCAAAGTTAAACAACTTGGTGAGAAAATTCAGCAAATTTGCATTTATTTTGGTAAATCTATTACTGATGATGACATATAACATATTTTTTTATATGAACAAATCAAAATCAAAATTTACACATGTTAGAATTAGAGATTTTTTGATGGCAGAGTATTTCAGAAAGAAGTTTTACAGCTCAGTCACGTAATTGGTAGCAACATGCATAGACATTTCATCAATGATCATTTTTCACCTTTTGCTGCTAAGATGTTTTACCTTTGTAAAAAGCTTGTGGAGGATAAAAAGATTGCAAAGTTTAAGATTTTCAATGCTGATAAGCCGAAGGCTTTAATTCATAAACTGGATAAAACTGATTGTTTGGTTAATTATCAAGAATGTCCTAAGTTGGTACAATAATAATATGTATGTATATCCTGTATGTATTTAAATTTCTTTTTTTCTATCTTACCTACGCCATGAAAGTACAAATCTTTTTTCATCTTTCTTATGATCTGCGGAAAAATTGATTTAAGTGAAATTTTTGTAAATTATATTATTGTTAACTATTTATAACACCATATATTGCTTTCATTATTATTTTTATTTTATTTTATTGGTTCCCCACCATATCTTTATACATGTTTTTATAATGTCTGGAAATGAGGTTGGTCCGGTTATTAGTGACAATACTCTTCTAGAAAGAGAACTAAGGCTGAGTTTACATCTGGCATTTCTTGTGTGTCATTTGCACAAAAAATCGTAACCAACTAATTACTAATGAAAAACTGTTTGATTCAGACATATATTTATTGATTTAAACAATTTCCAATCATGTTGGATTCTATAAAATTGTCTATTAGTTATGTATGAAACTCTTTAACTTAAAAAATACGTGTCTGAATCAAACTGTTTTTCATTAGTAATTAGTTGGTTACGCTTTTTGGACGCTTGTCTGGCACATGGCACACAGATGTAAACCCGGCCTAAAAGGATTTGTAAATAGCTTAAACATCGGTCATATAAACTGCAGAAGTATTTGTCCACAAAATTATAAAATAAGTGGGGTACGAAATATTTTAGACGAAAGTTATTTGGATGTCTTTGGGGTCCCTGAGACCTGGCTGAAACCATATATTTCTAGCCAGGCTATATCCATTACTGGCTACACTTTATAAAGAAATGATTGTCCAGTTGAAATGGGTAGATTTGGTGGTGTGGGTATCTACTTTTTTTAAAAGAGTAGACAAGTGACAATATTTACTGTCGTCTTGATGTGACGTCGACGACGCCATTCACAATAAGGGGGATTATTTGCATTAGAAACTTTAGTAATGTAGGTTGGGAAGGGCTTCACAGTTTCTATGATTCCTATGATTTCTCATTGATTTATAATACTAGTGATGTAAACTTTCAGGTTGGCGTAATAAATTCTTTTTTAAATGACGCTTATACTTATGTATCTATCGTCCTTCGTAGAACTAGGGTGAATAACGATACTTGAATTAAATCTAGGGAGGTAGTTTATGCTATTTCTTTAAGGGACTATCATTACTTTCTAATATTAAGGCTGAAGATAACCATTGTGAATTAGTGTTATATTATTATTTTTGGCCTAAGGTGGATTTTTAATATTACCTCAATTGAAATAAATAAATTAATAAAATCTAATTGAGACCAACGATGTGTATCATTGCTTAGAGTGTAAACCTGCTAAATCCACTTTTTATAACATATAACATTTTAATGTCGTTCGATAAATATTTATTTTAATTTGAAGGTCTATATGAAAAAAAACTTAATGTATTAGGCAAATTTCTTAAGCTTTGTATAGAAACCTCTAACAGTATTTTGTCTTGTATTTGCTGGAAGTGAGTTAACAGGTTTACACTCTAAGCCGACGGTATGTATGTACGTCATTTTAAATTTATTTAATAATTACCTCCCTCGTCATTACTAATAAGGTTATATTTGCAGTATTAGTATCATAAAATGCCGTGGGATCAGTTATATTAATTCCTTCGTCTGGTGTCCAAAAGCCAACTTTCATTATACGCTCTTGTTTTAGTTTTAGTAGATCTACTTTGAATTTATTTCGTCTTCCTTCTGTTAGATCTATATTTCCCGTGAGTCCATTTATATTGGCTGTGTTAATATAATTGTACAATGAGAGACCGTCGTTCCAAGGTTCTTCAATGTCACATGACAAATTTCTTAGCTGTAGGGAATGTACGCCATCCAGTGCCATTAGACCTGTGACAAAAGCGTAGACCGAATCGAACATTAAGGCCGGTTGCGTCTGTAATATAATTAACAGTATTCATTGAGTATACATATTTGTTCAACTTGTATAATAAACTATTGACATTTAACATTAGCTTGTCATTGAAAATCCACCACTAGACTGTAGCACTAGTTGTAATAGTTGTTTTAAGACCACATGCAGACAGACATTGGCGCCAAAGATTCACTAGTAAATTTTAGGGGCTCTGGTCTACAATATCGATATTTTCTCGCTCGATGATAATAAAATTGTAGTGATTTTCTAGTGACATTGTCAATAGTGCTACTGACTAGTGTACCCCAGCCAATGTAATCGCCTATTGACATATAACATAGGGTTGTCATTGAAAATCTAGACTTTAGCACTATTGAGAAGGTAGTTATTTTACGACCATATGGAGACATTTGAACCAAAGATTCACTAGTACATTTTAGTGGCCCTCGTCTACAATTTTATAAGGGTTGGGGCAACAAACTTAAACACAAAGTCAAAAATCAAATATATTGTTAGTTAATTTTAATTATTATTCGAACTCCATTTGTTTCTATATTTGTGATTTGAACGGGCTAAGGTTCGTATTGCTTTTTAAGCCAAATTACATGTGATAATTATTAATGAACAAATAACAACAAAGTCTGTTGTAAATATTCTGACTAATAACACATAGTTGAACGGAACAGCCAGCCGTTTTCGAAGGCCACTAAACCTTCATCATCGGCGTTCTTTTGTGTTTGGTCCACTGTGTGTGGTGTCAGTAGATGTAGATTTCTGCTTTATATACTTAGCATTATTGCAAATGGAATGTGTGAATTGTTTTGATTCATCTTATTTCAATTTGCTGAAAGCTTTTTTGTAATGAAAGCTCAATTTTACCATCTCTACATTTACAACAGTCTCACCATTGTCGTTTGTTCTTTACTAATTATGCACATGTTAGTTAATTTGCTTATTTTTGTTCTACTTAAGACAAACTTTTTTGGTTTGTTACTATTAAGTATATTTTTTATTTTTAATTTTTGCCACAGGCCCATGGCTATTAATTTTAGTTAATTTTAATTATTATTCGAACTCCATTTGTTTCTATATTTGTGATTTGAACGGGCTAAGGTTCGTATTGCTTTTTAAGGTTTAGTGGCCTTCGAAAACGGCTGGCTGTTCCGTTCAAGTATGTGTTGTTAGTCAGAATATTTACAACAGACTTTGTTGTTATTTGTTCATTAATAATTATCACATGTAATTTGGCTTAAAAAGCAATACGAACCTTAGCCCGTTCAAATCACAAATATATTATTTTTAAATTATTTAGACCGAAATATTTTTGATATATATGCCTTTTTGGATTAAAGTTTGAAACATAATTATTGAAATTAAAAGTTTTCATTCGAAACTAAAAAAAATATCAATTCAGTTAAAAAAAAATACTCGTATATCAATTCAGTTTAAAAAGTATTAATTGATATTCAAAAATTCTATTTTAAATCCAAAAATTCCATTTGAAATTAGTTCGAAATTTCCCTTTCGCCTTTTGAGAAGAAAATTGGAAAAAGTGAATTTCATGTGCTCAATAAACATAATTTTTTTGCGAAAAAAAACCGTCAATCATACCCAGGAAAAGCTCGATAAATACTATGGGGACTCTGCACCATCGATTTCAATGGTAAAAAAGTGGTTTACTGACTTTCGTTGTGGTCGCACAAGTACAAATGACGCTAAACGTTCTGGACGGCCAATTGAGGCCAGTACACCCGAAAATGTTGTTGTTTAATTTATTCTTTGGAAGAAATTTCCGTATCGACTGCGCCCATTACGTTTATTTATAATTGTGTTTCTTTATTTAAGTGAATCTTAAGACTAAAGTTTAAAAAATATGTTGAGTGTGGGAAAGAAAAATAAAAATGTAATTCTAAACTTTAAGGTTTCCTTACATTTTACCAGCAAATCTTAAGTTATACATGTAACTCGCGGGATAATCCACATCGATTAACTTCAAAAGGGAAAAACAATAAACGGCGAATATTATGCCAACTTATTAGACCGATTTAATGAGGATTTAAAAAGAAAACAACTCCATATGGCCAAGAAAAAAGATCTTTTTCATCAACATAATGGACGAGTGCATACGTGTGCAGTCTCAATGGCAATACTCTATGAATTGGGCTACGAATTGGTCCCCATCCCCATATTCTCCGGATTTAGCCCCTAATGACTACTTCCTAATTCCAAACCTAAAGAAATGGCTCGGTGGAAAGACATTTATCTCCAACAATGAAATTATTGCCAATTTTAAGGACCTCAAAAAATCTTATTTTTCGGAGAAGATACAAAAACATTAGAAACGTTGGACTAAGTGTATTGAGTTAAAAGGAGATTATGTTGAAAAATAAATTTTTGTTTTGTAAAAAAAACTGTGTCATTCAAAAAGTCACGGTCGTACATATATATGTATATATTTGTTTTGTGGAAAAATTCATCATTTATTTCTTGTTCTAGTGCAACTAGTAAGTGACCTATGGGTATTTTTCGACTAAAGAATTTGATTCAAAGATCTTTTTTTTCGATATTAGCAATAGTTGAATATTTTATTTTGCACTGTGTACTTAGGATTTTTTTTCATTATTAATATTTTCCCTTTTAAAATGAATGACGAGAAATTAATTAGACAGCTTTTTAACACAGATCAACACTTTCTAATGGCAATTTATTCACTCTCATCCAAAAAAAACTTGAATGTTTATATACGTAAACGCATATTTTTGTGCATTTTATAAGCGCTTAAAATATAGTTTTAGTTACATGAAAGTCAGACCCCTGGTAATTACTCATTTGACGATATAATCTGCCCTAATAGTAGATGATTGGTAGTGCGTGTTGGTACAGAAAAATGCGTGGTGGTACAGAAAAATGGTGGAAATTGTGCTGCTTTTAGCTACCTCGGCTTGCAACGATCCAGGATTTTTTATTTTTATAGAAGTCGGTTTCATTCAAATCGATAAAGTTGTTTAAAAGTTGACGACTTATTACCACTTTTTCACGCCACTGTGCATTGTCGAAACATCATTGCAGCCTGAAAAAGACACTATTTGTTGTTGTGCTTTTAATGGTGACTGCTACAGGGCATCGATCTGATGACTTTCTATAACCGTAATGTTGCAGAGTTATGGTTTCTAATTTCCTACTTCCAATTGTTGTCAAATTATTTCCTTACCTGTATGTATGGTCGTCCTTCAACCATATTTAAGCCGCTGTGAGGAAACTTTTGCATTTGTTCAAGTATTTCATTATAACGTTTACTTTCTACATCGACCAAACGAAACGCTGTTATATTGACACTATTGTACTTGAAATCTTCGAGGTCAAATGTTTCAAGATCCTGCAGAAATAAAATAGATGATAAATAACATGAATGTAAAGAAGAAAGCTAAATTCGGTTAAATGAATCTTATATAGAAGGCTAATTAATGCACTATACTTTTATATTGAGAGAGTTATTTTTCTATTAATCAACACATTTGAGGAGCTGGCGAACAAAACTAGGCATGTCCTCAGTAAATGATTTTTGTTTTTAATATTTTTTTTTTTTACTCTCCAAGTACACATCAAGTCACAAAATACTTTAATTCAAAACCAGTTCCATTCTACCTTAAAAAAATAACGCATAGAGAAAGGGACCTAAGGGTAAAAAAAAATATATTTTCACTTTTTTTTTATGTGGACAACATCTCAGCATCGAATGAGACCGATCCAAAAGTGCCAAAAGTGTTCCCTCCCAGAGATATGCGCATTTTATGAAGTGATGGTACACCAAAGATACACGTATTTAAATCTTTAAAATGGCTCTCCTGAACAAAACCGGTTTTTACCCTTAGGTCCCTTTCTATTTTGAGCGTCACATATAGGTTGTTCAAAAAACAAAATTCCCTGCAGGAGCATTGTCTCAGTACCTGTTCGCGATAAAATGAGAACCTACCGAAACGATTTTTATTTATTCAGGGGCCTAATTCCCGCATTCGATTGCGAGCGAGTTATCACTCGAATGTTCGAGTTTTTTAACTTTTGGGATGTTCGCATTCGGTTTCGAGTAACACATATCGAAATTTCTAATGACAGCATTCGGAAACGTGCATACATTCGAATGCAACCGTTCGTGTTTTTACTCGCAAGCAAAATGGCATTCGAAATCATGTTTAACATAGAAAAAGCGATGAAAAAGAAAATGTATGTTCAATATTAGACTTATTTATTTATAAATGAATGAATTCACAAATGTACTTATAAAAAATACAAATTAAAGAATTTCTTGTTGACTTTAAATATAACAAAACACACTTACTTGGCAAATAATGTTTTGCCTAAGTGTTGTCGGGGAAAATAAAAAAATCAAACAACTGTGGGAGCATTTAAATAACAAATTAACTGCTTCTAGTCAACCAATAAGAGAATTCAAAATGTGGCTAGTGCTCTATTCTCTAGCTTTACACTAATTTATTATTATTAAGTTATTAATTAAATTAAAATGAAAATAACATTTATGTATATTCGTTTCTTTTTTCTGCATATACGTTTGTATGTACGTACATACATATGTTTTTGCACACATACTTATATACAAACATATGCTTTTGCTTACAATTTATTCAGTGTTGTGAAATGAATTTATATATAAATATATTTGGCTTTTTCCAACACTACAACAAAAACTCGATTCGCTTGGTAGCGAGTGACATCATCGGAAAATTTCTTGTCATCGAAATTAATTTCTATTCGAATGCAATTCCGATCACGAGTGCAGGAATTAGGCCCCAGATTTCGATTTGTAATATATTAACCATAAAATAGAGAATAACCCCCATATGCAAAAAAATAACTTGTACTTGAAGTTTACATTAAAACTTAACTTTTAATTCACACGTTATTTTTGCATATGGGTGTAAGTATGGAGTTTTAAGGCACAGTTAGCCGACTGTAATGTAATGTAACTGCAACAGTAAGAAACAGCTGATCGATTTTGTTATGTGAAAAGTAATGAAAATGGTTATAGAGATGTAATTTAACGTAACCTAACGTAACTGTAACGTAGAAAACAGCTGATTGATATTTTTATATGAAAAGTAGGTTACGTTACATTACATCTCTATAACCATTTTCATTGCTTTTCACATAACAAAATTGATCAGCTGTTTCTTACTGTTGCAGTTACTTTACATTACAGTCGGCTAACTGAGCCTTAACTGAGCCTTTACTCGCACATTGTTCGTAAGATAATACATTATAATCTTACGTTTTCTTTTTCATTGTTTTGTTTTATATTCTTATATTGTTTTAAAAAAGGCTCAATAAAATTGCAAATTACAAGGGATCACTGCTACCAAGGGAAAGGTTTATGTGTATAATCCATTAATGTTTTGTGTTGTATAAACTGGCTGAAATGAGAATGGCAGCTGACTATATGTGCAATTTCTTATAAAAAATTTAGTCTCTTCTTTCTCAACGATTTACATCAGGGATCGCAAATAACGATTATTTTCCAAATTTAAACTGAAAAAATCACACTGATGAAGAAGTGCTACGTGCACAAGGAATATACCAAGATAGTCTATGTTACCTATAGATGCAATTATTTTTATTTTTTTGATTTTT
The DNA here is from genome assembly GCA_949987645.1 of Tachina grossa. NCBI lineage: Eukaryota > Metazoa > Arthropoda > Insecta > Diptera > Tachinidae > Tachina > Tachina grossa. Next base: position 1,436,449 of record OX465279.1, on the reverse strand, counting down.
ATTAAAAAATTCAACTTTACGGATTATTTTTTGTTTTTTATTTATTCCTCAGAAATTAATAGTTATTTCTTGATTTTTATTTATTTCTCACAAAATTAGAGTTATTTTGTGAGTTTTATTTATTCCTCAGAAAATAACAGTTACTTTTTGATTTTAAATTAAAAATTAAAATTTTAAATTAAAAAAATTTTAATTTTTATAATGAATAAACTATAAAAAAGTGAATTTAATTTAACATATAAGAATTTTTTTACAGACTCTGGCGACAAATTAAATTTTTTAAATTTTAACACAAAAATTACGCTGTCTAAATTTTAAAAATTGGACAAAAAATAAAAATAAAAATGTAACTGTTATTTTGTGAGGAATAAATAAAATTCACAAAATAGCTCTTATTTTCTGAGGAATAAATAAAAATCAAGATATAATGATTAAAAAGTAATTTTTAAAATAAACGGCCAGGCCCACGATGTCGACAAGAAACTTTCTATCGCTTACTTATATTGAAAACAAAAACAAAATATGAAAATTTGTTTTTGTTTTATATATAAGTAAGCGATAGAAAGTTTCTTGTCGACATCGTGGGCCAGGCTGAAAAATTATAACCGTTACGGTCCCTGCGTCGAACGTGTCAACATGTCAAACGTTTGCCATGGTCATTAGCCATATTACAAATGAAAATAAATAAACTTTACTTCAGCCATTTGAATATTTTTTACTATTTTTTTCTCTGCCCTATACTATTCTAAAAAGCAAACGTACGTAGTTTTGCGTTTCAGCTAACGATACACATACATGCATTTTTATATAAAAAAAAAAAACTGAAATTATGGGCCTAATTTTGTAAAACGCAACGATTAGCGTTTACAAATTTTATATATATTTTGTTTTTGTAATTAAAATTTTTTTGATATAAAATTTGTCAACGATTGGCGTGCGTTTTATAAAATTAGGCCCTGTATAATTTGTTGTGACTGACGTGCTTATAAAACGTTATTATTTAATAGATCTCAAAAATTTTTATACGTTTTTTTAATAATGTAAAATAAATAATATTTTGTAGTTACTTACGCACTTGGCGGAAATTACCGGAATTTCCCAGGAAATTGAAAAATCATTCCCTCTTTCCCGGGAAATTAAAAAGTCCGAGAAAATAAAAACTCTACTAATCATACGCTTTAAGCGGGAACTCGTGCAGGCTTTTTGGTGCTTCATTATCAAAATGTTGATTCCAGTTTATAAATGGAAGTTTTCCCCACACTAAATGAGATTTTGTGGTCCTTAAATTCCAGAAAAAAATTTTTGAGATAAAGAGTTACACTATTTAGAATTTTTCGCTAATTTCATATTTTTAACATTAATTTATTTTACTGAAATCGTAAGAATATAGCTAAAGCCAAGTATATCGTCAATCGCCATTTCAAAATTCGTATTGGGAAAAACAAATTTTTTTCGCCAAGTTTAGCGAGATATCACCATATCTGACAACACTGGTACTAACCATTTTTATAGGTTAGCTCTTGTTAAAAAGCTAATTAAGATTGAAATCTTGGTTAAAAGTACCTAAAAATCGCATTTTTTTTGTTTTTGTCGATGCAACGAACCACCCTTCGCCGGGAGTCATTGGAAAAGATGCCAGTGTGGCATACGACATTGATGTATCCAAAATAAAAACAAATACAATTATCTAGTAGTTTTCAAATTATGTATGTAAAAAAACATGATAGTGCTTTTATAAGAATAATCACTTAATATTGAACTGTTATGGAGATTAGTATTAAATACAAAAAAAAAATTCTAGAAAAGTTTTCTAATATCATAGATATAATTGATAATTCATTTGTAATGCTTTTTTTATAAAAATACTGTATTCATTTATTTTGTAATATTGAGTCAAGAATATACATACAGAAAGTATCTGTTTAAGGGCCAATTTCACCAACTCCATTTAAATGGCAATTCATATTTAAATGTCGATTTTCATGAATTTTTGTATGGAAAAATTACTTTGAATTGATATTTAAATAAGTTGGTGAAATAGGCTCTAAGTCTTGATAGATAGATGTTTGCCTTCCCCACAGGACGACAAAATACATTTTTTTCTCTTTTTTACCGAATGACCATAAAACAGACCGCTTAATTGAATACTTACAAATGTAGTGAACATGTAATGATAACGATAATCATTCATTTGCAGTTGTAAAATCTAAAATATAAAATTAGTATATATGTATTTGAATATATTTATTTCAATAAAGGCATATATATTTACAGCACGAAAAAATAATTTAATGTTTTCAGGATCAGTATCAACAATTATTTTGTATATCTCTTTTTGTCTTATCGCCCGCAAAACTTGTCTATATGTATCAGGTGTCACTTGCCGTATATACATTTCAGTCGGCATTTCCACTGTTGTATGCACCAGGTCCTGTTGTTTAAATAATCCTTCATTTTGAAAATATTAAAAGTACAAAAATAGTTGCGGTTATTATCATTGCTATTAATATTATTACTCTTTTATAATAAAATATGCAATATAAAATATATAAAAAAAAACTATAATAATAAGTGTGTTCGTTTACTTTTGCAGTAAAATGCTCTCAAAAAGAGCGGTAGCCAAAATAAGTACGCGAACGGAAAAATAGTAAAAATTAGTAAGATTAAAGAAACAGCTGACTCCAACTCCACATAGTGTTGAAAAATATATAACCTTTTGACTATGCAACTCTTTTAACTATTGGTACTCGATACAATATTTTTATAACACGGACAATCTAAGAATAAATTCTGTAATTTATTTCATGTAATATTTGTTAGCTAAATTACTAAAAATTTTATGACTATTTGTTAATGTTACTGATTACCTTAAAAGCAAGTGCGATACTAAGTACCCAGATACTTTACAGTTTTACAACTCTGAGTAATTAAAATAAGTTGCAAAACAAAAGGTTTAATAAAATATGTTACAAAATATGTATATTAACAGGTATTATTATTATGATTTATAAATAAATTATTTTTTAATGACTTTCACGATTTCATTTAACCTTTTGTCAAATTTTTACACTTTTTATTTAATTACTCTCCATTTGTTTACATTTTGAAGCGTATATTTTTGCCTTACTAAACTTTACTACGACAAATTTCTGCAGTAAAAATTTGCAAAACACTCAGTCAAGAACTGTCACTTTACTCTCCCAATTTGGGTTCTCATTTACTGTATTTTGGGTAAACGAACGCGATTTAGTAAAATGCAGTAAAGTTCAGTAAAAATTTGTAAAAACTTTTGAGTACGCGAACGCAATTAATGATGGAAGACAAAATAAAAACTATCATTAAGTAAGAAATTTCACATATATCATTTGACTGAATATTCAATATATACGCTACGTTAAAAACTCTAGATATGTACTCGTATATGTGCATACATATTAGTGTCCTGCACAAGACTATTTATAAGACCTTTCAAGACATGAGAGATTTTTTCAAATGCTTTACTGCAGCGAAATATTCTAAAAGAATCGCTAAGCAACACTGTTGGCAAGTAATTTTTTTCGGTGGTTTGTCTTGCCAACAGTAAACAACACGATTCTTTTAGAATATTTCGCTGTAGTAAAGGATTGGAAAAAATCTCTCATGCCTTGAAAAGTCTTATAAATACTCTTTTGCAGGACACTAATACATATCGTCGCTGTTTTAACTAACCGACCTAACATTTGAAAAATTTAACAGGAGAGCAACTTTTATGGTTGTTTTATACATTCATTCTTATAGCTGCTTCAGAAATATTTTTACTTATACAGGCACAAAAGTAATGCTTACAGTCATGAAAATTGTAGACAATGTGTACTATGACTTATAAAGTCTAGTAAAGGACTTAACTGATTTTTCAAAAAAAATGTCAGTTAGGTCGATTAGTTAAAACAGCGACGATATGTGTGTAAATAATTGAAGTAAAAATATATTTCATTGGCGGTGCAAGTTTTTTATAACACATGTCTTTTTGCGTTTTGATATTTCGTTCATTATCTATTATTTCCTTCATTTTCTCTGCTTGTCAACTGATTTTCTTCATTGCTTCGCATATTAGCATGTATGTATATGTTGTCGAGTTTTAGTACCCTGTCTACAGATAGTATTATTGAAATGGGTCCGTTATTTAAAGTGCCCTGGAGACGATCAAATGAATTCATCAATCATAGTTATAGTTATGCATGAAGACTAGCCTCTATGGCTAACGTACGCGTTATCGGTAATGGCTGATGAAAATCAAAAAGTTTTGACTTTGTAATTTGACGGCTGATTATTTGATCGTCTCCAACTCTGGCTAAAAATAAATTTTCTTTGAGATTCTACTTAATGATGGAGAAATACTTGGACGAACAAAAGTTTATATTATGTTTATTTGCACGTCCAATTTTAACAACAATCTGCGGCATTCACACGCATACACTGATTGACGGGTTTATTTGATCGTCCCAGCACAATGTACCATTTCGCGAGATGGCGGTCAAAAATATATAACTTTTGACTGGATTGGAATTTTATATTGCGGTTTTTTTTTTGTTCACTAGGTGAGACCATAGGCTTTAAATTTAAGATATAAAACCTTAAAATCGACCGGTTAGAGAAATAGTTATGATAGATTTAAAATGCATTTTAAGTTTTAGCTGTATTTGGTACAAAAGCGAGGTATTGCAACTTGTTTAAAAGATTTGTTTTGCACAAAGTCTTATATTTTGTGTCACATTTTCAACTTATACTTATTAAAAACTTAAATTCTTTCAGAAAGTGCCATCCAAAATGCAAACATTGTTATAAATTTTCCTTAGATAAAGAGATTTTAATGAAGAAGACGTAGGTTTCTATTTTAATCCAAAAAAAAACATAAATATTGTACGCAAAATTTTAATAAATTTGTAAACTTAAAAATTAAAATTACTATTATTTAAAATTTTTTTATAAATATTTCTTCTAAATAGCTTTGACTTTCATTTTCTAGAAGTAGTTTAGCTTCTAGGTCTAATCCAATAGAGCTAGTTTTCCATTTTTGTCGAATATTGGACATTTATGGATCTGATGTGCATAATAAAATAGATTAGTACAGCATCTGGAAATTTTTCGTGTGTTGTGATCGCAAAAGAATCTGTAGTCTTTGTTTCTTTTTTCTTGCGCTTCTTCAGACAGATCTCCTATTGGTAACATATTGTGTTGAATTATTTGTTCCCCATGGTACAATATTTTGTGAACTGTGGATGGCATATATCTCCAGGAGTATTTTTCGTTGTAAAGTGTAGCTGTTTGGCGTACTCCAAATTTTTTTACATTTATTGTAATATAATGTTGAATCGTCTTATTAGGTCCAATTCTACACCTGAAATAGATGCTGCAGCTTCAGGATCTGAAAAACTCTCCTTGCTGTATTTCCATCATTTGTGTTTCCTTCTCCTTGCTTTGGCTGATCGATCATTAGGTCTAATTTTAAATATTTTTCTTGAATTTGTTTTTGTCTTTGCTTTCTTTTTCTTCATTTTCTTTATTTTTTCTCACTGTTTCGCCTAAAGGACCAAAATCCAAATCATAACCGAATTTAAGAATGTGCTCCAAAAGCGAATTCTAGCATGAAGAGGGGACAATCCAAATTCGTATGTTGCCTTAAAACTATCATCTTCAGGAATGTGATGGCTTAATCGACTTGATGTCGGTTGCAATATAATGCATCTTGACGATGCTTTTGTATCAGTTAAGGCTTGTGCAACTTTTCCATCAATCATTGTGAGACACATTTTAAAACTTACTTCGATTTCCTGTTCATCTACTGTAAATATTACAGGTTGAAGGACTTTAATTTGATCTTTTATCTTTTTGGCTTCTTCAGTTATGACATCTTTTGTTTCCTTTCTGAATGTAAATTTTATTGGTCTGCAATTCTTTGTTGATGAGGGTATTTCATTTTTCCATATATCAATTTCTGTTGCTCTACTAGTTGACGGCTCAAGGCCGGTATAACTTCTTGTTAAGCACAATGGAAGGAAAGATATCATAAATAAATCAGCATCTGGTGAATTTTCGGCATTACACTGCTTGTATTGTCTCTGAAATTAAAGAAATGCTGCCAGTTTCAAGTTTTTTTTTCTAACGATCAATATCTAGTGTATTTAACAACCTTTCGGCTGTGTGTTCAAGAAGATCTTGCAATTTTATTTCTGCTGAAGAGGAAGTGACAGTTATAGTAAGCATTCTTTTGTGGAGGTAAGCATTCTTTTTTGACAGCAGCTAAATCTCTATACTCCCAGAATTCTTTTCATTATTTGGTGTAGGAATATTTTTCAAAATTCTCTTTGTGCCCTTGGACTTGCTTCTATTATTGATTCAATTATCTCAATTTTTGTTTTTTTATTTTTTGTTGGTTGAATTTGGTGCAAAAATGAGTCCTTGATGATTGTTGGAGAAATTTCCTCATTGATATTCGGAAGTTTGCGTCTTTGAGTTCGTTCACTACATTCTTCAATATGCTTTGCTGGTCGACCCTGTTTTCTACATTCATTGGCACTTGAAGGTGAAATTTCGAAAACAAGTTCCTTTGACAACCATTCATGGTGACGTTCGTACATCCTTTGCTTGCTGTAAGAGCATTCAACGTACCGTTTTTCAATGTTTTCCCAAAATTTATAATTTTTTTTTTTATGTAGTTCAATTTCTTCTATATTTCATATGTTAAAAAATTGATTGTTTAGTATATGCAATTCCACATCGTGTACATCATTTTGATGTAAGAAAATATCAGCGAGATCTCTATAAGTGTATTTAGCCATTGTTCAAATTGTAATGAATAACAATTATGAAGACTTTACTTTAAATACTCTTACTCGCAAATAAAAAATATATGCACGTCCATGTTCTGGAAAACGCAATTCGCTTAAAACTAGCGTTTTCGATTTAAAAACGCTAATTGGGTGTTCTGAAAAACGCATATCGAAAAAAGTTGGTTTTGGCGATTTGAAGTCGCCAAAAAGGTGCTCTGGCAAACGCATATCACCTGAAAATTGCGATTTCAAATCGCATGTGTATACTGAAGCGAACTGATTGAATCTGCTTAAACTAAACTTTCAAGAGAAAATAAAATTATGCACAATTAAAACTTAATATGTTTTCTTTTTATTTCAACAAAAATTAAAAACAATTTTACACAGTTTTAATTAAAAATACCAAATTATGAAACTGCTCTAGTTTTGTCAATGGGCTGTGGCAACTGTTTACTTTAAACTGGCGATTTCAACAAACAGCTAAAACGCCAGCAAATCGCAGCGATTTTAGAACATGCTGAAATGCGTTTTGCGATTTTCAAACTGTAAGCGATTTGAAAACGCTGCGTTTTCCAGAACATGGGCTACAGGTAGACAGGCAACATCACAACCAGAAAACGAGCACAAGGATTTGCGCACACAGGGCTGTCAGATTTATTTTCACCTTTTTCGCCAAATCCAATGTTAAAAATCGCCAAAATCGCCAGTCTCTTTTTTTAGTTTTTACCAATGAAATATGTATTTAATAAATTATTAAAAATTTATTTTAGAAATTATAAAAAATTTATTTGTTCCGAATCGCTAAAATTCCCCAAAAATGGGGAAAATGTCGCTATTATATACATTGTCTTTATTTTTATTTAGAACAATGTAAAAATGATTATGAACATAAAAAGGTACAATGTTTTATATAAAGAAGATTTTGCGGTTAGTATTAATCAAATATTGGATATATGTATGCACATTTGTATGTAGTTGCAGTTCTATTACATATCTAAAACTCTATATACTTCATCGTCAAGACATTCCACATTGTCTTCTTCTTTTGAATACATCGTATGGGAATTGAACTTTTTCAACATATCTTGCGAAGGTATAAAAGAAGTGCAACATGTGCTATTTACATTCATATAATTTATAACTCGTAATAACGCATCAAGAAGTTAATATTGCATGCTATTTCGGAAGCGCGTTTTAGTTAAGTTCATTATTGAAAATACCCTTTCAACGCAGGAATTACTAGTTGGAATTACCTGCATGTAAAGTATAGCCTTTAAAATGGTACATACCTGCCGTACCCTTATAATCACATACTTTTGGCCAAAAACTCTTTTAAGTTAGATGAAATATCAATATTAAAATAATCTTCCCAATCCGCAAACGGTAATTTTGTCCATTGTGTTTCATAAACATCTAGCGGTATGTTAGGATTCATAAAAATCTTTAAAATATCTTTAACAACAACAAATTTTGTTTGTGATAATGTATTGCAACATTTTATAATGGAAAAATTTTCGTAAACTTTAAATACATTCACGTTTTCAGGAATTTTATTTATTAAAAAATGTTCGTAAACTTTAACGGCCATATGTATAATCAAAAATTGGCATGAAGTTAGCATAAGTGACAAAATTGAACTAAGTGTTGACGAGTTCCGCTATACAATTTGACATTAAAAATCCCCGCATAATGTAGTTTTAACACAGGATTACATCCTAGCATGATTTTTAATGTAAAATTATATGGCAAAACACGTTAAGATCATGTTAAATTTTGCCACTTATGCTAACTTCATGCCAATTTTTGATTATACATATGGCCGTAAATATATTCAGGAATTCTATTTTATTAAATTTATTTTATTTCTTTAAATATGAAAAACAATTTTCTCGACGTATTTCAATATCTTCATCATCCATTTCAACATTGCTTTATTCAGTTTCAAATGCTGACACAAAATCGAGCGCATTTAGTGGGAGAAAAGTGTTTGGTATATTAATAGCTGTAATAACATTGGTTATCAATTTTTCGTTATTATGAGTTTCATTCAAAATTGTTGGCTTGAAAATTTTTGAAGAAAATGAAAGAAGAGTAGAATAAAGCCTCTGATGCATACTGCCTGCGTGCATGTTATCTGACTGATATTCAAGATTTAAATGGTTCATTTCATTTACTATTGGATTTATAAATATCAAAAAAAAGTCTTGTCTTTTCGTCACATAATTCTTTGTATATATTTTATTTATTTATTTATTTATTTATTCAGTTTTGGGCAGTCTTATCATTTTCATAACGAAAAAACGACAATGGCAAGACTGTTGTAAATTTAGAGATGTCACAATGGAGCTTTAGCTACAAAAAATAAAAGCTTTTAGCAAATTGTAATAAGATGAATCAAAACAATTCACATATTCCATTTGTAATAGCGGCTATACAAATATACATGCACTGACACCACACACTGTGGACCCAACACCAAGAACGCTGATGATGAAGGTGATGGGGCCTTCGAAAACGGCTAATTGTTCCGTTCTACTACGTGTTTGTCAGAAAATTTACAATTAACTTTGGTGACATTTGTTCATTAATAATCATCACATGTAATTTGGCTTACAAAGCGATACGAACTTTAGCGTAATCAAATCATAAATATACGGGTATGTTCTTCATTCCACCTGAGATTAAAAGGTCTGGAATTGTCATAGAATTGTTGTTGGAAATATATATGTATTTATAATAACAATGCTATGGCAATTCCGAACGATTTAATTTCACGTGGAATACAGAACATACCTGATAAAAATAAAGAATTTGCTACAATCGTATTGAAAAATGAAGGGGTTGCATTGGCCGAAGGTGCTGAATTCGAGCCCAGTCTGTAACAGTCATCAAATAGGCCGACTTCCTAAACGCAAGTTGCAATGCATATCATACACTTTGTAAACGCATATGTAAACTTTTTGACAAAGTCCAATATTCCTAATAGTTTGGCAACTCATTTTAATGAATATCATCTGTCAGAATCGCGCATCATTTTTATTTTGTATGCAAACATTTGAGCTGCAATGGCTGAGTACGTATTTTCTTGTTAATTTTTAACAAATTATTTATAATTGATAGTTTTTATTTAAGACTTCGACATGAATCAGATTTTGCGGGCAAAAAGAAAAAGCGAAACACCATTTGGGAACAATCTTAAGGGAAATAAAGATGTATGAGTTGCATAGCGACGTTCCTAAATGCCGATAAAATGCAAAAATCTCTCTGCAACGCAAGGTTGCATTGCAACTTGCGTTTAGGAAGTCGGCCATACTCGTAACAACACCACGCATTTTCCTGATGTGAATTAGTGCCTCTTTGAATCAGTTGTTGTAAGAAAAGTTCTAGTAATGAAGTCATAGACACAGGTCACGGTGAACAACACTACACCGGTTTCAGCGGATGCTAACCCTAATGTGACATGAAAGCGCCTTCCTTCGTCGGTATTGTGTACCAGAATCATCGGCAAAGTCAAATTACCAATGAAATGACAACTAAACACAGCTTCGAAAGTATAATACGCCTCATTGACACCAGAGGCGCTGCAACGCTGCGAATATGATATGAATAAATTAAATTAAATTAAATTAAAATTATTAAATAAAGGTGCAAAAAGCAGTTTTAAAATAATGAAGCTTTCCTTCAACACCTGTCTTCTCTATCACTATGCCTTTCCTATCACCCTCTCCCACTATCATCTCTTCAACTCACAGGTAGCACAAAGGGATCATTGTATTGGACCCAAGTCAGCTGGACTCTAAATTTCTAACCTACACTACTAAAAAAATTTAAAGTACACTGTTAATCTAATTTCTCATTCCGTATTTATGTAAATAGAGTTTTGAAAAGCTTTCGCTTGATACACAGAAAAAATTTGATTTTTGCTGATAGATTTTTTTACCTTTATTTTTTTCTGCATTTCAAAGCTGAGCCTTTTATTTATTTATCCATTTATAATGCATATAGCCTTTGGCCAATAATAAATACTGTATTACAATAATAAAACTCTATTTAAACACAAACATTTTATAAACATCTACATATTTTATTTTTAAAGACAACAACGTTCTTTAAATTTTTCGTGTACCATTTTTTTTTTTTTTTTTTTTTTTTAAGAGAAGTAACACTCAGGCAATTAATGCCTACTACTATTACTAGGTGTTACCTTCTTTAGGAAAGGGATAGTGATAGAAGACAGGTGGTGAAGGAACAGATAGAAGAAAGCTTCATTCTTTTACAACTCTGCTTTTTGCACGCTTTTTTTTTAATAATGCAGTGTTGCAGCGCCTTCTGGTGTTAATTGAGGCGTATTAATTTTGAAGCTGTGTTTTAGTAGCCACTTTATTGGTTATTTTACTTCGCCGATGATTTTTGCTACACAATACCGACGAAGGATAAGTTATGCGTTTTCCCATGATTTAATGTCAGTTTTCATTAAAAGATCTTTTAAAATTAACCTAAATATAAAAATTGTGTAGTTATCGAAAAAGCTTTCGGCAGCTCATGGAATTTCATCCCGAACAAGCCGAAACATAATCACTTTTGTCAAGTGTATATTTAAAAAATATATAAAATACGAAAAGAAAAGTTAAAAAAAGGAAGCTCGATTTTAATTTTAGACACATGGTATCTTGGACAAACCTTCTTAGAATTGGACATAAATTACAAAACCGCTTGGTCGAGAAAAAATTTTAACCACTCTAGTGTACATATACATATATACTTATGTACATACATAGGTCCATTTTAATGTAAACATATCGATGGTGGTGTTGGGTAAAAAGATCAAATATTCTATGTAAAATGCTGCGTAATTGAACCTTTTCACGCAACACCATCGTTATGTATTTAAGATTTTATTTATTTATTTACTTATTTATTTCTTCAGTAATAAATGTGGCCTATTGGCCAATTAAAAATATATTAAAGTTTTTGATATGTTTACAAATAAATATGTATGTATATAATTACATACATATGTACAATGTGGCAGATACACTAAAATTCTTGAGATCAAATTATTAATGTTAATATCATAATTTAACAGCAGTTTTCAATTTTAACATCATAACTACTCCAATGTAAGAAGTAAAAAGAAGTACAAATAAAGCGTGATAATCAATAACTAACCAGTAGTCAGGAAATCAGTAAGCTATTCTCTTGAATGTAGACAAAAATATGCCGAAAGAACGTAAATGAATTGGAAGGGAATTCCATAATCGGGTAGTATTATTTGAAAAACGAATAAAATTGGCCCGATGGCTATATGTACTATTGCTAAGAAATAAATAAATATATAAAAATTGTACATTTAACTTATTATAAGAATTACTTTGAACTATGTTATTATAATGGTTGGTACATGTTTTTAAATATCTTGGATTTCATACCATAATTATTTTGTTGAAAAGAAATTCACTTGTTATAAGAAATAGTTTTATATTAAATAAAATACTTGTAATATTTTTTAAAGGCCAAGAGGCCTCATGTATTACTGTATAAATAAATAAATAAATTCCTTTTAATTTTAAGTCCATGTTTTTAAGAAAATGTCGGAGTTTATTCCCTCTGCTGACCCCTTTAAAGAAAAATACGCGACAACAACCCTACTTTAACCTCTTCTAGAACTGGCTTCAAGTTTAATTTTTTTCAGAATTTTAACTTACCATAGTCCTCTTCATAAACAATAGCCACCTTTGTCCAATTTAAATAAAACATTAAATCACGATAGGCCATATTTAGTGAGTGTTGCGATGGGTACATATTGATGGAGAATTTATTAACTTTTGTTTCGAAATCAATGCGTGTCTCTATGTGCGGTATGTCAAAGCTCTCGCAAATAGATTGTATATGAGCTGCAAGTAATGAATCTGTTGGTCCAAATATGGCCTGAACTCCTGACTCCAATTGGCGACAAACTTTTTTGGTAGAACGGAATGTATCATCACGCGGTATATATTCAATGTCATAAATGACTTGAGTATCAGGTAAAATAGTTTTATCTTTATTAATTCGATATATGGCATATTTAAAGGCAGACTCTATTTTGCCTGATCTTTGGTCTTCAGTAAAAATTGCTCCCAAACGAATAACTGGCGGTAGATTTAAAGTGGAAGTTGCATGTACCTGGGATATAATGCTCGTTGCCGAAAACAACAACGTTACAATGAAACATATATTAAATAACTGCAAATCCAAACTTAGCAGGGAATTACAAAGACTTCTTGTCCGTTTATTCTTTGGAATTTCACAACGCCTTATCCGTAAAAATGTACTTGTGGCCTTAACTATTTTGGTTGTTTCAATTGCAAAAAATAAAATTATTTTTGCTAAAGCAGTCATAATGCATATCCCAGTCCTTTAATTATTAAAATATTTTAATTTGAATACAAAATCTATTGAATTATGCGGTGGGACACATCAGAAGAATATCGCCCACTAACTGGGAATCTCTCCTCACCAACATTAAAACTAGCGTTTTTTGCATTGCACATTGTGTATTTTATTTTACATTTAATTGGATTAAGTGCGTTTACTTTTTACTACACACACAGATAGTTTAGGTTGTTCACACTACATATTTTTTTCCTACCAAAATAATTAGGTCACATTCTCACACTTTTTTATTTACAATTTCATATCATGTTTAAATTTTTTTCGTCTTTTTTTCGTATACTTCTATTAAAAGAGAAAAGAAGGAAATGATGTAGATTGCAAGGTTGTATCACAAAACACTGTGGTTGTATGATTCGTAGGCGGCGGCACTAAACCGCCGACTTCATTTTCTATCTCAAACCACACGCCGAATTCAGCGGCTCACATCGGTTAATAATTCCGCGTTTAAACGTAAAAGTATTGCATAAGTTCTGTGTATGTACTATCAACGAAAATTTCGCCAAAAATGCCCATCTGTCTTATAGCTTGCATGCTCACTTTGTAACATTCCGTCACAAATGACTATATATTTTTCCCACACTGTATCCTTGTTTATTTGATTTTATATTTTTTTTATAATTGAAAATCAACAGAAATTACATCAAAAACTACACACATGTTTTTATAAGTAAACAAAAAAAAACACAACAACCACTCTCAAGCAAGGAATTTAAACTCCTACAGCCGTATTCATAAAAAAAGTTGATTGAGGTTTAAAATTCATGTTAGTTAAAAGACGTTTTAAGCCTAAATAACGTTTTTTAAATATTGGTATTCATAATCAGTTTTTTTAACTAAAAATCAATTAACCAAATTTTTTAAAAATATCGTGGCAACGCTGTATTCTTTATTTGTCACTTGCATATTAGTTCTGCAAAACAACGATTGTTAACTCACAAAGTACTCGTGTCTATATATCTTTATTTGTCGCTTTTCAGAGAAATATTCTTTCTATAAAATAAAAGATTTGTTCCAACTTGTATTTAACAAAAAAATAAAAAAAGTTCACAAGAAATCTTTGTTAAAAGTGTTTTTTATATGATTTATTTTATTGCAGATAAAGAAGCACTAGAATAACGAGCTTTATTTTGTTTGTTTTGAGTGTTTATACATCACTAGTTAATTTTCTACAATTCTATTATTTTGGTTAACACATAAAATGAGAAAACAATGACTGGGAATGGAAACTGAATCGCTCCTTTTCTTTTAAATCTTATTTGGAGTATATTTGATATTTCGGCATTAGTTTCTATAAAAAAAAATACATTGTTTTCTTCCAAATAACACTGGCATATGCATACATAATACATATATAAATAAGTACATACATACATATACACATATGTACATACAGGTAAAGTTCAAAATGTAAACAAAAACGAAGCAAAATTACAACAACGTCATCTTAAAATTGGTTTAAACATGGGGGCAGTCAATTTTAAAATTTGCTGATTTACCCAAGGTTTAAAAACCGTTTTTTGAGCTAAAATTCTATTATGAATACAGTTTTAGTGAATTTTACTTAAACAACATTTGAAACGCTGTTTAAAGTTTTTATGAATACGGCTGCTACTCTTTAGTGTAATAAAATAACTTTTTTAATATAAAATTTATCTGTGATTTATAAACTGTAACATAATTTTGTATACATATATGTAGGTTTTACGCCTACTTCATTGTTAATTTAGATATTTATACAATATAATCATAGGTATTTTGTTATCTTAGTCTGTAAGGATTTTTTAAATTAAATAAATATGAAAATATGAAATATCCCACACATACTTTCATCAACATACACACGTACGCTATAACAAGAGAAACAAAATACAACAACCACGCTCATGCAGTCTAGTTGACATCGTTCTAACTGAAGTAAAATAAAAACAACAACGTACATGCTTTTGCAAGCGCATGCAGGCTGTATAAAAGAAATAAAGTACAACAAACACATGCAGACTTTTACAGATTTTAAATTGAAACGAACGAGCCATACAAATGGGAAAATAATTCTCAAGAGCATAAAATAATAATTATTTTAAGATGTCAAGTTTAAGCCACAACCAATAAGGGCGACCTGGACGTCTCAGTACGGTAAGCAGGGATCTGTCGTATTCAACTTGCATTTATTTAGGTTTATTTTATTTCAAGATCTACAGAATTCATCTTAAAATTATTTTCTATTTTTTTTGTCCAAGATCTCTCGCATTCATCTTGAATTTATCTCGTTCAAGATCTACCGCGTTCATATTGAACTTCTCGTTTTATATTCAAGATCCTCCGAATTCGTCATGAATTTCTTTCGCCGCTTTATTTTTTAAGATCTACCGAATTCATCTTGAAAACTCGTTCAATATACCCCGCATTCATCTTCGACTTTTAGTAGTCCAGATCCACCGAATCACCACCGTATGCAAAAAATAAAGTGTGCTTCAAGTGTATGTTAAAACCGGTTTTTGTATGGAAATTTTGTTTTAACATACACTTCAAGCACACGTTATTTTTTGCATATGGGGGTTAATCGTTAATTGTTTTTTTCTATTACGAGAGCCACCGCATTCTTCTCGCCCGCATCGAACTGGACTCAGAGCCCACCGAATATACAGTACAAGGCAAAACTGAGGATACACCAGCATATAATTAAAGTTTCTTCGATTTTTTTTTCTTTATTTCAAAAACTAAGCAACAAAAATGACTAAACACACAAGAGCAAAGCATAATTAATAGATTAACTCGAAACATTATGAGCTTAACTTCGTAAATGTAGAAAAATAAAATAAATATTAGAGAAACATCGTAAGCTCGAGCCGCAAAAGTAAGGACTCATCTTATATATTATGGGAATTTACTTAAAAAAATTACAAAATTTATGCAAAATATTACTTTTTAAATACTTGGCTGGTGGTATTTGATTGCGTATAGTACTCATTTAGTCACTCATTCAACATGTTTTGTCGTTTGCGCCCTAATTTTAATTCCATATATACAAGAAAACCAGTTTTACTCAAGATTTGCTTCCGATTATGTGCTTTCTAGTTTTTTATTTGTTTAACAAGTACCAAGGAAATTCAAACAGGTACACGAATGAGGCAAATTGCTCATCCGCTGATTTTTTGTTTGCACGTTCGACAAATATTTTGGTGCCTTGGTTGAAGCATACAATTTTTCGACAATTCCTTTGTAAAACTATTTGAGAAAGACAGAGTTGCATCTAATGCGCTTACCTGTACCTTATGTGCCTTTATTCGTATTGTTTCAATGATATTTATGTCTCTAAAATTTATTAAATGTCATGACTCACCATTCTACGCAATCGCACGATCTACGAAAAATGCAAACTTAATCTGATGAATTGTTATTATTGTGTTTTGAAAATTTTCATTAACTATCACGGCCTTAACTGCTTGACTTATGAATATATATATGTATATAAAATCTCAAATAAGCTTTTAAATGCACTTCAAATAAGTAAAAACTTAAATAACATTACACTCCAACTAAAGTATCAATAGGCCAAACTGTCAAATAACGTTAGTCCTCTTTTAAATTCGAGACATTTTGCCGGACATATTTTTAATTCTCTTTTGCTCTTACCCGAAGCTTTTACATATTGGAAATTAATAGGCAGACAGAATTTTTGTAGTTTGTTTACTTCTTCTTCGCATTTGCTACTTACACACATACACATACAAACCATATGCCTGGATAGTAGACATCAAGTATCCATACAGCCGTTAAATGAGAAATATCATGTGAAGGAAAAAGCATA
The DNA here is from genome assembly GCA_949987645.1 of Tachina grossa. Classification (NCBI taxonomy): domain Eukaryota; kingdom Metazoa; phylum Arthropoda; class Insecta; order Diptera; family Tachinidae; genus Tachina; species Tachina grossa. The sequence goes on along the minus strand of OX465279.1, from coordinate 1,419,397 downwards.
AATTGCGTAAAGTAGAAAAGAGAAACAAAAAATGTCGGGTACAGAGGGTTTTGTACTACACACTACACTCATTAGCTATGAGATTTTTGCAATAAAAAGGTTAAAATTAATATTTATGAATAAAAAAAGCTTAAAGTTAAATCAGAAATTATCTGAAAAAAAATCTTAGCCACTTTTTTAATACTAATAATCATTTTCATACTATGTTTTTTATATCAACACAACAAATTCCTTAATTTCATTTTGTACAAATGTTCACTTGTTCAAATGTACTTTCAATTTATTCTTTGTGAACTCATTCGCTTTATATTTTTTGGAAGTAAATGGTAAAAATTTATATTTTTTAATGAAAATGCTTAAAATGAAATCTGTAATTATTTGGAAACTGATTTCAATCACTTTTTTTTACCACTAATAACCTTTTACACATTGTGTTTTTTTTAGTTCAACATTTCAAAATCTTTAATTTAAATTTGTAAAAATTTTCTTTTGTTCATTTCACAAAGTACACATTTGCTCTTGTTTGTTTCGATTATATTGTTATTAACAACTTAATAACAAATATACTACAGTTGTCGCTTTCTCGCCGAACCCGTATCATAGCTGATTTTAACTTTTTTCATCACTCACTTTCTTCACCTCTGTAAACTTTGTGTTATCATTGTCCGCTGACATAACTTCTACTAATTCTGCATGTTGTAGCATTATTTGTTTTTGCTCCCCAGGAGCCGGCAATTAAATCAATTTCTACTGAATTTTTAAATAGCATTTTATTATTTAATTTTTAGTTGCTCTCGCTCGTAAAAATAGTATTATAATACATGACAGATGAAAGATGAAATATGTTGTAATGTGAACAGGTTTTTTCAATTTTCAACATATTCCACGCATTCCTCAAAGATGTGACTGAGTGTTAACAGGGTATAACCTACTTTTCATTTAAAAATATCGATCAGCTGTTTTCTACTGTTGCAGTTACATCCTATTACAGTCTGCAAACATATTGTCCACACCTGATGAATATATATCATGATGATTGTCTAGTTGATATCATGATGAAAATTCATCACCTATAGATACAACTTATTAATATTATGGTAGCTTTATGATATAATCATCAGAGCTCACGGCTTGATTAATAAAATCATAAGGTGTGGACACTATGTAAATTGGGACTTTATTTTCCTTAATCCCTAGTGGGTAATCTGTTGGCGACATCGACGGCTTTCCACAAGCCGGCAGAGCTTTCAAACCGATACAAAATTGGCGGCGGCGGCTTTGCTATCTAGCTTGTTTGTTTACAAATTGTGTTTATCTGGATTTATCAATACGTGTTTTTAATATGTATGCGTTTATTGAGAATTTTTTATTGGGAATGTTAACACATTAAATCCATGAAATTAATATAAAAATCATGTGTTTATTGTGAAGAAAAGCTAGAAAATATTCAGCGTTGGTGAAAAGATTTTCGCTAAAACTACGAAATATAATTGGATACCGAAGCGAAAGAGGTATTTAAGAGAAAAAAAGAAAGTTGCAAATTGAGGTTGTTCCATTAATAAATATTCATATACATACCTACATACATACTTATGTACCTAATTTACATTAAGCCTTTTTACATGAAATTTTTCCATTCGTTACGAGTCCTGGAGAAGTAAAGGAACAAATGCAGTTTAGCGAAGCAGGTCTAAACAAATTAAAAAATAGCCTATGTCATAGAAAATTTAAAACCAGCTTAACCAGTCGTAAAGCAGCTCTGGACGAGTCAACATCACGCGTCATTGGCAATTATCTCTTACCCTACGTCTCCACTAGCCATCGACTTGGACATGTCATGGACATGACGCCCGCAAAGCAACTGTGAAAAATTCATCAACTTCCTTGTTGTGGTGAAACCGTGTGATGTCCATGTTCAGGCATATCAAAGTATTTTGCGGTAGTGCAACAGAGATGGAATATTTACCAATTTTGTTCTGCCTCTTTTCTTTCTATTGCAAATGGCTGCAGACGTCAAATCTCATGGCGAACATTGTTGCTCAGACATATGCTCGGGCATTGATGTCAGAGCATGAACGAAAGTTGGACATGAGCGGTCTCCATTAGCCATTTGCTATGTCCGACATACCAAGCTCCATGGCTAGTGGAGACCGCTAGTTAAGTGCAACCAGGTCACTGTTGTTTATTGGCCTTCGAGAGTTTTGCGTCTCACACCGCATGTGATTAAAGGCTCAGTTAGTCGACTGTAATGTAAAGTAACTGCAACAGTAAGAAACAGCTGATCGATATTGTTATGTGAAAAGTAATGAAAATGGTTATAGAGATGTAATGTAACGTAAACTACTTTTCATATAAAAATATCGATCAGCTGTTTCCTACGTTGCAGTTACTTTACATTACAGTCGGCTAACTGAGCCTTAAAGGCAGAATTACCCGACTGTAAATGTAGAACTGTAAATGTAAATGTGTCAGCTGATCGTAACTGTTGCATGAAAAGCTATGCAAACGCTTACCTGACTGAAATGGCACGTAAATGTAACGTCTGAACCTGCAGAAAATAGAATTTCATGACGACGTTACGTGACATTTGTAGACAGTGATGGGATGTATATATATTGAATGAGAGTGTGGCACAATAGCCCTGATTTGGTACTTTTGTTTCTTTTAATAATTTAATCTTTTGAGTGGTTAATTTGCATACGTACATGGCATATTTAATAAATTTAGTTTTCTAAAAAAGTTTTTTTATAAAATCTAACCAGAGTTTGCCAATCGTATGTGTTTATTTTTTGTTAATATACACACATACACAAATGTATATGTACATATGTATGAATTTGTAAAATATACATACATATGTATGTGCGTACAAACATACATTAAAGCGTACAAAAAACTATTTTTATTTAAAAATAATAACAATAAAAATAAAAATAGGTACGTATAATAAAAATAATTATAATGATAATAAAAATATATATATTTTTTATAATTATAATAGGTTATAATGTAAATATGTATATAAGGGTATGAAGCTTAAATTGTAATTTCACTAAATGTCAGTCATTACAATGTTTCTAAGTATAAAATAATGATTTGATAACATTTAAATAATTTTGGTACTTTTTCCATTCAATCAAAAATAAGGTGAAGATGTTGAACTTTCATCAATATTTCGAACAGCTGTTTTCCATTTTATATGATTTTTTTATACTGATAAACACCCAGCAAACATAAAATCCTGTATATGTACATGTGTATGTATTTTTGTTAAAAAAATATACATATGTATATTGTTTGTAAATAAAACTAAATTATTATGAGTAGGTACGAACATTAATAAGAAAAGGGGGGTTATTATGTAATTCGATTCGAAACGGAAACTGTTCGAATTTGTATGTTATTAGCATTACATCCGAACACATTTCCGTTTCGAATCGAATTACATAATAACCCCCAAGGTTAAAACGAGAAAGTAAAGATTTTATTGAGGTGATACTGCAAGCATACACATTCTTGGAAATTAAAGAGCTAAATACTTCGTCTTTCCGATGAAGTTGCTCAAAATCTGTTCTGGTAATGTACAATGACAAATATTACGGCTGAGCGATACAGCTGCTATTAAAATTATTATAATTGAGTTCATTTAAATAAAATAATAATAATAATTTTCAAAACCTCTAGGCGCATTTTCGTTCTAAAAGGTGTTATTTCAAAAACTCGATTAGTTTTTTCCAACAGGCTAAATCTTGCCATCAAAAGAAAGTAAATTAAAATAGTTTCAGCGAAATTACTAAAAAATCTTGGATTAATTAAAACATTACTATTTTATATATAATTTACTTATAAGTTCTAATACATACATACATACTCGTGTGTATGTCCGTATGCATATATATGTAAATTTCAATCAAAATGAATTTCATGAATTTAAATATTATACATAAGTATATGAACTTTCGCGTTTGACTTCAAATAACTCGCAATTTAAAATAAAAAATTCGTGTTTGCTGGGCACAATGCAATCAGTATGCATGTGTGTGTGCACAAAGAAGTTTTTTTGTGTCGAAAACACATGACACGTTTTTAGGTATTCTATAAGCGCTCAAACGTTTACATTTACATTACATTTACCTTACATCTGCGATTTCTACAGTCAGGTAACGGAGCCTTAATGGTTGGCGTCGGTTAATGGTACCCTTTGCGGTATCCCCTTGGTTTCCATTAACCACATGCAAAAACACGGGGTGAAAATTATTAAAAATAAAAATATTGAAAATTAACAACACTATTTGGAGTTTAACCTGGCATTTGTGAATGATTTATTCCGCCAACCTTATTTAATTAATCGCATGGGTTTGATAGTTGGCGTCGACTAGCTGTACCGCGTTACGGTTGTTGGTTGCTTGCTGCTAACCACATGCAAAGGATTCAACATAACCCTTTTCACCTAATTCACACGAAGACTTTTATGAAGTCTATTTTTCGACGTCACTTTTTGTTTGTTAGCGAGCGGTGTAGAGAAGAAAGAGGGGTAGAAAAAGTGACTCGGTTTCTGTTTTCCATGGTTTTTTATCATATTTCTCTTTAAATTGCTCTTGTTGTTATTGTTGTTACGTTTTAATGTTACTCTTCTATCTTATTGTTATTTTTTATTGTTACTCTTCTGGCTTATTGGCTATATGGGTGAAGAGAAGTAAAATTAGACGTCCAAAAAAAACATCGTATGAATGCAAGGAATTTTTGTTAGCAACTTCAAAAGAGAATTAAGAAAAATAGACGTCAGAAATTTCACCGTGTGAATTAGCACTTTGAATTCCGCCAGCCATATTTAGATTTAAAAATAGGAAATTATTTATTTATTTCAGTCTATGGACAGAAAGTCCTTTCAGACAACGATATAAATGTGAAATAATTTTCTTAATAAGTCCCAAATCACACTGTGCAAGTCTTATTGCTAAGCTGATTAGTTTATTAGGAGAGAGAGACGAGGGGAAAAGAAACGTTGCTGTTCCCCTCGTCTCTCTCTCCAGGAAACTAATCAGCTTAGCAATAAGACTTGCACAGTGTGATTTGGGACTAACTAAGATTGACTAGCTTATTATTAAAATAGTAAAAGTTCAACCAAAAATAAAGAAGGCAAATTTCTTAATGAATGTACATATATACATACAAAGTTATGAAATTAAAGCAAAATTTCAAATAACAATATTAAAAAAAAAGAAAAAAAATTAAGTAAAAAAATTTTCTTTGACCCTATTTTCCCGAGTTGTAGGCCTCTGAAGTCTTCATAGAACCACAATAAATATGTACATATGCATGTATGTACGTTTTTCTGCACTGCCGGGCTTAAGGATTTTCTCCACCATGGTGTTTCCCGACACGGCGCAGCTTAATAAAGATTTTCTGCGTTGCAAAGTTTTCTTGTCTGATATGTTTTCCTGCACTGCCGGCCTTCGGCCGGGCTTAAGAATTTTCTCCACCATGGTGTTTCCCAACACGGCGCAGCTTAATAAAAATTTTCTGCCGTCCATTTTCTCTATCATTGTATTACAAAAACAAATTTTGAGTGCTTTGTTTTTGTTTTCAATATAAATTGGCAGACGAGAATTTTCACATGGCTTCTATGAACTGGCAGTTAAAGTATGAAGCTTATTAATTTTTTGCAATTTGTTTTGAAATGTAGTATGTATATACGATTTTTATATCAAACGGTTGACACGACTTTGCAACAAAATGTTGCTACGAAATCGTAACGATATGTCGCGACCCAACGAATAGCTTGAATACGGGTGCCCCTGTGGCTGAGTGGTAGTGTTTTTCGCAGACAAGCTAATCGCTTTGCGGGTTATGTTTGTGTTTGTTATGTTTATGTTTTTTGATGCCTCTCGCCGGGAACTGGGTTTTGATTTCGGACCTCTAGTTTCTTAGGGTAATATTCTTAGAATTTTGTGTATATTTCATTTATGCTAGACGCCAGTTGACAAAAAAATTTACCCACTCTAATGTACATATTTTAAAGAAAAATTATAAATCAAAGTTTTAATGTATGTAATTTAGTTTATATTTTAATTATTTATTTGTGCTAACTGATAAAAAAAAATGGTTATATTTTATCTAATTTTGCTGTATCCAATATGTGATAATGCAATATTAATGCTTTACTTTTAAAAGATTTTATTTTCGTGCAAAAAATAATGCACTACACTCATCAAATTTAAACGTGACAACAATTTTTGTTTTTCATTTAGTGGTTGTGCAAAAGTAATGCAAGTTACCCCGGCCTGGCTTTATTCGTCTGTTTTTGACATTCATCCATTATTTCTACACAAACAAACGCCTGTTGTTTTTATATTTTCTTAGTTGTTGTAGACCTGGGGGCAAATTAGGGCATTCGATACGTTTCGAAATTTTAAAAAATTTCCATATAAACTCTATTGAAATATTTCGTAATTTCGTTCGATAACGAGTGCCGTAATTTGCCCCCTTCATATACTTTATATAAATATGCTTTGGTATTTCCCAAAACGGCACTGCTTGTTAATGACTTTCTGCACAGCTCTTAATTGTTTCAAATTAGGGATTGGTAAATCGATTTCGATTCCAATCGAAAACCGATTTTATGTTAAAAAACCCCGATTTTTTGTAATCGATCTTGCGTCTGCGATTTTATACTGAAATCGATTATTGGGCTATAAAAATCGATTTTTTCAAAATTTTGGCATTTTTTTTAAGTATTACTGAGTAAAGAAGAATGGTTTGATAACTAATATATATTATTCATCTTTATTCCGTAGCTTTTTGTCGACATCAATGCCAAGACAATATCGAAAATAGGACACTTACTCTCTCTAAAGACTAGAAAATAGCAAGAGTCGGTTAAAAATAAACAATTGCTGAGAAAAAATAGTAATTAAGTGCCCTATTTTGACATTGCCTGACGTTGATGTTAACAACAACAAGTAAATGTGACTAGTTTAAAACATTTAAACTAATAATCCTTAGAAATAATTTCTGAAATTTATTTTATGTAATATTAAAAATTGCAAGTTTGCGTATAATTTTAATTTAAAATTCAGCTTTAATATTGTAATATGCATACATGGTATGTACCTTACTGAGTTTAATGTGTTTCGATAAATTAACTTTGTGTCTATTTTTTATGTACATAAATATGTTAATTTTTGTTTTTGTTTGTTATTTGAATTTTTATGAATAAAGATTATTTTGTTTATAAGCTAGCCAATTTGTCTTAAACGATTTTAAAATCGATTTGAAAATCGATTTTCACGTGCGATTAATCGATTTCAAAAATCGAAATTAAAAAAGTTGATCGAAAAATCGAAAATCGATTTTTGAAAATATTTACCAATCCCTAGTTCAAATATTGACCCATCACATTCAGAAATTCAATCTACATATGTGATAAGTTATAAACAATTTTTTGTTGTTGAGATTTTTGGAAGTTTTCTATAGAAAGTTCAGAGCCCTATAACTCTTCTTCTTATTTTTAAATTTTCTATCACATAGGATGCTTTTTATTTGCGCTGATTTACACGGGCATAATTGTGCTGGCATAACATGCCAATTTGTAGGTGAGAGAGGCAAAGAGAGTGGTTTTGCGGTTGGCATAACTTTTCAACCAGCTACAACCCCACACTAGCAGCATAAAATCAATACACACACAACTTAAAAAACAACAAATGTTAAATGAATACTAAAAACACTAACACACACAAAGCTGTGTATACGTATACATTTTGTGCCAGATGAATTAGTCTCGTGTAATTTGGAAAAGAACAAAAATTGTGCGGCTTAAAAATTGTTCTCGTCTAAACTACCTCATTTATATATGTAATGATAACCATTATTATAAAGGTTTACAGGCTGCGAAATTTGGATGTTACATTTTTTTATTACACAGTCGCCATCATCCCGTTTTTATTGACTTTGATTTTTTCTCTTTTAGTAGCGTGTTTTTGTCGCTGGTATCGATATCGAAAAAAAATATCGATAGTCCACTTAAAATAAAACTATCGATACTATCGATAGTACCATCGATAGTTTTGCAGCTCTATAAAATATCATTAAAAATCAAAATTATTTTTCATACAGTCGCAAAGCAGCTCTGGGTTGAGGAACATCTCTCGCGTCATCGTAATTATTTCTTAACTTGGAGGCTACACGTTCAACTTTTTCTTCAATTTTTATTTCAAAGTTCAATACATTCACACTCTTTTACTACCACACTCATACATTTGGGAATTGAATACCAGGTGGACTTCAATTTTTCTTTCAACGCTTCATTAAATTTTTCTTTCAATTTAACAACTGTTTTAAAATAATTTTTTGTTTGTAAAAAATTTAAGACAGAAGTAATTTTCTTTGCTGAAATAAAATATGTAGACGAAAATTTTTAATTGTTTCCTCGACGACGGCATTTTGAACATAAAATTGGTAATCAAATTGCTTGCAGCCTACGTCACAACTTCAATTTTAGCAAATTTTGACAAACCATACGTGTGAAAAAATTTAAAGCAATTTATTGAACGTGTAGCCGCAAGGTAAGTGCGGTCAGGCTTGTGTATGTTGTTTGGCCTTCGAGAGTTTTTCGTCTCGCTCGCACTGCTTGACTGATCTGCCACGGATAACCGTATAATCTTGCGGTTTTTTGTGGAATTTCTTTAACAACCACGTTGCTACTTCCTATGTGAAGGCATAGGTCGTGTACAGTCAGTCACAAAACCTTTTGAAATACTGTTAACACCATCTTGGGCATATGGTCTAGTTACCCCGCCCATATTTGTGCAACACCATATTATGCAAATTTACTTTGTATAATATGTATAATAAATAAATAAATAAATATTTTTCATACTTTCACTACAATTATTCATATGACGAACTATAACAAGAAAAATAATTGCTTACACAGTTTTTCATAAAAGGTATTCACGTCAAAAGTTGCACTGTTGCAGAAAAGCAAAAGTGCAAAATTTTCAAAAAATATAACAACAACCACATAGAAAATTATTTTGCACAAATGATGCAAAATTGTCAGGGTCTGAGTAAGTGCAAGATTATCAGGGTAAATTTTGCAAAGTTGTGTAACTTTTTATGGCATTGCCAATCCAAAAAAAAATGGACTAAAAGTACTTATAAATAAAATCAACCTTATACCAAATTACAACGCAGAAATTTAAATCTTTTTCTTTTAAATGAAAAAACAAGTCGTTGAAGATATTTTCCAAGGCGAATTCACATAAGGTGATCTTAATTCGCCAGCTGACATAAATTTCCTGCTGTCAAATGAACCAAAACGTTAAGAAATATTTTGACAGCAGGAAATTTTACACTAACAAATATTCAAGGCGAATACGCAGAGTTGCAAATCAAGACCACCTTATATCAATTCGCCTTGATATTTTCGATACAAATAAATTAATTAAGAAATTATAAAATTAAAAAAATATTTAAAAATTCTTAGCTAGAAATTATAAAGAAATCTTCAAATTCGATTTTCAGATAACAAATACATACATAATTTTGCTATTTTCAAAAGGCCTGTGGCTCAAATAGTTATTAGAATTTTGTTAAATACCAATATTATTAATATTGATATTTTTTATTAGTAGTGAATTGATTACAAAATTAATCAGCGAAGTTTCAACACTTCGTTTCAGCATTTAAACAAACATACAAGTACAATATATCTATGCACATATTGTGTTGCTTTATAGACAATTAAACAAAATGGGTTGCTCACTTCAGAAAGTGCAATTATGCATTTTTGCACAGTTGCAAGAGTTGACGTGAATACCTTTATAATAAATTTTATCATTAGTGTGCATGCATATATTAATATAAAATAATTTTATACATAACCCTACTAGGTATTATTAATAAAAGACAACAAAATATCATTAGGATCACTACGTCCCTCAGAAAGGTTGACGCAATCATACGTAAGCACCACCTCCTTTTGATCCGACATAATAGCTTTAACTTTGGAACACCATAATCCATCAGCTTGTATCTCTTAATTTTACCATCAGCCCTAAGTCTACTACAAACTGTGATAAGTTTTTTCGCAGCTTCAGTTAAGTGGTCACATAAAAATACTTTGCTTTAACTACTACTGTTACGAATATTGACGACATCTTTAAGCAGCAGGTTACGATTTTTGTTGTAGTTAATCATTATAGTATCACGGACTTGAACAGGGGGTCTACTCTGTAATTCGATTCGAAAGAAAATTCTTTCGAATTTACATGTTATAAACATACAAATTCGAATGCTTTTCCTTTCGATTCGAATTACACAGTAGCCCCCCAGAATTAAACTTGACAAGTACAGCTTTACCCCCAGCAAAATACGTACAGTGTTGTATATCAGAATCAGATATGCCCAATTTACAAAGCGAACCTATTCTTTTAATTGGATCACGTAAGTTTACAATCTTTCTTGGTAGTCATCTTACGATGATATCTGCTTGATTTAACCGCCTCTGTAGAATACTATATTTATATTATTTTATATATTTCAATTTCAATTTGGACACGCCGGCATTAGGGTTTTTATACACAACATCAATGTTTTTCAAACAGGTTTTTAATTTAGCCTTAAGTTGTTCAGATCCAACCTGAGAAGAATTAGCATCCAAGTTTTTTAATTCATCAATTTTGCTTTGAATTACTTTTAAGTCACTTGTTAGCTGCTCATCTAGAATAGGTTTTTTTCTCTTGGAATTTCAATTCTAATTTTTTTCCAATAATTCCGTGAGAGCTGCAAATCCATTCCACAGCTCTTCCTGCACATTGCAATATATTGGTCTTATAAAGTAATGTTGACAGATAAATTTTAATATTCGTTTTTTTTTATTAATAACGTGCAATTTCAAAAATTTAACAGCAAGTTATTGGAAGCAGAAGTCAAACTACTAAGGAAACGGAAAACTGAATCAAAAATAAAGTCATCTCTAACCGCTTTATGGGACACGTTCAAAGCTTTTGAATCAACTAAACAAAACAAATATAAAGACTGTTACCCGCCATGGATGTTAAACAATACAACTTTCATAGACGATCTGACCAAATTCTGAAAAGGGAACACAACTCTACAAATATACAAACAACTTTACAAGGAATTGGAACTCCAATGGTTAAGAACGAACTAGAAAATCATATTTACAGACGGATCCAAGACAACAAATGAAACATCCTTCGCAGCTGTTGAAAAAGACGGAACCCTCATAAGTTGTGGCCTCTTAACCGAACCAGCCACAACTTTTGATGCTGAAGCTCTTGCCGTATATGAATGTTTACAGATAACAAAACAAAAAAATGAAAAATTCATTAAGTTTAAAATTTTTTTAAACGCACTAATAATCCCAAATTAATATTTTACTTGTTAAGTAAAAAAATATTTGTGTGGCAACACTCTATACTTAAATAGCTGTTGTTGTTATTTACATTTATTTTCTTTTTACATACTCTTACAAATACAATTTGAAGCTGAAAAAAAGTCAGCCAATGTATTAATGGTAAAGTAAGAAAATAAAAAAAAACATGTTGATTATTGAGTTCTTGTTTCAACTTTGTTATTTGTTGTTGAGCTTCTCATTTGTTTAAATGAAAGTTTATAACATAATAACTCTAGTTGTTCTGTCCTGCATTAGCAAAAGCGAAATGCGAATAAAATCCAGCTAAACCCCTCAATAATCAATTTCAATATATTTTTAATAAAAAGATATTTTACTAAATAAGTTAAATAATAATTTGGGATTATTAGTGCGTTAACAAATGTTAAACTATAATAATAGTCAAAACTGACTAAAATTAATAGCTAAGAGCTTGTGGCAAAAATTAAATAAATGTACTTAATAGTAACAAACCAAAAAACTTTATCTTAAGTAGACAAAAATAAGCAAATTAACTAACATGTGCATAATTAGTAAAGAACAAACGACAATGGCAAGACTTTTGTAAACTTAAAGATGGTAAAATTGAACTTTCATTACAAAAAAAAAAGATTTTAGCAAATTGTAATACAATGAATCAAAACAATTCACATATTCCATTTGTACTGAAAAGCTGAGTATACAAGGCAGAAATCTACATCAACTGACAGCACACACACTAATTGACCAAACACAAAGAACGCTGGTGATGAAGGTGCAGCGACCTTCCAAAACAGCCAGTTGTTCCGTTCTACTAGTAGTTTTCAGAATATTGACAATTAACTTTAGTGTTATTTGTTCATTAATAGCTATCACATATAATTTTCCTTACAGTACAGTGCGAACTTTAACATAATTAAATTAATACAATTGCTTAAATGAAACCGTCAAAACTGGACTTTTTGCTTGGTAATTAAACCAATAAAATGGCTACTAAACACAGCTTCAAAAATTTAATACGTCTCATTTGACACCAAATTGGTGTGAATTAAACTGCTGCCTACCGAACAACATAACCTTTATTGCAATATAAGACATGGTAATTTTTATATTTTTGCCTATGAAAAAAAAGCACTGGGCGTAGCACAGTGACACATTTTGTGAGTTGGCGGTCAAAATTCTATAACTTTTGACTGGGTTGAAATTTTTTAATGAATTTTTTTTAACTTTAAAATCGAGCCGTATTAAAGTACACTTATATATGATTGAAAAATGACTTTTAAAAATATAGGTATTATCGGCCTTAAAAAAATAAATTTGTGAATGTAGTGATTTAACATTGCATTTTATAAATAGTAACGTTAACTGAACTAAAAAAATTACATACTTAACTAAGCCGTCCACCCGGGTCCATTTTATTTTGACCTTTAGCCCTCTTCTCCAATGGACCACTTAGAATACGGGTTTGAAGCTCATAATTGTTTTAAATATATTAATATTGATATAATATTTAGCAAAACTAATTTTATTTTAGTCTTTGATATCCCTGTGAAATTTTAGGGCAATCGGTCCACATTTACTCATAGAGCCCTTGTAAGTCAAATTTCGTAAAATAGCCTTGGTGATCATAGTTCGCTAACAAATGTAAGTTCGACAGCTTTAAATGTTATTATTATATGAACAATATAAATATATTTTAAACGTGAATCCATAACAGATATGTAGGAGATCTATATCCGAAAAAGGTTTTACCATAAATTCTAAGAAAATCTTTTTATTCCAAATAAAATAAAATTTCTTCTATAAATTTTCAATATTTATTGTGCTTTTTTGCTCTAATTTTTATGTTAATTTGCATAGCATACATTTTTCATGTAATTGTCTTAGTGAAAATTTCATCTAAGTATGTGCTCCTGTTCATCTTCGAGGAGCTGCTTGGCGTCTTTGTCCACTTCCATGGGGGTGGAATTCCATTTTTGTCGAATGCTGTAGATATGTGGATCAGAAGTGCACAGTAAAATATTAAAGAGGTCTTCATTGGTACTATATCTAGATATCTTTCTTGTGTTGTGCTCGCGAAAATATCTATAATCTTTGTTCCTTTTTTCTTGCCCTTCTTCAGAAAGATCTCCAATCGGAAGCATATTGTGTTGAATAATGTTTTCCCCATGATATAGTATTTTATGGACTGTCGATGGCATATTCCTCCAATCATATTTTTCGTTGTATAGTTTCGCTGTTTCATTAGCATACTGACCAAATTTTCTTGCATTTACCTTTTTATTGCATGATATTACTTGCAGTATGATTTTGTAGCGTTTTATTAATTCAAAATCTACTCCTGTAATAGCTGCAGCAGTTTCAGGATCAGAAAAAAATTTTCTTGCTGTGTTGCCATCATTTGTGTTTCCTTCTCTTTGCTTTGGCTGATCGATCAGTAAACCCAATTCTAAATATTTATCTTTTACGTGTTTCTTTTTTGTTTCCCTTTTGGCTTTATTTTCGTCACTATTTCGTACTGTTCCTTTAAAATCTAAATCATAGCTTAGCTTTAATATGTGTTCCATAAATCGAATTTTAGCATGGAGTGGGAACAAGCCAAACTCATAGGCTTCTTGGAAAGTGGTGTCTTCTGTTGGAAGTTGACTTAATTGGCTTGCAGTTTTTTTTTGCAAATAACACAGCTCGAAGATGATTTTGTTTCAGTTATGGCCTGTGCAACTTTTCCATCAATCATTGTAAGTAACATTTGATAATTTATTTGAATCTCTTGATCGTTAATTAACAAAGTTATCGGTTGATGTTTATCTATTTGTTGTTTAAGTTTAGATACTTCTTCTAATATTACATCCTTCGTTTCCTTCTTAAAAGCAAATTTAATTGGTCTGCAATATTTTGTTGAGGAAAGTATTTCGTTTTTCCATATATCAATATCGGTTTCTTTGCTAGTAGATGGCTCAAAATTAATGTTATTTGTTTTTCGTCTTAACGGAACAAAAGATATCATAAATAAGTCAGAATCTGATATTTTTTCTGCATTATACTGCTTATATCGCTTTTGTCCAGAAGATCCATCGCATCCCCATTTAGAAATTAATGTTAGGCTACAGTCACCAAGCTTTTTAATATTATCTGCGTCCAATGTATTCAACAATCTTTCCGCAGTATGATTTAATATGTCTTGCAATACCACCTCTGCTGAACTTTCTGTAATGTTTATAGAATTTTGTGGTGGTAAACAATCTTTTTTAATTAAAACCAAATCTCTATATTCTGGATAAATGGAGCAATGTTTTCCAACTGCCCCCTTTCGCAATTCCATATACTGATATTTTGTTAGCTTTAAGTCCAGAAATATTGAAAATGCTTCTTCAGATGTTAATTTTTTATCATCGGTTGGTGTTGGAATGCTCTTTAAAATCCTTTTTACACGCTTGGGGCTCGCTTTCATTACATTTTCTATTATATCAATTTTTTTAGTTTTTTTTTTGTTGGTCCTAGTTGATGGAAAAACGTATCTTTAATTATTTCTTGAGAAAATTCTTCATTAATGCTTTGCAGCTTTCGTCTTCGGGACCTTTCACTACACTCCTCAACTGGTCTGGCAGGTTGGCCCATATTTGCTGGTTTTGGTTGCCTTTCAAATACAAGTTCGCTTGTAAGCCATTGCTTGTTGCAGTTAAACATTTTTTCCTTATTTCTATAACATTCATTATACCGTTTATTTAATCGCGTTAAAAAATTATAAAATTTTTTAAATGGTTGCACAACTCAAAATAAGGGATTTTTAAAATGTGTAATATAACATCGTTTTTGTTTTTTTGTTCAATATAAATTTATATGAACTTAGCCATCGTTTTGACAATACTGATCGTCTTTATTAATTTTGTCTGTTTTTATACACATCAAGTTTTCTTGAAGCAGGTAAGTGTTTAAACGAGAGAGAGGAAAGAAGAAAGAAGAGGAGTACAGACATGCTTGTACCGACAAGTTACTTCAATTCTCTTTTATTTTATTCTCATATTCAAAACTCATTAAAAACTTGAACACAAACCGCCTGTGTCTAAACAACCGGGCAGGTTTAAAAGAGAATTAAAGAGGCCTGCTTCAAGAAAACCTGATGTGTCTATCGTACACAATAAAGTTATAACAAAAGGTCGAATATATCAGTCCAAATACAACAACTCATGTACCTACCCCCGCTTATATGTAACTATACATTTTTTAATGGCCTAAATTACAAAAATGCATTTAATGCATTATAATAACAGTCTTTTATTATACCCTTTTCATTAATAAAACTTCTTCGAAAAAAAGAAAAACATACACACAATACACACACAAACACATGTAGATATACCGCACTCCCATACCTAAAATATCCAACATGAAAGCAGTAAAATCATTGTAGTTCCTAGAGATGCAAATATAAATTTAAAAAATTAGCATATAATAACAGCTCAAAGTATGTACTATAACACGTTATAAGTAATTTTACGAAGTTTTTCGCAGAAAAAAAGTTGCTTTCCACTGAACATCGAGATTTGGGTTTATTTTAGAACTTTATTACAATCCCCAAATCTGGGACTCGAGCAAAGTAAGGCACGATTTTTTAAATTTATTTTATAAGTTAAGAAATGATATTGTGTGAAGAAAAATTTTTTTCCAAAAATATATGAAACCAAAAAAGTTATGCCCACTTGAAGTTCAAAAATTTTCTAAAATATTTTGAATTTCAGCTTTTCTTAAAAAAAGCGCGTTTTTGATCACCGAAGAGAAATAATCGAAATAAAAACTTAAATTTCTGGATTTCGAGGTTCCTATGTGTTTACTTTTATATATAAAAAAAATTAAATCGGTGACACAAAAAAAAAATTTTTTTTGAAGACTTTTGGCCGCCATCTCTTCAAATGTGCCACTGTGCGTCGTACGATTAGGTGGCTGATCATGCGTTTTCATGAGAGCATTAAGCTATGTACAGACGATTGTCAGATCTTACAATATTGTCAGATCTGGCAATGTACTGGCAATCGAAAATTGCCAGCACAATATTTCTTGTCAGTTCACACGGATGTCAGAAAATCTTACAATTTATTGCTAGACGGTTGTATGACAATAAATTCATCTGACAAAATCGTCAGTAGAAAAATTGTCAGTTCACACGGTTGTCATATGCACAAATTGTTCGATCTGTTGTTATGCGTTGCCAGACTTAAACCATTTGTTGGAAATTGTTAAATATTTATCGTTTGTGTTTGTGTTAAAAAAAAAAGTAAAAAGTGAATGTATAAATTATTATGGACCCTAAAGAAGCAATTGCAATGATTTTGTCTGCATATATTTTATTATAAAGTTTTTCCTTAAAATCAAGCGTGTGCAGTGTTGCCCATAGAAAGAATTATCTTACAATGACGCCATTGTCAGATGCATGAACTTCGCACATCTGACAATATTAAAATGTCTGACAAATATCTGGCAATAACTTTACAATGTTTTCACACGATTGTAAGATGTCTGACAATATGTTGTCAGTTGTTAAGGCCCAACTATAATATGAATAAGCCGGCTTAAGCTAATGTCAGAATTGAACGATAAGTCTGTCAAATGCTTAAACAATTCAGATGTGACTTTTAGGTGGCCACAATGTACTTACATGCACTTAAGTATTCTTTAGCCACAGCTGCACATCTAGGTATTGTCAATAATTTTGTTTCTTCTCATAACTCCTAAATGAATGCAATTCAATCAAACTAACTTGAAAGAATGTCCTAATCTATTAAAAATTCACATATAAATATATCCATCACCGTATTACTTGTTTTATTTGTTTTGTCTACTAAAAAGTACAACAGTGAATATACATATGTAAGTAAATACATGTGTATGTGTGTATATGTGTATTGTAAAATAATCAATGAAAATAAAAGTTTTGCTTTATTTTCCGAGTTTAAAATAAGAAACAATAAAAAAAATATTTAAAATCAATGAATATTTTCTGCTGCTGCTTGTTTGACTTTAAAAAATGCACAAACAGTTGTTTCCTTACGGAATGTGCGTTCAGTTTGGCACTTTACTTAAGGAAATGACATTTGACGAAACTTGACGAAAAGTTAGTTAAGTATATTATAGTTTGCCACATGCGTTTTATATGTAACCGCACAATTGCTTAAGCTAGCTTATTCATATTATAGTTGGGCCTTTAGTCTTGCAATGGACTGACAATGCTTTTTCTGGCAACGTCGTCTGACAAAAATTGCCAATTCACACGGTTGTAAGAAATTTTTAGTACATTTTACTGGCAATATTGTAAGATCTGACAACCGTCTGTACATAGCTTTAGTAATATCGCAAAGTGCAAACTAAAAGACATCAGGGGCATCATCATGGGAATTTAGTGGTTTAATGACGGGTAATAGGGGTTTTTCTGGTTATACAGAGGTTAATTTACTAACTGGTAGATATAGAAGTGTGTGTTACAACAATACCCTTCATAACTTAATCTAACATCTACAGGTTACTTTTAATATGAATGATGTATGAAACTGACTATTTATTTTTTCAGATTTATCCCAATGGGGAATACAGGAAGTGCCCACAATTTACACAACGATTATGTTGGAAGTGAATTAAATTCATACACTGCGCAACAATATGTAAGACGAACAGATGAAAAAGGAAGAAAATATCAAGTTGTAATGGATGAGTGGTCGAGCGGTAGAAAAATTGCCGACTGCAGAGTTCTACTAAAGCCGACAGAAAATCTTAAGCTTAGACCTACAACCAATGGCGCCATTTTACAGGCGGGTGGTACGATTAGTTTCCGAGCCAAAGAACAAGTAGACTTGGCACGTAAAAATGAATCGGTTGCTTTCCCACCCATGAGACGTTCCCAGACTCTCATACTTGATGTTAAAAATGAAACAACAACTGAATTTTGCAGGTCGAAAACACTGCTACATTTAGGGTATAATAACAAAAAATCGCAGGATAATGTTTTAACTAACTTCGAAACACGTCCTTTATTAGCAGGACAAAATACATCTGCAGCATCTGCTCTTATGACTAATAAATATAATAAGAAATGTAGGGCTCCTTCTGCACCTACAAAAATATCAGCACGAGTTCCAAGTACTAGTACTGATCATAAATTGTCATCCGCCGAAAGAAAATCCTCATGGCTAGCTAAACCTCGCATTTACAGAACAAACAGTAGTAAAGCATCCGTACCACGAAAGCAGCTGACAAAACCAGCAATAATGAAGAATATTCCCTTCGAACAGAAATCCAACACGCGAATATCAGTAACGAATTCAAGGCCGCTAGATAAAATCAGTCCGCCTTGTTTTAGCAAATTGCCTTATCGACGAGAAAAAAGTTTTGATGTTAAGCTTCTGAGACACAGAGAAACTGATGATTGTAATGATAAAAAAGCTTCAAAACAAATGCAGCGAAACCCTCCAATTTCGCAAAATATTAATGAATCAGAAGATAAATTAGATCGAAATTTGTGCGATAATAACGAAAAGAAAATAGTTCCTAGACAGCTGGAAAATGTAGAAGAAAATAAGGATTTCACAGCGTTCCCTAATACTTACCGATCGGAAACGAATTATCTTCGAGAGAGACATAAAACGGAGAAATGTTTACAACAAGAAGAGGCAACACAATTCAACTTTCATAAAGATTCGAAAACCAGTGATATAGAAGATTCTACTGTGATAAATGAACGACAAAAGTCTCTGCAATCACGTATACCCCAATTGAAACGCACTTTTTATTTTGGTATGGAGACTGCAAATAAAAGTTTTTCACCATTGCAAAAACTTGTATGCGAAAGTGAAAAAAAGACCGAAGAAAATGAATTGGTATTATATCATAACATTGAACCGGAAGAAGAAATTATTGATTCAGGTATATTAGTGCATTTACGACCCACTTTGCCTAGAAGACAGCCTGAAACGCCCAGTTTTAGTCCAACAGCTGCTTGGAAAAACCTTGTGGAAGAACAACAACGTCTGCAGCCCGAACGTTCAAAACTCACAAAAAACATTTCAAATAGTGGAATTCTTGATTCGCCTATATGTCTAAAGTCCAGCGCAAAAAATAATTATATATCAGCCAGCAACAACTGGACCCCTCAGCAAGATCTTGAAGATGATGATGACAATGAAGATGATGTGGAACATCAAAAATATAATAATATGAAATTTCCAGAGAAAATGGAGAAAGAAAAAGAAAATTGTACAAAGGCGTTACACATTTTTAGCTTATCTCTACCAAGGGATGTGCATTTACAATGTGTAGAAAAGCAAACTAGTTTGAAGGCGGCACATTGGTTAGTACCAGGCTTCAATAGCTTGCAAAAGCTTAAAACCCATTTAGCTAAAAACACAGATCTTCGCCCCAACGCCAAATGTACCTGTAGTTCAAATACAAGTGATATTAAACGTAACAGCTACCAACTTCAAAATACTTTGGGTGAACCCTTTGGAGTGGAATCGGAAAGTACTCATCAGCTAAATTGCGATCTTAACAAAAGTAGACACATTATCTACAAAAACGATAATTGGCTTTTACACAAATCCAAAGCAAATAATACTTCATTGTCTGATACGTCTAAAGCTGCCGACAAAAGTTCTTTAAAACCTTTAAACACAGTTCCGTTAGTTAATTTGGAACCAAAATCTTTAACAAATATATGTGGTGGTAAGCATATAGTTTATCTTCCAGTAAAAGGTACATTTAAATCTATGCAGGACAGCCAGAAAAATCCAAAGCAAACCAATATGGCTAAGCCGACCTACACCCAACAGCGACAACGACAGAGGCAGGAAACCACGCGACAAAGCTTACAAGATATAACACCAATTCAGTATGCACATCAGGTATGAAAATATTTCAAGTACTATCTAGCTTATACTAACAATTTGCAAAAACTTAGCAATATCATGATTAATCTTAAAATGATTTCTTAATGCTGTTGACACTGATAATATTGAATTAAAATTATTAAAGATTATATAACCGATGGTACCTAGACATTTGCCATTTATTATGAAAAAGTTTGGACCGATTGGAAGGTTGGTAGAGTCACACAGATTCCCAAAATTTAAAATCCCAGTTTCTTTGCAGATTTCAGTCCTATTAGTATTATATACATACATACATATATATTTTTTTATTTTTATTTTTTTTTATTTATTTTACTTCAAAATCATGTCGCAAGCCCTTGAGGGCCAAATTGACTAGACTACAATAATATAATATAAAATGAAATAATATATATAAATGTATGTAAATAGTACTATACAATATATATAATAAATGTTAAAATGTGTATTATTCTTTTCAACAATGTTTATAGAAATGTATTTGTACATAAAAAAAAAAAAAAAAATCAATCTTATCTCATAGTAATTTTTTTTATTTATTTTTATAACCCCTTGATCTTTGCACATACTTAATTAGGCCTCTATACGTTAAATATTTATTTGGTTATGGGTTAAATCATAATACCTCATGCCAATGAGACTTCAAGAGAAAAAAAAAATTTAATTTTATCTTGAACAGCCAGCCACAAAAGCATTAAGAAAAATTAGTTTAAAAAGCGATATAATGCGTTACTGTAAAATACGACGGATATCAAAGTTATAAACTACAAAGAAAGAAAAAAAAAATTTATTTTATTATAGGTGTGATATAATGCATTGCTGTCTAATACTACGGATCTCAAAACTTTAGACTACAAAAATTGTATTATAGGTTTGAAAGACAAATTTTTTTAAAAACTGACAAAGAATGACTGAAGCGACGACTTTGATACGGTATAACTGTATTCCATAATCTTGTTATCTTAATAATGAAGGATCTCTCCATTACCAGCGAAGTATATGCAGGGCAAACCATAGTATGTGTTCTACTAGAGGCGCCAAAGTGGAATTTATTAGATAAGTAGGTAGGACATCCAAATTTTACAGTTTTATAAAAAAAGAGCATCTGTCTCAATTTGATATATTGATCAAATCTACAACCTAGTAGGTCGATTTGATAATGAGAAACATGTTCCCTAAATCTAACTTTAAAAATGTAGCGAATGACTCTATTAAAACAAATTCTAAGTCTCTCCATAATTAGGGCTGACGTACAAGAAAATAATTCAATACCATAATTGAACAACGGTAGGCATAAAGACATATCAACTCTTCTTCTTACTGCCAATGGCAAAAAATAGGCAACATTATAAAGTTTTCTCAGAGTCCATGCTGTACGGGATATTATAGAATTTATATGATAGTTAAATGTTAGCATTTCATCTAGAATAATGCCCAGCGTTTTATAAAAGGGTACTCTTTCTAATAATTCATTACCAATTACTATATCTAAAGCAAGAGGACGCTTAGAAAATATCATGTATTTACATTTTGCGGGGTTTAATTGCAAAAAGTTGTCTCTAGACCACCTCTCAAGACTAGCTAGTTCATAGTTTATTCTTTCCACTGCAGTATGAACATTCCATAAATCGCATGCTGCTAAGAGTTGTATATCATCAGCATAAGTGTAACAGTCCAATAAATTCACAACTTTAAAAATATCGTTCACATACAGAAGAAAGAGCAGAGGTCCTAATATTGAGCCTTGAGGTACACCACGATATAACGAAATGGTTCGCGAAATTTCTTGGCCAACTTGAACAAATTGTTTGCGTCCTGACAAAAAAGACCATATGAGCTTACACCCACTGGAACTAAAACCGAATTGCTTAACAAGTTTATCAATTAGTGTTTTATGGCTAATGGAGTCAAAGGCTTTTCTAAAGTCTAAGAATATCAGCACACTGGATCTGGATTTATCGTAATTGTTTCTTATCTTTTCTGTGATATCCATAAGAACCCCCGTTGTACTGAAACCATTCCTAAATCCTGATTGGTTAGCATGTATTAAGTTGTTTTTGCTTATATGGCACAATATTTGATCTCTAACAATAATTTCAAAGATTTTGGAACAAACTGACAAGATACTGATAGGGCGAAAATCAGCACAACAACTCGGATTTTTAATTTTTGGGATCGGTGTGACTCTACCCAACTTCCAAATATCTGGAATGGTTGATGTTGTTAAAACTTTATTTATAATAAATGTCAAATGACTAGATATCATCGGGAATATAATCTTTAAAAATTTTAATTGAATATTATCAGGCCCGACAGCATGCGATTTTATAATAGATATAGCCTTGAGAACATCATTACTAGTAACATTCCTAAATGAAAACCCCTCCGCCAAAGGCGTAGTAATTGAAACCTCTTCCCACAAGCTAGGCATTCTAGAAAACTCATTGAACTCATCCAAATTAATTGAGGCCTGCCCGATCTGAGATGGTTTAAGAACTCCAATTTGTCTTATTTTGCTCCATAAATTCCTATGGTCACAAGTGGAAAAAAATCTAATACTGAAATTCCTTCGAAGTTTACGCATAATAGCTTTCAATCTGTTTCTGTATCTACAATACGTTTTAAAATTGTTATGTGTCCTATTTTCTCTATACGCACGATATGCTAGATCTCTTTCACGCTTCGCAAGAATGATGCGACTGTCTTTTATCCAGTCGTTGTCGCCATTCCTGACTAATCTACGAATCGGCACATTATCATCAAAGATCCGATTTATAATAGAATTAAAGCATTCAACACCATCATTTATGTCCTGGCTATTGTAGATGCCATCAAAATTTGTAGACTGTATCTGGGAAAAACAATTATCAATATTTAGTCGCCCATAGTCTCTATAAAGAAATGTATTAGACTCATAGCTGCCAAAGACATTATACGAAAGAAAAATTGCAGCATGATACGAATTCAAAGCAGGAATTTGGAATTGACAATGATGAGTTACCAAGTCAATATTAGAGACTAAATAGTAATCAATGAGAGAAGTCGTTGTCTGCTGAGGAGAAAAATGTGTTGGTAAAGAGTTATGAACCACAGTTAATGATAAACGATTACATATTTCCCGAATCGATGGGCTTCTAGTAAACATGTTTGCATTGAAATCTCCCATAATCAAAATATTGCTATATCTATCAGAAAAATTGTTAAGTACGTCTTCCAACTTGCAAATATTACCATTAGGGAGGTAAACAACACCCAAGAGAATAATATCATTATTATTCAATAGAACTTCTACAAAAAGACATTCAATGCTAACATCATATTGCTGGTCGTAAATAACTCTTGTCGTTAAGTTCTCACGAATATATAAACATACGCCACCCCCTCTCTTGTTCATACGATCGTTCCTAAACAGTTTATATCCGATTATTGATACAGCAGAACCATAAATCGACTCTTTATACCAAGTTTCAGAGACACCAATGGCATCTACTAAACATTCTGTCATTAAATGTCTTATCTCATCAAATTTAACATTGTTTTCACGCGGTACTAAACTTTGAGCATTAAAATGCAATACATTCAAGTTACCAGACCTTACAACAGCATTGATTACATTAGCATCCGAGGCAATATCACCCAGGTTATCAACTAAATCCATATAAGACCTGACTCATTAAGTATGTGCAAGATAACAATGTTCTACCCATTATAAAAAATATTTGTTTATGATTCATTTATTATATATTGCAAATTATCACATGAGAGAGATCGCAAACGAAAAACCTGGTAGTTGTAACTTCAATTTAAATAAACAATTCATCAACATATGATTTCGACTGCAAATATTAGCAAGTTTGTAAGAATATAAAGAAGTAGCTTAATTTTAAAATTATAATTAAATTCAAAATAAAATATAATTAAAGATAAGGTACTCGTAATGCACTTGAAGAGCTAATAAAAATATAAATGTACGATACACGAAAATTTATAATTACTTTAAGCTAGATGTCTCTCCGCTTGATTCGGCCAATCCTACCGCCTCGTCCACTACCGCAAGTTCACCTAAACAGCTTGCACATTGCATTGTATCCCATACCACGCTTTTACCATCTATTTTTATAATTTTTGCTTTCGGCATATCCATATTAAAAATATAATATTTTTTAATTTTCTTCGCTGCTAGCAGTTTGCGGCAGATATGTTGTAACTTTAAAGATGCAGACGACAGATTATCATTTAGATAAATCCTTGACTCAATTGATCCACCAATAACGTTCTTCAACAACAGTGGTTGACACTTGAAATACTTGCTCATTATGACATCACGCAGCTGTACTGAATTAAATTTCACTAAAAATTGCTTACGACTGTTCACATAACAACAGTGATAAATGTCTGATCCATTTATGACCACACCAATAAGATTGCCAATCTTACTCATGCATTCGCTAACATTATCTAAGATACATGTTAGTCCACTAACCAGAATATCAGATCTGTTTAGACGCCTTTCAAGCCTATTATTCTTTGCCTGGAGTAGTTGGTACTTAGCTTCAATCGATTCTTCCGCCTTTTGGACGCATGAAATACAATGAGTAACATCATTTTTAACCTTCGCCATTTCATTTTTCACTTCAGTACGGACATTATTAATAAGTTGATTTATTTTAGTGTCAAAATTTAGAAAACCACTATCTACTCGACGCTCAATGTCATATTTAGTAGCCTCAAGTTTGGTTTCAATTGACTTTTGTATTTCATCCATACGTTTAAGTATATCACGACTGCTGTCGACGCTCACACAATCTTTGCACTCAGTACATATAAACTTAGAAATATTTTTCCGAATGGACGTAAGCTTATCCTCCGACACATCCGCACACTTAACATGATAATAGACACCACAGCTGCCACAACCAATACTACATTGGGATTTGGTAATATTCAGCTTACAAGTTGGACACTCAAATGGCGCCTTTTGAGGCATTGTTTTTTTTTTATTTTTTAAATGTGTGTATGTATAACATATATCTATTGTGCGCTTTTTTTTCGTTTTCTTTATGCTCAAATTCGCATAAAAGCTATGGATCAATCATACAATTTTATATTTGTTAAAAGTAATATATTTTGCTAATACTTCAAACTTTAGTTGATCTCACAAAATATTTATTTAAGTATACACTTTAAAGGCTGTAAACTGCAATTTATTTAAAAACTTCAATACTTTAAGATTTTTCTTTACGACCACGTTAATTTTCTTAGCTTCTCATATCGGCGTTGCCAGATATATATATATATATATATATATATATATATATATTTATATATATATATATATATATATATATATATATATATATATATATATATATATATATATATATATATATATTTATATATATATATATATATATATATATATATATATTACTAGCCAAACGTTGTTTTGCTACATAAATTATTTCTAGGGTAGAAATTAATAACTTACTCATTGTTAGTGTATATGAGTGATAGAGACAGGGAGTGCTGAGACGGAATATAAAAATAAAAAAAACACCAAATATTTATTGTTTTAAGTGTATTATTATTTATACATACGAGTACATACATATATTAATTGTTTTCAAATTAACGCATATCAAATTTGAAGACTAGGATCTTTAATTGTAGCGTCAAATCTATTCTACTATATGGTTGTACCACCTGGAGCTCCTCCGGAACCTCTCGAAGGAGAGTACAAACATTTTACAACAAATGCTTCAAACAAATTCTACACATTTTCTGAATTGGGTCACAAATGATTCACTGTATTGTTAGCCAACTATAAACCCATTGAATATGAAATATGGAGGTAATGGCCATGTATTAAGAAGACCTCCTGATGAGATTGCAAGACAAGCGCTCGAGTGGAACCCACAAGACCATAGAAATCCTGACAGGCCTCGAAGTACATAGATCAGTAAAGTAAAGTAGTAAAAAATTAAGGTTCATGTGGTAATATGACTTGGATCCAAGTAAAGGTCCTAGCTAACGATCGTGCAAACTGGAGAGAATTCGTTGACGCCCTTTGTTCTTCATGAACATTTACTAAAATTTTCAATACATATGTACGAGTAATTTGTATTTTTTTTGTTTGTTTGTAAATAGGGAAATATATACATAGTATGTGCCCTTAATTATGAAAGTGGTCTGTTATATATTTCTTTGCTGGAGATATTTCGTGGATTACAATTGATCATATCAAAAATTATTTTTGTATTATGCAACAATTTAATTTGGAGCTTTAGTAGTCCCGATTAATATAAATTTATTCAATATTTATTAAGTTATTTTCTGAAGTTTTTTAAGATTTATTTGATAAAATTGCATATGACTTAGACCGCTTTCATAATTAAGGGCTACTCACACGTAAAGTGGGACACAAAGAAAATTCTGATGTTGCTATGTTTGGAACGCAATATTTAAGGACTGGGTTAAAATTTAAAACTTCCATTAAATATTTTTTATTTTATTAAATCTAACTAAAAAAATATCCACCCATTCAATAAAAACAATATAAAACTAGGCATTTTATATTTCAACTGCTTAGAGGCCGTTTAGATGAAGGGTGGAGAAGCTTGCGGGGTAGCAAAAGTCGCACGTACTGGGTATTGAAGCGACAATTTTAATTCTTCTCTCTCACATATTTCTTTCTCTTGTATTTTTTGCATGCTATGTACAAGCAGTGTTGCCAGTTAGACCATTCATAAAATAAACAGTTATAATATAAAAATTTTAAGCAAATAAAGTAAGGAAAGAAAAGGAATTATTGTATTTTGGTAATAAATTAAAAAAAAAATATTAATATTAATTCTACGAATGAACGAATAAAATGCATTAATCAAATTAATATAAAAAAGTCGCCTGACTATTGCGACAAAAAAAGTCTTCATGTAAACGCTCGTGGATTTAAGAAGGGACTCCAAAAGAGAACGTAAGCGTTGTCGCAGCGAGGCCACCCTTCATCTAAATGTGCTCCTAGAGGCCATTCAAATGAAGGGTGGCCTATCTGCGACACGTCGCCTGCGAGTCGTGTTTGTAAGCGTCGGGAAGTGTGAAGAAGCTTGCGGGGTAGCAAAAGTCGCACGTACTGGGAATTGAAGCGACAATTTTAACTCTTCTCTCTCACAAATTTCATTCTCTCGCATTTTTTGTGTGCTATGTACAAACAGGGTTGCCAGTTAGACCAATTTTTTATAACATGCCTGCAATTAAAATATAAAAATTATAAACAAATATAGTAAGGAAAAAAGGAATTATTTTATTTTGGTAGTAAATTAAAAAAAAAATATCTGGACATATTAATTCTACATTTCTCAAACTAACAATTAGTTCCTTTACGACGTCACTGCTACGAATGAACGAATAAAAAGCATTGAACAAATTAATATCCAAAAAGTCGCCTGATTATTGCGACAAAAAAGTCTTCATGTAAACGCGCGTGGATTTTAGAAGAAACTCCAAAAGAGAACGTAAGCATTATCGCAGCTAGGCCACCCTTCATCTAAACGGGCTCTTAAAGCGTCCAAGCGTGAGCTCTTGCTGGCTCAAGGCGGGGGCACAATGAATCCGTCATACGTTAAACTTTGTCTCTTTCAACTGACATTAACGCAACGACGAAGAAGGTTGGCACAATGAGTACTTTATTGACGGAAGCATTTCAACAGCTTCAATGGGTTAATTTTCGATATTATTTATTAAATTCAACGTTTTTTTATTTATTTGGTTTTTTTTTTAAATTTTATTTTTGCTGCCACAAAACACAAAAAACTTAATCAAAACATACCAAAAAACCAACCAATATCTGTCAAACTACTCAACGTACGCAAAAAGTTGAGAAAATTTCGTACTTTGCGTTGACGGACACGTACTGAATGTAACAGACCTCATAAGAAACCATGTATTTCAACTTAGCTGTCAGTTAAAAAATGCGAAGTTTAACGTATGACGGATTCATTGTGCCCCGGCCTTCAGTCGTCAGTCAAGAGCCAGACTGTAAACAACAAAATACCGAATATATGTATGTGTAATCATAAAATTTTCAGTTTAAGTTTTTCGTTTTACTCTATTATTTTAGGACGTGTTTAGACATAAGGTGTGTTTTTTACTTTTGCAGTAAATGAGTAGTTACTGCAAAAATTTAAAAAGTTACTCTCAAAAAGAGTTGTTGCCGAAAAAAGTACGCGAACGGAAAAATAGTAAAAATTAGTAATATTATAGAAACAGCTGACTCCAACGCCGCATAGTGTTCGAAATTATATAAACTTTTCACTATTCAGCTCTTAATAATTGGTACTCGATACAATATTTATATAACACGAACAATCTAAGAATAAGATTTTTAAATTTGTTTCATGTAGTACATGGTGGAGTTAGATACACCTTGATGCAGTATTTGTAATTAATTTTTTTTTGATTTCCTTGTTTTGTTGTTTGCTAAATTTATAAAATTTACATGACTATTTGTTAATGTTACTGATTACCTTAAAAGCAAGTGCGATACTAAGTACCCAGATACTTTACAGTTTTACAACTCTAAGTAATTAGAATAATTTGCAAGACAAAAGGAGTAATAAAATAGATTACAAAATATATATATTAACAGCTATTATTGTTATACTTTATAAATTAATTATTTTTTAATGACTCACTATTTTTATTTGACCTTTTCTCAAATTTTCACACTTTTCGTTTGCTTACTTTTCATTTGTTTACATTTTGAATCATATGTTTTTATCTTACTAAACTTTACTACGACAAATTTCTGCAGTAAAAATTTCCAAAACACTCAGTCAAGAACTGTACTTTACTCTCTCAATGTGTGTTCTAATTTACTGTATTTTGGGTAAACGAAAGCAATTTAGTAAAATGCAGTAACCCTGCGTTTACACATGCAAGTCCCTTGCATGCAAGTTCTGTGTACGTATTATCAACGAAAATTTCTCACAAATGCCAGACTGTCTTGCAACTTGCATGTTTGCCTTTTAGTGCAGAGTTGTCCATAACATAAAAAATTTTAATTTTAAGGGAACCAGATAGTGTTGAACTTTATTCGTATTGTTTAAAGTCTAAAAAATTAATAA
Source organism: Tachina grossa (assembly GCA_949987645.1). Classification (NCBI taxonomy): domain Eukaryota; kingdom Metazoa; phylum Arthropoda; class Insecta; order Diptera; family Tachinidae; genus Tachina; species Tachina grossa. The sequence goes on along the minus strand of OX465279.1, from coordinate 1,389,986 downwards.
ACTGCTCGATTTATGAATATTTAAAAAAAAAATTATTAAATTAGCTTTTAAATGTATTTAAAATGTTAGCTAATGTTATGTTAATGTTAATGTTAGCTGTTAGCTAACTTTCCATTTACTTGCTACAAGTTCAACAAGTCACTGTCTTGTAAAATTCTTTGGCAGTTGAGTTGGAAGTAGGCTGCAAGTGCCGACAGTGTAGATGTGTTAGTAAAAGAGTTTGAGTGTATTGAGTTTTTCGAACTTGCACTTGCACGTGTAAACCCTAGGTAAAGTTCAGCAAATTTTTTTTTAAACTTTTGAGTACGCGAACGCAGTTATAGATACTTATAGAGATGGGCGCGTGTCGAATTTTCCCAACACGACGCGAACATGAATGCCAAGACACTCAACATGTACGAAACACGCACGCGAAAAATTTTGTCAACACGATGCTGCACAATACGCTCGAAATATTATTGGTATGGTATTGAAGATCAGAAAATTTAATTGATTTTTTTCCAGAGTCGTTTTTCAAAACATGGCACTGAGTTGATACTATCTGCCACCAAAGCTGATACTATCGGTTTACGTACAGAACTCTAAGCTTTAGAGGCCCATACAATATCACCAAATATGCTGGTGTTATATGTTTGACGATACAAAATGTTCAATTGTTTCTCTTTTCATTCATACATCTAAAATCGTTATGTGTTTTTCGTGTCAATTTTGCTCAACACGAAACAACCCGAACACGCACGAAATCAGATTTTTCATGTTGAGTCGTGCGTGTTCGTGTCATGAAAAAAAACACGACATGCGACCATTTCCACATACTTATGTACACATGAATTTCTTTATGTCCTTTATACCATATGTATATTTTTTCCTTTCAGAGCAACGTCAGCGCAACCGAAAAGAATCCACATCGTTTTAGCTTTCAAAGTACGGTACGTGTTTTAGAAAAGCGTAGGCTAGCTGAAAAACTATCCAAAGATGCAGAAATGCAGGAAGCACAGCGACTTAATGAAGTAGAAGCTATGCAACGGTAAGTGCAATAGTTGTCACTTGTACCAAATGCAACCTATAAATATATTCATTAATACTATTCTTAGAGTTGAAGAAGACTTTCAAAGGAAAAGAGCGCCGGAAAAGGCCAACTTAAGAAATCAATTACGACTTCACCTCAAGGCATATGCAGAAAATGGAGAATATAGAAGCTTGCCCCTTAACATGAATGAAAAAGATATTAGTAGGCAACATGAAGAAGAAAATCAACACATATCAGATACAAAAAATGACATATTTTATAGAGCTGAACCAGATGGTGCTGTCTCCCCTTCTTTAGATTTTAATTATAATATAACTAAAGTAAGACATTCGAATTATAATTTTTCAGCTGCAAAATGTCCAAAGGACTTGGAATGTTTTTCATTCGATGGAGAGGAAAGTGAAACTCCATTTCCAGATTTACAATCTACAGCTTTACTTACTGAAACTTATTTACACTCTATTGTTTGAACAAAATTTTTTTATTGTGCTTCTTTGAATCTAAAAAAATTTAAATGTCCCTACATAATTAGTTGGGTGATCGACTCGGTTTTACAACCGGCTTTTTCACAATACGGTTGTCGGTCTTTTCAATATGTTGATTCTTCGAATGTCAAATAGTTCGGTTTTTTTACAATTTAAAAACCGGCTGAATCGAATAGTTTCTGATTTGTATATTTTGTAATAATATTAGTTTTTACTATATAATATATATGTATATATATATATTATTATAAATATTATATATAATAAATATATTATTAGTTTTGTTCATTTACTAAAAATTTTTACGAATTTGTAACAATTGTTACTGGAAAGTGTTAGTTAACTCAAAAAGCGTCAAAAGAGAGAAAAAATTGAGAGACAAAAAATTCTTACAAATTATTAATATCAAAATTTTTACTTTCAAGAATTATCCAACCATCTGTTGTATATTTTGTTGTCAAATAAATTATTTTAAAAATATCTGAAAAAGTAAAAATTTGAATTTCTTTGTTAAAAAAACATGTACATATGTGATGGAAAATTACTCAACTGTTGAGTGGAATAATCGTATTCAAATTCCCGAATATTCCTTCGTTTTTGGATATTCGTACTCTCCAAATTCAGACGAAACGAATATTTGAATATTTCAATAAACAAGATTATTGTAGCCAACATAAAAACAAACAAAGCAAATTTCTTGTACAATTAACATTAAAAAAGTTAAAGTAAGTACTTTTTTTCTTCACCTCAAGAGAGCAATCGTTAACTTCAGATATAAAAGTTTATAAAATTTTTCTACATCAACCTTATCAACCCATATTTGAATAACACCTATTTTTGTTATAAATGTCAAATTCCAAAGCTTTAAAAAAATTATTAAGCCACCTTAAGACAAGATATGTTTTTAAATACATCCAAAAATCTAGCCTGCGTCTGGCGAAAATAAGAAGCATACTGCAAAAATACTGACTTCGCAGCTGAAAATATTGATTGCCAAAATTCTTTTCTAATGGCAAAATAATTAACCCACTTTTTCCTACAAAAAACCGGCGAAAATCGACTTTTTTAAGTTTTTTACCCAAAATACAGTAAATGAGAACACAAATTGAGAGAGGAAAGTGACAGTTCTTGACTGAGTGTTTTTCACATTTTTACTGCATAAATTTGTCGTAGTAAAATTTAGTAAGATAAAACATATGATTCAAAATGTAAACAAATGAAAAGTACGCATACGAAAAGTGCAAAAATTTTGCAAAACGTTAAGGAAAAATTGTGAGTCATTAAAAAAATACTTTATTTATAAATCATAATAACAATAAGGGTGGCGTTGGCTGAAGTAGTTAGCACGTTGACTACAAAACCGAAGGTACGGGGTTCAATCCCTGTATCCAACAGTCATTATGTAACTACACCAAGCATTTTACTGGTGTGCATTATTGTAGGAAAGTTCAAGTGATGAAGGCATACGTCACTGGTCACTGAACTTTACCGACTTCAGCAGATAAGCTGTGTTCACATTATATGTATTTGCCTTATGGAATGTCCCTTTTTTATGCACATTATATTTTCTCTTTATGTCAAAATCTGCGTTTTACGTACGGTTTATAATTTTTGTATTCACACATTAGTATGTTATCTACATTTGACATAACCTATAACGGTAAACAAATGCTTACTTTTGTTAATGCCATTTAAATTTTTTCTTTAATTTTTAGTTTTTAATCTATTAAATTCCTTTTTATATTATTTATCTTACAATTTTACTTTATTTTTAACGCCACAAGCACTTGCTTTATTTAAAACCAGCTGATGTCAGATGCTCTGTCACTTGAAAATAGAACACGCTCTAAATCAAAATTGTCGCTTGTACTGTACACAGAGAATTAACACATGCTAACACACGTGTTCAGACTATATGTACAAATTTACCATGCGAAAAAGTGACATTCCACAAGACAAATACATATAATGTGAACACAGCTATAATCTGCCTTGTGTATTTCCAATACGACTACGTCTGTTTGGTAATATATATGAAGTCTTCTTTAATCTATTATCAAACAGTCGTAGTCGTATTTGAAATACGCCAACCACGATAAGGCAGAATAATCTTAATGTAACATCAGAGCGCCCTCCTTCGTTGTGTAGCAGAATTATCGTAGAAGTAAAATAGCCGATAAAATGGCTACTAACCACAGCTTCAAAAAATTTAATATGCCTCATATAACATCAGAAGCGCTGCAACACTGCATTATTAAAAACTTGCAAAAAAGCAGAGGTGTAAAAGAATGAAGCTTTGCTCTGTCTCTTCCTTCATCGCCTGTCTTCTCTATCTCTATCCCTTTTCTAAAGAAGGTAACACCGAGTAATAGTATTAGGCATTCATTGCCTGAGTGTTACTTCTCTTAAAACAAACAAAAAACAAAACAAAAACGGTTAATATCCATATTTTTTAATTTATTTTATTAAGCCTTTTATTTTGCAAATTATTTAAATTACTCAGAGTTGCAAAACTGTAAAGTATCTGCTTACTTAGTATTGCACTTGCTTTTAAGGTAATCAGTAACATTAACAAAGAGTCATGTATTATTTATTAATTTAACCAAGAACAAAACAAAGAAATCAAAAAGAAATTAATTACAAACATTGCATGAAATAAATTACAAAATTTATTCTTAGATTGTTCGTGTTATAAAATTTTGTATCGAATACCAATAATTAAAAGAGTTGAATAGTCAACTGTTTATATATTTCTTAACACTATGTAGAGTTGGAGTAAGCTGTTTCTATAATCTTACTAATTTTTACTATTTTTCCGTTCGCGTACTTTTTTCGGCTACCGCTCTTTTTGAGAGTAAATTTCAAAATTTCGTCAGAAACTATTCATTTACTGCATTTTACTTCAAAAGTAAAAAAAAACATACCTAATCTTTGAAGGAAGTAAGTAGCGTCCGACTGATCAATATAAAGAGTTGCAATAGATAAAGACACAAAATGTTGGCTTCTGCATAGATCTATAATGCTTTCAATTAGAATTTTTTATATTATAAACAGTTACAATATATAAATAAAACTCGATACCGATTTTGGTTGATTTTGTAAATTCACTCAAATTTTGGCTTCTGCATAGATCTCAAGATGCTTTCAGTCGGAAATTAGTTATAATATGTAGTATATACATAAATGTTGAGAAATTAAAGAACGAAACTGCACGTCATTTGGAAAATGTTGGCAAAATAAGCAGTGAAATCTTTTTGAATGTATAAATTTCAAATCTAATATAGCAGCTACAATTAATTATTAACGGTTGTTAATTAATCCGTGAAGCATGAGTGAGAGAGTAACGCAAGTATTTATGTATGTATAGTATTAAATCACTGCTGCCCACAGAGAGAAAACCGAGAGAAATGTATAAGCGTATGTGCATTCATTTGTACAAACAGCCGATTGATGTTCGGCACTCTGGCGCTTCTCTGGCCAGCAGTGTATTAAATGATCAGTGCGGCGAATCAAAATATATTTAATAATTTATTTTTTTTATACTATATTTGCATTATACATATATGTATTTCTTAAAAATAAAGTTTTCTGTATTAAGTTTTTTGTTAATCTTTTTTTTTAGATCTACTCTTTATATTAAGCTTCTTGCGTATATGAGTGTATGTATGTATATATATTTAATTTACGGCCGTGGTAAACATGTTGGAATTGTCCCATTCTAGTTGGTTAACATTGGCAAATCGACCTTTTCCTACTGAAAATAAAAAGAGAAAACAAAAATTTTTAATTTTTGCGTTAGATATAAATTTTATGGTTAAAACTAGGACATGCAAGTTTATTTTTATGTTTATCAGCCTAGGTATGTATGTATGTGTGTGCCTTTGCGGCACTATATAAACCGAACGCATGGACCGATTTTGATGATTCTTATGTCAAGCGATTTGCCTTAATCCCTTAATTAGTGATTAAGATATGACAGAAGTAAAAATTCAATATGGCAGCCACTAGACGTTATGTGTGCATATAAAAATGGGTATCGTTCGACAGGTATTTCAAAAACATATTACGCTTTCATTTAGGACATTTAACGGTTCAAAGTTGGTCGCAGTTGGGTATTTTGATCTTTTTAATTACTACTTGTTTTATGAAAATAATGATCTAGCAACGCTATGGCTAAGTAGATCTATGCTTGCTCAGCTAATTAAATTTTTCTTATTTAAACTAAATTAAATCCGTAAATAATTTTTTTATGCTTAATTCGTCATAATTTGAAGCCACAAAATTGGGGTGCTGGAAAACGCAACCACAACAAATTATGCTATTTCAACTCGCAAGCAAAGAATTACAAGAAGTAAACTTGTATACATATAATACAATAACTGAGTGTCAAACGGTTGAAATGAAAACGTTTAAACAAAATTTAATGTGTTTTTATTTATTGTCTACTAGCTGAGCACCCCGGCTTCGTTCGCAAGTATTTCAGTAATGATTATTAGTATTTCATATAGAATTAAAAATTAAACCACAAAATTTTTAGTGAGAAGTGAATAGGAAGAAATGTAATAAAAACAGTGACGAATTTTCCCAAAAAAAATCATACTTAAAAAATTAGAAGTGAAAAGGAGGCAGTGTGTTTAAAAAGATTAGTTCGAGTTTTTCCTAAAATTTTCTCTTGTTACGAAAAATGAGAAGGGAAAATTAGGCAGTATATTAAAAATATTGGCGCATAGTCATAGTCAAAACAAAGTATACTTTATGAGTTTAAAACCAGTATTTTGTATGGCAATACTGGTTTTAAACTCTTAAAGTGTACTTTGTTTATGACTATGACTATGCGCCATTATTATTATATTATTGATATATGTATATATTCCCTTTGCTAGTTTGTTATTAGAAAAAAAATCGTTATCCGATAACATACATGGACCGTTTCATTTGTATATATAATCTATGAATTGGGCTACGAATCGGTACCCCATCCGCCATATTCTCGGGATTTAGCCCTTAGTGACTACTTCTTATTTCCAAACCTAAATAAATGGATCGGTGGAAAGAGATTTAGCTCCAACGATGAAATTATTGACCAAACAAATGCCTATTTTAAGCACCCCGAAAAATCCTACTTTTTGGAAGGGATACAAAAACTGCAGAAACGTTGGACTAAGTGTATTGAGTTAAAAGGAGATCATGTTGAAAAATAAATTTTTGTTTTGCAAAAAAAAAAACTGTGTTTCATTCAAAAAGTCACGGAGTTATTGATCCGCCCTCGTATATAGATACAAAATGTATTATTTTGATCAGTTTAAATAAAAAACTACATACTTGAAATTTATAAAATCTATCGTCACAATTTTTTATGGGCGCTTAAACGCAAAAAATATTTTTAAAACTGAGGACTTTCTACCATTGCTGAATGTAAGGTAAAGAGTCTTCTTCTTCTTCTGTTATCCTTCTCTCCCATTGTAGCATAGAGTAAAGAGTGAATGAATTAAACAAAACAAAATTTTAAATTTTTGATTTCTTAGCTTTTTTCCGATTAGATATTAAATTTTTTTCTGATTTCACTTAAATATTTGTCAAAAACCGAATGCTGACTACTAAAAAGTTATGGACGAAATACTAAGTCAAGACAAATTTTTTTTTGTCAAGTAAGATAGCTTTTAAGTTATCGGAGATACGGAAACACATGTGGGGAGATTATTTCTCAAGAATTTTTAGCTCAGCTGAAAATTCTTTATTTGTTAAAAATCTATAATACTGAAATAAGTTACAATCCTTAGAAGTATCTTTGAGTCCCAAATGGTCAACTTTGGCCCACTGTAACTGCTCCCGTGCTTAAGCCAGAAGCCCTCAAGACATGTGCTATAAATTCAAAATTCTCCTCTAGAGATGTTTCAAGCTTCATATAAGTCCAACCAGCAGTTTATAAGTTCCAGATTTATTACCATTTATTTTGCAAAAGTCCCTACTGTGCGGTGTACCTAAGTGCATTCGGATACACACAGAACAATAATGACATGCATGCAATATGTACAAAGTCGTTATATGAATAAAATAAGATTTAATTTTTTTTATCAAAACTTTCATATTAAAAACTTGTTTTAATTACTTACAATCTTCATCATCGGAATCTGAATTTTCAGAGTCCGAACTGACCTCTGAAACAGCATCGCTTTGCATAGGGTTAATGGTAATAGTTAATGCAGAGTCGTCCCATACTAACGCCTCGTCAGCAACCTGAAAAGTTTCAGAACACAAAAATCTCGAAAATATTCACATTTATATATTGCTCATTTACGTCATAACTCAAAAAAAAAAAAAAAACAAGTTTGACAGAAAACGAGTTTAAAGTTTCCAATTTACACACAATTTAATGCTTTCAAGAGTTGAGTAAACAAGATATTTTTTTGAAATTTTTACACAATATGAAGAACAATGAGGATTAATTCTGCATGATTAACTCAAAAATTAAATTTTTTGAGTTATGACATTGTTTGAGTAAATGAGGGATATGAAAATGAGATACATAAATGCATACATGTACAGGACAAAATCGTTTTGCAAATATTAGATCTACGGAAAATTTTTATAAGAAACTATAGATTTAAGAATACAGAAATAAAGAATTTCTGATTATATTATTCAAGAGGTTAATAACCAGGGAAACCGCAAATATGCAATTGCATGTTTTTTCTTGTGTGACGTATTAATGCGGGGACAAGATATTTATCCGTTTCAGAACTTTTTATGAATTTTGGCATCGATTTGTTAGTGCATATTTGTGCATATTTTACCCTTTAGAGCATGTTTTTGCACATATCGGTCTTACACGCATATTTTTAGCATATTTTCTAATTTTTAGAGCATAATTTACGCTTTCCGGGCATATTTTGACCCTTTATAGATTTTTTTGTATTTTACGCCCCATTCCGAAAAAATATAAAAATTTTTTAAACTTATTAAAATTTCATTTTCGAAATAAAATTTCAAGTTTTAAAAAATAATTTTTAAGGCGCTATCTGAGCTTTTTTATTCTTCGCCATCTATGTAAATCTCTTCTCCAATATTCCATGTAATGTATACATATTTCTTATACACGCAGTTTTACGGACGTTAGTTTCAATACAAATTCAGTTTTGCCATTTGTGACGGACTCTGCCCCGAGTAGAGGTTTAAGGAACATTGACAGAAACTTAGAAACGATTTTATTTGAAATTCTAGGTCATTATTTAGTGATTTATTGCAATAAAAATTATAAATAAAAATCTTTTTATTTATCCAAAATACAGTTAAAAAACCTGAATTATATCGTGATCTTTTGAAATTGAAGTTAAATTGTTATTAGAAATCTATGAAAAATTAATTTGTATTATTTGTTTTAGTCAAAATTTGTATGGTAGTTTTGTTTTAACCTTCACTTCAAACAAATTTATTCTTTGTTAATTTTGTATCCTTTTTTTTTTTATATATTTTTTTGTCTTATTTTATATGCAAATGTTGAAGTTTTGAACTAAAAATATATTTTCAATAACAAATAAACCAATTTATTTTATTTTTAAGAGCATATTTGTTCACTTTTTAGCGCATATTTTTAAGTTTTTAGTGCATATTGAATGCGCATAAAACACTTTTATTAGAGCATATTTCTGGTTTCCCTGTTAATAACATTGTTAAAAAAGCTGCAGTCGAAATAGCAAATGTTATAAAGTTGTGTACAGTCGTAAAGCAGCTCTGGGTTGAGGAACATCTCTCGCGTCATCGTAATTATTTCTTAAGTGCGGTCGGGCTTGTGCGTGTTGTTTGGCCTTTGGTTGACTGATCTGCCACGGATAACCGTATAATCTTGCGGTTTTTTGTGGAATTTCTTTAACAACCACGTTGCTACTTCCTATGTGAAGGCATAGGTCGTGTACAGTCAGTCAGTCACAAAAACTTTTAAAATACTGTTAATACCATCTTGGGCATATGGTCTAGTTACTCCACCCATACTTGTGCAACACCATATTATACAAATTTACTTTGTATAATATGTACTAAATAAATAAATAAAGTTGTGTTATTTTTTCGGCTTCACAACCTGTTGCTCATACTTCAACTACTGAAAATTCAAAGAGTCTCAGTCGAAGTTAATAACAATATAAACTAATAGATATACACAACGAAGAGCCCCACCTGTTGACATGTTCTAATAGTTTTCGGTTTGACTGACTACTGCTTTAAAATTTAAATTAAATTTAAAGCTTAAACAAATACGAAGTTAACGGAGCAGAAATGTCTGTGTGTATGTGTTTGAATGGGTGGCGTCAGCTGAAGTAGTTAGCACGTTGACTGCAAAACCGAAGGGTTCGAACCCTGGTCTACTACAGTCATTAAAATAACAACACCACACATTTTTCTGATGTGCATTAGTATCCCTTTGTGTCAGTTGTTGTAGGAAGGTTCAAGTGATGAAGGCATAGTCACTGGTCACTGAACTATACCGACTTCAGCAGATACTAATCCTAATGTAACACCAGAGCGCCCTCCTTTTTCGGTATTGTGTAGCAGAATCATCGGTGAAGTAAAATAACCAATAAAATGGCTACTAAGAACAGCTTCAACATTTAATACGCCTCATTTAACACCAGAAGCGCAGCAACACTGCAAATAAGCGTGAAAAAAGCTTTTATATCATTTTCTCTATCACTATCCCTTCCCTATCACCCTCTCTCACCTAACAGATGTGTTTGATTGTGTGTATGAGTGTTTTTTTTCCTGTATGTACAAATTTAATAGTAAAACAACAACATTTCTTCCAGCAAGCGATTAAAGGCCGGTACACAAAGAATCCGTCATACGTAAAACTTCGCCTTTTTCAACTGACAGCTAAGATTGACATACATTTCTTAAGATAAGATATTTTTGATGTGTAAACATCTATACGCTAGGGGGTAAAAATCTTTTGACTTTGATTTCTTTGCTGATATTTCTTTGCTTTTCTTTCACAGCATTGTCAAATCGGTGTGAGCTATGTATGAGTGTATTAGTGTTTGAAAGAAGCAATACAAAGCAGAGAAACAAGTCGACCGGCTCGAAGCCGACGGTGCGCCGCCGCCGGTTAGTTTTCTGTATATTTCCGTACACCAAAGGTGAAAGTGAACCGTAAGAGCTACGGACTTGAAATTTGGACACAATGTGTAGACATTTGGACACTACAACAACAAATACATGAGAGTTAAAAACTAAGGGGTGTTCCAAAACGAGCAACGAAAAATGTTAAAATCCCATGTAATATACATACAATTGTATGTACATATATACACTTGAAATTTTAAAAGTAAGTGTATTTTTATACAGACTACAACAATTAACACTAAATTTAAAAAATTTAAATCAATGGGTGTTCCATCAGTTAATGCAATTTTGACTTTGTAATTTTGACAACTTGCTGTATCTTGGAAACCGTAAGAGCAAAACTCCTGAAATTTTCAAAAACGGTAAAACTAAAAAATAAATAAAATATAAAATCGCCAAATATAAAAAAATCGCCAAAACGAAAAAAGCACCAAATTAAAAAAAATCTCTAGTACTAAAATAAATCGCGAAAAACCGGAAAAATCGCCAAAACGAAAAAAATCGCCAATATGAAAAAATCGCCAAAATGAAAAAATCGCCTAAATAAAAAACCTCAAAAACAGAAAAAAATCGCCAAAATGAAAAAAACCCCAAGAAAACAGAAAAAAATCGCAAAAATGAAAAAATCGCCAAAATGAAAAAATTGCGAAAATTAAAAAAACCCAAAAAGAGAAAAAAAACGCCAAAACGAGAAAAAGCGATAAAACTGAAAAAAAATCGTTTAAACTGAAAAAACTTAAAAAAAGGAAGAAAGCTAAATCAAAAAAAAAGATCAAAACCGAATGTGCGCGAGTCAAAGTCGCATTTTACTGAATTTATTTTAATTGCAATGCATACACAACAACAAGAACAGCAACAACTAAACGATGAACAACAGGAATTAAAAATTAAAAAGTAAAGGAATTTACCGAAGATGAGCACTGCAGTACCACTAAAGTTTCAGTAAAAACAATAAAAAATGTTTAACAAGTAAATTTTTACTGATTACTAAAATTTTTTTCAAAAATTTTTATAAATTGCCGAAATGATTTGTTATATGATGAGGTGCATTGAATTTTCAGTAATCAGTAATGCCCGTATTCGTAATGAAATTCTACCAAGTGGCTAAATGTTTTTCATACAAAAGTTTCAAAATTTGAATGAAAAAACTTTGCCACTTGCTACAATTTTATTATGATTACGGCCCTACGATTTTACTGGTAATGAAAATTAAATTTCATTATCAGTAAAAATGTACTGAATTTTTTCAGTAATCAGTAAATTTACTGCTTACTGCAATTTTGAATGCAGTACATATACATATAATGCAGTATGCCCATTTACTAACCAAATAAGTTTAATAAAACAAACAAAAACCAACAAATTCATATGTATTTACAATATTGAAAGTTTTGATACTTTTAATTAATTAATTTAAAAAAAGATACTAAAAGCATAAGTACTTCCAACTTAAATAAAAATTTTCATTACTAGATGTTTACACATCTCCTCTGTGATTCGAACTCACATTGCTTTTTTTAACAAACACAACCGGCAAAGCGATTAGCTTATCTGCGGAAAACACCCAGGGTCTCTGGTGGGAATCGAATTCACGTCCTCTGGACTGAGAGGCTAGCATCACTACCACTCAGCTACAGGGGCAACCATGGTTTCTTATAATATCTGTTACATTCAGTACGTGCCCGTCAGCACAAAGGCCAAAAACTGGTAAACTTTCAACTTTTTGAGAGTGTTGAGTAGTTTGAAAGATATTTGTTGGTTGTTTTGGTATGTTTGGTCTGATTTTGTGTTTTGTGGCAGCAAAAATAAAACAAAAGAAATAAACGAAATTAATAAAAAAAAAGTTCAATTTAATAAACATGGAGAACCAACCTATTGAAGCTGTTCTAATGCTTCCGTCAATTAAGTACTCATTGTTCCAACCTTCTCCGTCGTGGTCCTTAAGGCCCAGGCACGTAGTATCCGTCATATGTTAAATTTCGCCTTTTTTAACTGACATTAATGCAACGATGGAGAATGTTGGCACAATTTTTTGAACCATTTCACTATACAAAAATTACAGTAATTTTTGATTGACGTGGTCTTTCCAATTAATTCTAAAATCATCATACACAGACATCTGTCTTAAATGAAATATTTACACGAACTCCAATTCATTATACACATAAAAATGATTTGGACGTGTTTTTATCTCTCTTATTTTCCTTTCCACTTTATTTATGTATGAATATATGTATTTATTTATTAAACTTTTTAGTAAAACTGTTTTTTAAATTGCATAATATTTATTTATTTATATTGAAAACAAACAAAAATATGTAAATTTGTTTTTGTTTTCAATACAAATAAGCGAAAGAAAATTTCTTGTCGACATCATGAGCCAGGCAGTAAATGTATTTATCATTTGACAGTTCTAACTATAGTTTAACTGAGCAATGTTGCTCTTCTCTAAACTTTATTTGAAAAACAAAATTTTAAGTTTAAACTACAGTTAACTGACAAGTAGAGTTTATCTTTATGTGAAAAACTAGCTCCTTGTCTGTTAATTTATCAAAAACAAAAGCTCTGGGATTTGGTATTAGTGACCATCTTTTACAGCATCTACAAATTACTATTGGTATTCTTCTGAATTTGATGATCGATTAAAGTATTTGGGTATTTTTTTGACAAGCGTTTGGGCTTTGATAGTCATATTGATCATATTAACCGAAATGTTTCGGGTATGCTAAGACAACTTTACTCTGCCAATATATATCGGATAACCGTATATTCTTGCGGTTCTTTTGTGGAATTCCGTTGACAACCACGTTGCTAGTTCTTATGTGAAGGCATACAACTTTTTTTAGTTACTCCGCCTAAATTTGTGCAACTATATTATGCAAATTTCCTTTCCTAGATGGTAGATAATTATTAGTAGAGTATATCCTACGTAAAACGAAAGACACCTTTCTATGTATCGATCCAATGTGGGGTTCGAAGTTTAATGTATTATAAATAATTACACCCAGGCATTTATGCTAACTCACAAACTCAATACGATGGCCAGACAGAAATAAATTTAGGTTAGGTGTAAGTCGGTCAAGAAGTCCAAATATCATAGCGTTGGTCTTAAGAGGATTTATGGCAAGTGAGTTCAAGTCAGTCCAACTAGAAATATTATCAAGAAAAGAGTTTACATTATGTTCTAGAGTAGTAACACACTCACGTTCAGAAGTAAACATAAGTAATATGTCAGCAGCAAAAAGAAACGGTCGGCATATACCCATATTGAGTACATACGGAAAGGATTTTAAATATTTTATTTTTATTTTTAAAAGAAGTAACACTCAGGCAATTAATGCCTACTACTATTACTAGGAAAGGGATAGTGATAGAAGCCAGGTGGTGAAGGAAGAGATAGAAGAAAGCTTATTTCTTTTAAAACTCTGCTTTTTGCACGCTTTTTAATAATGCGCCTTCTGGTGTTAAAGGAGGCGTATTAAATTTTGAAGCTGTGTTTAGTAGCCATTTTATTGGTTATTTTACTTCGTCGATGATTTTGCTACACAATACCGACGAAGGAGGGCGCTCTGTTGTTACATTAGGATTAGCATCTACCAGTGATTATGCCTTCATCACTTGAACTTTCCTACAACAACTGATGCAAAGGGACTCTAATCCACATCAGAAAAATGCGTGGTGTTTTTATTTTGATGACTGTCGGATACAGGGATTGAACCCAGGATCTTCAGTTTTGTAGTCAACGTGCTAACTACTTCAGCCAACGCCACCCTCAACATATGCCGGTATAAAAATTTAAAAGCATGGACAACAAAAAAGAAAGTGGAAAAGCACAACCGATTGTGAGAAAAATTCAAGAGCCCTGGACGGATGACACGACACAGATAATTCAGCTGGAGGTTCGTGAGGCTGTATGTAGAGTTGTTATCCGTACAGTTTTTCCCGGACATTGTCCTCTTTTTGGGATCTCTGTCCTCGAAAAAAATTAGTGTCCGGGAAAATCCTGCTTTTTAAGAAATTTTTCACTTTTCCATTGCTTAACAAAAGGGAAACAATTTTTATTGGATGTCCAGCTTATCTTATAAATGACACTGTTGATGAGTGTTGTGATATGTTGTTTTAAAACGTAGAGTTATTGAGATGTACATACTAGAGTTTCTACGCGGGAAATAATTCCGGGAGTTCCCGGGAATTATTTTTTTTTACAAACCCGGGTAATTTTCAGCGAGATTTTTCGGGAATTTAATATTTACGTTTTTGGAATTTGCTTTTTTTACATTGCTGTTCGTAATTTTATTACTTAAAAATACAATTTTGTTCGAAATATTTTCAACCTAAAATATGGGAAATAGTATCTAGATTGGCAGATGTTGATGGAATTTTTATCCATGCTATAACTCACAGCATATGAATTTATTTGTTTTGGTTTTGAAATATGGTTGTTATTGAAATGAACGAATGAAGTTGTTCTGTTTTTAATTGTATTTTAATTGAAATTTATTTGCTGGTGGTTAAGCACTGTCTATATACTCGTATTTCATTGGTGCATTGGCTTAACCAAATCATCAGTAGACTTCAACCACACATTTTCAACAGTCACAAAAGTCTTTGCGTAACATAAGAAGTACGCAAAGACTTTTAAGAACTATTTGAGAATTCACAAATAATAATATTTTTGAAAATCAAAGACAATGTTTAGCCACCAGCAAATAAATTTCAATAAAAATAAACTTATGACAATATTGTGTGTTTTTTTTCATAAAATTATATTCTTTATTGAGTTCATTTAATTAAATTCAGATGTTTTAGAAATTCCCGGGAATAGAACATTTCTTTTCTCGATTCCCGGGAATTGGAAAAGTCCGGTAAATTAGAAACCCTAGTACATACACACAAAAAATATAAGGGGTAATATTAACTAAGCTTGCATGGGCAACTTTTTTTATATGAAAGTAAAAAACTTGAATTTTATTAACTATGCAATTAGATAATTTGTACATTACACTTTACCTAAAATCCATGTTAATATAACTATTTCAATACGAGATATTCTTCGAAATTGTTTTTATTGAATCGTTTTCCATTTTATTGACAAAAGAAAATTTTTGAGCAAGAAGGTATGTATGTATACATGAAATTTTCAAAATGTTTAAATTTATGTAAAATAATTGTTTTTAGTTATTATAGATAAACCAACTGAGCAGGGCTATTTTTGTTGTATTTGTGTCGTGTTGCCTTTCGCAACGAGAGTTATACTTTTCATAAAATTTTGCCCAACAAAGTTGATCCGTTAGTATCACTTATAGTCGAACAAGTTCCAGAATACTTATGAAATGGTTGGCGGCTTGGATAAACAAATTAAAGAAGTTATTGAATTAACCGTTAAGCATACAGAACTTTTAGATGCCCTGGGTATAACTCAACCGAAGGGCGTGCTCTTGTACGGACCACCTGCTACTGGTAAAACATTTTTGACTGCGCTGTAGCTCACCACACTGAATGTATGTACGTTTATAAGAGTTTCAGGTGCGAAATTGGTAGAGAAATACCTTGGTGATGGTTATCGTATGGTACGTAAGTTTTTCGTTATGGCTCGAGAGTATCTGCTGAGGTAAAGGGTGTATGTACAGAAGCCGGTATGTATTAATTTCATGAGAAGCTTGTTCATGTTAGACAGGAAGATTTTGAAATGGACGTGGCTAAAGTTATGCAGAAGGATTCCGAAAATCGATTTGAAATAGTACGAACAGGGCCGAATATATCTATTAAAAAGTTATGGAAATAAATTTTTATTTTTTTTATAAATCCGGAGACATTTGTTTCCTATGAATACATTTATGTACATACACTCCATACAATACTTTATAATAAATTAATGATTAATTATTAACAAATATAAAAATTCTTTAATTATTATTTGATATTGCGAAGATAGCATGACAATTATCGAATTATAAATAGTTAATTTAACTAAAATCCATGATAATTTGCCGCATTATATATTTATGTATAAATTTACTTTTCTATTTAGATAATTTACAAAAAGTAAAAATATGAATTTACCTAGTCGTTAAGGAGTTTTAACTAAAATTTTAGTTGATTTTTCGAACATAGAAATCAACTTCAATTTTTGTTGAATTATCTAAAAAACTTTGCAAATGCCATTCTACCCTCTCACTTAGTTAAAATTGTACCATAATTTTAGGAAATATAACCTTGGCATTTTTTTGTATGTATTTAAAATCTCTATGGAGTTGCGTAATAAGGGCCACGGTAATATAGTACCAAACTATAAGCGTGAGTTCAAAGTTTTTATTATATGAACAAATAAGACATTTTAACCCAACAATTGAAATTTATTTAAAGCCAGAAGCTCTACCGTTAGTGATATTTCATGTGTAATCGGTTAAATTTTAAATAATTTTGGATTATCAGTTGATGAATAACTAGTTTTTAATGAATTCTTGTGTTATAAACTTTTCATTTCCAACATTTTAAATAATATTTGAAGTGCTATTTCTGTGCGTTTATATACACAGAGAAAAATATTCCTGCAATAAACAATTTTAATTGAAATTAAAATAAAAAATCAATTAAAAACGTATTTAAGTCAATTAAAAGTTTGCTTAAAAATTAATTATTTTTGCAATAAACAACTGTAATTGAAAATAAAACAAAAAATCATTAAAAAATGTGTTTGAGTCAATTAAACTTTGTAATTAATAAAATTTTTAAATAAATGTTTGACTTAAATAAATTTTTAATTGATTTTGAGTTTTATTTTCAATTAAAGTTGTTTATTGTAAAAATAATTAAGTTTTAAACAAAAGTTTAATTGGCTTAAATACGTTTTTAATTGATGTTTGCTTTTAATTTCAATTAAAATCAATTTTAATTGAAATTAAAACCAAACATTTGCAGGAATATTATTTTTCTGTGTATGCAAATTAGTTTAAGAGATTTAAACTTCCATTTGAAGCGCAGTGATGAATTTACGAGCACCCATATTTTCAAATGAGAATATTTACCCTTTACCCTGTACGTAACACCATCGATATGCATTTATTGGAAAAACTCACTTTTGTTTTATTATTAAGTCCTACTTTTTTTAAACAAATGTCCGGGGTTTTCACGCTGCTGTCCTCTTTTATAAATTAGGCGATAACAACCCTACTGTATGGAATCATCTATATAGCATTTTTAGGGATTGAAATGCAAAGGACCAGAAATTTCGACGGAATTAGGGCTTCATGCGTACGAACATTTTTGAACCAGTTTGAATTCTTCCGTAAACTGGAATGTGATGTACAATAGAATGCTTTGGTGGCGTACATACGAGTATTAAGCCCATAGAGTTTATGTGGAAATATTTCTTAATTTCGTTCGATAACGAGTGCAGCGATTTGCCCCCAGTTCTTTTCCATCGCTTTCCTGCCATTTTTAGATTTTCTTAATTTTTTTCTTATTATTGATAAACGGTGTTCCTAGCCAATTGAATAATTTTGCGATTATCCATTTGTATAAATATTAATTAATAATATTCGCCCTTATTCCATTTGTCACTTTAACACAATGCCAAAAAATTGGGGATTGTGTACCTGTTGTGGAAAACAACTGACTCCTGTCGGCAGACGATTTTATAGACCTTGGGGAACGGAAATAAATTGCCAGTAGCACAAAATTGTTCTCGAGAGCTAGAGCTAGTAAACAAGCCCCAATTTTTTGGTATTGTGTTAAAGTGACATCGATTTCGATAACTGGAATAAGGGTGATTATTAAAAGGAAATACAAAGTCACAATAATAATAAAAGTGACACTAAATGTCATTATATAAAAATTAGGTCTTGATATAGATAATGATGCTATATTGCCATTATTTAGGGATGGGACACTTTCCTGTCACAATAACACAATAAAATTTTGTGTTATCAAAAAACCTGATTGCTCATATATGAAAATGGCACTACAAAATGACAACACATGAAATGCCAGATGTAAACTCAGCCTTAGAACTAATTTAAACCGAATTTTAAACATGATAGATTTGTTTATGGAATTAAAAAATGGCATTATATGTATGTACAGGGTGGCGCAAAAATAACCTCTTGGTGGTGATCAAGGATGGCTTGAGAGTATGTTAGACGCGATTGGCGGTCAGCAGCTAACAGCTGATGCACCGTCTGGACTTTGTACGGAAACATCTTCAAATCTTGTACCAAAATTCGCTGTAAAGACCGTCGACTGATACCCATTTGCGGGCACATCGTCTGGTCGATGTCGACGGCGCTTCCGGGGTCTGCCACGCCTGGCAGCATCCCGTGTTGTGCCAGTCTCTTCGAGGCGAGCGGCTAAACGTCGCAGTGTTTCACCAGTAGACGTTGGACGGCCAGGAAATCTGCGACGAAATTCACGACCGATTATTGGTCAAATAAATAGTCACCAATATTCCGCGTTCTGGAGCAGTGTAGCGTAACATTGTTTATTAACGTGTATTTCGCATGTGTTTACTACACAAATGCCAAAACAGAACTGACATTAGGCGCCAATCGCAAAATTTATAGCATTTTCTGATAGGAGGATTACTTTTGCGCCACCTGTTATATCAGCGTGTGTATTATTATGTATTTTTTATGGGATGATGAAAAAGGGTTTCCTTCACGACTATGTTCGAAATTTTTATGCTTACGTCAATGCATGTATGCATATACATACATACGTGTGCACATAACTAAACACATACTTATGTACATACACACGCACGTATTTACTTACATGATTCAGCATACTTATATAGGTTTTTTATCTTAATTTCATATAAAAACTTATTAAAGTTTGTTTACCACTAGTTTTTAAACATTTTTTCATAAATTTTTCAATTTTTTAGTGTTTAGGCAAATGTAATTTTTCTTTGTAATTCTTTATTTTTCAAACTGCTGCTTGATTTTGTGTTTGACTAGCACGAAGAAAAAGTATGGGCTGTTGCGTGCAAGAAGAAGAAGAAAATTACTCTCAGAAAACCTCTCTCATTTACCCATTTTTCGAGTACGGGAACGCTTTTCGCGCAAATTGGGATCCCGCGGGAGCTCCTATGTAGGCAAAGGTATGTTCGGAAAAAATGTTTTGGGGAAAATATCAGTGATAGCCGGTAATATATTTAACTCCTCTAGATACACCCTCGTGAAAGAGCGAACTTTTTTTCAAGAATTTTAAATATTGCATGGGAGAGCCCGTATATTGTACAAAATGTTAAAGAGGAAATAGTAGCGCTATGGAAACATACTAAAAATAAACTAATTTTTGCATGGGAGACCACTCAGGGACAAGAAGAGAGAAGGCATGTTCTGAGTAAAATTAGTGGGGTTCGATACTACGCTTATATGGCTTCTGCAGAATTTTCATTCTTTCAGCTTTGACTTCGACGAGGGGCCATTTAGTCGCAGTTTACTTCTCCTATTTTTGTGGCTTGTCCTTTCAAATTTCAAAGGGTGTTATGGATGTTATGGTTTCGAAATGGAAAAATCGTGCGCTATTCCGTCCATGTACATATGGATGTATGTATATGTAAATATACATATGTATGTATGTAATTACATGCACAAATTTACTCGAAACATTATGCTAAGTTTTACCTTTGGACATGGCTGATGACGATCAGTAAACTTTTGATTATTATTTTTAAGACGCGCAATAGAAACTCCTCCTATGAGTATGACTAAAAACACGCAAATCAAAATTATCAGCATTGTGGGATGGGCGCTTTCAGCTAAAATATAAGACAACCAAATTAAATTTATATTATATTAATATTTATTAATTTTTACCTTTGTGGGCTATGGAATGTATGCGAGGTTTCATTTCCTGCACATCATGCTGATGAGCCATTGCATGGGCATATATCTTGTTTTCTGTAATTCAAAAAAGAAAATATGCATATATTCATACATACTAGTGATGCACGAATATTCGTATTCGAATTCTCGAATGTTCGTCCATTTTTAGATATTCACATTCGTATTCGTATTTGCAAAATTTTGGCGAATACGAATAATAATAACGAATAAAAATAACATAGATTAATGCATAAATCCTAAAAGAAATTAAAAAAAAATGGCATACAAATATTTTTATGATAGTTTGTAATAACTATAAAAGAAATTTACTTCTTAGTTAATTTTAATTATTATTCGAACTCCATTTGTTTCTATATTTGTGATTTGAACAGCCTAAAGTTCGTATCGCTTTTTAAGCCAAATTACATGTGATAATTATTAATGAACAAATAACACCAAAGTCTGTTGTAAACATTCTGACTAACAACACATAGTTGAACGGAACAGCCAGCCGTTTTCGAAGGCCACTATGGAGTTCGAATAATAATTAAAATTAACTAAAAATTAATAACCATGGGCCTGTGGCAAAAATTAAATGAAAATATACTTAATGGTAACAAACCAAAAAAAAAAAAGTTTGTCTTAAGCAGAACAAAAAATAAGCAAATTAAGTAACATGTGTATTAATTAGTAAAAAGAACAAAAACGACAATGGTAAGACTGTTGTAAATATAGTGATGGTAAAATTGAGCTTACAATACAAAAAAGCTTTCAGCAAATTGAAATACGATGAATCAAAAACAATTCACATATTCCATTTGCAATAAAATGCTAAGTACATAAAGCAGAAATCTACATCAACTGACACCACACACAGTGGACCAAACACAAAAGAACGCTGATGATGAAGGTTTAGTGGCCTTCGAAAACGGCTGGCTGTTCCGTTCAACTATGTGTTGTTAGTCAGAATATTTACAACAGACTTTGGTGTTATTTGTTCATTAATAATTATCACATGTAATTTGGCTTAAAAAGCGATACGAACTTTAGCCCGTTCAAATCACAAATATAGAAACAAATGGAGTTCGAATAATAATTAAAATTAACTAAAAATTAATAGCCATGGGCCTGTGGCAAAATTTAAATAAAAATATACTTAATAGTAACAAACCAAAAAAAAAGTTTGTCTTAAGTAGAACAAAAAATAAACAAATTAAGTAACATGTGTATAATTAGTAAAAAAAACAAAAACGACAATGGTAAGACTGTTGTAAATATAGTGATGGTAAAATTGGAGTTCGAATAATAATTAAAATTAACTAAAAATTAATAGCCATGGGCCTGTGGTAAAAATTAAATAAAAATATACTTAATAGTAACAAACCAAAAAAAAGTTTGTCTTAAGTAGAACAAAAAATAAGCAAATTAAGTAACATGTGTATAATTAGTAAAAAGAACAAAAACGACAATGGTAAGACTGTTGTAAATATAGTGATGGTAAAATTGAGCTTACAATACAAAAAAGCTTTCAGCAAATTGAAATACGATGAATCAAAAACAATTCACATATTCCATTTGCAATAAAATGCTAAGTATATAAAGCAGAAATCTACATCAACTGACACAACACACAGTGGACCAAACACAAAAGAACGCTGATGATGAAGGTTTAGTGGCCTTCGAAAACGGCTGGCTGTTCCGTTCAACTATGTGTTGTTAGTCAGAATATTTACAACAGACTTTGGTGTTATTTGTTCATTAATAATTATCACATGTAATTTGGCTTAAAAAGCGATACGAACTTTAGCCCGTTCAAATCACAAATATAGAAACAAGTGGAGTTCGAATAATAATTAAAATTAACTAAAAATTAATAGCCATGGGCCTGTGGCAAAAATTAAATAAAAATATACTTAATAGTAACAAACCAAAAAAAAAAAGTTTGTCTTAAGTAGAACAAAAAATAAGCAAATTAAGTAACATGTGTATAATTAGTAAAAAAAACAAAAACGACAATGGTAAGACTGTTGTAAATATAGTGATGGTAAAATTGGAGTTCGAATAATAATTAAAATTAACTAAAAATTAATAGCCATGGGCCTGTGGTAAAAATTAAATAAAAATATACTTAATAGTAACAAACCAAAAAAGTTTGTCTTAAGCAGAACAAAAAATAAGCAAATTAAGTAACATGTGTATAATTAGTAAAAAGAACAAAAACGACAATGGTAAGACTGTTGTAAATATAGTGACGGTAAAATTGAGCTTACAATACAAAAAAGCTTTCAGCAAATTGAAATACGATGAATCAAAAACAATTCACATATTCCATTTGCAATAAAATGCTAAGTATATAAAGCAGAAATCTACATCAACTGACACCACACACAGTGGACCAAACACAAAAGAACGCTGATGATGAAGGTTTAGTGGCCTTCGAAAACGGCTGGCTGTTCCGTTCAACTATGTGTTGTTAGTCAGAATATTTACAACAGACTTTGGTGTTATTTGTTCATTAATAATTATCACATGTAATTTGGCTTAAAAAGCGATACGAACTTTAGCCCGTTCAAATCACAAATATAGAAACAAATGGAGTTCGAATAATAATTAAAATTAACTAAAAATTAATAGCCATGGGCCTGTGGCAAAAATTAAATTAGAATATACTTAATGGTAACAAACCAAAAAAAAAGTTTGTCTTAAGTAGAACAAAAAATAAGCAAATTAAGTAACATGTGTATAATTAGTAAAAAAAACAAAAACGACAATGGTAAGACTGTTGTAAATATAGTGATGGTAAAATTGAGTTTACAATACAAAAAAGCTTTCAGCAAATTGAAATACGATGAATCAAAAACAATTCACATATTCCATTTGAAATAAAATGCTAAGTATATAAAGCAGAAATCTACATCAACTGACACCACACACAGTGGACCAAACACAAAAGAACGCTGATGATGAAGGTTTAGTGGCCTTCGAAAACGGCTGGCTGTTCCGTTCAACTATGTGTTGTTAGTCAGAATATTTACAACAGACTTTGGTGTTATTTGTTCATTAATAATTATCACATGTAATTTGGCTTAAAAAGCGATACGAACTTTAGCCCGTTCAAATCACAAATATAGAAATTTACTTCAATTCGAACAAAAAAATTCAAAACAAACAACACAAACTTCTTGTACAATTAACATGAAAAAATTTTAAATATATTTCATCACCTAAAGAGAGGAATGTTTTACTTCTAAAATAAAAGGTAACAAAATTTTTCTCCATAAAGCCTTTTACGATGAGGTGTGTAAATAAAACCAAAATCAACACTGACTAAAAATCCTGTTCCTTATCCAACCTAGTTTAATCATGTTATATGATCGACGCCATTTGCTATCCGTTTTTCCGCCAAATAGTCTGCTATAGTTTTCCGTATCAATGCATTTACAGAAATTTAAAAACTAAATGTTATTTAATGACGACCATTACAATTTTGTATACATTCTATTTACCTAAATGTACACGAACAGGAGTATGAAATTTTTGTGAATAAAAATTTTTCATATATGATTTTGTAGACGTATGTAAATAGGGCCTTAATTTAATGTCTAAATATTTCACATATAATATTCGCATTCGTATTCACGAATATCATTTTATAAATTCGTATTCGCGAATATCAAAATTTGACATTCGTTACATCACTAATACATACATACATATTTATATAACATATATACTATTTCCGTTTTACACGCAAAACTAACTAAAGGCTGGGGCACAATGAATCCGTCATACGTTAAGCTTCGCCTTTATCAACTGAAATTAACGCAACGACGGTGAAGGTTGCCACGATGAGTACTTTATTGACGGAAGTATTTGAACAGCTTCAGTAGGTTGATTCTCCATTTTATTTATTAAATTCAACTTTTTTTTATTTATTTCGTTTAATTCTTTTGTTTAATTTTATTTTTGCTGCCACAAAATACAAAAACCTAAATCAGAACATACCAAAAAAACCAACCAATATCTGTCAAACTACTCAACGTGCGCAAAAAGTTAAAAGTTGGCAAAATTTTGTGCTTTGCGTTGACGGACACGTACGGAATGTAACAGACCTCATAACAAACCATGTATTTCAACTTAGCTGTCAGTTGAAAAAGGCGAAGTTTAACGTATGACGGATTCATTGTGCCCCGGCCTTTAATCAGTGTTTCAATAGGCAATATTAATATTTAGTCTGGTAGTCAAACCACATTTTAGCCCTTTGTTCTTTGATTGTCATTGCTTTCTGACAAACTCTATGTACGTGCATCTATTATCTAGCGTCTTAAATATAACATGTTTGTAATGGCATGTTCACACGGACAGCAATTATCGAGGTTCACGGTCCGCGGTCGAATCTTGATTGAATAAACATGGTTCGCTATACAAATTTTTGAGAGCGAAACATGTTGTTTCATTCTGAACCTTGCTGCGAACCATGAAGATTTGTTATCATCGCTAGTTTTAATAACAAATTATCGCTAATTTATCTGAACTAGCTATCAATGTTTAAGGGTGGTTTTTTAAAGCAAGCGCATGTGTGTGCGTTTGAATGTGCGCAGAAAAATAAAAGAAAAGATCATACACACAACGTGTGTGCGTATGAACCAGTGCCACCAGATTAGGGGATTTGTCCCCAAAATGGGATTTCGCTTCTCATTTGGGGACAGAATTTCGTGGGGAGGGATTTGGGGACTTTTCATATAGAGATCTAACATCACTTTTTCTTATAAGAGTATTTTATCTGAACACAATATTTACGTTTAATGGGGTTTCTTCTAATTGTACAGATTATTTTAAAATAGTATTATTACTGTAATTATATTTTTATAAAGCGAAAAAATGGAAATTCGCGAAAAGTTACAAAATTTACAAAAAAAAGCCATAATATTGATTAAGAATCGCTAAAACTGTAAGGTCTGCCAAAAATGTACGAAAATTCGCAAAAATTTACTAACAGCGGGATGATAATAAAGTCCAATATTATTAAAAAATAAAAGCAAAAAGCCATTAAAAATAAAAAATTTTGGTAAAAACGCGAAAAAAAAATTTACTAAATGTATTAAAGAAATTACTAAGCTAATTACTACTATGTAAATAGTAAAATTCGCAAAAAATATAAAAGAAAATTATTTCTTTTTATACTTTTCAATAAACACTTTTATTTTTATATATGTGAAATATTTGAACGCGGCACCACTGAAATATATATTTATACTTCAATATCAGGATCGTATGGTGTTACTGTCGTTTTTAAAATAATTAAGTAGCTGGATACAAGGCATCACTTTTTGCCAGTGGCACTTGTAGTCGTGTAGCCTGCTGTGGTCTATGTGTTTAATATATAAGTTCTAATGACTTAACTTATACTTTGTTAAAAAATAAAAATAATTCCATCAAAATGGTTAAATGTATTTGCCATTCACTGAACTTTTGCAGCTCACAAGTGGCAAAATCAATTCCCACTTCTGCAGAATTTTTTGTTATTTCTCGCACTCTCCATTGCGAACGCTTAAGTACAAATAAATACAGTCAAATCCCGATAATTCGTACCCCGCTAAATCGTAATTCCCGATAATTCGTAATAAACTGTCGGTCCCTTGAAAAAATGTCATTAATTCGTAAAATTTAGACATTTTGGTCCCCTCGCTAATAATTCGTAATTTTTTTTTCAAATAAAATCTTTACCTCTTATAAATCGTAATTGTTTGCTGACTACCACTTCTAATTCATAATAGAAACAACAGAAACATGGGGTGGATTTCCCTGGGTTTTGCTTTTGCTTGTGTGTGTTTATTTTCTTAAGATCAGTTTTTTAATGAATAAAGTCCTGATTCACACACATTAGGTTTACCTGATCAGATTTTATTCAATTTTCTTTTGAACCTGCATTTTCTTTCATATACACCGTCAAGTTTGTTTCATCAAGTCTCATCAATTTGTGTTGTAGTAGAGTATTACGAATGAAAAAACAAAACGAAAAAGCAAACTTGACTGGTACGGTCAAGTCTTTACCCCCTTTCCATTTTCTTTTCCTCTCTCTCCTAAAAACTCAAGAATTTACGACTCAGACTGACGTGTGTGAATCAGGACAAAGAATAATGTCAAAGCTCACGTACAAAACTCTGTCGGTGTTACAAAAACAACTAATTTTTATTTTGTATTTTATTTTTAGCAACAGTTTTTTAATTCGCATTTATTTTATTTTAACCCCTTTAATTCGTAAGAAATGTCCCTTGCGATTACGAATTATCGAGATGTGACTGTATTCGATTTAACCAATTTAGGTGTGGACTCAAATAAATTTGACAAACTTGTACTATTATCAAACATTAGATGGTTATCATAAGAAAAGCTGTGCAAAGAGAATTGAAGCAATGGATTGAGTTACAGCATCATTTTAAAATGATATCAAACAACAATATTGTCAAAATATTTTTGGGGACAAAAGTTAGGATTTTCCTTTTGAAATGGGGATTTTTGGGGACATGATGATTTAAATTGTGGACAAGAGGCAAAGTTTTTCTGGCAGCACTGGTATGAACCATAAGTGCCAGCGTCAACTTTGAAATTTCAGAACGCACCAAAATGGAGAAAAAATCGCGCCATTTACAAAAAAACGCACCAAGATTTCTTTAGTTTAAAATGTTTATTGAATTGATTTTGCATAAAAAGTATAATATTATATTTTTTGTATTAAAAATTTAACACTAAAATAGGTTTTTACAGTTCAAGGTTAAAAGGGTAAAACATAAAAAAACTAAACAAATTTGTTTGATAATATTTTTTCTTAATTTCATAAATTCTGTACAAAAATTTTTAAAGATATCAAAACTAATAAGACTTCAAGTATATATCATTTTATTCAAATATTTTTAATTTTTTTTTTATCAGAAGTTTAATGTATCCATATTAAAAATATCACAATTAAAAGAAATAGCCTTTTACAGTATATGTACTGAACGAATTCATACAAACACGGTATACATGTGCCCGTAATTATGAAAGTGGTCTAAGTCATACGCATTTTTGATTCGATATAGTAAAATAAATTTATATTAATCGAGACTAGTATAACTCTAAATTAAACAATTGCATAAAATCCAAAAATATTTTTAGATTTGTTCAAATGTAATGTACTAAATATCTCGACCAAAGAAATACTTATGTGACTTATACAACTTTCATAATTAAGGGCACATAAATATGTTAACATTCACTTGTACAAGATGATACATTTTTGTACATTAATTTTATGAATTCTGTTTAAAACTTTTTAAAAAGAGAACAAAAATTAATTATTCTAAATAAACAAACCCAATATTTTCATCATTATTGTTATCATCGGGCCATACAACAGATTTTATTTCAAATTGTGATATTTTGTAAACATCCTTAGTATTAATATGGTAATTAACATTATCAGCAAGTTGATAAGTTTCACAACAAGAATTTTCCGGTTTTAACCCGTTGTTGTGTTAAATTTGCGTTGGTGCCACCAAAAATTAAAAAACGCACCGAAATTTAAAAAAAAGCGCACCACGCACCAACTAATGAATTTTTCGCACAAAAAATTTCAAAAAGCACCCAAAATGGTGCGAAATGCACCAATTTGACAACGCTGATAAGTGCCCAGGAGACGTACAAAAAAACCCATCAATCACATAGATGTGTGCGTGCAGTCGTTTCTTTTCGGCTACACGTACACGTTGTCGGCACTGATTGATGAGAATCAAAAAATTTTGATATTTTTATTTGACGTCTGATTATTTGTACGTCTCCAAATCTGATTGACGAAAAAAATGTCATTTGCTTTGTGTTATTTGTTCTGTGACGACATGGAGAAGCGCGCGGATGAAAAAAATTTATTTGCACTTTATGAAAATGTACCATTTATTGATCTTTGTAAAAAAAACTAAACAATCAAAAGACTACAAACAGTTCTATGATTATTATAAATATTATATTCTCTAATTTTTCTAATCTTAATGGGTAGTGTGAATAAAAAAATTACTTAAAAATTGTTTTTAAAACCCCA
The DNA here is from genome assembly GCA_949987645.1 of Tachina grossa. Lineage (NCBI taxonomy): Eukaryota > Metazoa > Arthropoda > Insecta > Diptera > Tachinidae > Tachina > Tachina grossa. The sequence goes on along the minus strand of OX465279.1, from coordinate 1,361,450 downwards.
CATACATATGTATTTATGCATGTGAATTTTGTGTTTACAACAAAATTTTAACTAAAAAGCAAATACATACGAGTATGTACATATTTTTTTTTATTCACACTACCCAATGTCTTGTTTTTGTATTAAAAATCGTTTGTTTGTTTCGAATTTTTTTTAAGGAAAATATGTTTGTTTTTTAGAATGGTTTGAAGAACTAGAATTATATAAATAATAATAATAATAGATGAAAAATTAGAGTTTAAGATAGAAAAATTATTATTTAGCTCTGTATATTTGTTTAATGTGCTTTTTTATACAAAGATTTCATAAAGTTTTAATGCCGCTAATAACAAAAAATCATCATCCGATATGTATATGCCATCGCACACAACGAACACAAAATTAAAATGCTGATTGACGATTTTATTTGTACGTCTCCGAAAAATCATCAATTAAACGACACTAACACATTCTTACCGATTGATGGCTTTTTTTTGTACGTCTCCTGGACACTATAGGCTTGCGCAGATATACCTATTTGCATCTGTTTTGCTTGTGTTTTGGTATGAACAATTATGTTATTCACCGTTTCTGTTACTAGTTCTTAATGTTGATTTTTTAAAGCAATTATTGTATGGTTGGGCAATCAGCAAATGAAAACAACACATTTATTTGTATTTGTTTTTCTAAAACAAATAAGATATATAAAACTGCTGTTACAATAAGTGCCTTATGATGTGTTGAGAAAAATATATATAATTAGATGGCTGATGAATGAATGAATAAAAGCAAAATTTCACATACATATGTAAGTAAATGATACATGAAACACATGATCTGCAAATACAAAAAAAATGACACACGATATGTATGTGTAATTACACCCAGAGCCAAATTGTGTCTCTCTCTTTGTGGCTGAGCCACAAAAAAATCTAACAAACGTGCGCACTTGCATCTGTTCATCATGTATTTGTTTCAGCAGTGGTTTTTTCATATATTTGTATTACATGTATTTTTGAGCAAAAACAGATACAAACAGCAGCTCAGCAGCAATACAATAAGCTGTTGTTATCAGTTTTTAATTGTATTGTGAAAAGCACACACACACAATAACTCCTATACTAGTTCTTTCGCTCACACTACAATTATATGGTACATACCATGGTATACTTGTTTTGGCTATACTTATAAGTATACAAATGCAACCCTTTAGTATGAACATGCATGACATTTGTGTACGCTCATACGCAATGAAGAAGCAATCGTCACAAATTCTTTTCTTCTTTACTATATACTTGCAAACATTGTTGTTTAGCATTTGTTTTAGAAGATTTCGCTGAAGTAAAGCATTTGAAAAGTCCCTCATGTCTTAAAAGTTCATGGAAGTGGTCTTCTGCAGGAGTCTAGTATGTACATATTAGAAGTGAGCACAAGCCGTGAAAAAGTGCACAGTATTGTACTTTTTTCAAGAGCGAATATTGCTTGTAGTGGGATCGTAATTGAGTGTAAATGTAGAAACAGAATAAAGTCTGCAACTTCAGGAAAATCGCTGACAAATTAATCAAGCCCATAATAACATCGACGGCAGTAACTTCAAATGCTCTCTAATTTTTGTTTTATTTTCTTTTGTGCTTATTTTTCTTTGCAGTTTTGTTTACAAAATGTATGAAATTTATTGAAAGTATGGTAACATTTTTGTGAGAATAAGTATTTATATGTGAGAGCATAAGAAAAAACGCTCTCAAAATAAAATAGATTCTATCTCACGACTGGTTTCTGCGGCTGTTTTTTTTTTGTGTCAATTTGTAAAATGTGTTGAAGTCGGTATTCTGTTTAATCATTAAAGCAAAAATAGAGAACAATGAAACAAAAAACACACAAAACCATTGTACAACAGTGGAATCGACAGTTGTGTCAAGTGTGCAATATTTTATTGTACACTTAATAGTGCACAATACTTCATTTCACAAACTTAAAATTTCATAAAATATTAAGTGATAACAAAACTTTTTACAATTACATCCCTTGTGAAAGATATTAATTTAATTTTATTTTTTAGTCTTAAATTAATAAATTATAAAACTTAGGCCGGGTTTCCATCTGTGTGCCATGTGCCACACAAGCGTAAAAAAAGTGTAACCACTAATTACTAATGAAAACAGTTTGATTCAGACAGGTATTTATTAAGTTAAATAGTTTAATACATAACTAATAGATAATTTTATAGAATCGAACATGATTGGAAACAGGCTTCAAATCGTTACATACGTGATCGTATCGGCAATCGTACGAAAACAAATTAAATGATACGTCAATCGTATAAACTGAATGGGATTTCAATGCGTTCACGTATGTGATAATCCGAAAATTGTGTTTTTACGTGATGTAACGATTTGACCCCAGTTTAAATCAATAAATACATGTCTGAATCAAACAGTTTTTCATTAGAAATTAGTGGTTACGTTTTTTGGGCACATGACACACAAGAAATGCCAGATGTCAACTCAGCCTTAGAAAAGTATCGCATATAATCTACGTTGCTCTTTTACACATACACATATTTTTACACTTGTGTGCTCATTTTACAATTGTCATTCGGTATGCACTAGTGAAATATGCTTCGACACTATAATAACTAATGCCCTTGCCAGAGAACGAAGCCGACCGGTTTTCAGCTGTAGCTAAGCCGCAGCCGATTTATTTGCAGGTATCTCAGCCGCCGCCGGTCTCGGCTATGATATACAACTTTAAAATTTAAAAAGCCAAAAAACTAGTGCTTAATGGACGAAGCTGGTATCAGTGTTTCATAGCATTTCTAGACCATTCCGGTATATATTACACGCGTCATTCTAAGATGTGTCAAACATATAAAATGTGTAAAAATAAGTTAAAGTGAATATAATTCGTGAGCATATCTTAAAAGAATATAAAAACCCTTTTTCTAATATTTCAAATAAAAATTCATCGGACATATCTGATACAATATGACAAGCCGATTTTTAGCCGCCGCTGGTTCATTTTATGCTCAGCCGCCGCCGCCGAATTTTCTCATCGGCTTCGTTCTCTGGCCCTTGCTTGGCAGATAAACAAATGCTGTTACATACTTTTGCTAAAAGAGAATACCAGTTTTATTGCTCTCATAAAATCAAGAGTACTAAAAATAGAGAAAAGTTTAATACTGCGCACCATGCAAGCAACCAAGTGCTCACCTTTAGTACGTATTAGAGAGCTGTAAAAACGTCATGATTTTTAAATGTATTCACGTCGCATGTATTATACTAAACCAATAATAAATGCTGTCGTACTGTGAGCGAAGCACGATGGATGTATTGGTGTACGTGTATATCAGTGTTAACAAGCGAAAACGCCAAGACAGCAAAACAAAACAAACACTCAAAAGAAGTACTGTTGATTAGTGTATGCTTGTTATTTTTCATATTGTACGTTTGAGTATGTGTGTAATATGTAGATGGCAAGCTACCCTGTCGGAGAATGTGTGGTTGACTACAAAAATAGTTAACTTATAGTTAACTTTTCTTAAGCTTAAATTAGACGTGACATAACCATAACGCCATAACCATAACCAAACCAAAATTCAATTGGTTTCTATGGTGAGAGTTATGGCGTTATGGCGAGTCACGTATAATCAAATACAGTGTTGCCCATTAGTTTGGTTCGTACGGCTGCTATCTATGGCTATGGTTATGTCACGTCTGATTGAGCCTTTACACTGGCTAGAGGCTAGCTGCAAAGTCATCAGAACAAACCCAAAATTAATTCTTAAGTTGAGTACGTAATCGAATTTGGTGAGAGCCAACAAATTTATTCTCAGCTACTTTAAAACTTATTTCAGTTTTATATTAACATTTTGCTGTTGTTATTTTAGATGGCAGCTTAGCCGAGTGGTAGCGCGTTGAGTACGCAACGTGTGATGTTACATGTTCGAGCCCCAGAATTTTTTTTTTTAATATACTGACTACCAGGTGATTTAAAAAAGTCAACTTTAAGTTAGCTTAAAGTAGTGCAGAGTGAGACAATTGACTACCGCCTAGGACATCGCAACGTTAAAATAGTCAGTTGATGACATTGCAAAGTAATCCAAGTGTCAGTCAGTACTAGTTGCGAAATAGTTAGCTTAAAGTTAGTTTAAAGTTAGCCAAATTTCCGATAGGGTATTATGTGATTAACCGCATACAACTAATGTTAATGCATGTGTGTGCCTTTGCATGTACGCAGAAAAATAAAAGATCATACACACATACATGCATAGGGTTGCCAGACGGCCTGGAATGGCCTGGATTTTCCAGATTTAGAGCCTCATCCAGTTACCAGCTAACATAGAATTTATCCAGTTAAAAATTATTTCTTAAATTTTGAAAAATAATTTCTTTATCAATTATATTTTTTAATTAATTACACAGCGGAACAGTGGTTTTATTGCTGCATTTAAAACAGCCGATCCTATGTATTTTTATCTGCTGATTACGATGGCATCATTAGTTTTTCCCCAGCAGCTCTAGTTTTAAAGATATAGTGAAAATTAGCATATGCTTAATTTATGCCACTTTTTTATAATTCACTTAGTATATCACGAATGGTCCCCCAAACTTAAAAATACTTTCTGGATTATTAAATTTCATTAAATTCTATTTGAGTAGATGAACATTGAGTATATCATGATATCGTACTCTTATTACATGGATGTTAAAAATCGTGTCTTTTTGGTTTAGTTCTTAATTTTTTTTATTTAAATTTTTTAAATTAAATTAACTGGTTCTTATGTATTTTTGTCCGCTGATTACGAATATAGTTTTATTATTTATCTATAACCTCACAAAAAAAAGACTAAAATTTTTGCTCTCTCATGCCTTCCAAAAAAATTTCTTTTTTGTATCACATATCTGATCAATGCAATTATTACGTATAATAAATATTGTATTGAACAGTCCAGAAAATTTTTGTTTTATTTGTAGTTATTATATCGAAATTTGCAGCTTTTACCAAAAAAAAAAAAAAAAACAATTTTAAGGAAAAATTTTAATTTTTAATGCAAAATTATTGGGCCTAATCGCGAGTGTAGTATTTCGACTTCTACTACGACTATTTTGTACAAGACTAAAGAATATTGCTTTACAAACTCTTCGTATTCGAAATACGACACTCGTAATTAGGCTCACTAAAATAATCAGAACTTATCAAAAAATAGAGGCTACATTCAAAATCAGCGACGTCATATTATTAGAAATAATATTTTTTGATGGCGTAAGAAAAGAAAAATTCGAGATATTATTTTTTAAATATAATGCACAAATCTCTGAAACTGGAGGGTATAAGAATATAAGAAATCTTTTTTCGTAATTAGCGGACAAAAATTCATAACGACTAGTTATTTAAGTAAAAAATATAATAAAAAAGTTTTATGGACTAAACTATGCTCCTCAATGTAAAGCTATCGAAATAAAGGAAATTGTTTTACAGATTAAAACTAATGACGGAATCGTAATCAGTAGATAAAAATACATAAGGATCAGCTTTTCTTATTAAAACAAGGCAAAAATTACTGTTTTCTGGTTGTGTTTTTATATCTTCTAAGGAAAAATTTTTAATACTAAATAAAAAGAAACAATAGTGCTTGCAAATGTAATTTTCCCTAACACTGATTAGTTCCTCTATTTTGTACATCACTGGCAATTTACAACCAAAACAATATTTTCAAAAAGCATCAACACTGCTTTTTAAGCTTATTTTTAAATTGTCCAGTTATTTTTTCAAAATCCAGTTGAATTTTTTCCATTGTCCAGGTATTTGACTTTTGGTATCTGGCAACCCTATACATGAATGACGTTCGTACACGCTCTTATGCGTAGAAAGAAGCTAGTATCAAAAATTCTTCCGTCACGAAGTGTTTTCTTCTTTAAGCATTAAGCACATTCACCACAGCAGACTACACGAACACACGACTTCAAATACCGCAAGCAGCATTTGTCGCCTCGTAGCCGGCTACTTAATTATTTTGGAGACGGCAGCAGCACCATCTGCAGCTGATATTCGAGTACAAATTATAGCATTGCACAGATACAACTGTTTGCACTAGTTTTGCGTGTTTTTTAGTTCTGGTATGAACAAATATGTTATTTATCGTTTTCTGTTACTAGTTGTAAATGTTGATTTTTGAAACAATTATTGTATGGTTGGACAATGAGCAAATGAAAACAACACATTTATTTTTTTTGTTTTTCTAAAACAAATAAGATACATAAAACTGCTTTTACAATAGGTGCCTTATGATGTGTTGAGAAAAAATATCCATAGCTGATGAATGAATGAATGAAAGCAAAATTTCACATACACATGTAAGTAAATGATACATGTACATGAAACACATGCATGTGTAATTACTCCCAGAGCAAAATTGTCTCTTTCTCTCTCTATACTTTGGCTGCGACACAAAATAACAACGAACGTCCGCACATACATCTGCACATCATGTATTTGTTTTAATAGTGGTTTTTTCATATATTTGTATTACAATATGTATTTTTTGAGCAAAAACAGATAAAACAGTTGCTCAGTAGCAATACAATAAGCAATTGTTATTTGTTTTCAATTGTATTTTAATTTGGAAAAGCACGCACACACAATAACTCTTATAATGGCTGTTTTTTATTGAGGTATAGAACTTTAAGTTGGCATCACTTTTTTAACTGGCGGCCATTTTGTCAGTTGTCAAGTGATTAATATTTAGTTTGGTTTGCCATTTCATCATGAACAGGTTGACAAAAGAACAACGCTTGCAAATCGTGCAAATTTATTTCGAAAATAATGGTTCAGTTCGCGAAGTTTACCGCAAGCTCCGTCCATTTTATGGTCGACATAATCGTCCATCAGAGCAATTAATTCGGTTAACCATGGACCGTTTTCGCACTACGTTTACTCTATGTGATAATACGCATCCGCAGAGACGTCGAACAGTGCGCACCGAAGAAACAATTGCCGCTGTAGAGCAAAGTGTTGAAGAGGACCCGAATGAATCGATTCGCCACCGTGCACAGCAATTGGAGCTTTGTCCATCAACTTTATGGAAGATTTTGCGCAAAGATCTTGGCTTGCGACCTTACAAGATCCAGCTTGTGCAAGAATTAAAGCCGCGAGACCATGCAATACGTCGTGATTTTGGTGTATGGGCCGAAAATGAGATTGATCTCGATGCTGATTTTCATCGCAAAATTTTGTTCAGTGATGAGGCTCATTTTTGGTTGAATGGCTACGTCAACAAGCAAAATTGCCGCATTTGGAGTGAAGAGAATCCACATGACACCCTTGAGACGCCATTACATCCACAAAAACTGACTGTTTGGTGTGCTCTATGGGCTGGTGGAGTCATTGGGCCATACTTCTTCCAAAATAATGCTGGAGAGTCAGTTACCGTTAATGGAGACCGGTATAGAGCCATGATAACCGACTATTTTGTTCCCGAATTGGATGGCATGAATGTGGATGAGTTGTGGTTCCAACAAGACGGCGCTACATGCCACACAGCGCACGTCACAATCGATTTATTGAAGGAAACATTCGATGAGCGCATAATTTCGCGGAATGGACCTGTCAATTGGCCACCAAGATCGTGTGATTTGACACCATTGGATTATTTTCTTTGGGGATATGTAAAGTCGCTCGTCTACGCCAACAAACCAGAAACGTTAGGGGACTTGGAAGCCAACATTCGTGGCGTTATTGCCAACATACGGCCCCATATGCTCGAAAAAGTGGTTGAAAATTGGACCTGTAGAATTGGCTTTATTCGAGCCAGCCGCGGCGGCCACATGCCCGAAATCATATTTAAACATTAATGGCATAAAATTATCCTTCCAATAAAGCCAAATTGATGGACATTAAAACGATTTTCTTGTGTTTTATTTCAATTCGAAGTTCTATACCTCTAAAAAAAACACCCGTTACTAGTTCTGTCGCTTACACTAAAATTATATGGTACATACCACGGTATATTTGTTTTGGCTATACAAACGAGTATCCAAATGCAACCCTTTAGTACAAATACATAGTTCAGTATTGCCACTTTTATATATTTTGCATTTATAAAAATTAATTACTCTTTTACAATGTACATATTTCACGTAAAAGTACAAAAATAAATCAATTTATTCTTAACATCGATTTTTGGATATTATTTCTGTTAAATAATATGAAATAATTGTACAAAATCATTCATTCAACATTTTGTATTGTACTGGCAATACTGAATTTTCTCATTGTAGCCAAAGAAATAGAAATTAGTTTAATTGTACTACAACGGCAAAATCAGCATAGACAACAACCTGTCGCCATGTTGCCTTGCTGTCTTTAAAAGAATTATTCTCATATAAACATGTGTATTCTATCCTTGACATTTGGTAGTCGGTAGCTTGCTGTGGTGAATGTGTTTAATGCTTTACTCTTATACCTACAATACTCAAATAAATTTCTTGCAAACAGTGTTGTTAACGTTTGTTTTATAAGATTTCGCTGTAGTAAAGCATTTGAAAAATCCCTCATGTCTTGAAAGTTCTTATAAGATATCTTACATAAGGTCTACACCTAACATAATATGTAAGATAAGAGCGTCAAATTCAATCGCAGAGTGAATCATGTTACGTGTAGACTTCAAATTAGTGTTATCTCAATCTTATAAGATTTTTTATAAGAGCGTTGTTATAAGAAATCCTATAACAACAATCCTATGAGATGAAGTGTCAAAAAACACACGTATTTGAAAGTAAATTAGTATGCATGTGTGAGTGTTTATTAAAATAAATGAAAAACAATGATTTGGACAACATTTCTGGGATTTTATATGTTTAAATGTGCTTAATTGATTCATAAATTAAATTTTGTGTGAAAATGTGAAAATAAAATAACTAATTATACAAAAATAAAACATGTTAACTCGATGAGAATTTGCATTAAATGAAATGTTATAAGAAAACTGAAATTACGTGTTCCTGTTGTATGAGATGAAGAGAAATATCGGCATTTTATTTTTGTTATTCTGCCGACGTTCTCTCAAATATTATGTCAGAGTTAATCGCAGTTGTAGATGCTATGTTATGCAGGAGACTAGTACGTATGCATGTCACGGATGGAAATCATGGTACAATTGTAGTTTTTATGGTACATTTTTGATCTTGTTGGTACCGTGGTACTACCGCGAGTTACTTGGTACACTTTAAAAATGTCAATGTTTCACTATATAGTAACATTAATTTTGCCTATGTTCTTTTTAATTTTTTTTGTGTGTTTTATTTTAATCTCTAATATAATAGTCGAATGTACCCTTAAGAATGTAATATTAAATGTTTTTTTGTGTTAAGTTTCTATTTTTTATTTTAAACTTCTGTATTTTATACTAATTTTTTTACGTTTCTGTTTTTATTAATAAATATTAAAAATTGGTACCGTCATGGTCTAAAAAGTACATTTTATTTTCATAGTTGGTACAAAATCCAAGAAGTCATTTTCCTTCCCTAATGTATGTATGTACATATATACATCAAAATAGTGATGGCAACTTTTGATTCTCAAAAGGCCTTAAAAAGGGGAAAAGGGGATAGTTTTAAAATGTTTCTGTTGTAAATCAGAACATTAAACACATTTTTTTAAAGTAATTTATTAGAAAATAAATAACTATCATGAGATCAACACATACTACATGTCTAAATAGTGTACATACATATATGGTAGAAGTATATATCGTTAACTTAATACGAAAAGGCCCTAACTAATGTTTTTCATAGTTTACAGGAGGAGGAAAAAACTAAATAAAAAAAGATGCAATATAAATACAAAATTTTTTTAAACGCAATTTTTATTAAAAACACTTTACATACGCACATAATATTGCATTTAAAAAAAATTTTGTACCAATATTGCATCTTTTTTTATTTAGTTTTTTCCTCCTCCTCTAAACTATGAAAAACATGAGTTAGGGCCTTTTCATATTAAGTTAACGATATACATATGTATGTATCTATGTTTATATACCTAAGTACATACATTTAAAATTGGTCGTTATTAAATAAAATTTCGATTTCTCGCTCTTTCAAAAACATACATTTTTTGTTTTTAGGCTATATTGAATATTCTTTCAAAGCACAAAAAATTTGGAAGATATAGAAGATTATTTTATATTATACTTTTTTTTTAAATTGGTAAAGCATACTAGCAAAATAAAATGAATAAAAAGTCGATATTGCGAGATTATTTTGAAATAAATAAATAAAAAAAAAATAATTGAAAAAAGAAGAAAAAGTTTACAAAGATTAATAGGTAGCCATATTGAGCAAAAAGTAACAAGTATTTATAAAAAAAATAATCAAAAAACACGACTGCGAACAACTTTAAACCGTTAAATATTCTAAATGGTCATTCGAACGATACCCATTTTGATATAGTTCGCCGACTTTTTATTTTTTTCGTATTTACAAAATGGCGTCTTTTGGCCGCCATATTGAATTTTGAGTGATACTCCCAGAATTAAGACAAACCGATTGCTGTAAGAATCATCAGAATGGGTCCACGCGTTCGGTTTATATAGTGCCACAAAATAACAATATACATACATACATAGACTAATAAACACAATACCTTTCTTTGCGTTGCGCAGTCGGGAAAAAAGGGGGCTAAAAGGACTGAAAGATAATTGTAAAAAGTGCTAGGTTTGCGCGTTTTTTTAGTTTGGGGCCAACAATTTTTTTTTGCGTTTTGAGTGACTGGAAACTGGTTAAATCTAGCCCGAAAAGGGCTAAGTTGGCATCACTGCATCAAAAAGATTTGTCAAAACGAACCACGAATGTGTCTTGTGAACGGCATGATTCGCAATAGTGGTTCAGAGGGCGAACCAAGTGGTGCATTTTGCAGTCTGAACATAGCATAAGGTGTGACCAAAGAAACAGCTTAATTTGGCGTTAATACCTACTGACACATATTTGCGTTTCTTAAACGAGAAATTACAAAATCTTCTTATATCTAACTTTAACTCATTTTTAAGCAATTTTACTTGAAATTTTTTTTAGCACTTTATTTCTTATAAAGGGTGTTTTTTATTGAGGTATAGAACTTTAAGTTGGCATCACTTTTTTAACTGGCGGCCATTTTGTCAGCTGTCAAGTGATTAATATTTAGTTTGGTTTGCCATTTCATCATGAACAGGTTGACAAAAGAGCAACGCTTGCAAATCGTGCAAATTTATTTCGAAAATAATGGTTCAGTTCGCGAAGTTTACCGCAAGCTCCGTCCATTTTATGGTCGACATAATCGTCCATCAGAGCAATTAATTCGGTTAACCATGGATCCTTTTCGCACTACGTTTACTCTATGTGATAATACGCATCCGCAGAGACGTCGAACAGTGCGCACCGAAGAAACAATTGCCGCTGTAGAGCAAAGTGTTGAAGAGGACCCGAATGAATCGATTATCCACCGTGCACAGCAATTGGAGCCGACTAACCGACTATTTTGTTCCCGAATTGGATGGCATGAATGTGGATGAGTTGTGGTTCCAACGGCGCTACATGCCACACAGCGCACGTCACAATCGATTTATTGAAGGAAACATTCGATGAGCGCATAATTTCGCGGAATGGACCTGTCAATTGGCCACCAAGATCGTGTGATTTGACACCATTGGATTATTTTCTTTGGGGATATGTGAAGTCGCTCGTCTACGCCAACAAACCAGAAACGTTAGGGGACTTGGAAGCCAACATACGGCCCCATATGCTCGAAAAAGTGGTTGAAAATTGGACCTGTAGAATTGGCTTTATTCGAGCCAGCCGCGGCGGCCACATGCCCGATATCATATTTAAACATTAATGGCATAAAATTATCCTTCCAATAAAGCCAAATTGATGGACATTAAAACGATTTTCTTGTGTTTTATTTCAATTCGAAGTTCTATACCTCTGAAAAAAACACCCTATATTTTAAAATATTTTTTTTAAGTCTGCCATATTTGTATTTGCGATAACTTTTTGGCGTTGACAGTTGACTCGGCAACTAAAGTTCGACTGCCATCTATAATCCATAAGCCATAAAAGATATAACAGCGTGTACGATTGGTGATATCAGCAGCTCCAGAAGGAAGTCTCAATGCGCTGATTTACACGGGCATAATTGTGCTGGCATAACGTGCCAGTTTGTTGGTGAGAGAGGCAAAGAGAGCGGTTTTGCGGTTGGCATAACTTTTCAACCAGCTACAACCCCGCATTAGCAGCATAAAAGAATACATACACAACTTAAAAAACAGCAAATGTTAAATGAATACTAAAAACACTAACACACACATAGCTGTTATGTTATGTACAAGCTTTGTATATGTATAAAAAACAACCTTAAATATTTAAAAAAAATTATAAGTCATCATAAAACAAATCAAAATTTAACGAAAACTAGAAGACCTTGCATGTTTTAATTAGTTTATTTTCTTAAATTTAATTTGAATCAACACAACTGCATACAAAAACAAATTATTCAACCGATTGGCCTATTTCCGCCCTTAAAATTTAACCACCCTTGTTTATTAATAATTTCAACTGTACTGTACAACTGTTAAAAAAATTTCTGACAACTTAAATGTTTAGTAGAATTAAGGTAGATGTTTGTTTCTTACCAGTGTATTGCACAGCATCACCAGTATTTGTTTGTAATGCACCGCCATTGCGAGTGATAGAACTTGGAGGTGTCGTTATTTTTGCATTGCTATTTACGGGAACTTGTTTGGGATGCAAAACGGTCAGCGTAAGAGTAAACTCTGCGCTTTTAAACTGGGAATTCATCTGAGAGCAAGTTACTTTAAACACGCGATTTAGGTAGTACGCTGGCTTTTTATTACTGTATACCAAAGCATTTAGAACATCCAAGTAGTTGGAAATACTGTCAGGTCCTATCATTTCCACGCCGTCTTTGTTGATGTTGGTTTTGATATCTAATGCTGTTGATAAATTCTCATCCCCATCTATCTGGATTTCTTCGTGATCGGGATTCAATGAGGGGAAAACAATAACACTGCAGGTATCTAATAACTGCAATTGCTGTACGACAGGTTCGCCCAAGGTTGTAACAATACTTATATTAATGTTGGCCAGTATGTGAACGCCGTTCTTAATCTCCGGATATGAAACCAAATTATTTGAATTACCTTAAGTAACAATTTAAGCAGAAAGTCAAAAAAGTATGTAAGAATCTGATACAAGTAATTTACCTGATATTAATATTTTTGAATTTTCACCCCTATTGAATTTAGGATTAATTTCAGTGTGATCTTTTTGTATTTTTTGATTGCCTTGGACCATTGATGTTTCTGTAGGAGTCTGTGCAGTATTTCTGCTTAGTTGTCCAGGAGAGGGGTCCAATCTCTCCACATGCAGTGCGTATGAAGGAGTTGAGTTTGTTTCTAGCACCAAAGGACTAGTTGGTTCATTGACCATTATGTAGGTCTCCACAGTTGGCAACCGTATAGCAGTCTGGTTGATGCACATTATGGTCGTGCGCACCTCGATGTTGCGACGTCCGATAGTGGGATTTTGCTTTGTGTTGATGTATTGTATCTTTTGCAGCAACAGCTCAACATTACTCTTGCTCTGACCTTCTATGTATATTTCGTTTAATTGAGAGTTTGTTTGTACTTGCGACTGCGGCTCTAATAGACTTTCTGAAGGTGGTAACAAATGTTCTGCACAATTGGTACCGCATTTAACATCCTCATTTGTGAGAACGTTGTTTAAAGAAAACTTTATTTCCGATATGTCACCATTGAAGCCATGTTTAAGACGATTCTCGCTACTCTGATAACAAGCACCCACAGCTAAAGTGGTATTTACTCCATGAGCCGCATGTAATGGCCAATCGTCGATCACTTCGGGATTGTTATGAGGATCCTCTAATGAATTTTCAAAAAGTACACCATCAACGTATAGATCAACTTTTGAATTGTGATCAACGTTCAAGACATAGTGATGCCATTCGTTGTTGCAGACTTGAGGTATTTTCCAACGCCATTCAGCTGGGCTAAATATATTTAAGTCTCCTTCGTTAAAATTTTTGCGAAGCAGCAATATCAAGCGGCAATTTCTTACAAAGAGCGCCATATGATGACGATTCATTTTGTGGTCATCTGCACTGCAAATAATATGCTCCTTTACATGCTTATTATCAACGGACGAATCACCCAGGTGTCTAAATATTGTGATAATACTAAAAGGACGTTGCGAGAAATCATGACGAGCAATCAATTTATTTGGTATTATTACACCAGAAGAACCATCGAAATGAAATATTGGCTCCGCGCCCTCATCATAAGACAAATCGCGAGTCCAATCTGCATTTAGCGGCAACAGGTCTACCAAATTCAATCGTTGGGAACAGTTTGTTATTTCTCGATCGCAACCAAATGATATATGTTTTGTCTATAGAAACCAATTGAGAATTTAGTAAGTTATATATTTTTTTCAAACATTGTCAGGAAATTAATATATAGTGTTTAAAATAATGACTTATAATTCAACGCCTCAAGGCAGAATTAACCGACCGTAAATGTAGAACTGTAAATGGAAATGCAAGGCACATCAATTAGGTACCCTCAATTCTACAACAAATTAAAGTGCATTCGAGAACTCAAAAATTTGTACAAATTTTTTACTATTTCTTACCGGATTGCGTTCGAGTACACAAAATCCAGTAAATGAGAAGGCGAATTGAGAGACAAAAATGACAGTTCATTTACTGAGTAAATGCAAGTTTTTACTGGACAAATTTTTGCCAGTAAAATCCAGTAAAACGAAACCATATGTTTTTAAATATAAACAAACAAAAGTAAAGGGAAACAAAAATTTTTAGTTTATGATGAAATTTTTAAAATAACAAAAAACAAATGTATTAAGTTATAAATTGGCATTATAACATTTATTTAAGTTTGATGCTAGAAAAATATTCGGGTATGTTATGTATTCCACGTGGAATTAAAACGTGGGGAGTTTCCATAGAATTTTTGGAAATATGTATGTATGCACGTATGTATGTATGTATTTATAATAACAATGCTATTGCATTTCCGAACGATTTAATTTCACATGGAATTCAGAACATAACTGGTTGTTTTTAAACGTGAGTAAAGTTAATAGATTATTATATTGAAATTTTTGTTTATACATATCGTCGGGTCGACGGTTCCTGGTTTGCCGTATGGAACATTTAAAAAATATTTACTTTATGTACTTTTTTTGAATAATTTCCCAGCTTTTCGTTGTCTTGAATATATTATCCTAATAACTTCTCATATTTAGGGTAAACAGCTTAAAAACTTTAACTTATACTTATATTTAAAACAAAATCAAAATAAGAAAGTTTATTTTTGTTTTCAATATAAGTAAGCTATAGAAAGTTTCTTGTCGACATCGTGGACCAGCCAAATAAGTTTAAATAAAACATATGTCCATATTTATTACTTTTATTATTAAACAAAATATTCTATCGTGTATTTCATATGTATAATTTTTTTAGCGCCTGAATTGGTAATCAGCTCTTGTATATATTTTAGTGGATTTACAATTTTTCCGTTCGCGTACTTTTAGATCCAAACTTTTTTTATTGAGAGTAATTTCTTTAAATTACTCAGTATTTACTCAGTTACTGGATTTCACTGGAAAAGTTCTCAAACGCACCTATTATAACAGCAGTAACCACGTGTGCTTTGTATAAATTACCATCTTACATTGCATTAATTTCTACATATACTTCGTGTATTATATACATACACTGCATATCTGTATAGTACAAAACTTTTATTTTTATTATTTTATTTAATTAACCTAAAACTATACTTTATATGCATATGCAAAGTTGCATTTTCTTTAATTTACTTTTTAAATTTAATAGTAATATCGATATACCGATATTTCAGACTCGATAGCGGTATGTACCGGTAATACCGATACCAAAAGAAAGAAGATATAGTTACCGATACCAAAATTAAAATAATTATATACCGGTATCAATACGGAAGCTGTTATTCGTTTCGGTTTCTAATCTTGCTATTTTTCTTTGTTCTGGATAACATCTTTTATGAAAAAAAAAAAAAATAATAATTGTTATAAAAATGCCCACGAGATCTATATTTTACAGATAAAAAAAATATTCGCAAAATAAAATTTATTTGAGAATTAACGACATGCGTATAAAAATTATTTTAAGGAACTACGGGAAAATTGAAAAGCTTTCAGAAATTTTAGTTCCTTATTACTTTCGTATTTGCAGATCTTTTAAAAGTCGCTTTAGTACAAAAAAAAAATCAAATAATAATAATAATAACTAAGTATAAATTATGTAACTTTAAATATTTTAAAGATGTGTGCTTTGGGTAAATTGTTTTATAGATTTGAAAACTCTACATAAACATTTTAAGTTTTAATTCTTTTATACTTACTTTAAGAGAAATTGAAGTATGTATATTCAGATTTTCACTATCACAATACATATCACACAATTCCAAGTGGGCGTTCGGAAATAGAGATAAACTTTCTGTTGATGAAGTCTGTGAAGAAAATGATAATAATTTAGTTTTATATTTTTATTTGAATACATACCGTGTAATCGATTCTGGCTGGTATGCCTAAAAATTTAGCTTCACATACTCGTCGCACTTTTATGCTGACCATGATAGGTGACGATTGTTTCATAGCACAGTCGTACGCGACTACCGAGAGTATATGATTGTGAGATGCTTTATGCGACAAAGGTTCCGTATTTTTAATGGAGCCATCATTATCTATAGTAAAGGGCTGATCTTGGGTGAGTATTTCATATCTGCACACGTCACCGTACAGAGGTGTGCAATCTTTGTCAATGGCCTCCACTCGTATTATCTCCTTGTAAAGACGCCCCTCGTCAGCTTCACATACATACGATGGCTGTAGAAATGTGGGCGCGTATTCATTTACATCGATTACTGCAATATGGATATTAGCAGAAGAGGAATGCGTGCCATCACAAAATACGGCCACAATTTCAAAGTGATAGCTTTTACGCTTTTCGCAATTCAAAGTGCGACGTGCTTTCAAAATTCCCAAGTTGTTTACCAATTCAATTTGGAAGGGTATTTCATGATATGGTTTCTTAATAATATGGAAATTACATATTTTCTCTTCATCGACTTTAATCAATGGTGTTATTTCTACTGATGTTTCGTTTTCGCGTATTAGCCCATGATACGATTTTTCCAGGACGTTTTCTGTTGAGAGGTAAAATTTAGTTTATATAATTACATACATACATGTGCATATACACGTTTTTTTTTATAAAAATACATCTTAAGTAATGGAAACTATGTGCACCAGAAGAAATGTACCGAGGAAATAGAAACGGAAATGGAAGCATCCAGAGCTAGAAATTCGGAAGTATCTTAAGTACGCCACATTGTGTTTTCCTACATGTAAAAATCTGTTCTAGCAATACTGTATGTTAATGAAATCAATAGTATACTTTAGGGGTTAACACACAATGGGTGATTCAAATAAAAATAGTCTTAGGTTTTTATTTTCGTTACGGAATTTCTTGATTCGGTCGACACCATAAAGCCTGCGATAAAAGCTATGCAAAAGCTTAAAAATGTGTAAGTTTTAGCAATAAAATTTAGTTTTTTATATGTATGTGTATATAAGTCAAATAAAAATTTAGCTAAAAAAGCTAAAAAAAAGTTCGTTAATGTTATTTTCCAACTCTGCACACAATTCTAGGATATATGTATGTACATATGTATACCCAGCAAAAAATTAGACATTACCATCTGTACCTGGATTCTGTAACTTTTTGCGAACCGAAAATCGTAATATTTATCCTCACAAAAACATAAATGTGAAAAAAGGCCAAATTCCTATCAAAAATTTCGGCCATCAAAAGCAGTGAGATATAAATTTTGACCAAGTTCTTGTTTGGCACAAAACCTTTCAGTAACATATGCTATGCATTATATACATTTGTAATCGTAAGGGTGTCATATAATTTTTAGATAATCTACAAACTTGACAACATTTTTACCGATATAAAGAAATCAACAAATATACATTATTCTCTCCTTTTTAGAAAGGTAAAAATATTGCCAAGTTAGCAGATTATCTAAAAATTATATGACACCCTTACGATTACAAATGTATATAATTCATAGCATATGTTACTGAAAGGTTTTGTGCCAAACAAGAACTTGGTCAAAATTTATATCTCACTGCTTTTGATGGCCGAAATTTTTGATAGGAACTTGGCCTTTTTTCACATTTATGTTTTTGTGAGGATCTGACTACTTTTTGAAAAATTTTCTATGATAACATTTTTTTAACTTAAAATTTCTAGGGAGTTTTATTTCTATTTATGATCACTGTGCGAGTTAAAAATTTCATAATGGGTTAGAGCGTGATGAGTTTTGGATTGTACACCTTAAAAATGAATTATTGTGTTATTACAACGGGTCGCCAGTGTGTACGTAATTTGTTAAGAGTCGTCTGGAAAGAAATATGTAAAATACAGCGTCAATTTTAGTGGGAGTGATGCCGCCTATTTTCTCAATATATTTACATATTAAAGTCTGCTTAGCCGAAGTACATAAATTAAAAGGATATTCCCAATTTGCATGCAAAGTTTCAATAGAGTAGGTGGTGCTTTAACTTTTGGATTATCCGATTGAGTAAATCAATTAGAACTATTTGTTTACAAAATGTCAGCTTTCTACAGTATATTACGTAAAATTTTTATGGGCCTGGCCCCACCGACTTTTATATCTGTTAGTGCTTATGATTCATGTAAAGTTTTGTAGGAAAAAGCTATTGAGAAATACATGAGTAATAGACTAAAAACTGCTAACCCGAAGTACATGAAAGAAAAAGCTAAGATTTATGGAAGTAGTCAAGGACAATTTCAAAACGAAATTTTTACTTTGGACAAGTGCAATGTGTATGAAAAGTTTCAATAAAATTTAATTTTGTGTTTACAGTGTTTGTTCCCAACCCCTGATTGAAACTTCTGGTTTCTTAAATTTTTTTTAGTGATCTCTGATCTAGATTAATTTGTGTACCAAATTTCAGCTCTCTAGCGCAAATTAGAGTTTTAGCGGATAAAACTTCTTGGTTTTAAGACTTTCCCACTGGCTTACTCATCTACATTGCTTGTAATGGGTGTTTTTTATTGAGGTATAGAACTTTAAGTTGGCATCACTTTTTTAACCATTTTGTCAGCTGTCAAGTGATTAATATTTAGTTTGGTTTGCCATTTCATCATGAACAGGTTGACAAAAGAACAACGCTTGCAAATCGTGCAAATTTATTTCGAAAATAATGGTTCAGTTCGCGAAGTTTACCGCAAGCTCCGTCCATTTTATGGTCGACATAATCGTCCATCAGAGCAATTAATTCGGTTAACCATGGATCCTTTTCGCACTACGTTTACTCTATGTGATAATACGCATCCACAGAGACGTCGAACAGTGCGCACCGAAGAAACAATTGCCGCTGTAGAGCAAAGTGTTGAAGAGGACCCGAATGAATCGATTCGCCACCGTGCACAGCAATTGGAGCTTTGTCCATCAACTTTATGGAAGATTTTGCGCAAAGATCTTGGCTTGCGACCTTACAAGATCCATGCAATGCGTCGTGATTTTGGTGTATGGGCCGAAAATGAGATTGATCTCGATGCTGATTTTCATCGCAAAATTTTGTTCAGTGATGAGGCTCATTTTTGGTTGAATGGCTACGTCAACAAGCAAAATTGCCGCATTTGGAGTGAAGAGAATCAACATGAGACCCTTGAGACGCCATTACATCCACAAAAACTGACTGTTTGGTGTGCTCTATGGGCTGGTGGAGTCATTGGGCCATACTTCTTCCGAAATAATGCTGGAGAGTCAGTTACCGTTAATGTAGACCGGTATAGAGCCATGATAACCGACTATTTTGTTCCCGAATTGGATGGCATGAATGTGGATGAGTTGTGGTTCCAACAAGACGGCGCTACATGCCACACAGCGCACGTCACAATCGATTTATTGAAGGAAACATTCGATGAGCGCATAATTTCGCGGAATGGACCTGTCAATTGGCCACCAAGATCGTGTGATTTGACACCATTGGATTATTTTCTTTGGGGATATGTAAAGTCGCTCGTCTACGCCAACAAACCAGAAACGTTAGGGGACTTGGAAGCCAACATTCGTGGCGTTATTGCCAACATACGGCCCCATATGCTCGAAAAAGTGGTTGAAAATTGGACCTGTAGAATTGGCTTTATTCGAGCCAGCCGCGGCGGCCACATGCCCGAAATCATATTTAAACATTAATGGCATAAAATTATCCTTCCAATAAAGCCAAATTGATGGACATTAAAACGATTTTCTTGTGTTTTATTTCAATTCGAAGTTCTATACCTCTAAAAAAAACACCCATATATATGCATGTATGTATATAGTTGCATAAATTTTTTCTAGTGATGACACTAAAATAATCGAAAGATGTTGAACGGAACAAAGTGAGATAGGAACATCTTTTAAAGATGTTGAAAGATGTTGAACATTCAGCCCTGTATAATTCTTATGGGAAAATGTTATCATCTTGCCCAATTGATGAAAGATGTGAGTAAGTGTGAAAAGGCTATTAATCGTTGTGTTGTAAATATTTACAGCAGTCACAGTCGATATTTTATATCGTATTCTTCTCAAGAAACATATTTTTTTTCTATCTTTTTGCAAACATATTCAAAATGAGGTTTGAAGCTTAAGTTTCTATCCAAAATTATTCGTAAATATTTAATTTTATTTACTCTTTCAATTGTTTCGTTTTCAATGCGAATATTTATATCGGTCTCACCTTTTAATATCATTGCCTTAGATTTGTTTATATTTTTATATTTATTTTATTCATTATAAAATATTTCTCGATATTCTTTAGGTCTTCAATTATTTTTCTAAGAACTGCTCCAAGCGGGACACCATTGTAAACTAGCTTTTCCGATGATATGTTTTTCTCAACTTTGGTACGTTGAGTTCTATTGCTCCGATAACTTCTAAGCCACAACATTTCTTTTCTTCTTACCCCATATTTCTCTAATTTGAGTAACAGAATACCTCTATTAATTACTTCAAATGCTCTTTTCAAATCCAGGAAGACTGCTACTACACACTTTTTTCTCCATTTCCATTGTGATACGACTAGATTTAATAGAGATTCACAATTATGATTATTTCTAAATCTTGATTTTGTTTCATATAATATATTATTGTTTTCGAAAGGTTTGTTTAACTAAGTTGTCCTGGCATATAAAGGGTGTTTTTTTAAGAGGTATAGAACTTTGAATTGAAATTAAACACAAGAAAATCGTTTTAATGTCCATCAATTTGGCTTTATTGAAAGGATCATTTTATGCCATTAATGTTTAAATATGATTTCGGGCATGTGGCCGCCGCGGCTGGCTCGAATAAAGCCAATTCTACAGGTCCAGTTTCCAGTTTCCAGGCTTCCAAGTCCCCTAACGTTTCTGGTTTGTTGGCGTAGACGAGCGACTTCACATATCCCCAAAGAAAATAATCCAATGGTGTCAAATCACACGATCTTGGTGGCCAATTGACAGGTCCATTCCGCGAAATTATGCGCTCATCGAATGTTTCCTTCAATAAATCGATTGTGACGTGCGCTGTGTGGCATGTAGCGCCGTTGGAACCACAACTCATCCACATTCATGCCATCCAATTCGGGAACAAAATAGTCGGTTAGTCGGCTCCAATTGCTGTGCACGGTGGATAATCGATTCATTCGGGTCCTCTTCAACACTTTGCTCTACAGCGGCAATTGTTTCTTCGGTGCGCACTGTTCGACGTCTCTGCGGATGCGTATTATCACATAGAGTAAACGTAGTGCGAAAAGGATCCATGGTTAACCGAATTAATTGCTCTGATGGACGATTATGTCGACCATAAAATGGACGGAGCTTGCGGTAAACTTCGCGAACTGAACCATTATTTTCGAAATAAATTTGCACGATTTGCAAGCGTTGTTCTTTTGTCAACCTGTTCATGATGAAATGGCAAACCAAACTAAATATTAATCACTTGACAGCTGACAAAATGGCCGCCAGTTAAAAAAGTGATGCCAACTTAAAGTTCTATACCTCAATAAAAAACACCCTTTATTATTCCTATGACACTTTCAATTATATTACAATTTTTGAATTTTTTATAATTTTGAGTAGAGGTCCTATTACCCACTTAATGGAATGAATGTATGTATAGTTCTTTAAGTTTACGTTTACACTATTCATTAATATTGTTTTTTTTTATTAATGGATATGTTTTAGGAATACGATGGACATAATCTTCTTTTCTTCTTTTCTCTTGACTTGCTGCAATAAAATTGTGCACAATGAAAACAGATACCAACGTATATTGGGTTCTGCATTGGGTTTAATGTAGCCCACTTTGAACGGGAGGTTAATACTGGTAGTATTACAAGCAGCTAGAATGGTGAATCTAGAATTAACTGGCACTTTTAACTCACAAATATATGTAGCTGGATCGTCATGCTACATACTTTATTAAAAATTTCTTATTATAGTTTGATTTATTGGTAGTTCGACAACCAACTAACTAACTGTTTTAACAATTTTAAAAATCTAGACACCACATAGTTAAATAAAATGTTTTATGTTTCATCATACTTTACCTTTTTGTGAAAGGTAATCGTCATCGTTTTCACTAGAAACTGAGTTGGTATGATATTTAAACGATGATGAAGATGAGGAGGCGGAATAAGAAGCAAATGTTTCCTGTATTGTAGTAAGATCAAAAAGAAAACATATCGTCAGCAGCAGCAAAATTCGACACATTTTATATTATGATATGGATCAATCTGTACAATGTAATTTAAATATATTTCCTGTTGTTGGTAGTTTTTAAGGACGTTTCAATTTTGTTTTTTATTTAAAGCCTCTCTACGGGAAAGTTACTTTTATTTCAACACCTCTCCCTTTAAACATGCCTTTAATGAGATTCTTCCAAAATATCGCCGTGTAGAAATTATTGCTGAAAAACATAGTTTTAAAATATAATCAATTAGAAATTCATTAGTGATTTTTAACCAAATAATTTATCAGGGGTGCTCTGTAAACCGCACTTTTTAAAATCGTGCGATTTCTAACAACAAAAATAGTGTTGTGTTGATCATTATTACATGATCATTATTACTTTTAAAATCGCATGTGATTTAAAGCCATGTGATTTTTAGTACATGCCTGAGTATATTCGAATTTAAGCTTAATGATAATGTTACTCTGAAACTCCAGGAAATATTGTAACAAACCCAAATTCAAACGGCCACTGAAACAAAATCATATGCACGTCAAAATGCATGATTGAACAAAACAACTTTAGTCATGTATAAATTTTGGAGAAAAAAATGCCATTTAGAGTGGTGGAAGGAATGTGCCATATTGATTAATCTTTTATAGTATGTTTCCACCGGCATGGTTCAGACAAATTTGTGCAAATCATGTTAATTTATACATAATTTACCATACATTTTGCATATGAATAACTCACCTCAAAGTATTTGATTTATTTTAAATAATGTTAAAAATATTATTTTTCGAACTCAATGTATATATACAACCCTGCGTTGCCTTTATTGCCATCAATACTGATTGACAATTTCGAAAAAATGACATTAAGGAATATTTAATCAATCTTAAATGTCAACTACATGTGAATAAAATTCACACAACAAAAAATTTGAACAACAAATCACTCACAAGCTCGGTGGAAATACTTTGAAGTGATTTACTTAAACCTACTTGATTTCTACATTTCAACAATTGTGACAAGAAATGAACGCACCATACGTGCACAAAGTACATTAAAAACTACACTGCGCTAGTTAAAAAATGTAGGAAGCGGGAGACCTTGTGGGTAAACCTAATTCGAGGACGCTGAATAAAGTGTTGCTAACAATTTTTTTTTTCAATAATTAAGATTGAAAACTCGGTTAAAAGCACCTAAAAACCGTAATTTTTCCAGTTTTCTACCATTCATTCATTAATATTTATATCGATTAAAAGAAGATATTGTTACGTTTTTACTCTTTAAAAACGCTTTTCCTTGGACTCGAAGATTTGCAAATGAATACAAGACCCAAGTGTAGTAATAAGGGTTAAGAATGATAAGAGTTTTATTTACAAATACATTTAAACTAAATTATCAAGAGTTTAAATACACAAACACAACTTAAAATAGTCAAATATCCACAACTGGTTACTACTAAGCTTTCTTCGCCTTTGTATACAAACGTCTCATACAACTGACTGCACTGGCTTTGTAGCAAAACTTCCTCTCGGCTATTTTTCACACACAATAGTCATTCTGTTGATGCTCACTGTTTATCCAACACCACAGACTCTGCCTTTACTAAATTACTTCTTAACGTTATTATCCACCACACGAGTCTTTCAACGATTTTAACTCGACTACTTTCTGATTAGAACTGAATAGAATGTTCGCCCGATAGGTGGCGTAAGAACATGTATGTATGCTTAGTAAAGCCAACTGTATTACTGCATAGCGATGTTGCTTTTAAGCGCAAATCGCCATCTGTGTTGTTGTTTACTATTGGTAGCCAGGTGGTAAAACAGTCTTCCAACACTATCTGGAAGCAGCGATGCCAACTTGGTGCTTTTGGCACTATTTTTAGTGCTTTTTGAAGACTCAAAACGCCAAATTTTGAACGTTAGTCACAAAGTACACAGAGATGTCACGAGACGGAAGACAATTGCGAATTCTGGACGTCTCGATCACACAGTACCCGTGTCTTCTTTAAGCTTCTTTCGTAGTTGCATTGATTTAATCTTTTTGCAATTTATACTTTGTGTCCTCATTCGCTAAGAGATTTTTGCAACTCAAAGGTTAAAATTAATATTTATGAATGAAAAGCTTAAAGCTTAAGTCAGAAATTATCTGAAAACAAATCTTAATCACTTTTTTAATACTAATAATCATTTTCACACTCTGTTTTTTAATTCAACACAACAAATTCTTTGATTTAATTTTGTACAAATGTTCACTTGTTCAAATGTATTTTCATTTTATTCTTTGTGGTCTCAGTCGCTATGTACTTTTTGGAACTAAATGGTAAAAATTAATATTTTTGAAAACTAATTTTAATCACTTTTTTACCACTAATAACCTTTTACACTTTGTGTTTTTTAGTTCAACACTTCAAAATCTTTCATTTAAATTTGTAAAAATGTTCTTTTGTTCATTGTTAACAACTTAATAACAAATATACTACAGTTGTCCCTTTCTCTCCGAACCCGTGTCATTGTTGATTTTAGCTTTTTTCATCACTCACTTTCTTCGCCTCTGTATACTTTGTGCGTTAGTGCCAAATTAAGAGAAAGCACTATGTAGTGCTTTTAAGAAATTTGTGTATTTTTTAAAATTATTTTAACAAAAATTTGGTGTATTTAATTATTTTTTCAGTACAAAGAATGAATACCTTTTTCGTCTGATATATTTCATGAAGCAGAGAATAGCTTCGAAAATATTAAACATTATTAAACTTCACTCGTTCGGATCTTCACTCCTTTTTCACGTTAGTGCTTTTTACGCTTTTTAGATCTCAAAATTACGCTTTTTTTGCTTTTTTTTAAGTTTTACTGTGCATTCAGAGCCAAAAAAGTTGGCATCACTGTCTGGAAGCTTCATGTCACTGTTTCTAGATGTTTGTAGAGAATTCGAGATTGGCCGTTATTTTGAATTTCATAGGTACTACGTAACGACTTTTATGATGGTAATACCGTGTTTTACTGGTAATACAGGTTGGTTACCATATGTGCTCGCACTTTTATGTGTATGTGTGTACGTTTGTAGGTATGTATACAATTATTGTTGTTCCTAGTGCTTGCACGTGAATACATGTGTACGTTCAGTTCTTTAGTTAAAAACTTCTAGATAGTTCTTCGCATTGACCCTGTAGGAATATTTTCGCGTAACATTTGCATTAACCCTGTTGGAATATTTTTGTGTAACGCTGCATTAACCTTGTATACGGCCATTTCCTTAACAATATTATGCGTCTCAAAGAAATTTTTGAACGAAAAATAAAAATTGCAATTTTTTGATTCGAAAAAATTTCCATTTTTTCCCTAAAAGTTTTCTCAAAATACAAGTTCATCAATACATCAATCGATATATGTATGTATATCGATATAAAAGTAAATAAATGAAAAAATTGCGATTTTAGGTGCTTTTAACTAAGTTTTCAATCTTATTATTATTATTATTATTTTTTCGTGTTATTACTTTAAAACGTGATAATTTAAATACCCCAATTGTATAGAATATGTACATAAATATACAAGCAATATATATGTATGATCTCAGATATTTAAGCACTTTATGTAATACTATTAGTTAGTCCTTTTAGGCTTGTACATTTTACATTTTATGAAATAAGTGAAGATATAAATATGTACAGTGAGTCACAGGGAAATTGGCCCACAAGGAAATATCTCCTTAAAATTTTTATTGAAAAACAAAGAAATGTTTCATATATTTTTATTTAAATACAAATCGATGAGGCACTGAATGTAAAGAACCAATTCTTTTCTAAATTTAATAATTTAAATATTAAAATTTAACAAATTACAGATCACAGTAAAATCTGCCCATATATTTATTTTATATTTTTCTTAAAAAAATTAAATATTTTTGTTTCCAAGTATTTTATATTAAATGTATTTTGAGCAATAGCAGATTTTAGAGTTCCAGGAATGGACTTCATTATTGTTTTTGTAAAATATGGAGCAATTTTTTCCATTTCTCCTCTAAATTCGCTTTAAGGTCATTCAAATTGGAATTTCGGTGATTTTGAAATTCAACTCTAGCTTATGCCAAACATTTTCAACTATATTTAAATCTGGAGACTGTAGTGGGACTTTGATGATTTGTAGAAGTACCATTACTATTACAGCGGAATTTTTATTCGGTTATTCGGGTAAAAGTAGAACGTATCCCTTATGTCCATTTTTTCTGAAATATATTTCAGATTGTTTTCAAATTTTTTAAGCTTGAAATTTACACATATTTCCCTCCTTGGGAGTTGGAAATCTCCGGCCGCGGAACGCGCACCCCATATCATATGGTGACGACCACAAATCCTTACTGGTGCAAGTATCCTAAGCAAATGCTATGGTTTTAACTCCTCGTTGGGCTTTCTCCATACATTAACCCTACTGTCCGAGCCCAAAATGTTAAATTTTGACACATGTATAAACAAAATATCTTTCCAAAATGAAAAAGCTTTCATCAAATAGTTGTGAGCGAACTCGAGTTTTAGTTCTTTATATGCTCACAAAAAATTTTTGTGGGGCCTTTTTTTCATTCAGGCCACCTTTCCTGAGTACTTTTTCTGCATTGCATCTAATATTTACTTGTTCCTCAACCATGTCTCTTACTTCTGGAGCACTTAATCTTGGATTGCTTATAGTCTTTTGCAGTAGCAAGCGGCCGTACCTGCCAGAAAAGTTTTTTGTGATTGATTTCACTTTTCATTGATTTTATCTTTATGATATTCGGAATTACAAAAAAAAAAAAAAATCCTTCATTCCTTCCTTCTAAAGTCGTTGAACAGATCTTTCCTTCTTAGTCTTATTGGCTCAATAAGGAGTAACATTAATGATGACAATTATAGCGCCTTAATATCGGTAGACTTACCAGAGGCGTTTAATTCGATTAATTTTGCTCGAATGATTTGTAAACTCTATACCGCATTTAAATTTTCTAGATCAGCGTGTAGGCTTTTAATGTCTTATTTACCTTGTAGATACCAATTTGTCACAGTGAACGGTGAGATTTCGGACACGCTTCCCCTTTCCTCAGGTGTCCCTCAAGGATCGGTTTTGGGTCCTCTACTGTTCATCCTTTATATTAATGACTTTCCTTCTTTATGCTGATAATGTTTTTCTTTTGTTCAGTGGTCTAAGGAGCTCTCATGAAACTCTTGAGCATAATATTAATTCATGCGTAGAAAATGTTTTGTATTGGACTCATATGAATTCCTTAACTATTAATACATCTAAGACTAAAACTATGATGTTCGGTGCGACTTCTCGTTTTTTCATGGACCTAATGATCTCACTAGGTGAAGACAGAATTCAATTTGCCGATTGTCATAAATGTCTTGGATTAGTCCTGGATAACAGGCTGTCGTTTAATAACAATATTGACTCATTATCAGGTAGAATTTGGTGTTCGCTAAGAAAAGTTTTATACTTCTAACGTATTCTTACCACTTCACGTGAGCAAAAGGCTGGCGCATGCGATTTTGATGTCTCAACTTTTATATGGCTTAGAGGTTATCTCTGGTACTTTTGGGTTTCTCATAGCTAGAACTAAGCACTGGACTAATGCCATTGTCAGATTCGTTTATAACATTCGTAACTACGTATCTTTGCGTAAGCTCTTTACCTTTCACAAAATCATCAAGAGTGGTAAACCCTTGAACTTATGTAACGCTTTTCAATTTTCACCACGTAATAGAAATCATCACCTTATCTTTCCACGAATCTTAATCATCTTTTTCTATGTCCTTCCTTGTTAGGGTAATTAGTCTTTGGAACTGTCTGCCCTTAGTACTACGTACTTTTTCACATTCTAATAACGCTTTTAAACTTAATTTGCTTAAGCATTTATGTATCCTCTTAGTTAAATAATCTGTACATTCTCCCCTCCTTTTCTGTATATTTGACTTGTTATTAAGTGTTAGGAGCCCTAATTGGACCTTTAATCTTTAATATTTTATCCTACTCATATTACACTTAATATGTATTTAACATTTACTACTTTCATGTTTGGTGTTTTTTATTAAGATTGTTTATTTTATTCTACACCTTTTTCCAATTTATTATTACTTTTTAACATTCTATCCTTTTAGTTTTTAAGTTATTACGTTATAAAACTTACGAAGTTTATATTTTGGTAGCATTCTTTTATTGAAATACTTGGGTATTTTAATATTTGTAATATTTTATTGGCCTCGTAGGCTTATTATTACAAAACTAAAGGAACAAATCTAGTTTAGGGACACACCCCAAAATTAAAAAAAAGTATCCCATCCTATAGTAAATTGAAAAATAAGAAAAAAAAAATTACATAAAAATATTGGCGGCGAGGCTTAGTTTCCGAGTTATGGGCCTCTGAAATTCTAGTACAATATTTTGATTATAAGGTGTTTTCCAACGAATATGACCAATATTGGTATCACAAAAGTTTTAAAAAAGTACCGCATCTTATAGAAAATTGAAAAATAAGAAGAAAAAATTAAACAAAAAGACTGGCGGCGAGGCTTACTTATAATTTAAAACTATAATTTAATATATAATTATGGTGTTTCCCTAGCCTAGTAAAAATTTTCTGCCTTGCAACGTTTTCTTGCCTAATAACGTTTTTCTGCATTGCCGGCCTTTGGCCGGGCTTAAGGATTTTCTCCATCATGGTGTTTCCCGAGACGGCGCAGCCTAGTAAATAGTTTCTGCTTTGCAAAGTTTTCTTGCCTAATAACGTTTTCTTGTATTGCCGGCCTTCGGCCGGGCTCAAGGATTTTCTCCACCATGGTGTTTCCGGAGACAGCGCAGCTTAGTAAAGATTTTCTGCCTTGCAAAGTTTTATTGCCTAATAACGTTTTCTTGCATTGCCGGCCTTCGGCCGGGCTTAGGGTTGCCAGTTTTGAAATCGTAGAAATCAGTACATGAGAGAAAAAAAATCAGTACATTAATTTTTTCAATATAAAAGCCTTTAACTAGGGATGTAACTTATACCAGTTTAGCGCATGCGAATGCGAATACAATATTTTAATTTTTGCGAAAGCGAATGCAAATATTACAATACGTTCAAAATCACATGAAAATAAATTTATATAAGAACATGAAGTTGTATTACATACATGGATGTACTACATATAGCATTTTATTTAAACTGAGTCTTGCATTGAGCAAATGTGTATTAATTTATTAAAAACATGAATTCATAAAACAGAAAGATACATACATATGTTTGTATATGAAATTAATGAGTGACACTTGTTTCGCGTGGAATTTACTACAACAATGACTAGTTAATATTGGTAGCGATTCAAATTTGTTTGTACAAAGTAATGAATGGTGCTCAAAACATTTTTAAAAATTTTAACACACTAGTCTTAAGTAGAAAATACTGCTGCCGAAAATACAAAGCCTTTTCTTTTTCAAAAAATGAAATAGGTATATCTCCAAACACCGCTGGACTTTAGTTTAATTTTGATGCTTATGAAAACTTTTTTATAGAAAAGCTTTCTGATAAAGCTTTGAAGAATGCCTTACTTATAAGTCAGCTACGTCCAAGCCATGTGCACAATGTGCAAACTTTTATAAAGAGTTTTTTGTGCTTTCACATCGACGAGATGACAACTTTCTTAAATAAAATTACTTGCCGGCTTAAAAATTGTTTGCAGTTCGTTCAAAAATGCCAACTATGCACAGATATTGAGCAGTTGCAAAGCATGTGCAACAGTTGATCACGAATACGCAGAAAAAATTCGCAGAACTTCTGCATAAATTTGCTGAATCTACGAACGTACCCTATATTTATCTTTTTCATGCTGGCTTAAAATAATTTTCGTGTTTTTGACGTTTGTTAATGGCAAACTTTTTTCGTAAAAGAAGTACAAATTTTTTTTGTCTTAAATATTCGCATACATTTTAGCAAATGCAAATAGCAAAAATAAGCGAAAAATTTGCAAATGCGAACATTCGTTACATTCCTAGCTTTAACCATTCTTAAAACAAAACATGAATTCAATGTATACTTTGTACCAAGGCATATGTAATTAATAAAAATAATATTACCAAAAAAATTTTGAAAAAGAAACTTTAAAAAGAAGAATCTTTCTTGCAAATTTAAATTAAAAAAATCTCAATAAAATTAACATTATCTTAAACTAAAATTTATATGATCTCTGACAGTTTTGGCAGAATTTGCTTGAGCATTATATGGATACCACTTTGAAAATAAAGTCGCCTTAAAGCGAACGTAAAGTAACACTACGACCACACGAGCAATTTGATGTGTCTTAATACAAGCAATAACGCCGGCAGAATGATGACGTCAAATTGCTTGTGTTCAACAATGTATCTGGAGGTGGTATATACGTATATTGTATATTCAAATATATTTGCTTTTTATTCACATAAATACTTAAATTATCAACAATTTTATCCTTTTCTAATTTTAAATTGAACTTTTATTGGTTTTATGTAGTTAAAACTTTTCTTTTCTAGTTTTGTGTTGAAAAAAACTTAATATAATTTGTATTTGACAGCATGTGTTAAGAGATTGTTGCTCAGCAATTTTTTTTTGAACATTTGTTGCTGAATATATATTTGAACACATATTCATACGGTCCACACGCTAATATCTTGTGTCGGCAATCGAATTTGACAGTTGCCATGGCAATAATTGCCAAGATTATTGCTCGTGTGGTTGGCATGTAAGGACCACTGGTGATTCAAAGAAAATAAATAAACACTATGACAGGCTTTCTCATACATTGATCATAATTAATATATAAAAACAGTGCAAAAACTGTACATACATGAAAAAATCAGTACATTTGCTAGTTATGCATAAATCAGTACTTTAAACAAAAATCAGTACATGTACTGGCAAAATCAGTACGACTGGCAACCCTAGCCGGGCTTAAGAATTTTCTCCACCATGGTGTTTCGCGAGACGGCGCAGCCTAGTAAAGATTTTCTGTCTTGCAAAGTTTTCTTGCCTAATAACGTTTTCTTGCATTGTCGGCCTTCGGCCGGGCTTAAAGATTTTCTCCACCATGGTGTTTCCCGAGACGGCGCAGCCTAGTAAAGATTTTCTGTCATGCAAAGTTTTCTTGCCTAATAACGTTTTCTTGAATTGCCGGCCTTTGGCCGGGCTTATGGATTTTCTCCACCATGGTGTTTCCCGAGACGGCACAGCCTAGTAAAGATTTTCTGTCTTGCTAAGTTTTCTTGCCTAATAACGTTTTCTTGCATTGCCGGCCTTTGGCCGGGCTTAAATATTTTCTCCACCATGGTGTTTTCCGAGACAGCGCAGCCTAATAAAGACTTTCTGCTTTGCAAAGTTTTCCTGCATGACCGACCAAGAGTCTATTTTTACCATTTCATGAAATGTATTCTCAAAAGCTTTAAGATGTTACCAATATTGGTCATATTCGTTGAAAAACACCGTATAATCAAAATATTGTACTAGAATTTCAGAGGCCCATAACTCGGAAACTAAGCCTCGCCGCCAATATTTTTATTTAATTTTTTTTTTCTTTAAAAAAGATTTAAGACAAAAGAATTATGTTCTTAATGTTCTTATGGCGAAATAAATAAAACTATAAAATTAAATTTTTTTCTAGTCATTCTCTTTTCCTCTTTAAAAATTTTAATAATTTTTTTACAGTTCAACGTGGTATCTTATCAATTTTTTCCAAATCCTAAGTTCCTCACTTCAACTCACTTCCTTTAAACACGTTTAGTAATTATTTATGAAGTAATATAAATTATCACAGGAATAGGAACAAAGTAAATTTTCCAAGAAATAATTTTGTTTAATTTTAAAATAAACCTTTATTATTTCACTATGAGCTAAAAAATTTACATTTTTCTTTTAATCTTATGTAGTTTTGTTATAGTTGTACATAAGTTGACTTTATGTACATATATGATTTTTTAACACTATGTATGAATTTTTTAAATTGTGTTTTAATCTGAAAACTTTGACATCACATAAGATGTACACATAAAAAAAATTATTAGTTTCGAAGGTGGGCCAATTTCACTGTGATTCACTGTAAATATGTATACCTATATGCATGTATGTGTATACACAAGAATAGGGATAACCAATAATGATAATTAATATACTTGTTATATAAGGACACAAGTAATTTTGTTATGATGAATTGTTTACTGTTAATGATAGTGAGGAATTTAAAAACTGGAGCTATTTTTCACGAATATAATCTTCAAAAATACATATGTATGTATGGCTGTGTGTATGTTTGTACTATGTATGTATGTACTCACATTCGTTAATCCTTTTTTTTTTATTTGACTCGAATCAAGATAAACTATTTGTATTTTATTTAGAAATAGTCGTAGACTCGCCTAGATTTTATTGAATTTCGTATTTTTTTTTTAAATATGGATAAATTATATTATGCACAGGATACATGCATGTACATATCTAGGTATTGATGGATTTCAGAGTAACATAGTGTGTGCCTGTAAGCGATATGCATTATACATATGTACGTATCTAGATTTGTTATATGTATGTATCTACATGCATGGATATATCTATATATATAAATATATATATTTATATATACGTACGTATATATGTATGTATGTACACATTCACATATTTATACTTATTTACATGCATATAAGTATCTACTTATATACATAAATATGTATGGAAGTGCATCACCGCATACATGAACATTTTACTTAATAAATTTCATCTTGATTTGTTTCACATGTATTCATATCTGTTAAAATGACTATTAACTTTTAGTTTTCAAATAATGATTTTAGTGGAACAATCAGGTTTGAATTGCTGCGCTTATAGATATTTCCTTTCCAATATTTTCATCATTTCAATCAACTTGTTTATTTGAATTTTATATTCTTTTAGATAAAAGAATTAAGTATATAGTACATATTTACATATGTATATATTTATTTATTTAATAACATCCAGATACACACGTTGTTGACTGGATTTGTTAAGAAAAAATATTAATGTTATAAATGAAAACAAACGAATGAATAAAACATAGAGAAGATAATTTGGCTGAAAGACATAATTCGCTATATTAATTGTTCCTTTAAATGGTGTAAGAGTAACGAGAACAACAGTTGTGTAATTTTTTGCTTTGCTTGCACTCAGGGCTGCCAGATGAATTATCAAAAAATCGTCGAAATTCTGATAAAATATAATGCGGGGTACACACGTAACTTATTTTCGTACTTTGAAGAGGAAAATATAGAACAGTCACCTAAAAATAGAGCACAAAAACAAAAAAGCACAGCTTTTCAAACAAAATAATAGGCTTTTTACACTGACGCACATCTAACATCTACCATCAATTTGCGAAAATGTTAACATCTTCCCATAAGAAATACACAGTACTAAAAACCAACATCTTTCTACATCTTTAAAAGATGTTCCTATCTCATTTTGTTTCATCTAACATCTTTCGTTAATTTTAGTGCCATCACTAGCAAAATTACATTGTTGTGTCAAAAACAACGTTGCCACTTTCTGTAATAGTGCAAAATCTGTAATATTTAAATTTCTTCGCAGTATTTTTGCACTATAAATTTTTTGTGTAATTTTGGACTATTTGACTTATGTCCAATAAAATTTTTAAAACGGCCCAAATTACACTAATAACATTTAGAATATTTGCTAAGAAATCTTGGATCCTATTATAAATGTAGTGCGAACAGCTTGTTGCATTGAAAGTGCTCTGGAACAATATTAAATATTGAGATTGTATTGAAGATTGCAAGTTTTTGAAGATCATTCAAAAATAACTAAATCAATTCTTTCTTCTTAAGATGAAACATCTACAAAATATTATTTGCAGTTTCCTTCATATTTTCTGCTTTAATACAAATTAAAAGCTGAAGTAATCAAAGATGATCTAATTTTTTTTTTGTCTAATTACATAAAACCTTTTTTTTATATTTTTAGTTTACCAATAAAACCCAGCAACTTGTTAGCAAAAGTGGCGTTTATATTGATTAAGCTGCTTAAAATACTGTTCCGAGCCACAGCAAAATGTAATGTATAAAGATTTTAGTTACTTTTATGTTGAAATAATTACAGAAATTAAAAAAAATCAACTTTTATGATTACCTTTATAATTTTTATTGATGTAGTAGAATCAAAATTTGCCCAACTATCGAAATAAAAATCTATTTCTATATGTTAAGCTAGATTTTTCAAAAATTAGACAATGTGTGGCGTGAATATGTACTTTTACACCACAAGTATCTTCATATATGCCATAAATTGGATGTTTTGAAATTTACTGGTCTAAAATTTCCCAAAAGCAAAAAACTGTGCTGGCGATATTTTCTTTCTAAATTTAAAAGTTGTGGTATTACCATTCTTAAACGCCTCTGTTGAGAGATTTTTTTAAAGTAAACTGATCTTAATTAAAATTAAGTAAAAATTAAAAAAAATTTAAAATTAGTTTTTAGCTTATAATTATAAAGAGAAATTGGAAAAAATAGTTTAGTGTAAATATATACATACATATTGTTACGTTTAAATTTTATTAAACGTGTGATTGCTCAAAAATAAAAAACACACAATTTTTATTTGCTACTGTTCTTCCTTTTATTCTTAACGAAGCAAATTACAACTTGTCTTTACTCAACTACTTCTTATCGTTATTATCCACTTTCAACGAGGTCTTAACTCGACTACTTTCTGATTAGCACTGAACTTAACGTCTCAACTCGACTACTTTCTGATTAGCACTGATCTGTTATCGCACATGCTGTCACTTTTTATAGTACAGGAACCGGTTCTCGAATGTTCACCCGATAGATGGCGTAATAACATGTCTGTACTTAGTAATGGCATCTGTGCATGCTGCCATCTGTATTGTCATTTGCTATTGATAGCCAGATGTTCAAACAGTCCTCTAGAAAATTCATGTTGCTGCTTCTAGGCGTTTGTAGATAATTCGATTGGCCGTTATTTTTGAATTTCAAAGTAACGACTCTTATGTTGGCAATGCGGTGTGCTACTGGTAGTACAGGGTGGTTACCATACGTGCTCGCACTCTTATTTGTATGTGTGTATGTCTGTAGCTATGTACACAATTATTGTTGTTGCTATAGTGTTTGCACGTGAATATGTGTGTGCGTTTAGTGCTTTAGTTAAATACTTCTAGATAGTTCTTTGCATTAACCCTGTAGGAATATTTTTACGTAACAATATGCTTCAAACAACCAAAGAGTATATAAGGATCGCTCAGTACTTCTAGTTAAATGAGTTTAAATTAAGAAAAGAAAAGGTTGATAACCCTCTTCTCAAACGCCTGGTTTAAAGAATATTTTATGAAATTTAGACAAAATGTTAAGAGGAAAGTGGTAAATTATTCTTCGTTGAAGTAAATATTTACGAATTAGTGATTTTTTTATACTAATGTTCGCCCAGTGGTTGAAATTCAACCATTATTGCAATAATACATACAAACCGCTCAGATAAAATGTCATATATTTCTTCATTTCTAATAAAATGTATTACCGTACTTACTCCTCCAGTAGAGCTGCAAAACTATCGATAGTGCTATCGATAGTATCGATAGTTTTGTTGTAAATGAAATATCGATAGTTTTTTCCACTATCGATACTATCGGTAAAAAAAACAAGTAATTAAAAGAGTACAAATAATCGAGGTCAGTACAGAAGAACAGTAGCCGGCAGCAGTGTTGCCAGAATTTCTAAGGATAAAATCTGCAAAACTTAGCAATTTTGCACGAAAAAATCTTCAAAATCTGCATTTTATTTTTAAAATCTTCAAAAAATCTTTAAAGCAATTTTTAAATCAATTTTTTTTTATATTTTATTCAAAAAGTTTACATAAATATGGATGGACGTGTAATATAAATATTTTTTTATTAACCCATATTCATAAAATTTAAACTCGTCTTCAATTGTATTTTATTTAAATTTTGTAGAAAATTTTTTTAAACTAACTTTCTAGCATTTTATTTTTTTATGAATGTTAGCATTTAATGTGTGAAGAATTTTCATTTCGTTTCTGCTTAAGAAACCAAAAATGTTTGAAACAAGGTAAAAACATCATATGTTTAAAGAACGTCTATCAATATGTTATAAAGAAATTCGTACACAAACTTAATATTCATAAAAATTATTTTGGGTTTCAAAACGTTTGAATGCGTTAGACTAAGCTTAAAAGCTTCAAGCAAAAATCTTTATAAGCTAACATCTTCGATTTTGAATCCACTGTTATTTTCTCGTTACGTTTTTACAATTAGCTGCCACATTGGTTGAGGTCTAATGATGCGTTTGGCGGCTTTTCCACACTCAAAGTTTAATTTGCAAAGTTTTGAGTTTGTTGAAGAAAAAGGAATACAGAATAAGATCTCTTTTCTGTTCTCTCCCACAAACTCAAGACTTTCGTCTTTCTTTAGGAGAAACGAAATACATATGTATGTGGCCTTAATTATGAAAGTGGTCTAACCCATATGTGTTTTTGCTTCCAAATATCAAATAAATCTTATAAAAACTTCAATAAATCCTTAATAAATATTATATATTAATATAAATATAAATCGATACTAGTACAACTCTAAATAAAAATTATGCGTGATATAAAAATATTTTTTAATTTCTTCAACCGCAATCTACGAAATATCTCGACCAAAGAAAAATATGACTTAGACCACTTTCTTAATTAAGGGCACATATAACCACTAAACAAAATCTTTAAATTTATGTGCAAATAATATAAAATGAATGAGAAAAGAAATCGGATATATAAAAAATTATACAAAGTCATTTAATTTGTTACATAAATATCCAAAGGACTTCGGAGTTTTGTTTTATTCAAGTTCACTTGACTGAAAATCTTTTCGACATTTGCAAATGAATGTTGTAAATACAATACATTTTGAATAAACTTAGGATATTCAGATATTCGCTTCCAGAAGCTTGCCAAAGTTACTTAATGATGTGTTCTAAGTTCAAAAATTGTAACTCTCTAAACTAAAAGAAACAAGAAGTAGTAGCAGTATTAGTTAAAATGTAAAAAACTGCACTATGGTTGGAGTTGAAAAATCTGCGTTTTTAGGCAAAAAATCTTAAAATCTGCATTTCGTGTTTTTGGAGGGTAAAAATCTGCAAAATCCAGATAAATCTGCATTTCTGGCAACCGTGGCCGGCAGCTTTGAAGCAAATTATCCGTCGTTGATTTAAGTTTTTGTACAGCGATGCAAAAGTTGGTACAATTGTATAATTTTGGCGCTATTTGAATGCCAAAAGTACTGTAGCACCGCAATGACCCATTTAGCACTACTGGAATCTCTTTATATTTATTACATGCCAAAAAAAGCATTAAAATATATTAACCCCCTTATGCAAAAAATAATGCGTGCTTGAAGTGTACATTATAAAAAATTTCCATAGAAAAACCGGTTTTAACGTTCACTTATTTTTTTGCACAAGGGGGTTAATCTTTAGCTCGAAGGTATTAGAAAATTATGTAAATCAAACGATGTTTTCCGGTACTTAAAGAATTGCTGGAGGAATGTTATTTATTCCAAATTCATCTGCAAATGTGGAAATTTTATTTTCGTACTAAAGGGAGAAGCCGACTATTTGCATCGACTGTGAACAATCGAATAAAAAAAAGGTTATAAACGTAGTATATCGTAAATGTTACTTTTATATTCAGATCCCAGCAACTAATATTCTTTGTGCACCTTCTGGCGTTTTGTTAATTGATTTTTAGTTAATTAAAAAGTACAAATATTAAAAAAATATAAATAAAGAATTAGGTACAATCGTACTGAAAAAATTAAAATTTTTTTTGAAAGTTAGTACAATTTGTAAATATGACATCGCATCCCTGCTTCTGTATACATAAGTACTTAAATACATACATATGTATGTATATGAATTTATTTATAAATCCAAGTATTATTCGACAAATAGTAGTCACAAGTATCTTAATAAATTCAACATCGTCGCCACAGAGATAAATTTTGGTGGTACTGATATCGCGACGGCCGCCAATCGTCGGATTAATTTTGACATACCCTAGCGTGTTTCCCTACAAATTTAATTGTACCTACATACCTACATATCCAGCCTAATCTTCGATGTAATCGTATGCGATAAAAATTAAATTTTTAGAAGAAGGTTAAAATTGTCGCTTACGATAAAACTTTACAGTTAGTGTCTTAAAAGTTATCAACAATTTTCGCATTTTGATAATTCTAAGCCATGGGTAGGCCCATAAAATTATAAGTTCAATAAAAAAGTATATTTTCGATAATGTGCCGC
Source organism: Tachina grossa (assembly GCA_949987645.1). NCBI lineage: Eukaryota > Metazoa > Arthropoda > Insecta > Diptera > Tachinidae > Tachina > Tachina grossa. The sequence goes on along the minus strand of OX465279.1, from coordinate 1,322,264 downwards.
TTACGATCAAATCGAAAAAAGGCTTGATATATTTTTATATACTAATGAAAATGTTAGGACTCTGGATTTTTTTTCGAGTCAAATGTAGTTTATGTGGCAACTTTTATAAAACTATTCGATACTATCGATAGTATCGATAGTTTTACATAAAACTATCGAAACTATCGAGTGGGGCGACTATCGATAGTTTTGCAGCTCTATCCTCCAGTCTTTAATAGTTGTATCTATTAATGTGAGCTTTCCAAATAAATAATAGAAACGGTTTTGATGTTCATTTTTTCTCCGGTTTATGTTTTTCAACTTTTTTTCTCCAAAATGGATTCTATTTCATTTAACTTTTTGTCGTTTTTATTCTGTCAGCTGTTCAGAGATGCCACTTGCTTATTACTCATACCAAATTTCATGCAAAATTTTCAAGATTTTACTCATCACCCTCTTAAAGCTGATTCAACTTAAAACCGGTTCTAATTTTGACTATAGTTGAAAGAAAGCTAACAACAGATGTTAAAATTTAAGTTGTCTCTAAAAAGAACCGACTTTAATGTTTGTCTATCGTTATTGCCCATTATTTTTAAGCATCTAAAGAGAAATAATACAGTACCGTAATGTATTTAACTTACTCGTTATTTAAATATCCAAATTTTATTAGTTTCAGCAATAATCGTTTAAGTACATACAAAAATGGAAATAAGAATAAAATGAACAAATAAAATAAGTATTTCCTTCTGAGCAGTGATGGAAAAGTTGGTACAATCGTACCTTTTTTGATACTATTTGACATGAAAAAGTACCGTAGTACTCCCGCAATACATTTTATACTCTATCGGTCAACCCAGAAATACAGTCAGAAGAAGAATTCAATTTCTTTTTCCACAATTGGCACGAAACTTTATTAGTAAAGATATTTTAGAAAATTGTAACCCTTCACAATTAAATATATGTAAATAAAAACCATATTTCTTTCAATGACATTTTCTGTGGTACAGAAGTTGATCTATGTTTTAGATCAGTTTAAAGAATATTGTAAAAAGTTTATATTAAATTCTGTCAAGTTCTAAGGGCAAAAGTGGACTTTGACAATGAAATGTTAACTTAGCTTAGTAAGTTTCCCCTGAAAATGATTTATCTGTTAAAACCAATAGCATTATATCGCTTTGAATAAAAATGTTTCCCAGCGAAAAGCAAAATTTTGAAAATATTAACAATCAATATAGAGCATTGGCTGATTTGGAAGAATTAAAACTATTAACAACAGAAAATATCGGGCTTGTTCTAAAAATCACGGTGATTTAAATCACGGTGGTGTTAAAAACAAACTACTAATAGCTGAATTGTTCGTGGGTATTTATTGTATTTTAAGTTATAGTCATGTATAAACCATAAATCGTGAAATTTACAAAAGCAATAATTTAGCTTTTATTAATTTTTTGAAATCACCGTGATTTGACATATCATGATTTGCAGAACAGGCCTGTATATGCAGTTTTTGGCCTACCGATGCTAAAACTAAAAACGCATTAGATGAATACATGTTTCCAGGTAAATCGACAGTAGCTTACCGAATTTTGTCTATACCTCACTCCTCTGTAAATGTCGAAAGGATTTTCTATTACAAAATGTCATGAAAACAAAACAAAGGAACATACTTTATGTTCCAACAGTATCAAGTCTTATCCAGGCCTAAGATTTATTGAAATCTCAAAACACTTCTTGTTATAACTTTAGCACTTGTACCTATGAACGAGTACATACATACATATGTGTGTATGCATATTAGGGTGATTCTAAAAAAATCAATTCAATTTTCTACAAAAGCGTACCAAGAAGTTTATTGTAGGATATTCCGTTCTTTACTTATGACAATCAGAATAAATAAAATCAATTTATACCATGTAAATCGTATGGGAAATCGAACGGACCATCTCACCATTAATATTATGAGCTGATATTTTAACAGGCCTATTTTTTACCTAAAAAAGTTTGAAACCTGGTTCTGAGAAAAACAAACGATTTTTTTAGAATCATCCTATCCATATGCTTTGTCTTTCATTTTTATTTCTTTGTAAATTAATTTTATATAATTTTTTGTTAAAAAAATTACTCAAAAAATTGTTTTTGATACCGAAATGCAAATCTCATTTCCCATCACTGCTTCTGAGTGTTTACGGAGTTGCCAAGCCAAATTTAATTTAGTTAATTTTGAGTTTTTTGCTGTAATTTTTTTTAGCAAATTAAGAGAGAAAGAGAGATCATGGCTTTATGATTGGCTAATATTCTTAACTGTTTGTAACTATTTTTAATCACAAATAATTTTTAGTCAGGCTTAAGTTCAGTAATTTCAATTCTTTTTATTGAATGAAATATTTTATTAATTAATGTGAGTTTCTAAAGAAGAGAAGAAAAATTAAATTAGACTTTTAAGCTGGGGGAAATACCGATATTTTTCTGTGCAGCAACGTACTTCATCAGCACCCTAGTCTATCTACTTGGGTAGAGATTGTTATCAACATCAGCTATTTAACGTAAATTATAATGAAACGGAATGTGAGAAATGATTGTTGTGTACAATTATTGATTTACCTTTGGTAAATACATATGTAAGTATCACTATTTATTTCCCCTGTTTTTTCCATTTTTTCATTTTTCTATTTAGGTTAGCACGAAGTTATATTACTCTACCTACGTATGTTTAACTATTCTTGCTTATCTTTTACCTTCATCACATTAATTATTTTTACTTATTCGATGTACCGTCGGTACATATTTACATATAAGTATTATAGTAGTGGATATTATGTTACTTTGTTGTTGCATTCTCCCTATCTTAGACACAAAAATGAAGCAGAAAAAATACATTCTGCACTGCTCCTATTGACAATCTATCAATGAAAAAAAAATCAAGCGAATACGTTGAGTTTAAGTCAGTTAAAATGGTTCTTAACTTTTTTCACTTGCCTATTTATATATAGATTTGTAATTTTGTTGTACATTTTTTAAATATTATGTAATGATTTGTTGCAACGCTGTATTGCGATTACTATTTACGTATCTATATAAGTATTTAATAACCGATTACTTGTTAACTATTGGTATAGAATGGCGGAAATGGTATTTCCGGCATTCTAGAGAGAATAAAGAAAAGAAGACCACGTTAAGAAAAGAAAAACCATATCTATCAATTAAATTACTATAAATTCAGGTGTGGGGTATGGACAAAATGTCTAAATACATTACCAAACAGAAGATTATGGATGGTTTGAAGGCGGCAGGTATTCCATTTGACGAAAAGGACACTGTTGCTGAATTACGCAAATTACACGACGAAATATGTAAAGAGAAAATTACTGAAGTTGCTGTTGTGCAAGAAGGTCCTGAAGTTGCTGTTGTGCCAGAAGTTGCTGTTTTGCCAAAAATTCCTGAAGTTTCCGTCGATTTAATCAAATCCATCGTCGGTGCTGTGCTTAAGTCCCATGTGTCTGCTGCTATTAGTGCAGATGAAGTTAATCCCCATGTCGATGCAAACTTGAATATGGGAGCCAATTTCATGCATGATGCTGGGCCTGGCAATGATTTATATCATGATGAAATTGAGCATTTGAATCGACGAATTGATATCTTACAAAGACAATGAGATTTAGAACGGTTAAATGTACGACGATTTGATATTATTGCCTTTGAGGCAATGATGCATAAATTTAGTGGAGACGACTCATACGATATGCATAAATGGTTTGATGACTTAGAAGATGCCTTTCATATGTTTGAATGCACACAATCGGCGATTGCTTGATGGAACTGCTAAGCTGTTTTTGCATACTATTACGGTTCACAGCTATGATGAACTAAAGATGGAACTTTTGCAAGAATTTGGAAAGGCTTTCACGATGCAGGAAGTTTTTCATCAATTAAAGTTCCGAACTCTGAAACCTGCTGAGTCAGTTAAACGCTATGTAATAGAAATGCAAGAAATAGCAACGCGGTCTAAAATCCCCGAGACTGATTTAATTGACATAATAATTGAGGGACTTAATGATAGATCTCAACATGTTTCAATGCTTTATAGTGCCACAAATATGAAAGATTTTAAAGTTTTATTGGAACGATATGAGAAAAAGAGGTCTCTCGGTGGAAATATTTTGCACTCCAAAGCCAAGAGGGACCCTAAATTTTACTGCCGTAAAAAAAGTGCTGATGTTGTAAAATCTGATATACAAATCGATTGTTGTAACTGCTCTCAATTCGGCCATTACCAGAGCCAGTGTTAGATGCCAAGAAGACCGCAGAATTCCTGTTTCGTATGCGCTGAAGTTGGGCATTATCATCAAAATTGCCCGAAGAAACGTGCCGTAGCTGCTGTTCGATCTCGAGATGAGAATGTTGACGCAGCTGTTGATGCATTCCAATCGGTAAGTGTTGTCCTCTTCAATAAAGATAAGTGCACTGATTTAATCAATTGTGTTTCTTTGTTCGATACGGGTAGTCCAACTAGTTTTATACAAAAATCTTTAATTCCTTTTGAATTTTGTGGGACGAAGTCTTTGTCGTCTTATGTTGGAGTTGGAAGAAATAATATAAGTACTTATGGATTTGTGAAATGTAATTTAATTTTTAGAAACAGTGTATATACACATAATTTAGTTCTTCTGCCAAACGAGGAAACTGTTGTACCTTTACTTATTGGTCGTGATCTCTTGAGTAAAATGAATATACATTTATGTCAAATCAAACCTTTAGACTTTAATAACACAAATAAATATTTTGGATTTAATAAAATTATCAGTGCACTTAGATTTGATTTCAATAACAGTCATAAAGAATTAAGTTCCGGGGTTCCCATCGTTGACCATGATAGTTGTAGAGGCGGGATTTGTCTAGTTAACTTGAATGAGAGTGATCCAGGTGTTTTTGAACGAATTGACGACAATGAAATTGACGTCTATGATTCGAAGTGTTCCGACTTACGTTATACCGATGAAGTGCCTTATGGTGCTGATGTTATTACTGGTGGTGATATACGGGGTCTCGTCGGGTATCAGGTGTGTGCCGTGAAAGGTGTTGTCGGTATTGATGTGGACGGTGCATTAAATCCAGTCGATGCAAATAGGCTGAAGTCCCTCGTGGTCGATAATTATGTGAATTGTGCTCCCGACCCTACGAGGTCTTTGGATTATTCAATGAGGATCAGTTTGACGAGTGATGTGCCATTGTATTGTAGGCCTCGACGGCTATCGCATCGTGAGAGGTATTGTGTACGGGAAATATTGGATGGATTATTGGATCAGGGTATAATTAGACCAAGTGTTTCCCCATATGCTTCACCGATAGTTCTGGTTAAGCAGAGGAATGGTGATCTTCGCATGTGTGTAGATTATCGGGCCCTGAATAGGGTGACAGTCATGGACAATTATCCTTTGCCATTGATTGAGGATTGCTTGGCACATCTAGGAGGGAAGAAATACTTTAGTACGCTGGATTTACGGAGGTTCACCATGTTAGTGTTCATGACGACTCGATACCTTATACTTCGTTCGTTACACCTCTGGGACAGTTCGAGTATTGCCGCATGCCATTCGGTCTCAAAAATGCCCCTGCGGTTTTTCAGAGGTATATAAATACAATTTTTAGGGCTTTGATTGATGCGGAAAAGATCGTGGTATATTTGAACGACATAAGCATTGCTACGAAGACTCTGGATGAGCATATGCGGATTCTGATCGACGTGCTGAAACTGGTTAGGGAGTATGGATTGCGACTTAATTTGGCAAAGTGTAAGTTCGCTTATAGGGAACTTGACTATCTGGGATATCTGGTGAACAGTGATGATGTACGGCCTAGTGATAGTCACATAGAGACTATTCGTAAGTATCCTATGCCGACTAATGGGAAGGAATTACTGGGGTGCTTGGCGCTTTTTTCCTATTTCCGGAGATTTGTTGAGAACTTTTCACGGTGGGCCAAACCCCTTACTCAATTGACGAAGAAGGATTCTACTTTCGAGTGGACCGATGAGTGCACAGGCGCATTTTTGGATTTGAGAGACGCCTTGGTTAATCCACCTGTTTTGGCGGTGTATAGCCCGTTTCATGAAACGGAATTGCATACTGATGCGAGCTCCAAGGGATTTGGAGCCGTTTTGCTCCACATGATGGCGCATGTTGATGCTTTGAGCCGGGTGCAAATTTCGGCCGTCGTGGATGGTGGCGATGTCGATTTTAACATTCAAGTGGCACAGTCGCAGGATGAAACTATTAGGTCAATAGTTGAGAAATTGGAAGAGGGTGATTTGGATAGTTTCGTTTTGGAAAACGGTTTACTATTCAGGTCTGATGCGAAGGGGTATTTGCAATTGTACGTTCCTCGGGAGCTTGGGGATAGTGTGATGAGACTGGTGCACGAAAAATATGGACATATGGGTGTTGGGAAATGTGCTGATCAGGTACGGAAACACTATTGGTTTCCCAGAATGCGTGAGAAACTAGAGGGTTTTATACGGAATTGCTTGAAATGTATTTTCTATTCGCCCCTTGCGACTAATAATGAGAGGAATTTGTACAGCATTGCCAAGAAGTCGGAGCCTTTTGACACAATTCAGATTAATCACTTTGGCCCGCTCCCCTCGATTCACTCTAAACGTAGGCATATATTGGTTGTGGTTGACGCATTTACTAAATTTGTTAAGCTTTATGCCGTGAACTCTCCTGGGACTAAGGAAGCATGCTGTGCACTCAGGAGGTATTTCTAATACTATAGTCGTCCACGAAGGATTATAAGCGACCGGAGTACATGTTTCACGTCAAATGAGTTTGCAGGTTTTGTGTTGGCGAATAATATAAACATACTAAGGTTTCTGTCGCTTCACCTCAGTCTAATGGTCAGGTAGAGAGGGTAAATAGGGTCCTTAAAGCTATGTTGGCCAAGTTGCCTGAGCTGATTGGACATGGTGATTGGGTACACCGACTGTCCAATGTTGAGTTCGCTATCAACAATACTGTGCAAAGTTCTACTCATGAGACTCCAAGTAGGCTGTTATTTGGGATTTGCCAACGGGGTGCAGTTGTTGACGGGATTACTGAGCACTTGCAGGCTTATTCTGCCGGGGGTAGGGACTTGGGATCAATTAGACAAAGGGCGTCAGACGCCATACGGAAATCCCAGGTATATAATCAACAGTACTTTGAGAAGCATCATAAGCCAGCTAGATTATTTGAGATCGGTGATTTGGTTGTTACGAAAAATGTTGATACAACTGTTGGACTGAACAAAAAATTAATACCGAAGTATCGCGGTCCTTATGTCGTTCGAGAACAGTTAGGTCATGATCGGTACTTGATAACTGATGTTGAAGGTTGCCAAGTAACTCAGATTCCTTACAGTGGTGTGATTGATTCCACTAGATTAAGAAAATGGTTGGAACTCAATGGAATTACTGATGACATAGTAGAAGATTGTGAGGGCAACACTTCGGATGATTGTGTTGACTATGAATTTTTGGATGACGAATTTGATCTGCAGAATTGACAATCGGGGTCAATTGTCAGGTCAGGTTGGTCGAGTTGTAATGATTTGTTGCAACGCTGTATTGCGATTACTATTTACGTATCTATATAAGTATTTAATAACCGATTACTTGTTAACTATTGGTATAGAAATGGTATTTCCGGCATTCTAGAGAGGATAAAGAAAAGAAGACCACGTTAAGAAAAAAAACCATCTTTATCAATTAAATTACTATAATTAAAAAATTAGCTTGTATTAAATTTTAGTTTACTAATAAACTAATAAAAAATAAAAAAATTTCTAAATTTTTTTGCACTATGTCATTCGGTTTTGCATTATTTTAGACTTGCGACTTTGGAATTTTATTTTCCACTACTGGCAACGCTGGTCAAAAACTAAAAAAACGACATACATATATATGTACATAGCACGTATATGTACCTTTTAAAAAATGTTCATCTTATTCTTGCAAATCTTTTATAATTTTATGTACTGCACTTTGAGTGGGTTTGTTCTTGCAAAGCAACAACTAATCCAATTATTAATTTTACATCAAAATCTATTTTATATTATTTTATATTTCCTTAATAAAACCTATGCAATACATGTTGTCTTTTTGACAAGTGCGCTGATTTACACGGGCATAATTGTGCTGGCATAACATGCCAGTTTGTAGGTGAGAGAGGCAAAGAGAGTGGTTTTGCGGTTGGCATAACTTTTCAACCAGGTTCAACCCCGCATTAGCAGCATGAAACCAATACAACCACAACTTAAAAAACCCCTGTCGGAGAACAGGGGTTATTTTAGATGGTACCTTAGCTGAGTGGTAGCGTGTTGCGTACACAACGTGTGATGTTACATGTTCGAGCCCCAGAAAATTTTTTTAAATTTACTGACTACCAAGTGATTTAAAAAAGTCAACTTTAAGTTAGCTTAAGGTAGTGCATAGTGAGACAATTGACTACCGCCTAGGACATCGCAATGTTAAAATAGTCAGTTGATTACATTGCAAAGTAATCCAAATGTAGTCAGTACTAGTTGCGAAATAGTTAGTTTACAGTTAGTTTAAAGTTAGCCAAATTGCCGATAGAGCTAATACAACTTAAACCAATAAATTACACACAAATATTCACAACTGGTTTCCACTACGCCTTCCTCGCTGTAGTTTACACACGTCTCTTAGCTGGCTGCGCAAGTATTCACGTGACACCTCTCCGTCTGCTACTCGTCACTTACGAGACTCACTCTGCCGTCACTCACAGTTGATACACCAATACCTCTTTGTCTGCTGCTTGTCACACACGGCACTCACTCTGCCGACACTCACAGTTGATACACTAATAAAGACTTACTGGCTTTACTTACACCCTTACACACGTCTATTCGCTGCGCTGTTCCCCTACTTTAGTCGACACGATAGACTCCACAATAATCTTGATTCCACGACAGACTGTTCTGTCACTATAGACTGTCCTATAGTTTCTCCTTTACTCCAACTCACGAGTAAAGCACAGACTGCTCTTAACTATAAACTCACTACTGTATCGCAGACTATTATTAATTTACAACTTAATTATCAACTGACTTGTTCACTCGCAACTGACTAACTTGTTCGTAACTGCAGCTCGTTCACAACACAACAATAACTGACTCGCAACTAACTCACTTATTGGCTGCGTCACCTCTTTTTATATTCCACACAAATACCACTAGAAGTTTCAAGCAATGTCTAGACGATCATTATCATCTTCTATGCTGCCTAATTAAGTTCATGTGGTAACTATGTACATACATGTGCATATGCATACACATTAACTAAGCAATACAGAGTGGTTGTTTATCTTTTGCTTTTCGTTTGAATTAGCATATATGTATGTGTGTAAATATGTGAATCTTCTTAATAAGCAGACGTTTTTTTTGTTGTTGCTTTTGCTTGTTTACGTTTAATGCTGCGCATGCTTATTTAGTTGTTGGCTACTATTCTAGACTATTCTTTGCTTTGACCCTGTAGGAATATTTTCGCGTAACACTTACATTAACCCTGTTGGAATATTTTTGTGTAATGTTGCTTAACCTTGTCGACGGCCATTTTCGTAACAATGTGTTTTTATTGAAAACGTCCTTAAATTCATTCAATATTATAAAATAACATACGACCTGTATTCAATCGAACGATTTCTGGTGATATTGTGAGACAGGCTGATATTCTTTACTAAAGAACACAAAAATGAGATCGTTAATATTATTTACAACAAATTAATAACTTAAAATTAGTCATGTTTCTAATAGTGTTTAGAAAACAAAGTTGATTTGAACAAGTATATGGTAATCTTTTTAATACTGACAGGATATTTCACCAAAGTTATTTAAATATCAATTCATATTTAAAAGTAATTTTTCAATACAAAAATTAATGAAAATCGACTTTTGAATATGAATTGATATTTAAATAAAGTTTGTGAAATTGGCCCTAAATATTGTTTGTTTGTTGTGCATTTCGCCAGCAAAAAATTATCGACACTTAGGCCGGGTTTCCACCTGTGTGCTACACAAGCGTTAAAAAAGCGTAACCACTAATTACTAATGAAAAATTTTTAGATTCAGACATGTATTTATTAAGTTAAATAGTTTCATCCATAACTAATAGGCAATTTTATGGAATCCAGCGTGATTGCAAACTGTTTAAATCAATAAATACATGTCTGAATCAAACAGTTTTTCATTAGTAATTAGTTGGTTACGTTTTTTTGGGCAAATGACACACAAGAAATGCCAGATGTAAACTCAGCCTTAGAAGCACTAAAAGCTCTTAGAAGCAATACGTTGCATCTTTAGAAGCACTAACGTAAGCGAGACCATTAAAAATGTTCTACGATCGTACACGACAGTACACAAATGTATATGTATGTGTATAGTACAGGCATACGTTTGGTGGATGATTTATTGCTATTGCTTCTAAGTGGCTCATCGCGAACAAAAATCATGCATTATAAAAGCGCAATTGCAAGTGATTCCGTTTCATGGTCTCCCTTACAAGCAAGCAAAAATTTTTGCTTTGTCGTTTTGGTTGTTCATATTATTGTTAAATCATTATATGTGAACTTCTCCGAGAAAAGGGACGTAGTGTGTGAAAATGAAGTTTTGAGAAAAAAGCATTTAAAGTTTCATAACGCATTATCATTATCGATTTGCCAAGGTTCGTTTTGTATGTTTTTGGGGTAAATAAATTTTTATCAGAAATCTAACTCATTTCATCTTATTCTACACCCTTTTAGTACCAGAATCCACTCTTAAGTCCAAACCCGTTTTTTTGACACACAAGGTCCTTTTCTCGAAGAAGGTCACATATTAAATTTTTTTAATGATTCAAAAATTTTACAAATATTTATCACTATTTTGAATGCGGCAACCAATTCCATTTTTCCCATTTTCAGTCTTTAAGAGATTAAAAAACTCGGTAATTCATAAAGGAAAGTCGTCACAACTGGCGATATTTTGATTCTCATATAAAATACATACATGGAAAAATACTTCGAGTTGTCGCCACAAATATGTTCACATTGGAAATAATTTTAACAAGGCGCTTCAGTTTATGTGATTCTTTCTGCACAAAAAAAGTTTCTAAAGATGCTAAACAGAGAAAAAAAGCACAAAGGGCAAAAAAGTACTTTATCGTACTTTTTCAGGGGTTATGCAGACAACAGTACACTGACTAAAAAAAGTAAGCGTACTGCTGAAAAAAGTACGTCCGGCTAGCCTAAAGTGAAGCCCATAATTACTTTCATACAAATTACTTAAAAGGAAAACGAAATAGTCTCTAGGTATGTTATCAAAATCATTTAACTTTCTAATTATTTCTGTTCAATAACTGAAAGTTGTAGCCAATACAAAAAGTATACATAGGTGCAGCTGTCCTGCACAAGATATCTTATAAGAACTTTTAAGACATGAGGGATTTTTCAAATGTTTTACTACAGCGAAATCTTCTAAAACAAACGTTAACAACACTGTTTGCAAGAAATTTGTTTCAGTATTGTAGGTATAGTAGTAAAGAAGAAAATACTTCGTGACGGAAGAATTTGTGATACTTGCTTATTTCTACGCGTGAGCGCGTGTACAAACGTCATGCATGTATGTGTGTATGATCTTCTATTTTTCTGAGTAAATGCAAACGCACACACATGCATTGACATTAGTTGTACGAGCTTAAACACATAATAGCTTACCATCTACATATTACACACACACTCAAACGTACAGTATGCACAATAACAACCATACACAAATCAACACTACTTCTTTTGAGTGTTTGTTACAAACAAGCAGTCTTGGTGACATCGCTTGTTAACACTGATATACACGTACACCAATACATCAATCGTGCTTCGCTTCCCTGCAAATAATGCGACAAGTCCTTACATGCATGTAAAGACTAGTCCGAAGAGGAGTAGGAGTACCATAAAACTACTCCAAATATATGAAAAAAGGTGGTCGATTTAACATTGCGATGTCCTAGGGTGGGACCACATGGTCCAACTTTGCATTACATCGGACTAAACCCAAAACTACTCCATATGGAGTAGTTATAGACTACTCGCATACAATTTGTGAGTGCCTAAGAAGAACGATCATATTCGTTTAAACACGAACAATTATCGTACAGCATTGAATGCTTGCATGAAAACGACATGATCCATGACTGCATTACATGGGACCATGATGTAAGTAGTCTGTTTCATCTAGATTGGACCACGTACTCCAATATTATTTGCAGGGTCATAGTACGACAGCATTTATTATTGGTTTAGTATAATACATGAGACGTGAATACATTTAAAAAAACATGACGTATTTACATTTCAAGACTGTTTAAGCAGGTCGCTAATAGGTACAAAAGTATTTACTCACGCAAGAAAGACATAATTGTATGTTCAATTGAAATAGGAGTTCTGCTTATCATTACATTGTGGTTTGCTTTAACAATATTTAATCATGATAATTCCCGAAATTCAGCCTAATGTGTAAAACTTGACCTGTTTTGGCATTCAGGTACGTTTCTTTATTTAAAATGATACCTTTGTCATTTTGTGGTACATACATACCTAAAGCCACAACCACCATCGATAACATTTTGCAGCAATTCATATATTTATGTATATGTACACATACTCATATATGTATGTACATGCATGATTATATACATATGCAAGTATTTTTCGAAACTGCCTATGTTGAAGTTCTTGCGATTATGGCTTACAATATGTGTTCTTATGTGTTGTTAGAACTATTTCCCGGTTCACACACTTCAACTTTTGTTGATCAACTCGTAATTCAGCTGTAAGAAAAAAAAGAGACATTAGTATTTCTGTCTCCGTCTTTCTTACGCTGAATTTCGAGTTAAGCTACAAAAGTTGAAACGTGTGAAACGGGACTGTAAAAAACTGCCAACTGCTATTGTCTTAGTCCCGGTTCACACGTTTTAACTTTTGTTGCTCAACTCGTAATTCAGCTGTAAGAAAGACGGACACGGAAGTACAAATATCTCTTTTTTTCTTACAGCTGAACTCTCTTCCTTTCCTACCTTCTTTAAGTATTACCGCCAGAGTGACCCTTTTAGCATCTTCACTGCTAAAGTTAGCATTATATATTTGGATTTAGCAATTAATTTTTTATTTTGCATTTAGCATAACAAATAAGAGAAAAAAAAATTGTTAGATCAAGAGAAATACTACAAATACACACACACGTATGTTTTGTTTCTTTTTAAGCTATTGCATAGCTTTTAACAAAAAAAAAAAACTAAAGGTACGGTCACACTTAAAAAACATTTGCCCAAAAAAGCGTAACCACTAAATGTTTGTGAAAAACCATTTGATTCAGGCAAGTGTTTCTTAAGTTAAACAGTTTCATAAACAACTAATAGACAACGTCATTGATTCCAACATTATTGGAAACTATTTAACTTAACAAATACGTATCTGAATTGAAAGCCTTTTCATTAATATTTTGTGGTTACGTCTTTTGAGCAAATATTTGCCCAAGTGTGACCTAAGACTATTTTTATTTGAATCGCCCAGTGTATGTTATCCCCTAAAGTGTGCTATTGATTTCATTAACATACAGTATTGCTAGAACAGATTTTTACATGTGGGAAAACACAATGTGGCGTACTTAAGAGCAATTGTGGTTGACAAAAAATGATAAACACAAACAAACAGACAATTCGTAGGTTTTTTATTTAAAAAAATAAATTTGCATAAGTTGATAAAAAAATGCTAAGCAATAGCTTTACCGCGACAGTCCCCGAGTGCCACACGTGTGTGCAATATGTGTGCATGTAGTAGTAGCAACTTTAAGCACATATATTATAGCTCCCAAAATACTAAACCGATTTCAATAAAATATAGATTGTGTACATCTGTACAGAAAAACATTTAAAACCATATAAATTTTTTTAAAAGCGGTGCAGGGGTACCAGCGCACAAGGGATTACAAAAAACATTTTTGCCTATTAATTACACTGTACAACAAAATAACATTTTTTGGCTGTCCTTTAGATAAAATTACGCGGACTATATGGATTTCGATGCGTTAAATTCAAATCTGCTTTCAGTTTTTCTCTATCACGTAGAGATTTTTTATGGGCGTGGCTAATTTTGCCCCCTAAATTAGTCGGCCATACTAATATATTTTACTATAACTCGAAAACCGCTATTTCGATTTTAATAAATAATAAACCAAAAGACGCGCCACAAAATTAATTAAAAAAATTAATAATCATTTTTTACCTATCTTTTATGGTTCAGTTCTCGTTGAACCTTCATAGTGAAGAGACATTAAAGCGGATTTTTTTACATACATACAAACGAAACAAATACATATAAAAAAATACAAAATCAAAAATCATACAAAAAATATTCGTAATACATATTCACCTTGATAAATAAGCTTATTGGCTTTACCAATATTTTTTACATAGCAAGAAATAGCAAACACAAACAAAGTTCCCTTGAGGAATAATACTCTGTATGAGTACCTCAAAGGAAAAAAATTTTGAAGTGAGTTCTAACGGCAGAAATGCTTATTTTACTGTGAGTTCTGAAACTCTTAATGAAAAAAATATAAATAATAAATCTGATGAAAATCTTTTTTTAACGGCAAAGCCAATTTTTCGTCAGCGATCAACTTCGCTTTGTCCAATGCCAACTAGTGAATCGTTAACATTACCATTGCCTAGTACTTCTTCATTTAAGTCTGTGATATCATCCGCATCGGGCTCGCGTTTATCACTAAACCAAGTTATCACTACAGATAACAGTAGCTCAAAACCCAAGGTACAAGTCGGAATGGACAGATATATAACCGTGGTAAAGCGTGGGCGAATCCCAAATTTTTCAAAAATTTCATCTGCCCCAAAGATGTCTAGGGATAACAGCGCATCATCTACCAATCGTCAAAATCATTTTTCATTATTGCAAGACACCGACGACAAGCTCTCTACATCATCGCAAAAGTCTTTTAAGCCATCACCTATTTATCTGAGAGAAAAAAATTCTAACGCGCTTATAAAAAAACTACTGTCGACCATTGGTGAAAATACTTTTCACATCATTCCAATTAAACGAGGTAATATTGATGAAACTAAAATCCAAATATATAATGAAAAAGATTTCCGAAAAATTGTTAGTGAATTCGAAAAAAATAAAACAAATTTTTACACATACCAACTTAAGAGTGCTAAAGGCCTACAGATAGTATTAAAGGGCATAGATTCATATGTTGAACCCGAAGAAGTAAAATGTGCACTTGTCGACCAAGGATTCAAGGTAAAAAATGTTACCAACATATTTAATAGAGAAAAGGTCCCCCAACCCCTATTTCGGGTTGAACTGGAGCCGAATGACATACAATTGAAAAAAAATGAAGCCCATCCAGTTTATAACGTAAAGTATCTCTTACATCGAAAAATCACAGTTGAAGAGCCACGTAAGCGTTCAGGTCCCGTACAGTACCATAATTGCCAAGAATATGGCCATACGAAAACTTACTGCAAGTTACCTACAGTGTGTGTTATCTGCGGTGAATTGCATGGTACTGCTAGCTGCACTAAGCTAAAAGATCAAGCAGAAAAAAAAGTAGTAATTGTGGAGGTAATCACACAGCTAACTATAGAGGGTGCCCTGTATATTCTTTCGTTAAACAGGCTATGGGTCAAAAACCAAGTTAACTCCAGCTCTACAAGTAAACGCGAACTCCGATACTTTTGCTCAAATCAGCCAACCAGTTACTTCACGTGTATCGTATGCTGATGCTGCTAAGACTAGTTCAATTCATACACAAAATGTTCCACCGCCAAATATTTCAACGAATTCAAACTCAAGCTTTAACTTTAGTCGCTTTGAAGCTACTATTGAGAATCTGGTGCTAACTATAAACAACTTTACTACAAATATGACAAGTATGATGCAAGAAATGCTGCGAATGCAGAATACACTGCTTCAAGCATTAGTTAATAAACCATGAACACGTTAAAAATATGTTTCTGGAACGCAAACGGCATTCGCCAACATAAAAATGAACTTGAGCACTTCCTCATGGAAAAAAATATTGATATAATGTTGGTTTCTGAGACTCATTTGACCTCAAGAAGCTTATTTAAAATAAATGGTTACACTTTATATGATACAAAGGACCCGAGGGAGAGAGCATGTGGTGGATCAGCAATTCTGATTAAGTCAAGACTCAAGCACTATGTCCTTGACAACGTTAGTGAAGAATATTTGCAAGCAACGAGTATTTTCGTAGAAAATTTTTGTACGAATTTCGTGATATCATCAATTTACTCACCTCCCAGATTTTCAGTTACCGAAGATCAGTATGAGAAGTTCTACAAATTGCTTGGATCTTGTTTCGTGGCAGCTGGTGACTACAATGCAAAACATACGTACTGGGGATCGCGTCTTGTTACACCTCGAGGTCGAGCCTTGTTCAATACAATTTCAACTTTACAATATGTTCATACGATTGTAAGATGTCTGACAATTTGTTGTCAGCTGCTAGTCTTGCAATGAACTGACAATGCTTCTTCTGGCAACGACGTCTGACAAAAATTGTCAGTTCAGACGGTTGTAAGAAATTTCGAGCACAATTTACTTGCAATATTGTAAGATCTGACAACCGTCTGTACATAGCTTAATGTTCATCAATAACACTGTGTGACAAATTTTTATGAAATCGAAATACCTGGTACGTGTTATTATTTTTCTGCTAGGTATTGTCGAGTATAACAACAATCTGTATCTGAAATTTTCCAAACACCCCCAAAATCTTGAGTCACGGGTAAAAACCCGGCTTTTCGTATTATTATAATGAGTTTTTTTTTAATGTTAAATTTTTTAATGCACTTATAATTCCAAATTATTATTTTACTTATTCTGTAAAATATTTTTTCGTTAAAAATACATTGAAATTGATTATAGAGGGATTTAGCTGGATCCTAAATAGTGCATTCACAAACATTAAATTTAATTGTAACAATTCTCAAAAAAACCCATATATTTTTTAATCGATGTATGAGCCGTTATTTTTGAAAATGGTATAAGTCCACTAGATATACTCGTAGATACCTTCTTTTTTTTGCCATAAAGTAAACAAATTTATTTAAACTATAAAATGGCATCGTATTTTTTTTTTAATGAAAGAAGTCCTTTCCTAATAACTATAATGAATAATATGGTGATTTTACTGCCTTACATTCCAACTATTTATCATGAATACTTTATAACCCTAAGTGTTTCGTCGAAATAAGTGAAAGATTCAATTTCATATTTCTGTTTCGTTACTATATTAGTTTTCTATAAACATAATAGATTTTACGCGCCTTGATCTGTTTAAAAAATACATATCAACGGGTTACAAAACTTGTTAAACAATCAAACCCGATAACGAAAATTATCCTAGCCTGCACAAAAATATGTTGTTGGGAAAATAGTCCGTACCAAATATAAAAAACCGGTTCCGAACCGGAATATCGTATATTTGACGCAGTCTTTATATTAGTAAGAGAATTTTCAAAATCGGATTAGCGGTTTTGGCGTGAAAGCGCAGCAAACAAGAAACTACCAAGCTCACTGTCGCATTTATAATATAAGTAATTCCAAGTACAAACTATGACAGTTTGTGACATCGCAATAGTTATTTCCGATATTTTTCGTGTGTGGCATTGCTTTCCATATAAAATCATAATGTGAACGGAGTTGCACAAAACTTTAAAATGACAACACAAGAAATGCTAGATGTGTACTCGGCATAAGTATAGTAAGGATATAAATGAAATAAAGTCCTAATAAACTTCGTTGATCGAATATTTAAAAGTCTTTATGTTAATTATTATTTGCCCTAAAATAAATTTGAGTAAATCAAATAAAAATATGGACTTATTTTTTATTTCTTACAATTAGCTAATTTTGGAATTGGGATCTAAAAAAATCTAATATTTTTCTAAATAATTATAATGATTAATTTCTTATAATAAAACTTAAAGGGTGTAGAGTAGTAAAAATATTACTCTTATAGATGATCTTTCGCCAATTATTTTTTAGTCTTCAACTTAACATTTTGCATTTATTCAAACTTGGTGCTGAATAGTCAATTAGAACCGGATTTTATGGGTTAGGTTAGGTTAGCAGGCTGCTTGCTGGTCACTGTTGCCAACTTTTTCCAACAAATACCGCTAAATTAGACAAGAAAATACCTAAATTTCAAAATGACTTGAAAACTCAGCGATAAATTGCTAAAAAAAATTAAATTATATTTAGGTTGTTTCAAAAATTTTACGGTAACTTGTTAACTTCTATCGTACTTCCCAAATTTTATAAAATACCAAATAAAAAGTAATGTAACACGTTCCTTCGTTATTTGACTAACTCAACTGTCTTTGTTAAAACGAACAAAGACTCGTGTTAAACCATTTGGCAGTAAAAATGGCGTAAATTTGTACACAGCTCTTGTAATATGTGGGCAGGTGTAACTTCAAAGCGCTGTACACATCTACATTCACATTACTATTACACACTTTTGATTTTACTTAAATAAAATGATTGTAATCAAATATATTAACAAATTTATTTTGGCCACATCAAAGGTATTTTAGCCCTTTTAAATCGTTAATTTGGCACTAAACTAAAAAACTTAAAATGCATCACTGGTGTACATCATGAATATTAAGCAAGCAAACATTTTGTTCTCAGCTCTATTTAGGAGGTAGTCTTAAATGAGGACTTTACTGTATTTTTATACCCTTTACCAAAAAATGGTAAAAGGGTATATATAGGTTTGTCATTCCGTTTGTAATTTCTAGAATATTAATAAGCGAGCCATAAAGTATATATATTCTGGATCCTTATGCATAGGGAAGACGAATAAGCGATGTCCGTCTGTCCGTCTGTCTGTACGTGAAATCGGTTTTCCGAAGCTCCCAGAAAAGCTAGAGACTTGACTGGTGTGTCAGAAATGGTCGAAATAAGATTGGTATTGAAAATCAGCAAAATCGAGCAGACGGTTTCAGAGCTGGTCAGCTTAAACTTCATTTTGTCATACAAAATAACTACCGAATACTAGTTTTTAATAATTTTTTATTAAATAAACTTATACTTCACCACGAATAAAATTGGTATTTCAAATAAAAAATTAAACTTCAAAAAATTAATAGGATGTTTCCAGGGTTGGAAAACTTTAACTTTTTTTCCTATAAAAAAGTAACTTACTAAAACAAATTTTTCCTTTTTTTCTATAAATTAAACATATCTTAGGTTCTTAAAAGAGAGAGATTGATGTCAGAGATCAGAAAAACAAAAAGGATGATTCCAGGGTTGGAAAACCTAAAATTTTTGTGAAGTTTAAAATTAACTACCGTAAACTAATTTTTTATGTATTTTTATTAAATGAACTTATTTTATACTTCTTTTTTTTTTTTAAATGCATGTTTATTATTTATTGTATCTTCAAATATGAACTAACAATAAGTATTCAAATCTTAAATCTATAAAAAAATTATTAGGCCCGACCAATGTCGGACATAAGCTTAGTGATAGTTATTAATAATACATAAGTAGTGATAAGCAATAAAAAGAAAAAGGTGTTTTCAAGCAGCTTCATCATCTAGAGTGTTGAATATTAGAGCCCGTGTATCTCTCTTTTTTAAGCGGATGTGTCCAGTAAAGTTCAAAATATTACGAGCAAGCGGATTAGGATGTGACTCGAGTTTTGTTAGGTATTTGCCTGCGTATTTTGCAATTTCTTCAGTCACTAGTGGCATATTCAAATCGCGATGTATATTTGAATTTTTGATGTACCATGGAGCCGATGTTATCATGCGTAAAATTTTATTTTGCCTTCGTTGAATTTTCTCTACATTTGAAGCTAAAGCAGTGCCCCATAGTTGAATTCCGTAACACCATATTGGCTTTAAAAGCGACTTGTATATTAAAAGTTTGCAGTCTAGGCTAAGTGTTGAATTTCTACCAATCAGTTAATGTACCTGAGTTAATTTAAGTTTCATTTGAGTTAACTTAGAGTCAATGTGGTGTTTCCATGTAAGTCGTCGATCAAGGTGTATATCAAGATATTTCACATGTGAATGTTGAGGAACAACTTGATTGTTCATCCGAACGGGGGAGCAAGTATCTCTTCTTAGGGTGAACGTTATATGGACACACTTTTGTTCATTGACTTTAATTCTCCATAAGTTTAACCAAAGCTCCATCTGGCTAATGTGTTCCTGAAATTTACGGGATGCCTCATCAGGGTTTTCGTGCATACTAAGGCAGGATGTATCGTCGGCAAATGTGGAAGTATGGATACTACTACTCACAGGCATATCACAAGTATAAATCAAATATAAAACTGGTCCCAGTATGCTCCCCTGTAGCACACCGGATGAAATAGTTTCAGGCCTACTCGTAAAGTCTCCTTCCACAACAGTGAACTTACGGGAAATAATGTAACTTTCCAAAAGATTTAAAATGTTTATTGGTAAGTAAGTCTTCAATTTTAAAATTAGGCCTTCATGCCACACTTTATCAAATGCCTGGGAAACGTCAATAAAGAGCGCAGAACAATAATTTTTTTCCTCAAAAGTTCTTCTTATAAATTGAATCAATCTGTGAGTTTGTTCAATGGTGCTATGCTGACTTCTAAAACCAAATTGATGGTCTGGTATGCACCCACTACTAATTAGAATTAGGGACAATTTTGTTTTGAGCAGTTTTTCGAAAAGCTTTGACTAGTTGATAGTAGACTTTTTGGCCTATATGACTCAGCCTTGGTTAGATCTTTGCCCGGCTTTGGAATCATTTTAACCTTGGCAAGCTTCCAGCTGTGTGGATAATACTCCAGTCGTAAAATGGCATTAAATATGAATAATAGGATTCTCATTGCAATACGAGGCAAGTTCATAAGCATATACTTCACCACGAATAAAATTGGATTTTCAAATAAAAAAAAATAAAAAATTTAAGAAGACGTTTCCAGGGTTGGAAAACTTACTATTTTTGTGATATAAAGAATTAACTACCGAAAACTAATTTTAATTTTTTTTTATTAAATAAAATTATTTTATGATTGAGTACTAATAAAATTGGTATTTAAAATAAAAAAATCAATTAAAAAAATTAAAATACGATTTCTGGGTTGGAAAACTTTAACTTTTTTTGTGCAAAAGTAACTAACTAAAACAAATGTTTCCTTTTTTCTATAAATTAAACATATCTTAAATTCTTAAAAGAAAGAGATTGGTTTAAGAAATCAGAAAAATCAAAAAACACGATTTCAGGGTTGGAAAACTTACACTTTTTGTGATATATAAAAGTAGCTAAGTCTAATTAATTTTTATCTTTTCACTTATAAATTATATATATTTTACATTTTGGAAAGAAAAGTTTGGTGTAGAAAATTATAAAAATAAAAACCACAGCTCCAGAGCTTGGAACTTTGAACTTTGAACTTTTTTTCTGGATATTAAAGTAACTAAATAAAACATTTTTTGTTTGAATTTGGCTACCTTGAATAACTGAACTGATTCCGTTGTCTTTGATTGACATGAGCAAAGTGGTTTTATTTTAAGTTTTTAAGTATATAAAAGTTGATTTCAATACATTCAATATTTTACGAATATAAGCACAAAAGATAAATGAAAAAATGTAAATTTATGAGTGCGATTACTTGAGTGCAATTTAATTCACAAAGAGTTGTATTTTACTGGTGTGCATAAAAAAGAGATAAATCAAAAATTAGTGTTTTACATAGAAATTTAAGGAAATGCCCCAACATTCCGGCGGCGTTGAAAGTATTTGCTTTCAAGACTCCAAAAGAACTGCCAGTTTGTGGATGGCGGTCGGCGTATTATTCCCTTTGTTGTCTTTATATCCGCTACACGTGTTTTGCCATCTTTTCCGGGTATGGAGGAGCAGTGTTATCCTCATGGATTAGTACGAGAGTACCTGGTTTGAGATTCGGTGATGCTGTTAATCATTTCTTACGTTGAATCATCTCATTTAGATAATCTGTAGACCAATGACGCCAGAATTGTTGTTTAGCGGCACAAATTCGACGCCATCTTTCGAGTAAGCTGATGTCTTCACATTTAACAGATGTCTCTGGGAGAGAGTTAAGTGGACCATTTATCAAAAAGTGGCCAGGCGTCAAAGCTTCGATATCATTAGGGCCGCTGGATAATGTAGCAATAGGTCGTGAGTTCATTATAGCTTCGATTTCAATTAAAGCCGTGGTAAGCTCTTCAAACGTTAACTTAGCTCCAACCAATGTTCGATATATATAGATGGCCCTTTGCACTCTTCACTGCGGCCTCCCAAAGGCCCCCGAAATGTGGGGCTTAGATGTCATTTCGAGTGGGGAGCCTACTTACTGGCCTACTGACGTAAGAAAAATTCCAGATGTTATAGATTTTGCCGTCACGAAAAATATTCATAGGGACTTAATTCATGTAGAGGCATCTCTAGATCTGTCCTCCGATCACTCTCCAACAATAGTTACAATTTTCAACCCACTAAGGAGTGATTTAACTAACTCATATGTGAAGATGATTAATGGAATCAACTGGCTGGCATTCAAAAAATATCTTAGTAGTCACTGCGTAGAAAACATTCAGCTTAGATCATGCGATGATATTGAATTTAACATTGCCAATCTTAACGAAAATATTAAACAGGCTGCTGAACACGCCACTACCTCCTATCCGCAGACCGGCTTTAACAGAATTTATTCTTCGGAAATAGAACGTCTTGTATGTGAAAAAAGGAGAGCTAGAAGAGAATGGCAACAACACAGATCACCCCTAAATAAAATCAGACTTAAAGAATGTACTAAACGACTCAAAGAGCTGCTATCGTCGGAAAAAACTGCACTACTGGAAAAGTATTTAGAAGGTCTTGATGTAACGTCCGCATCTAATTGCTCTTTATGGCGCGCTACTAGAAATCTTAAACGACCCGTTGATCTTAAATCACCATTGCGTACTGCGACCGGAGGCTGGGCAAGAAGTGATAGTGAGAAAGGTAACTTATTTTCTGAGCATTTAAAATCTGTATTCACTCCCAATTCATGTACGGATGCTGCTGATTTACCGAGTGTAGTTTCTCTACCCCCTCGTCCCTTAAGGTTTAAGATGCGTGAAGTACAAAAAGTAATTGCTGAACTCAACCCGAAGAAAGCTCCAGGTATTGATGGCATTAGTAACAAAATACTCATGAACTTGCCTCATATTGCAATAAGAATGCTGCTATTTACTTTTAATGCTATTTTTAGAATGCAGTATTTTCCACATAACTGGAAACTGGCCAAGATCAAAATGATTCCAAAGGCGGGCAAAGATCTTACCAAGACTGAGTCATATAGGCCTATAAGCTTACTATCTACAATCTCAAAGCTTTTCGAAAAGCTGCTCATGACTAAATTGTCCAAAATTTTAACTGATAATGGGTGCATCCCGGACCATCAATTTGGCTTTAGAAGTCAGCACAGCACGATTGAACAAACGCATAGACTGGTCCAAGTTATAAGAAGAACATTTGAAGAAAAGAAGTATTGTTCTGCTCTCTTTATTGATGTTTCTCAGGCGTTTGATAAGGTATGGCACGAAGGCCTAGTTTTAAAATTGAAGACATATCTGCCAATAAACATTCAAAAGCTTTTGGAAAGTTGTATTATTGATAGGAAGTTCACTGTTGTGGAAGGAGAGTTCACGAATGTGCCCGAATCTATATCTTCTGGTGTGCCCCAGGGTAGTATTCTGGGTCCTGTCTTGTATTTAATATATACTTGTGATATGCCTGTGAGCAATAATGTCCATATTTCTACTTTTGCTGATGATACAGCCTGTATGAATGTGCACGAAAACCCTTATGAGGCATCCCGCAATCTCCAGGAACATAACTCTCAGCTGGAAATATGGTTGAACTTATGGAGAATTAAAGTCAATGAACAAAAGTGTGTCCATATAACGTTCACCCTAAGAAGAGATACTTGCTCCCCCATTCGAATCAACAATCAAAATATTCCTCAACATTCCCAAGTGAAATACCTTGGTATACACCTTGATCGAAGACTTACATGGATACATCATATTGACTCTAAATTAACTCAGATGAAACTTAAGTTAACTCAAATATATTGGTTGATTGGCAGAAACTCAACACTCAGCCTAGACTGCAAACTTTTATTATACAAGTTGCTTTTGAAGCCAATATGGCGCTACGGAATTCAGTTATGGGGCACTGCTTCAGCTTCCAATGTCGAGAGAATCCAACGAAGGCAAAACAAAATTTTACGGTTAATAACATCGGCTCCATGGTACATCCAAAATTCTATTATAAACACACAGGCTCTTATACCTAACACTCCAGATGGGACTACTTGAAAATACTTCCCCCCCCCCCTTTGTTTTTTGATTATCACTACTAATGTATTATTTATAACTACCATTAAGTTTATGTCCGACACTGGTCGGGCCTAATAATTTTTTTTATAGATTTAAGATTTGAATACTTATTGTTAGTTCATATATGAAGATACAATAAATAAATACATGCATTACAAAAAAAAAAATCTTTTATGGTTTCGGAGTTATTCAGAATTTAAAAAAGAAAAAAGTTTTTTTTATGCAAAAATCGCGTAATTTTTTTACATGAAAATTGCAATAAAAAAATCAGAAATTCAAAAGTTTTATATTTTTTACATTTTTCTTAAAACTACATATCCTAGGAATAAAACAAGCTATAAAACGTGAAAATCGAGCAATAAATCGTGACTTTATTCACAATTTAAAGCAGGTACCTAAAAATTAAAAAATGTGTGTAATGCATTAAATGCAGTCACATTTACATCTGGTAATGCTATTGAAAGGGCATTGCGGGCAGGTAACAGAACTAAAAGAAAATATAAAATAAAGAATTTTGGGTATACATAAGTATGTTCACTCATCAGTTGCCATACAATAACTGTTTGTGAAACCGAAAAGTCAATTTTCAACCGCAACAAAATTTAAAAAAATAGACCTAAAAATTTTAGCATAAGCTGAATTTAAAAAGTGATAATTTCTTCATCTATTGTTTGGTTAGTTATTATTATTACTAATTCAAAATGTTGTATTTATGATCCGAAGTAATAGTTTTGTATCAAATTGTTGCAGGTTTCAAAATGCCAAGGCTTTGTAAAAATTCTGCTGATTCATTCTGTTATGTATGTGGTGATTTAACTTTAAAATCGCAACGGCAGACAATAACTTCCCAGGTTAAGAACGCCTATAAGCTATGCTTTGGGTTTCCTATCGATGAAAGAGATAGATATTGGCTACCAAAAATATGTTGTAATAGCTGTGCAAGGGCTTTAAGAGGTTTGATCAAAGGAAATCGCAAGTCTATGCCATTTTCGACACCAATGATTTGGAACGAGCCAAAAAACCATACAAATGATTGCTACTTTTGTATGACTACAACACGTGGGTTTTCCAGAAAGAACAAAAATAAAGTCATGTATCCCAATATTTCATCCGCCAAACGACCAGTTCCTCTAAGAAGTAATGATTTACTTCCAATGTCCCCTACATATGAGGAAGAAGATGCTAAGTCTGCAAGTACTGAATCCAGTTACGCCACGATGGCTGCTTCTGAAAGTTCAACATTTACAAGTCCAACGAGCAAACGTTATTTTCCGAAGCAGTACGACCTGAATGACTTAGTTCGTGATTTAGGACTTTCAAAAACAAAGGCAGAACTTCTTGCATCCAGATTGAAGCAATGGAATCTGGTAGATAAAGATGTGAAAGTCACATACTTTCGAAACAGAGAAGAAGAATATTTGAAATACTTCAGCAAAGACAGGGATTTAATATTTTGTAATAATGCTGATGGTCTTCTGCGAGAACTTTCGTTCAGTGATAAATCTGAAGAATGGCGCCTTTTTATTGATTCATCAAAGACGAGTTTGAAAGCAGTTTTGTTTCACAATGGCAACAAATATTCATCAGTCCCACTAGCGTATTCAAGAAACATGAAAGAAAACTATTATAATATGAAGATGTTACTTAACAAAATTAAATACACACAGTACTCATGGAGTATTTGTGCTGATTTGAAAGTTGTAGCAATGTTAAATGGATTGCAATGTGGATATACCAAATTCTGTTGCTTTTTATGTGAATGGGATAGTCGCTCAAAAGAAAATCACTATAAAGTTAAAAGTTGACCAAACAGAGTAAATTTTATTCCAAGAGAAAAAAATGTTTCAGAAGAACCTCTAGTTCAGAAGGAAAAAATTATCTTACCACCTCTTCATATAAAGCTAGGCCTAATAAAAAACTTTGTTAAAGCAATGAACAAGGATGGTGAAGGCTTTCTATATCTTAAGAGCAAATTTCCTTGACATGGACGGCTTTTTTGAATGTGTGTAACAATTTTTTGGGAAATAAAAAAAGTGAAAACTACCATGAAATCATTCAAGAACTGATTTCTGCCTATGAGGCTCTAAAATGCCATATGTCGCTTAAAATTCATTTTTTAAACTCGCACTTGGATTTTTTCCCCCAAAATCTTGGTGCCGTATCAGATGAACATGGTGAAAGGTTTCATCAAGACATGATATATATAGAAAGGCGTTACAATGGAAAATCATTAGAAGGAATGCTTGCAGATTTTTGTTGGTCCATTCCACGAGAAACTTAATTGAAGATATGAATAGGAATAAAATTGTTAATTAGTAAATAACAAGACACTTTTTAATTTTAGAGCGTTTTTAAAATACAAATATTTTTCTTACAAAAATTGTGTTTTATTTCAAATAGTTAAGTGTTGTAGTTCAAGCTAGCATTTTTTCTTAAAACTGAATATACTTAGCGCTTCTAGCTTAGTTTATTGACAGCATACATAATAATACATAAAGTGAAAAATATTTGCGACTAAAAGTTTTTCATTATATTTTGAGAGCTAAAAAAAATTAATATTAAACCAAAATTATTTATTTCGCCAATAATTTCTGAATACTCGGAGTTATTGAGAAATTATTGGCAGCTGAAATAAAAAAACATTGGATCAGAATTTAATGCTTTACACACATTTTTCCATTTTTAGGTACCTGCTTTAAATTGTGAATAAAATCAAGATTTATTATTATTATTTTCACGTTTTATAGCTTGTTTTATTCCTAGGATATGTGGTTTTAAGAAAAATGTAAAAAATATAAAACTTTTGAGTTTCTGATTTTTTATTGCAATTTTCATGTAAAAAAATTACGCGATTTTTGCATAAAAAAACATTTTTCTTTTTTAAATTCTGAATAACTCCGAAACCATAAAAGATAGGTAAAAAATGATTATAAATTTTTTTAACAAAATTTTGTGGCGCGTTTTTCGGTTTATTATTTATTAAAATCGAAATAGCGGTTTTCTAGTTATAGTAAAATATATTAGTATGGCCGACTAATTTAGGGGGAAAAATTAGCCACGCCCATAAAAAAATCTCTACGTGATAGAGTAAAACTGAAAGCAGATTTGAATTTAACGCATCGAAATCCATATAGTCCGCATACTTTTATCTAAAGGCTATTTTGGCTGTTGTACAGTGTTATATAAGATAAATATTCCGTATTGTTTTTATTATATTTATTGCTTTTAATTCGTGCAAATATGTAGATATGTATATCAGTGTGCACACTTAATTTTTTTTTAAATTCGGTAGAATCGACAAAAAAAAAATCGGTAGATTTGAATGAAATTCGGTAAAAAATTTTTTTATTCAGAGAAACATAAAAAATAACAATTCAAAGAAACATAAAAAATAACAAAATATGTATATGTACATATTTATATATATATATATATATATATATATATATATATATATATATATATATATATAAAGGGTAAGTGCAAGGAGTATCAAACTAAACAGGTTCCAAAAGTACATTTAAAACTTCACATGTGATTGGAAATTAAACTGCCATAAACAATGATGCATTTCCAATTAAAAAATGTATAGATATGCTATGCATACATAAAATAATATACATAAATAACAAGAATTCAGTTTTTGTACATAGGTTTTATAAAGCTACTAAAATAACTGTTATTTGACAAACATTTGTAACTACAAAGATTATATGTAAGATCCATTTATGAATTTAAACTTTTGTGTACAAATTATTAAATCATTGGTAGGAATAAATATTTCATCCCCAGGGCACAATTCTTTGGCAAATATTAGGTTACCTATAGTTTCAGTTTTTAACCGATTTCTTTGTTCTGTTTTAATGATTTTCATGACAGAAAATTACTTCTCTGCGGCCGCACTGCTATGTCACTCTGTCATCAGCCTAAGCCTGGTACTCTGTTCACAATTTCGTGCGAAATGCTGTCAAACTACATATAAAAGCATTTGGTATGAAAGAAGAACCTAGTTTCCTCAATATATTCTCCAAATTTTTACCATCTGAATCCATAAGACACAATTAATGTCTTTTTAAAATTACCATAAATATGTACAATAATAAATAAATATACATTTACGGAAAACTCAGTTCTTTTTAATTGTTTAGCAGACGTTATTTACTCTTTAACCTTTTCGATTTCAATTTTGTTCACTGATATATTCATATTCATAAAAAGAGCTTTTTAAAAACATTTAAGGCTATAAATGTCTCTTTAAGCGTCGTAATCTCGTTCAAATCTTCACTTTCGTCATTCTGATAATCACCCTTATTCTAATTGGCGTCGGCAACATAACACGACGTCGTTTTTGATGTTTTTTTTTGCAAATCGGTATTCCCGTAGATTAGGGATTGTCGTTCGGTTTTGACCGAAACCGAAACCGCGGTTTTTAACCTATAGAAACCGAAACCGACAAAAAAAGCGCCGGTTTTTTAAATTTTACTTTAACATTATTATCTTGTTTAAAAATACAGCAAATGTACCTTACATTGAAGACTTTTATACATTACTAAGCATTCTGTAACAATGAAAGGTAAGAAAATTGTAAAATTTTAAGAAAATTATACCAATTCTTTGCAGGAAGAATTGTAATCTGTTATCAAAAAAGCTCTAGAAGATATAAAGCAAAAAGACGATAATTTTAACGTTCTTTGACAAGAATTTGTACTTTATAAAAAACGAATGAAATAGTGTTTTCTGCCGCCGGTAACTTCTGCACAAAAATAAGATTTAGTTTAAACGACTCCACATTGAACGCTTTAACGTTTCTGAAATTTTATTACTTGGATAATTAAATATAAATTTTTTATTCTTAAGCTTTTTATACACATACTCACTTTAATGGTAGAATTAGTAGATTCGTATCGTGAGTTGATGGTTCAGCTGCAAAATCTGTAACATAAATAAAACATGTTGCTGTTTATTTAATATGTATCGTAACGTATGTGCGGTAGAAATCTACAGAAAATAGATTTCTACGTCAACTTATCTCCTACATACATACACACACGTATAAAGCAAAGAGAAATACAATAACAGCTGACACGTTCGCTGGCAACCTCACATTTTTACTAACTAACATTCAGAATTAAACGATACGACCACTTCAAAAGTAAAACGATACGAATCGACTAATTCTACCATAAATGTTTCTTTTCTAATATAAGTACCTGAATTGAATACAAACCAGAGAAACTTTAGCACCCCTCTAGTAACAATTTTTTCCCACGAAAAATTTTCCCCAGAAATATTTTCCCTTTTTTGATTCCACTTATCATGAATAATCTGCCTTTGCGTGCTTGGCGTATTTCAAATACGACTACGACTGTTTGGTAACAGATTAAAGAAAAACTGTTGAAGTCATCTTTAATCTATTACCAAACAGTCGTAGTAGTATTTGAAATACGCCAACTACGATAAGGCAGAATATTTTTCACGTGAATTTTTTCACTTTATTTTTCCAGGCGAACTGAATTATTACATCGAATAATTTCGATATTTTCCTTCGAATTATATAGTTATTAAAAGTTATAAGTATTTGTTTTTATGACATTAATTCCCTACAACACATTTTTTCATAGAGTAATAATCTCTTTGGTTCACAGACAGTAAATTTCA
Source organism: Tachina grossa (assembly GCA_949987645.1). Taxonomy (NCBI): domain Eukaryota; kingdom Metazoa; phylum Arthropoda; class Insecta; order Diptera; family Tachinidae; genus Tachina; species Tachina grossa. The sequence continues at coordinate 1,292,155 of OX465279.1, read as the reverse complement.
TGGTGGTGCACCACGGTGATATACTTAATGGAAAAATAGCTACATAAATCAACAGAAGCACCTCTATGAGTACAACTTTAAAGTTAAATAAGTTTCATTTATAACTTAAAATGTGTGTGATTTTTTTTATTAAACTTAAATTTGTCCGATTTTCAATTAATTTTTCAGCTTTACAAAAATTCTTCCCTTTTTACATTCACGTGGACTGATAGCGGGGAAAAGAATTCACGGAATATTCAAGAAATGATTATTTTTAAATCATCATTTATCTTTCCAGCATACATACCTATTTATTCATATACATGCATATTTTTAAAACCGAAACCGACCGGTTTTAAGAGCTTAAAACCGAAAACCGCGGTTCTTTAATTTCCACGGTTTTTGGAAAACCCTACCGTAAATAGTATTGCCTGTCAATATATGTATGTGTGGTACTCTGTAAGAAAAGTTGATGTTGATGTTGCCGTGCATTTGTCGTCAGTGCTTTTGACATAATTTAAATAGTAAATAAATTCAGTAAAGTGCGACTCTGACTCGCGCACGAGTCAAACTTCATCCTATATAATATATAGTTTTGGCATTTTTTTGTTTGTTTTTGGGGTCTTTTCGGTTTTTTTGTTTTGACGTTTTTTGCGTTTTTTCGGTTTTGGCGATTTTTTTAAGTTTTGGCTCTTTTTTTAGTTTTGACACTTTATTTTCTTGTTTTGGCGATTTTTTTCGGTTTTTGGCGTTTTTTCATTTTGGCGATTTTTTTATTTTTGGCGAATTTTTCATTTTTGCGATTTTTTTTATTTAAAAAATTTTTTTTTTAGTTTTGGCGACATTTTCGCGTTTTGGCGATTTTTTTCGATTTTTGGCGATTTTTGGCGTTTTTTTTATTTATTTTGGCGTTTTTTTTTCATTTTGGTGACTTTTTCGAATTTGGCGATTTATTTTAGTGTTAGAATTTTTTTTTTAAATTTGGCGATTTTTTTTCGTTTTGGCGATTGTTTTTTGTTTGGTGATTTTATAATTTTAGGTTTTTTTAGTTTTACCGTTTTGAAAATTTCAAGTGTTTGCCTCTTACGGTTTCCAAGATATAGCAAATTGTCAAAATTACATAGTCAAAATTGCATTAACTGATGGACCACCCTTTAATTTAAATTTTTTTAAATTTTAGTGCTAATTGTTGTAGTCTGTATAAAAATACACTAATTTTAGAAATTTCAAGTTTCAATATACATATGTTCACACAATTGTATGTATATTACATGGGATTTTAACATTTTTCGTTGCTCGTTTTGGAACACCCTTTAATTTTTAATTCTCATGTATTTGTTGTTGTAGCGGCCAAGGTTCTACATACTCTGTCCAAATTTCAGGTGCGTAGCTCTTACGGTTCCTGAGAAAATACCGTGTGACGGACAGACGGACAGCGTAGCGAAAACAATAGGGTTCCTTTTCACCTTTGGTGTACGGAACCCTAAAAAGGGAAATATACGAAATATATACATATTTATTTGAAAAATTTTTTGACAAAAAGTAAAAATATAATATGTAAAAAATTTAAATTACGAATTTCAAAAGTTTGTGGAAGAGTTGGAAAAAATCCTTCTCTTGCTAGAGGATTCCGCAGGGCAGTATTCCTAATAATTTCAAGGAATAGTGGAAAAGTATTGCGACTGCACTAATTGCCCTCGGTCTATCAATTATAACTAGTGGTGGATGGCAAAAAGTAAGTTACTATATAGTGTGTTGGGAAAGTACACTGTATGATAGAATAATTTTCACAGATCTGGCGGGACTTGAGCTTTAAATTAAAAAAGAGGTTGCCAACCAATCTGAGTGAGAAGCAACTGGAAGCGGCGTGAGAAATTGGAGAAAGTTCCAATTTCCAATAAACGTTGATATGATCTTGTATTTTTCCAAAATTGCCTAATGCCCATTTTTTGAGTTGGTAATCAAATTGTAATTATTTTTAAGTTCTGTTTAAATACGAAACTGTCTTTTTGAGTACATATTTAAATAACAATTAAATGCCCATCATTGTGTAACTACCATATGTTTTTATGCGTGTGCGTATTAATTGAAAACATGCACCATGTGGACGCATTAAAAATAATTTCGTTAAAATTTCATATTTATAACATATGCAATAGGGGTGGAAAACGGTCGATAGCACTATCGATATTATTGATAGTTAATTTTTTGGTGACTATCGATGTTTTAATTCTGCAATCGATTAATACTTGAAAAAAAAAATCAATATTTTTTAGACACTATCGATAGTAACGGTACACCCCTAAAGGCAAAAAATGTAAATATGTTGATTTTCATAAACAAAAATAGCTGGATGACGGAAAATTATTTTAGTTTTGTTATTTATGGAACTGGCAAATAAAATTATATATTTTATTTTGTTTTGTTTTGTTTATAAATATTTCGTTTTGAATTTTTAGTGTAAATAAATATGTACATTATACGAGAACCATACAACTTCGATACTATCACGATAATATTGTCGATATATCGATAGTCTTGAATCAATATATCGGTAGAGTTTTTTAAACTTTCGAAAACGTTCAATAGTGAGACTATCGATAGTTTTCCACCTCTAATATACAATACATAGTTTCATACGAGTATCATGGAATAAATAAATAGAAAAATGCATTATGATGTTCTTTTGGTTTCATAAAATGTGTTTTTATGCAATATTAATTTTCTACATTTTTATAACCTAATTTTTTTTTTAGGTTAAACAGCTGTTCTTTGGAAAGCTTTCCATAATATTTGGAAATTTTTTAGTGCTGCCGTACTTTTAACGTAATGTAATAAGAACCTTAATTAAATGAAAAAATTAAGTCGTATTTAAAAACTATTTAATTTTAAGCAATAAATTCAGCGAAGTGCGATTTTGACCCGAGCACGAAGGGTGCCGTACGGACATTAGATATGTAATTCAATTATTTTTAATTTTAGTGTTTTTTTGCGTTTTTTTTTTTGGATTTGTCGATTTTTTTAGGTTTCGGCACTTTTTTAGTTTTTGAATTTTTTTCGTTTTGGCGATTTTTTCGGTTTTTACATTTTGGCTATTTATTTTTCATTTTGGCGATTTTATAATTTTGGGATTTTTTAATTTTACCATTTTTGAAAATTTCAAAAGTTTACCTCTTACGGGTTCCAAGATGCTGTATCTGTAAGTTGTCAAAATTACATAGTCATAATTACATTAACTGATAGAACACCCTTTAATTTTTTTTTAATTTTAGTGTTAATTGTTGTAGTCTGTATAAAAATACACTAATTTTAAAAATTACAAGTGTCTATATACATGTGTACACACAATTGTATGTATATTACATGGGATTTTAACATTTTTCGTTGCTCGTTTTGGAACACCCTTTAATTTTTAACTCTCATGTATTTGTTGTTGTAGCGCTTGTTGTAGATTCTACATACTCTGTCCGAATTTCAGGTCCGTAGCTCTTTGATTTTTCTCGATGCGAGAACTTCTCACAAGTTACATAAACGAGACACTGATTTCGTTCAAATCGGACGAAACCGGCAACTCTGTTCAATAGCTAAGAAGTTACGGAAACGGTTGAGAAACGAAAATGGCAAGAGAAACGAAAACTACGAACAACAATAACACTATAACATTTAGTATCTGTTTCTACAACACGCGAATTGCAGCTCGAGTGATAAAAAAAAATAAATAAATAATCTATGTATATGTATAAAAATATTAACATAACATAAAATACCTACATGTATGTATACATATATAAATAAATAAATATATACATATACATACGTATATTTATATAATATATAAATAACTATATATGTATGTATGGATGTACTATGTAAATCATAACAATACTATAAATACATAATACCTAATAAGAATTAGGCAAACATGTACATAAATATGTATGTATGTTTGTGTAGATACTTATGTAGTTACTTCATAAAAATGGAATTACCTAAATGTGAGATGTATACTGAAATTGAAAAAAAATAAACGAATATACATATGTACACACATCCATACATATCGGAAAGTGTTAAAAATGCTTATTGATATACTAGGTACATACATACCCTGCAGGAAATGTGAATAGTGAAATTGTAGTGATTTTGACATTATCAGTAGTACTACTGACCAGGTGTACCCCAGGCAATGCAATCATTTATTGACATTTAACATTAGCTTGTCATTGATAATCCACCAGTAGACTGTAGCACTACTGACTAAGTGGCTCTTTTGCGACCACATGGTGACATTGGCACCAAAGATTCACTAGTAAATTTTAGGGGTTCTAGTCTACAATATCGACATTTCCTCGCTCGATGTCAATAGTAAAATTGTAGTGATTTACTAGCGACATTGTCAATAGTACTACTGACCAGGTGCACCCCAGCCAATGTAATCGCTTATGGACATATAACATAGGGTTGTCATTGAAAATCTACCAGTACACTTTAGCCCTATTGACGAGGTAGTTCTTTTACGACCATGTGGAGACATTTGAACCAAAGATTCACTAGTACATTTTAGTGACCCTCGCCTACATACAAACATATATATTTATTTAATATTATTGTACAGCATAATAAAAAGAAAAACAAACTATTGACGCGTTCATTGACAATTTCACCAGGAATCCTTCATACTTTAACCTTCGCCTTTTTCAACTGACAGTTAAGTTGAAACACATGGTTTCTTATGAGGTCTGTTACATTAAGTGCGTTCGAGAACTCAAAAATTTGTAAAAATTTTTACTATTTTTTTACTCGATTGCGTTCGAGTACACAAAATCCAGTAAATGAGAGGGCGAATTGAGAGAGAAAAATGACAGTTCATTTACTGAGTAAATGCAAGTTTTTACTGGACAAATTTTTGCCAGTAAAAACCAGTTAAACGAAAACATATCTTTTTAAACATAAACAAACAAAAGCAAAGGGAAACAAAAATTTTTAATTTTTGATGAAATTTTTAAAATAACAAAAAACAAATGTATTAAGTTATAAGCATTATAACATTTATTTAAGTTTGATGCTAGAAAAATATTCTGGTATGTTATGTATTTCACATGGAATTCAGAACATAACCGATTGTTTTTAAACGTGAATAAAGTTAATAGATTATTATATTGAAATTTTTGTTTATACATACCGTCGGGTCGACGGTTCCTGGTTTTCCGTATGGAACATTTAAAAAATTTACTTTGTGTACCTTTTTTAAATTCTTTCACAGTTTTTCGTTGTCTTGAATATATCATCCTAATAGCTTCTCACGTTCAGGGTAAGAAGCTTAGAAACTTTAACGGCCTGACCCGCGATGTCGACAAGAAAGTTTCTATCGCTTACTTATATTTAAAACAAAATCAAAATAAGAAAGTTTATTTTTGTTTTCTATATATATGTAAGTAAGCTATAGAAAGTTTCTTGTCGACATCGTGGACCAGCCAAATAAGTTAAAATAAAAACATATGTCCATATCTATTACTTTTATTATTTAACAAAATGTTCTATCGTGTATAATTTTTTTAGCGCCAAAATTGGTAATCAGCTGTTATATATATTTTACTGGATTTTACAATTTTTCCGTTCACATACTTTTAGATGCAAACTTTTTTATTGAGAGTAATTTCTTTAAATTACTCAGTATTTACTCAGTTACTGGATTTTACTGGAAAAGTACTCAAACGCACCTATTCAGTACGTGTACGTCAACGCAAAGTACAAAATTTGCTCAACTATCAACTTTTTGCGTACGTTGAGTAGTTTGACTTCAGCTTTTTGTGTTTTAATTGATTTTATTGATTTATTTCACCATAAGAACATTAACCCTCTTATGCAAAAACGTTTGTTTAAGTTAAAGCGTGTTTTAAAACCGGGTTTGCCATACAAAATTCGTTTGTTAGTCAAACTTTAAGTTTAACAATCGTTTTTGCATAAGGGGTAAGAATATAATTCTTTTGGAGTTCAATAACAATACTTAAGACAATGTTATAATACGTTTTTGATTATATGAAGGGATTTTTGTAATTCCGAATATCATTAATTTAATTTTATATATATATATATATATATATATATGTGTGTGTGTGTGTGTGTGTGTAAAAACAGTAATTTGTGAGTACGTATATAATAAAATATAAATGAACAGTTAGACATACATCAATTTTAATAAATAGTCTTTGAGAGGGGCTGCTAAAGGCGGTTTCAGACTATAATACAAATATTAATACTTTTGACGAAAATGTTTCCCTGATCTAATTTCTGTTTAAAAAATTTCAAAACACAATAACAACTCAACATGTCAGAGTTGGATTTTCCACAGAAGTATTAATACTTGTATTATAGTCTGAAACGGCTTTAAGTAATATTTGAAAAAAAGTTGCAAAGAGCTTTAGCAAAACTGTATTTTCTATATATGATCTTTAAACTTTGTGGCAGCAAAAATAAAATTAAACAAAAGAAACATATGTATATAAAAAGATGAATTTAATAAATAAAATGGAGATTCGACCTATTGAAGCTGTTCAAATACTTCCGTCAATAATGTGCTCATTGTGCCAACCTTCTCCGTCGTTGTGGTTAATGTTAGTTGAAAAAGGTGAAGTTTAATGTATGACGGATTCACTGTGTCCCGACCTTAAAAGGAAAGTTGTCGACATTTTAACTAGTGCAATTGTCGCTAGAGAAAGAGTATTGACATAGACATATGGTTCTAGGCTGACTAGAGGGTATGTACATAAATACATCCATGTGTATGCATAATATCCATACATGTACATACAATATATACTTACATACATACATACATATGCGTGTACATCAAATTTAAAACGAACATACAATTGAATATCACAGTACATCAATAAATAGCAGCTGCTAAAACAATTTTTGTGTTTAATTTGTGTGAAAATAAATTTTTAAGAGTTAGCAGCGTCATTAGAAAGCAATTATGGTGATGTGTGTGTGTGGAATGGTGTAATGTATCTAAGTAGAAATACATATCCATACATACGTATCTATATGTGTATAGATTTGTATCTGTCCCTGTAGAAAATGTCACTAGTGAATCAGCACTGACTCACTATTGACTCTGTCGCTAATACTACTGACGAGTTATACACCAGACAATGTTTTTTTCTACAGAAATTTAACATTTGCGCCTCAGTCCTAGTTTAGAAGGAAAACATCTGGAATTCTCTTTTGTTGTTTCCTTCGCGATCACACAAACGAAAATGTTGCCGGTGACATTCCAATATTGTTGGATAAGAGCAAGCATATTCGTACATGTTTGTGTGTATATGTAGCAAAGAATATGAAAACAAAGCGTGTCGCCGATTACTGAACACAAAAATGATTCTCTCTTCTCAACCCGTAAATTGCTGCCAAACTAAATGCTTCCCTTTCAAATGTTTTCGTGTCTATGAGACCGCGCTCATTGAAAAGCGCGGTTGGTACTACTGACTAGATAGTTATTTATGGACCATATGTAGACTTTGGAAACAGATAGTCACTAGTACATTTTAGTACTTCTAGTATACACTTTTGATAATTAAATTGCATTTTTGATAAATTTTGGCGTTTTATTAAACAAATAAATATATACAAAATGGAATTTATAAATAAAAAACATACATACAATAACAGGAACTACATAATTCATTAATTCGTTCAGCATATTACCAGCATCAGTGTTTTTAGACAATTTTGCTAAAAATCGCCAAATTTTAAAAATAAGATCGTCGAAATCGTCACAATTTAAAAAAAATCGTCAAAAAATCGTCACACAAGAATTATTCGTTGTATTAAAAAACTAATATGTATGTATATTATATTTGAAATAAAAGACTATTTTATGTAACAAAAAAAAAAGGTGAAATTAATGCAAAAATTCAGAATATATAATAGTGTGTAACAATTTCTAAATAAAACTATATAGTTTCAAAATTAAATTATAGATGCATTTTAGAATTGTGTTTTTTATAAATTTTTTCAACGTTGTAACATTCCGAATAGTTAAACTTCAAATAATCTTTTGAAAACATGGTTTCAAGGGTTTCTGTTTCCAGTAAATTTCAGATCTTGGTTTTAGTAAAATTAATATTATTAAATATTCTTTCAACATTATCTGATGAATAGGGTTTGCACAGCGATTAAAATCGCAATCGAAATCACGATTAATCGCACCTTTTACTTGTAATCGTAATCGAACACATTAATCGCTCGATTGCGATTAATTATTGTTTGTTTGGAAATTATTTCAAAAAATTTTATATGACAAATATTTTTGAAATTTTTATTTTAAAACATTAAATACATACAAATAATTATTTCCTGAAGATGCTACACAAAGGAGTAGCGAAATATTGAAAATAAATAAACATACAATTATTAATTGTTATGTATATAAAAAAAAGATCTTGTGCTTATATATTAAATTAAATACAAAAATAAATAAAAGAGGTCAAAAACATAGAATACATAATTAATTAGAAGAGCACACAAATACCTGCTTTCAAGATGAGTTACCACAGATTTAAGAGTCTTAAGAGTCAGAAGTCTTATTAACAAATTCAAAACGATAAGAGACAAAATTATTAAAGTGAAGTCAACAATAACATTTCTAATACGATGCAGAAAAAGCGGTATCATGCCAAAATTTATTTCAAATTCGACTAAGAATGTACTGAACATATTCAAGATGGAGAGTCTTCCGGTTATAAATGGAATTATTTATAGGTATACATATGTGACAGCGCATAGAGAAAGGTATGATAAAAAAATATATTTACAACGTAAAGGCCTTCCAATGGGATCTCCGGCTTCTCCAATTGTTGCTGATATAGTAATGGAAAGATTATTAGACGTTTGTATTGAAAAACTTGAAATAAAACCAAAGATTATGACAAAATATGTAGATGATTTATTTTGTATTATCGCCAAGACCTCGAGTGATTAACCGATCAAAGCAAAAGCCCGATTAAATGAATACCCTAATATTTATATAATGAATTTGTTAATTTTTATACTATTTATCGATAGTAAATGATACACTTGTAAAACCAAAAAATGTAAATATGTTGCTTTTCATAAACAAAAATAACTAAATGACTGGAAAATTTCTTCCGCTGGTCTCACTTATTTTTCATACAATTATTTTGGTTTTTTAGTTATTTAACTGACAAATAAAATTCTATTTAATTTTGTTTTGTTTAAAAATATTTTGTTTTGAATTTTTAGTGTAAATAAATATGTACATTACTCGATACTATCACGATAATATCGTCGATATAGCGATAGTTTTTCTACCTTTTGATAGTCTGGAATCGATATGTCGATACAATTTTTCAAACTATCGAAAACTATCGATAGTTTTCCACCTCTATTGTACGCACAAACTAAAGTTGGCATAATAAAATCAAAAAATCCCGGGAATTACCGCACAAATTTCCCAGGATTTCTTTCCGGGAAATTTTTCCAGGGAAATCCCATATGAAATAAGTAATAAGTAGCCGATTGATGTTCGGCACTCTGACGCCAGTTTGAACAGCCTGGACGTAAAGTGTCCACGAGACGTACAAAAAACAACCAGAAAACCATCCGCACGCACATAGTTGTGTGCGTGCGGTCGTTTTTTCGGCTACACGTACGCGTTGTCAGCCCTGATTGATGAGAATCAAAACATTTTGATTTGTTTACTTGACGGGTGATTATTTGAACGTCTACAAATCTGATTGACGAAAAAACGTAATTTGCTTTGTGTTATTTGTTGTGTGATATCATGGAGAAGTGCGCGGTTGAAAAAATTTATTTTGCATTCCATACAAATTTACCATTGATCTTTGTAAAAACAAACTGGAACATGGAGAGCACATGAAAAATTTATTTTGCATTTTATTGAAAATGTTAGCTGTAGTAATTACAGCACGCATTATAGCATTTTGTTTTTCTATTAATGGTTTTACCATTAATAGAAGTTCATCAAACGTTTCCGAATACATTCTCGAAAAATGTTTGAAATTTATTTGCTGGTCGTTCAGCGTTGTCTATATGCATTTCATTGTTGCTGTAACAAATCATCAGTAGACTTCAACCACACATTTTGAATAGTCCAAAAATTATCTTATGCACAGACTTTGAAGAACTATTTGTGTTTTAATTTTTGGGTTTTCCGATTTTTATAGTTGGCAACTCAACTAGACCTATTTGTCTACAAAATGTCAGCTCTCGACAGTATAATAAATCGTTAAATTTTTATGGGGCTAGCCTCACCCACTTTTCTATCTCACGATTATGCTATGGCTATTGCTTCTGGTTCATGAAAAGTTTCGTATGAAAAGGCTTTTGAGAACTACATTAGTAGTAGACTAAAAGCTGCTAAGCCAAAAAACCTGAGATTTATGGATGTAGTCACGGCCAGTTTTCACTATGGGTAAATGCAATGTGTATGAAAAGTTTCAATAAACTCGATCTTAATTTTGAGTTTAAAGGGCTTGTCCCTGCCCCCTCATTGAAACTTCCAGGTTTCTAAACTCTTCTCAGCGATCTCTGATCTAGATTTATTTTCATTATCAAATTTCAACTCTGTAGTGCGAATTTGAGTTTTAAGGGCGTAGCCAACACACCGGATAAAATTTCTCGGTTTTAAGATTTTTCTATTGGCTCACTCAGATCTCTAGCGAGAATTCTAACTTTAAATTTCATATGCGTTACTCCGCTCACTATTTGAAACTCACGATTTTGTTGTGAGCAGCGCTTATCATTCATGCTAATTTTCGCATTAATATTTCGCTGATACGAAATAAGTAAATAATGGATTTAAATATACTAAGCCCAAGCACATGAAACACAAGGTGAATGAATATTTTATGGGGCAGATCACTCTTAGTTTTTAAGAGGATAGTTTGAAGCCTTGCATACGTGCAACGTGTACGCAAGGTTTCACTAAAATGACTTGAGTTAAAAACTGTATATTTAGGGCCTTATGTATAAGAAAAAACTGGCATGAAGTTAGTATAAGTGGCGAAATCGAACATGATCTTAAAAAGTTTTGTCATAAAACTTCGCATTAAAAATCTCGCTAGGACTTAGTAGTGGGTTTAAACTCTGTAATGCACCCATTTTTAATATCAAATTGTATGGAGGAACTCGGTAACACCTAATTCAAATTCGCCACTTATGCTAACTTCATGCCAGTTTTTCCTTATACATAAGGTCATTAGTTTTTAATTTAGAGCAATATTAGAGTGGACCGCCCACCCTGGTAAAGATTTTTTGGGTTTTTAGATTTTTCTAATTGGTTTCTCAACTAGACATACTTATGTATCAAATTTCAGTTCATTAGCGCAAAATATAATTTTTATTTTTAATGGGCGTAATCTCGCCCACTTTTTCAAACTTAAGATTTTTTTGGCCAGTGTTTATCATTTGTGTCAAGTTTCGTTGGAAACGTATAATAATACCTACATAAATAGTATATTTAAATGCGCTGAGCCGAAGCTCATGAAATAGAGGCATAGGTTAGGAAGGGTGCTATACCGCACCTCCACTCGGAGACTCAATTGGGTCCATTGTGATTCCCTTCTATTGTTCATTAAAAAAATAGTAATATTTCTATTCTTTCTATTCATGTCCATTAGCAGTTTGAATTTTCCTGAGTCAAGTTTTGGCAACATAGGCATCGATATATAGGAGGTTTAAAATTGAAACGAAATTTTTAAACAAAAATTTATAGCCTTGCATTGTGGCAACATGTATGCCAAATTTCAATAAAATAGCTTTTGTTAAACGCTTTAGATTTGCTCTTTTAGTTCTAAGCTTCATGGGCGTAGCCCTCCCCCCTGGATAAAATTTTCGGGTTATCAGATCTTACTAGTTAATTGCTCACCTACACCTACTTGTGTACCAAATTCCAGATCTTTAGAAGATTTGCATAGATTTTAATTGAAAATCAGACAAATATAAGTTTGATAGTAAAAATTACAAAAATGTTGTATTTCAAATGAATTGTTTTTCAGTGTATAGTTGTGTTTTTAATTATTTTTGGAACCCTGGAAAAAATTCTTTAGTAAACCACAGCCATACAATGTATTGCATGTGAACCAAAGAAATTCATGTTCAATGAAAAAAGGTGTTGCAAGGAATTATTTTTAGTAATCGTGGACATTATTTACTGATCCTGTTCTAAAAAAATTATATAGAACTTTTCATATATAATTGGAAGTATAATATTGAAACTACGCGATGTATAATATAAATTCAGTTCGCTTGCAAAAATAAAGTGAAAAAACCAAGGGAAAAGTGAAAAAACCATGTGAAAAATATTATTCACAATAAGGGAAATTAAAAAGGGAACAGATTTCTAGGGAAAAATTATTCACAATTGCAATTTGGGGAAATAGGGAAAATATTTTGAGGGAAAAACTGTTCCCGATAGGCGTGTATATGAATTTCTGTTCTAAAATATTCTTGAAATCGTATGAAATATCTCTTCGATTAGTACATTCACAAAAGTGGTACTTCAAATCGATGATACACAGGCATATTCTGAAAATCACATTTTCAAATCACTAGTGATTTTAAAAGTAATAATGGTTATGCGGATATTCGTTTGCTCTTTTTATAATTTTTCTATTGTATAGAGCATCAAATATCATTTCAGAATGAAATTTATCGTATATGATTTTAAAAACGTTTACAGGGCCATTATTACTTTTATTATTACAAATGTGATTTTCAGAACATACCTGATATTTGCATATTACAAAATCTGGCAAATAATTCCATTTGTAAACAAATGTGGGACTATATTCTTGAATCTATTTTGACCAGCACCACATATTTTTTCTCCATCATCTATGACCGCGTTAAGACACGAAAATATTTGGAAGGGAAACATTTAGCTTGGTAACAATTTACGGGTGGGGAAGAGAGAATAATTTTTGTGTTCGGTAATCGGCGACACGCTTTGCTTTCATATTCTTTGCTACATATATGTACATACATACATATACAAATATGCTAACTTTTATCCAATAGTATTGGAATGTCGACGGCAACATTTTCGTTTGTGTGACCGCGAAGGAAACAACAAAAGAGAATTCCAGATGTTTTTCTTCCAAATGTTCCCCCGTCTAAACTAGGACTATGACTAAGGCCGATTCCAATAAACAAGAGCATCTCTACTTCGTTTATGCAAAAGCTGCAAATAAAAAGGCACATGTATATAAAACTAATTGACACTCTCTCATACTTTCACTCTGAGTATGTTTATACACAGATTATGAATGTTTAATCAGTAAAAAATAAAAATACCGTATACAATCATTTGCGTATATAAAATGGAATGGAAAATGTGTGGCTGTTTAAAAAGCACCGTTTGTGTGTGTGTGTAAATAAAAAAAGCTCTGTATGTACGCATTTGTATCCGATTTAATATTCAGAATATTTTTATATTCGTGCGTATGATTACAGCTCACACAATCTATAAATTGTAGTTGTTGTCGTTGGTGCTGCGTAATTTGAAAAATGTGTGTGAACATAGTTGTTGGATGTTTATAGTTATACGTATTCGACTTAAAAAAAGGAATGCGTGTGTTTGCATATGGCGTGTGTTTTATTTTTATCTACACGCATTCATAGTTGTTTGACGGCCAACATGCTAAATAGTACTTAAAATGATACTTGTTTCATTCTCTGGTAGAAACATGACCCATACACTAGTTTTTGTATCGCGTTATACGCAGGCAAAAATTAAAGAATATACATAGTCATGTTTTAGGCTCGGCAGTTTTTCTTGATGCAAGTCTGAGTTTATGGGAGAGAGAGGAAAGAAGAAAGAAGAGGTGTACTGACTTGCTTCTACAGAAAAGTTACTTCAATTCTCTCTTGTTAGTTCATTCGCAGCATTAAAACAATAGGAAAATTGAACAAGAAACCGTCTGAGTGTAAACAAACGACCAGTTTTAAAAGGGAATTGAAGATAACTGCTTCAAGAAAAACTGCCAAGTCTAAAACATGATATACACATATTAGAAACAGCTTCATATCACCTACGCCTCCTCCACAGCATATATACATACATACATATATACTGAAAATTTTTATTCTGATTCAAGACTTCATATAGATAGTTAAAATTTATTTCTCCACATTTTTGTGTTAAGGAGAAATTCTGAAGGTGTTACTTGTGAAAATTGCACATACACAAATCCATCAAATTGACAAATAACAAGTGTGTATTAATTGCAAAAAAAACAATGACCTTAGACGAAATGCAAAATGGCAACGTTGTGACTTCACTGAAGACTAACTCTCAAAATCACAACATACAAATGGATAAAACAAATCTGACAACTGAACGAAATTTTCACCAAAATAACAACAACAACAACATTAGCAGCAATGTAAATAACACAAATTCCCAGCAACAGCAGCAGCATTCAAAACAGGTACGTTTTTCCTCATTAATGTAGAAAATCTATAACCTGTGCCAAGGCGATATCAAAGTATATTGATATACATACATATGTACATAAAATATATGCAAGTCTACAACAACTTAGAAAATGCAAAAACAGCAGGCGTTTTTTGTGTAAAAATAATGGGTGAATGTCAAAAACAGATAAATATACAATTTTTTTTTATCAGATAGCACAAACAAATAATTAAATAAGTAAAGCTGAGTTTACATCTGGCATTTCTTGTGTGTCATTTACCCAAAATAGCGTAACCAACTAATTACTAATAAAAAACTGTTTGATTCAGACACATATTTATTGATTTAAACAGTTTCCAATCATGTTGGATTCTTTAAAATTGTCTGTTAGTTATGTATGAAACTGTTTAAATTAACAAATACGTGTCTGAATCAAACTGTTTTTCATTAGCAATTAGTTGGTTACGCTTTTTTTACGCTTGTGTGGCACATGTCACACAGATGGAAACGCGGCCTAAGAGTGCTATATTCGTCTGTGCCGAATCTTATATACCCTTTACCAAGGTGAGCTTATGTAGTATAGAGATACAAACATAAGCACATACATAAAGTATAAACACAAAGAAAAACAATAATTTGACCTAGTTACTTTTATGTACAAAAAAAGAATAATTTTCGAACCCTAGATTCATCATATTAGATTTTTCTGATTCCTTTTATCAATATAGTTGTTGGGGCATTTCCTTAAATTTCTATGTAAAGAACTAATTTTCGATTTATCTCTTTTTTATGCACACCAGTAAAATACAACTCTTTGTGAATTGAATTGCACTCAAGTAATCGCACTCATAAATTTACCTTTTTTCATTTATCTTTTGTGCTTATATTCGTAAAATATTGAATGTATTGAAATGAACTTTTATATACTTAAAAACTTAAAATAAAACCACTTTGCTCATGTCAATCAAAGACAACGGAATCAGTTCAGTTATTCAAAGTAGCCAAAGGTTCTACATTTTTTGGCGCCCAACGTGGGGCCCGACCCATAGAAAAAAATTGTCGTAAAATTTATAAATTAAATTTAATCATCATCATTAAATTAAATTGCAACTAAACAACTTATATGTATTGGGATTCGCTGCTCGGTCAGATGTGCGATAGCTTTCCGTGAGCACCTGCCATTACGGCCTTATCTCACGGGTGCCAAAGCACCGGATGTGGGTTAGACGCCAGACCAACGCCCCCATGCACCCCATAAGGCACATAGGTTGCAATATTTCAATATAGTTATCCCTGTTCTCATTCAAGTACCTTGCTGAGGTACTTTGAGCTATCTAAACTCTGCTGCTATGTCCGTGCCCATAGCAGCTCTGTTGAATGGCAACAGCACCTAGAACAGTGTCTGGCTGACCGCGTCAGACCAACCACTGGCGTTGATTTAACACTGGGAAGCCAAGACTATTCTCCCAGCGATTTTGGTAGCAACCACAGCCACCACGATAATTCTCCGGCTTCCACGCCAAGGTGTTGCGTATACACCCATAGCGAGATCCCCAAGAGAATTCCTCAACCATTGCCGGCACAGCTCAACCACTCATCCTAGATGAACCCATGCCTGTGTCGCCAAATAACCAGTGCCTACTCCACACATACCAAAATCATCCCTTTAACCCCACGAACTCGGCATTTTAGCAAAGGAAACTGACGACCGCTACATGCACTCAAAACTTCAAAGCAGCTCGACTGTCGGGCAACCGGCACCCGTGGCACCAGAAGTAGCCTCTGGTCAGACCTCAAAGTTCCACCACAAGGGCTTCACCTCTATCGTCTCTTGAGCTCAGGGGCAGTTCTAGGTGACGCTGCACCTAACTGACATCAACAGGACCTGTCTTCCTTTTATAAATATGTGCACATCCTTTGCTCTGTTTGTGTTCAGAGATCGGGTAGTAACACATAAGTTCTATGGGTAATGTACAAAAGGTACGTCAATGGAAAAAGCCACATCATCTCAGCTGGGGCCCCGGGCTTGCCATACCCGTAGTCAAAAATAGACTCCCTTGGGGGGCGCTGCTCGGTCAAGAGTTAACAAAAAGGCAGTCCCACTATACTACATACAACATCATCGCTGGATATCTTCTCGTTGCCGTGGGATATACCAATAAGCCACTCAAGGAGCGTTTCAATATCGGCACAAGACGACGACGCATGT
Source organism: Tachina grossa (assembly GCA_949987645.1). Taxonomy (NCBI): domain Eukaryota; kingdom Metazoa; phylum Arthropoda; class Insecta; order Diptera; family Tachinidae; genus Tachina; species Tachina grossa. Next base: position 1,275,503 of record OX465279.1, on the reverse strand, counting down.
GAATCGCATTTGTAAGCCTATCATAAAGGTATTTACACTTACATACTACATTAATACACATACTCGGCATTTGCACGTAACGCAACGTACATATGTATGTATGTATGTACAAGGATTTAGCAACAATCGCACAGCATTAAAAAGGTATAATTTTGCGAATTCGCTCGTAATAATTGGCCCGAAAAATTATTACATATTTGACAAACTTTATGCACATACAAACATACCTACTTATGTACATACATTTAAATGGTTAAAGGCAATTGCATATGTACATACATATGTATATATGTAAGTATGTATTAATATCAAATAAAAAACTTACGTATAACGGAGCTAAAATTCCTACGCAAAAAAAACCAACATCGTTACTTCATATATGTAAATACACACATTTGTAAGTACCTATGTACGTCTTCGATTAAAAAATACTTACATACTTACATACGTCATTTTTCTTTTGGAAAAAAAAAGTCGCAATACATAATCGCGTATTATTCCAATTATAATATTTTCTTATTACGTTTCCACTATCGCAAGAACAATTCCTGCACTCATTCCAATATTGTTTTAAAAAATTTAGCATCGTCAAGGATACTATTAAATTTTCAACATGACTGAATTGGATTCGCTACAGAAACAACGTACGTCTGTAAAGGGAAATGTTACAAGAATAAAAAATTTAGTAAACGATACAATGCCCACATCTGAATTAGAGTACCGGTTGAGTTTAGTAGAGGCATATTTTAAGCAATTACTTTCCATTCAAAGTGAAATAGAAATTATAAGCCCAAAAGATACTTCGAGAACAGACATAGAACAATTATGCATTTTGACAAAATCAAAAATAATTGATGTTATGGGCGATAATTATAAAAGGTCTACTGAAGCTTCATTTGCTATCTCATCAAACAGCAAATCAAAATTGCCGAAATTGCACTTACCACAATTTGACGGCAAATACGCCGAATATAAAAATTTCATAGCCACTTTTAAACAATTGGTTCACAACGACTCATCGCTCTCTGACATTGAGAGGTTTAACCATTTGTTACATTGTTTATCCGGACAAGCCCTTGATACTATACGTGCATTTGAAGTAACAAGGGATAATTACAGTAAGGCCATCCAACGGCTCGATGAGCGTTACAATAATAAAACATTGATATTTCTCGAACATATTTCGAATATTTATGAATTGCCATCAATTGAAAAACCATCTTCTATGCAACTTCGCGCATTAATTGATAACGCATCCGCCATTTATAGCTATTTAAAATCATTAGGAGATGAAAAGGACATTTGCAATGTTATGTTAATTCATTTAATTTTAACAAAAGTCGACTCAGAAACTGATATGAAGTGTAAGGAAACAATTGACTTTAGTTCTTTGCCAACTTGGGAAGAATTCACAAAGGTTTTAGAGCGTAGATGCCAATTTTTAGAATCAATCGATTCACAGCCATCATCAACGAATAATAATAAACAAAGTGATGATAAACGCAATACATCACGTCGTTAACAACAAAAACATTCGTTTATGACTCAAGCAAAAAAAAGTTGTATATTTTGTAAGCGATTAGATCATTGGAGCAGCAATTGTCCAAACTTCAAATCTATGGATTCAACAAGTAGATTTGATACTGTCAAAAAATTAGGAGCTTGCATTAATTGTTTATCGTGTGGACATAATGTACCTAATTGTTCGTCAAAACATCGCTGTAAGATATGCAAAAACGCTCACCATACATTACTACATCGCGAGTTACCATCAACTAGTAACAATTCGATTCCCACGTTTACGCCGGCTCATCAAGCAGCTGTCAATACTCATGTTGAAAATGAATCAAGTAATGTAATACTTGCAACAGCCGTAATCCTTATATCTGATGGTACAAGGGGCTACAAATTAGGAAGAGCACTTCTAGATTCCTGTTCCCAGGTAAATTTAATAACTGAAAGGCTCGCAAGCCTTTTTAAATTTACAGCGCAGAAAAATATCAATCGACGTTTCTGGCGTTGGAGGCACATTATCTAACATGAAATACGAAGTCGAGTCCACCGTGAAATCTCGCTTCAACTGTCATGAGTATTCTCTTAACCTATTAGTCACCAATAGAATATCCGGATATCTTCCATCCAGAAACATTGATATTAGTGATTGGATTCTACCCAAAATCACCATGGCCGATGAATACTTTTATAAACAGCAACCGATTGATTTACTGCTTGGAACCGAATACTTTTTTAATGTACTATGTAGCCAAAAAATTTGCCTTGGTTCAAATTTACCAACTTTCCAAGAAACCAAAGCTGGATGGATAGTTACTGGACGCTATACACCAAATAGCAGAACATCAATAAGTAAATGTATGTTTTCCACCTCAGATAATACTGATCTTAACGAAAAAATTAAATTTTTATAGCAAATAGAAGAAGTACTTCATCCAACAAACAAATGGACAACAGAACAGCAGTTGTGTGAATCACATTTTACGTCAAATGTAAAGACTAACGAACTTGGAAGAGTCATAGTGAAATTACCTTTCAAAGAAGATTTTTCGGTTTTAGGGTCATCATATAGCTCAGCATTAAGAAGATTCCAGCTTCTTGAACGCCGCCTGGCTCGAGACACTAATTTGAAAACACAGTATACAAAATTCATGGCAGAATATGAACAAATGGGGCATATGTCACTCCTAGTAAATCCAAACTTAAATTTACCCCACTACTTTATACCCCACCATTGCGTGCTTCGACCAAACAGTACAAGTACAAAGCTTAGAGTGGTGTTCGACGCCTCAGCGAAAACTTCGTCGGAAAAATCATTAAACGACATTCTTCTCGTAGGACCAACCATACAAGATGATTTGTTCCTACAAGTTCTTCGTTTCCGGTTATATAAATATGCGCTCACAGGCGACATTGTTAAAATGTACCGAATGTTTTTGTTACATGAATCTCATCGTAAATTTCAGCAAATTTTGTGGAGACCTAATGAGAATCAACCAATTAATGTCTATAATGTATATGAACATGGAAAAGTTGGAAATTCGCAGCGCACTTGGCATAAGCTGGGATCCAGTAAACGACAATTTTCTTTTCGCTTTCAAAACAGAACAGCAGTATTCAACATTTACAAAACGAGCAATTTTATCGCTAACTGCATCAGTTTTTGACCCGATGGGGTTAATCTGTCCCATTATAATTGTTTTAAGAGTCTTATTGCAAAACCTATGGCTACAAAATTACGATTGGGACACTGAAATACCAAGCAACATTAAAAAATCAGTTACAATGTGCCTAGATGACTAGATGGCGGAAGATAAATACAGTTTCTATCCTTCGGTTTGTTTTACATGATAACTATGTCGAAGTGCAATTACACGGATTCAGTGATGCGTCTCTACGTGCATACGGTTGTTGTTTTTAAATATGTACCCGAGATAGGCATAATATTTCAAGAACAACACTTTTTGTAGCTAAATGTAGGGTTGCGCCAACAAAAAAGAGGACAATGCCACAATTAGAGTTATGTGGAGCTCGCCTTTTATCACTTTTATATAGAAAAATTTCTCCTCTGCTAAAAACCTACAACCCGCGAGTGTATTTTTGGACTGACTCGTCGGTAGTGCTTAGATGGCTACAGTTGCACTCTTCTACACTCACCACTTTCGTTGGAAATAGGATTTCCGAGATTCAAGAAATTACCGCAAATGGTACTTGGTGACATGTACCAACAGCAATGAATCCAGCTGATCTCATTTCTCGAGGTTGCTCTCTTGAAATTTTAATGCAGTCCTCTTGGTTTTCTGGACCCGAATTCTTGGGGCAACCAGAATCACAATGGCCTAAGCCCCTTTACGAATGTGACGAAAACATTGTAAAATCTGCTCTTCGTTTATCACTTTTCAAATGCGAAATTAAGAATAATTGTATCTTAGAGCTATGTGAGAAATTTAGCTCATATTTAAAAATTTTACGCATCATAACATTATTATATCGATTTTTTCATAGAACAAATCAGCTTTCTTGTGAATCACAACATGCACTACATTGTATCGCCTGGAATTTACAGCAACACTACTTTGTCGAAGAAATTCATTATTTAAAAGAGAATTTACAAATCAGAACATCATTTAAGTCTCTTGGTCTATTCCTCGACAACAGCATGCAGTTTTCCCTAATTCGTGTAGGAGGTCGGTTAGAGAATGCAGATATCCCCAAGAATAGAAAACATCCTATTTTACTGCCAAATTGCAATGTCGTGTTAAACTATATACGACATCTTCATGTGACAAATTACCATGCAGGACCAAAGGCGTTCGTCGCTTTCTCCCGACAAACATTTTGGGTTGTTAACGTTCGAGCAATAGCACGAAAGGTAGTACGTTCATGCATAAGCTGCATTCGATATCGCCCCAAACTTTTGAAACAAGTAATAGGAAATCTTCCTGCAGAGCGTGTTACCCCAGCAAGACCATTTCAACGCTGTGGAATTGATTTTTTTGGTCCAATAGAGACGTACTTTAAAATAAGAGGCAAGCGGCCAGTTAAAAGTTATGGTGCAATTTTCATATGCTTTGTCACAAAGGCGGTGCATATTGAGTTGGTATCCGACCTCTCAGCGGACGCATTTATCGCAGCATTAAAAAGATTTATCGGGCGACGCGGCTTACCTTCGGACATTTTTAGCGACAATGCAACCAACTTTGTTGGTGCTAATAATAAATTAAACGAATTAAAAAATGCATTCCTAAACAAAAAATTTCAATTTTCATTAAATAATTTTTGCTCAAATAATTTTATAAATTTTCATTTTATACCACCAAGGGCACCACATTTCGGGGGCCTTTGGGAGGCCGCAGTGAAGAGTGCAAAGGGCCATCTATATCGAACATTGGTTGGAGCTAAATTAACGTTTGAAGAGCTTAATACGGCTTTAATTGAAATCGAAGCTATAATGAACTCACGACCTATTGCTACATTATCCAGCGGCCCTAATGATATCGAAGCTTTGACGCCTGGCCACTTTTTGATAAATGGTCCACTTAACTCTCTCCCAGAGACATCTGTTAAATGTGAAGACATCAGCTTACTCGAAAGATGGCGTCGAATTTGTGCCGCTAAACAACAATTCTGGCGTCATTGGTCTACAGATTATCTAAATGAGATGATTCAACGTAAGAAATGATTAACAGCATCACCGAATCTCAAACCAGGTACTCTCGTACTAATCCATGAGGATAACACTGCTCCTCCATACCCGGAAAAGATGGCAAAACACGTGTAGCGGATATAAAGACAACAAAGGGAATAATACGCCGACCGCCATCCACAAACTGGCAGTTCTTTTGGAGTCTTGAAAGCAAATACTTTCAACGCCGCCGGAATGTTGGGGCATTTCCTTAAATTTCTATGTAAAACACTAATTTTTGATTTATCTCTTTTTTATGCACACCAGTAAAATACAACTCTTTGTGAATTAAATTGCACTCAAGTAATCGCACTCATAAATTTACATTTTTTCATTTATCTTTTGTGCTTATATTCGTAAAATATTGAATGTATTGAAATCAACTTTTATATACTTAAAAACTTAAAATAAAACCACTTTGCTCATGTCAATCAAAGACAACAGAATCAGTTCAGTTATTCAAGGTAGCCAAATTCAAACAAAAAATGTTTTATTTAGTTACTTTAATATCCAGAAAAAAAGTTCAAAGTTCAAAGTTCCAAGCTCTGGAGCTGTGGTTTTTATTTTTATAATTTTCTACACCAAACTTTTCTTTCCAAAATGTAAAATATATATAATTTATAAGTGAAAAGATAAAAATTAATTAGACTTAGCTACTTTTATATATCACAAAAAGTGTAAGTTTTCCAACCCTGAAATCGTGTTTTTTGATTTTTCTGATTTCTTAAACCAATCTCTTTCTTTTAAGAATTTAAGATATGTTTAATTTATAGAAAAAAGGAAACATTTGTTTTAGTTAGTTACTTTTGCACAAAAAAAGTTAAAGTTTTCCAACCCAGAAATCGTATTTTAATTTTTTTAATTGATTTTTTTATTTTAAATACCAATTTTATTAGTACTCAATCATAAAATAATTTTATTTAATAAAAAAAAATTAAAATTAGTTTTCGGTAGTTAATTCTTTATATCACAAAAATAGTAAGTTTTCCAACCCTGGAAACGTCTTCTTAAATTTTTTATTTTTTTTTATTTGAAAATCCAATTTTATTCGTGGTGAAGTATATGCTTATGAACTTGCCTCGTATTGCAATGAGAATCCTATTATTCATATTTAATGCCATTTTACGACTGGAGTATTATCCACACAGCTGGAAGCTTGCCAAGGTTAAAATGATTCCAAAGCCGGGCAAAGATCTAACCAAGGCTGAGTCATATAGGCCAAAAAGTCTACTATCAACTAGTCAAAGCTTTTCGAAAAACTGCTCAAAACAAAATTGTCCCTAATTCTAATTAGTAGTGGGTGCATACCAGACCATCAATTTGGTTTTAGAAGTCAGCATAGCACCATTGAACAAACTCACAGATTGATTCAATTTATAAGAAGAACTTTTGAGGAAAAAAATTATTGTTCTGCGCTCTTTATTGACGTTTCCCAGGCATTTGATAAAGTGTGGCATGAAGGCCTAATTTTAAAATTGAAGACTTACTTACCAATAAACATTTTAAATCTTTTGGAAAGTTACATTATTTCCCGTAAGTTCACTGTTGTGGAAGGAGACTTTACGAGTAGGCCTGAAACTATTTCATCCGGTGTGCTACAGGGGAGCATACTGGGACCAGTTTTATATTTGATTTATACTTGTGATATGCCTGTGAGTAGTAGTATCCATACTTCCACATTTGCCGACGATACATCCTGCCTTAGTATGCACGAAAACCCTGATGAGGCATCCCGTAAATTTCAGGAACACATTAGCCAGATGGAGCTTTGGTTAAACTTATGGAGAATTAAAGTCAATGAACAAAAGTGTGTCCATATAACGTTCACCCTAAGAAGAGATACTTGCTCCCCCGTTCGGATGAACAATCAAGTTGTTCCTCAACATTCACATGTGAAATATCTTGATATACACCTTGATCGACGACTTACATGGAAACACCACATTGACTCTAAGTTAACTCAAATGAAACTTAAATTAACTCAGGTACATTGGCTGATTGGTAGAAATTCAACACTTAGCCTAGACTGCAAACTTTTAATATACAAGTCGCTTTTAAAGCCAATATGGTGTTACGGAATTCAACTATGGGGCACTGCTTTAGCTTCAAATGTAGAGAAAATTCAACGAAGGCAAAATAAAATTTTACGCATGATAACATCGGCTCCATGGTACATCAAAAATTCAAATATACATCGCGATTTGAATATGCCACTAGTGACTGAAGAAATTGCAAAATACGCAGGCAAATACCTAACAAAACTCGAGTCACATCCTAATCCGCTTGCTCGTAATATTTTGAACTTTACTGGACACATCCGCTTAAAAAAGAGAGATACACGGGCTCTAATATTCAACACTCTAGATGATGAAGCTGCTTGAAAACACCTTTTTCTTTTTATTGCTTATCACTACTTATGTATTATTAATAACTATCACTAAGCTTATGTCCGACATTGGTCGGGCCTAATAATTTTTTTATAGATTTAAGATTTGAATACTTATTGTTAGTTCATATTTGAAGATACAATAAATAATAAACATGCATTAAAAAAAAAAAAAAAGAAGTATAAAATAAGTTCATTTAATAAAAATACATAAAAAATTAGTTTACGGTAGTTAATTTTAAACTTCACAAAAATTTTAGGTTTTCCAACCCTGGAATCATCCTTTTTGTTTTTCTGATCTCTGACATCAATCTCTCTCTTTTAAGAACCTAAGATATGTTTAATTTATAGAAAAAAAGGAAAAATTTGTTTTAGTAAGTTACTTTTTTATAAGAAAAAAAGTTAAAGTTTTCCAACCCTGGAAACATCCTATTAATTTTTTGAAGTTTAATTTTTTATTTGAAATACCAATTTTATTCGTGGTGAAGTATAAGTTTATTTAATAAAAAATTATTAAAAACTAGTATTCGGTAGTTATTTTGTATGACAAAATGAAGTTTAAGCTGACCAGCTCTGAAACCGTCTGCTCGATTTTGCTGATTTTCAATACCAATCTTATTTCGACCATTTCTGACACACCAGTCAAGTCTCTAGCTTTTCTGGGAGCTTCGGAAAACCGATTTCACGTACAGACAGACGGACAGACGGACATCGCTTATTCGTCTTCCCTATGCATAAGGATCCAGAATATATATACTTTATGGCTCGCTTATTAATATTCTAGAAATTACAAACGGAATGACAAACCTATATATACCCTTTTACCATTTTTTGGTAAAGGGTATAAAAATACAGTAAAGTCCTCATTTAAGACTACCTCCTAAATAGAGCTGAGAACAAAATGTTTGCTTGCTTAATATTCATGATGTACACCAGTGATGCATTTTAAGTTTTTTAGTTTAGTGCCAAATTAACGATTTAAAAGGGCTAAAATACCTTTGATGTGGCCAAAATAAATTTGTTAATATATTTGATTACAATCATTTTATTTAAGTAAAATCAAAAGTGTGTAATAGTAATGTGAATGTAGATGTGTACAGCGCTTTGAAGTTACACCTGCCCACATATTACAAGAGCTGTGTACAAATTTACGCCATTTTTACTGCCAAATGGTTTAACACGAGTCTTTGTTCGTTTTAACAAAGACAGTTGAGTTAGTCAAATAACGAAGGAACGTGTTACATTACTTTTTATTTGGTATTTTATAAAATTTGGGAAGTACGATAGAAGTTAACAAGTTACCGTAAAATTTTTGAAACAACCTAAATATAATTTAATTTTTTTTAGCAATTTATCGCTGAGTTTTCAAGTCATTTTGAAATTTAGGTATTTTCTTGTCTACTTTAGCGGTATTTGTTGGAAAAAGTTGGCAACAGTGACCAGCAAGCAGCCTGCTAACCTAACCTAACCCATAAAATCCGGTTCTAATTGACTATTCAGCACCAAGTTTGAATAAATGCAAAATGTTAAGTTGAAGACTAAAAAATAATTGGCGAAAGATCATCTATAAGAGTAATATTTTTACTACTCTACACCCTTTAAGTTTTATTATAAGAAATTAATCATTATAATTATTTAGAAAAATATTAGATTTTTTTAGATCCCAATTCCAAAATTAGCTAATTATAAGAAATAAAAAATAAGTCCATATTTTTATTTGATTTACTCAAATTTATTTTAGGGCAAATAATAATTAACATAAAGACTTTTAAATATTCGATCAACGAAGTTTATTAGGACTTTATTTCATTTATATCCTTACTATACTTATGCCGAGTACACATCTAGCATTTCTTGTGTTGTCATTTTAAAGTTTTGTGCAACTCCGTTCACATTATGATTTTATATGGAAAGCAATGCCACACACGAAAAATATCGGAAATAACTATTGCGATGTCACAAACTGTCATAGTTTGTACTTGGAATTACTTATATTATAAATGCGACAGTGAGCTTGGTAGTTTGTTGTTTGCTGCGCTTTCACGCCAAAACCGCTAATCCGATTTTGAAAATTCTCTTACTAATATAAAGACTGCGTCAAATATACGATATTCCGGTTCGGAACCGGTTTTTTATATTTGGTACGGACTATTTTCCCAACAACATATTTTTGTGCAGGCTAGGATAATTTTCGTTATCGGGTTTGATTGTTTAACAAGTTTTGTAACCCGTTGATATGTATTTTTTAAACAGATCAAGGCGCGTAAAATCTATTATGTTTATAGAAAACTAATATAGTAACGTAAAGCAAAACGAAACAGAAATATGAAATTGAATCTTTCACTTATTTCGACGAAACACTTAGGGTTATAAAGTATTCATGATAAATAGTTGGAATGTAAGGCAGTAAAATCACCATATTATTCATTATAGTTATTAGGAAAGGACTTCTTTCATTAAAAAAAAAATACGATGCCATTTTATAGTTTAAATAAATTTGTTTACTTTATGGCAAAAAAAAGAAGGTATCTACGAGTATATCTAGTGGACTTATACCATTTTCAAAAATAACGGCTCATACATCGATTAAAAAATATATGGGTTTTTTTTGAGAATTGTTACAATTAAATTTAATGTTTGTGAATGCACTATTTGGGATCCAGCTAAATCCCTCTATAATCAATTTCAATGTATTTTTAACGAAAAAATATTTTACAGAATAAGTAAAATAATAATTTGGAATTATAAGTGCATTAAAAAATTTAACATTAAAAAAAACTCATTATAATAATAACACGTACCAGGTATTTCGATTTCATAAAAATTTGTCACACAGTGTTATTGATGAACATTAAGCTATGTACAGACGGTTGTCAGATCTTACAATATTGCAAGTAAATTGTGCTCGAAATTTCTTACAACCGTCTGAACTGACAATTTTTGTCAGACGTCGTTGCCAGAAGAAGCATTGTCAGTTCATTGCAAGACTAGCAGCTGACAACAAATTGTCAGACATCTTACAATCGTATGAACATATTGTAAAGTTATTGCCAGATATTTGTCAGACATTTTAATATTGTCAGATGTCCGAAGTTTATGCATCTGACAATGGTGTCGTTGTAAAAGAATTCTTTCTATGGGTGACACTGCACACGCTTGATTTTAAAGAAAAAATACATTATAAAATATATGTACACAAAATCATTGCAATTGCTTCTTTATGGTCCATAATAATTTATACTTTCACTTTTTATATTTAACACAAACACAAATGATTGACATTTAACAATTTGTAACAAATGCTTTGAGTCTGGCAACGCATAACAACAGATCTGACAATTTGTGCATATGACAACCGTTTAAACTGACAATTTTTCCACTGAAGATTTTGTCAGATGAATTTATTGTCATGCAACCGTCTGGCAATTAATTGTAAATTTTCTTACAACCGTGTGAACTGACAAGGAATATTGTGCTGGCAATTTTCAATTGCCAGTACATTGTCAGCACATTGCCAGATCTGACAATATTGTAAGATCTGACAATCGCCTGTACATAGCTTTAGGTTGAAATTTTTTTTTCTTTAATTGATATAAGTATGTCTAAAATATGAGATCTTGCGAATATAACGATCAAAACATCACATATCAGCTTATTATGTAGTGAAAATGCTCGTTTATGTGGTAAATAATGCAATTAACACATAGAAAGTAAGAACAAATAGAATTTGCTTTTGAGTTACCGGCAATTCCAAAGAAACTTCGGATTTGGGATTTCTGCTGTTTTCTACTTACTTTTCGCCGAGTACAGATAATATTTTTGGAAATATTTAAAAACATATCTTGTCATAAGGTGGCATAACCAATTTTTTTGTTCCATCTATGAATTTCTAGAAAAAGCTTTTGATTTTGATATATATAACAAAAAATAGATATATTTCGAAACGATCTGGTTCCTTCAATAATGAAAATTTTGAAAAAAGAAATTTCTTTGTAATATTTCATATAGTATTATCTTTTGAATGTGTAAAAATATGGGGTTGGTATTTTTGAAAAAAATTTTATAATAGCGAAATAATTAATCCACTTTTTCTGCAAAAAACGATGAAAAATTCTTTTAAAAAAGCCTTGGATTGCAAAAAACCCACTTGCAAAAATTCTTTTTTGTCAGATCAAAAACATCAGCTTGGAATCGGTCTGAGTTTTTCATTAACCCTAGGTTGCCCACTTTGGGGCTTTGTGGATCCGCCCCCTTTGGATATATATAGTCCAAATTCCAGACTTAAGCTCTGTGACACCTCTTGAAACGCTGTATTTCATAACTTAGAATTATTTATATTCTTTTTTACAAAATCTCCACTGTGTATGGGGTGCTTTAGGTCCCACTAGGGAACAGAAAAAGGCTAACCTACAAGGAAATTAAAAAAATTTGTACATATAGCTTAAACATCACTTTTTGTTTCATTAGTAGTAGAGTAGTTCTAAGCGCTGATTTCAAGACTATACAAAAAAAAATATATTTCTGTTTGTGGCTACTTTTCCCTTTTTAAAAGGAGATAAAAAGACCCCTGCTCTACAAATATGGTCGTCCTTTTATTATTTTACATATAAAATGTAAGATTTGCACATTTTCCATTAGCGATCAAACAATGTTAAGAAAAAACAGTGATGTGGCCAACTTCTACTTCCGTTTAAATGAGACTCAGATACAAACTTAAAAAAAAAACTCTGCCAAAACTTTTTTTATTAGGACTAGCACTTTGGACTTTGACTTCTACTCATGCAATGCATTATGCCAAAACTAAGAAAACAGACAATTAAACTTTTATTTGGTATTTTCTGCCTTTTTTGTTTTCCTCTTATTTTTGTGTTGCATATGCAGAAAAGTCGAAAAAATTATGCAAAAACAAACAAGAAATGGTAAATATATATATATATATATTTTTTTTTCAGTGATTCCAATACATTTCACACAAATACACCTCGTCACAAAAATTTATTGGAATAGTGTAAAAAATAACGTTTTAACCTTCTCCTGTAAAGTTACAGTTATTTGAGTTAGGGCCTTTCTACTTGTGACCAACGATATGTAATTTTATAATCACAAAGTGTTCTATTGCGTCATATTTGTTGTAAGTCATAAACGTTTATGACTGTCATAAAATCTTGCTCATAGTTTTCATATAAAAATATTATATGACAATAAAACTTTGTTACCTATGTTTTTTCAGTCTGCTATTTATTTTACATAAATATTATTTTCTTTTACGATCAAGCACACAGAAAAATTTCAACCTAAAATCTACATAAACAAGGTTAATCTAATCTTTTTCGGCAATGATTTTGCTTCATACGTGTTTCATGTTAATCTAACATGATTTATAGTAATTTCCAAAGAAAATTCTTCCGGTTGAAATAACTTTATTTCACGTTGATTTAACGTTTATGTACTGTTAAAATCAAAATGAAGGATCATGTTGAATCAAAGTTATTTCAAGTTGGAACAACATGAATTTGATTTAAGGTAGTAAATGTGTTTTATAATTATTAAACTTACGTGTGTATATTGGCAAAGGCATCAGAAAAATTTTCCCGGCCAACGCGATTACCCCTACAGCTACAACAACTTCAAATATTCTTTAGATACACGCTAAATATGTACCATCATGAATAAACTTTTAATTCAATATTATTTCATTGTTCATTTAACTTGCAATTTGTTTGAAAAGTTTTAGTTAAAAAAATTACAAAATATTTTGACTTGAAAAGTTTTAGTTAAAAAAAATTATTTGACTTGACTTCAGGATTGGAACCTGCGATCCTCCGACTGCAAGACTAGTACACTTCCTGCCAGCTTTGTTAGGTGGCAGTAGCAAATATTTGTTAAATTTTATATTACAAATACAATGAAGTAACGAAATAAAGATATAAAATTAAATTATATCCATCAAGCCGTTTCTAAGACGTAACTGTTGGGGCCAACAGTTGCTAACAGTTTCACAACTGTTGAGCTCAACAGCTATGTCTTATGAATGCGCCCACTTAAACAACATATTATTTCTTGTGAATTTAATGTGATTTGAATGAAGTTGAATCAAACTTTTTGCATGGTGATTTAACATTGGTATTTTCTTCTGTGTGAGAGTTATGCTAAAAACACAATTGGGAAGAACAATGAATTTCTGATAGTTCGACAAACGACATTAAATTTGACGACTTAATAGCTCTAGTAAAAATCGTTTCCTTGCTATGGATATTTTTGTATCACATGGATACTAAATAATGCAAATATTTACTGCGGCAAAAATGATTTTTATTAAAAATCTCTAAAACCCTAAGGAATGCGAATAATTCGGTAAAAATGGCGAAAATAGTTAAAATTCGTAAAAAACTGCTAAGAATCGGAATACTTGCGAAACTCGCTTTCATCGCGAATATTGCAAAAATTCGCGAAAATTCGCAAAATCGGAAACAATCCTTCAAATTCATTAGAAATCGCCAAAACTGTTAAAAATAAAAAAAACTCACTTTCGTCGCGAATATTGCGAGAATTCGCAAAATCGGAAAATATTTCCCAATTAAAAACAAAAAATTCAAACAATTAATCGTCTTTCACGCACTAATAGTCACAAATTATTATTTTACTTATTAAAAAATATTTTTTGTTAAAAATGCATTGAAATTTGTCATATTTAACTATTGCTAATGCAGATCATCAGGGAATCTCCTTTACCTTTACTTTTCAATATATTTTTAACAAAAAAAAAAAAAAAATAAAAAAAAAATAATTAATGCGGTAACAAATGTTAAACTTTATTGTAACAATTTCCAATCCATTTTTTTATTTCGTTTCAGAATGATGTTACAATATCGTTTTTGAGAGCTGCTCGCAGTGGAGAATTGAAAAAGGTGGTGGAGTTCTTAGAGAGCGGCCAAATAACAGATATTAACACTTGCAATGCAGTAAGTACATGAACTTAAATGTAGAAACAGAATAAAGTCTGCAACTTCAGGAAAATCGCTGACAAATTAATCAAGCCCATAATAACATCGACGGCAGTAACTTCAAATGCTCTCTAATTTTTGTTTTATTTTCTTTTGTGCTTATTTTTCTTTGCAGTTTTGTTTACAAAATTTATGAAATTTATTAAAAGTATGGTAACATTTTTTTGAGAATAAGTATTTATATGTGAGAGCATAAGAAAAAACGCTCTCAAAATAAAATAGATTCTTAGACTGGTTTCTGCGGCTGTTTTTTTGTGTCAATTTGTATGAAAAATGTGTTGAAGTCGGTATTCTGTTTAATCATTAAAGAAAGAGATATAATTCAAATTACTGCAACTGTCAAATTTTAATGCAGCCTTTTGACAATTGTTGAAGTCGAAGATAGTTTGTACTAGAGTAGAGTACCACAACAATTTGAAGTCGATTCTAAAATTTCGGCGGCTGTTTTAAGGGTGAACAGAAGGCGTTGTAGTAGTCATTGAAGTGGAAGTTGAAGCGCTAAATTCCAAGTCTTCAACTTTTTTGCGCAACAAAACACAAATGATTATATGTATGTGTCAACTAGTTAAGCTTACAGTTTTGTAGAAGAAGACAAAACTAAAAACAAACTATTACCCATATAGCATATCACGATTTTGTTGAGCGACTTACGTTTGCCACGCGTATACATGAACTTTTTGACCTTAGGGTTTCTTGACAATATTCATCGGAATCAATCTCCTCACAGTATTTTATCTATGAGGCGTTTTTTGCACTTTTGATCTCTCAGGTCATGAAGGCTGCCCTCTTTTATCTTGAAAAAACAATGAGCAGGACAGCTCAAAACCTTCTCTACTAGTATTACTCCATCTCCTCCTTCCTCTCCTTTGTGTGTCCACTCCCTGTGGATTGTCACTGGCTCTGCCTCCAACAGTGACCTTGTAGGTATCACTCCTTTCTCTTGTAAATTTAAGACTGATATACTATTGTGCACTGTGCAAAATTTAGGACGTTTATCAAAACTTTATTAAATTGAATTTGAAATACATAAAATGCATAAGATTATATATTATTTCGGTAGCTTAATATCCCACCTCAACAACCTCATACTCAGTTGGGGCATTAACCCTGCACAACAACTGTAAAATATACCTGAAAGTTGCACTACTTGTGCAATCAAACTTTTTGCCTACAAAAAACTATTCGATTTGTTAAAGTTGAAGGAGTGGTACATACAAACGGCATTCCAGTAGATCATGATTTTTTCTTCTTTATTTTATTAGAAAATTGTCAATTATTAGCATTGAAATAATTGTAAAATCTATTCTTACTCGTGTGTAATTTGTTCGTAAAAAAGTGATTTTTAAGAAGCAAGCAAAATTCAAATTTTTGTCCTCATTGGAGACTTTTAAATAATACCATCTTGAAACGCACTAAATTTGGAAGGAAAGCCCCTCTGTTGGGAATATTAAATATTGTTTGCGATATTTTCCAATCTTCTTTTAAATTAAACATTTTTTATCATATAACCTAGTGAAATGAACAACATCTGCGATACAAATAAAAAAATATCACAATGGATATAACCCTCCATGCATGGATGATGTTTTTGGAATGTATTTTACATATATCATACAAAGGGGATATTAAGGCATGAAAGGCTCGTGGAGCAGAAAGTAAAAGCTAGTTGCAGAAAAGAAAAAACACATTCAAGACAAACCTAAAGAGGAGCTTGGCTTGCTTATAGATATGCCAAAACAGTAGAACGGAAACACAAACGATGTAAATACTGCCAGGAAGTTTCTTTAGAAAGTCTGTCAAAATAACTGGCGTTAACATATGTTTGTTCTAGCGTCTTCATGTGCTATTAGAGTACCTTAATTGTGGTCTTAATATTGATTCAGAAAAGTTTGCGAATATGCAAGAGATATTTGAAAGAATATTTCCGGTGCTCAATGACAGTAAGTGTGTATAAAATCCTATATCATGGAAACGATATTATAGCCTCTTACATTTTTCCGATAGGGCAAGTTTTGGAAGAAGCTCAGGAGCAAGAAACAAAGACTGCAGAAAATATCACGACCTTTTTCTAGAAAAAAAAATCTCGAATGGACACAAACATTGATTTATTTAATCGACTGCTTATTTCATCGTATCCGTGCATCGCTAGTATTCGTAGAATACCCAAAACTAAGCATAGTGAAGTTTAAGTTTGCTGACCAATGTATTGATTACAAGCCTTCATATGATTACAATGAGTCTAGTTCTAAATAAATGTTCCAAATGTTATTACAAAATATATGTCTTTTTAATCAAGTGGGTTTTATTAATAACAACCCATATTAAAGTTTTTTTTCAGTAAAAAGAGTTTTTTTTGGAACTTATTTAAATAAGAAGGTAGAAGTTGTGTTGTTTTGTTAGAAAAAATTATGTATGTACACAGATATTTTTCAAAAATTTCTTAGAACTTAGAACGTACAGCCTTTGTCTACTCTCTAGTTCTCTACCTACCAGGTTGATATTTTTGTTGGTTAGTGTCTGTAAATTCTGCCCTATTCCTATGTCTACAACTTCTACCCTATACCTGGATGTGGGTACATCCAGGTTGCTGCTCCCCTTAATTATGTTGTGCATTAGCATCGTAGGCGAGTGAAATGCATCTCCTCTTACTCTTTATACTACGTCAGATTTTACTTATGCGCTTACTGTACATCGTAGGTCAGGTGTACCGAGGCAACCACAATTCCTTGCTTACCCAAGAATGGCTGTAAAGTCTCCGTTGCTGAAAGAACTAACCCTATTTTTATTAATCTAGGGCTCTTAGACAAGAGCCACTCCTACCTGTGACCTGTTGAGGTGTATTATTAGTTTGGCTGAAGCTGCAGGCTTATCTTCACCACCCGCAGCCTTCTTGGGATAGTCAGGTTTAGGGATCATAAATCTGCTCTCCTTTGCCTCCTGCTTAGGTTCAGAGTCTGACAGCCCCTTGAGTTCTGACGGCTAGTTGAAATTATTGTGATTTCCCTCTTGTCGTCTTCCAACCCCTGATTGACCCCTGCAGTTGAGTCACCCAACGGACAACGGGAGTTAATGCACTCCCTCCAGTTCGTCGGGTTACTGACTCTCCTGCGCGAAAAAATTCTCATGCAGAACAGTCAGCAAGTTGTCACACCCCAACGTATCGTCCTCAGATATTTCATTTGTTGAAGCGTCTATTTGAATTCCACCAGTTTGCCAGTAAATGAGAATACCATCCGCGTAGACACGGCGTGCACGGATTATTTGAAATTGTCTTTAAGTAACCCATGCCATAGGCGTTGGAAGAGGTGACTGCTAGCGACTTATTTTCATTGTACACTAAACTAGCCATTCAGATCATCGGTACAATCCCCAGCCGCCTTAAACTTTAAAAGTGTGTCTACGTTTTAGTACCATACGATTAATATACATAACTATGTCTGGTTGGATCGATAACCTTTAGTATGCATGCCTTTATAGTCGCTGCCCTTGATTCAGCTACATGCAATGACAAGTTATTTGGTACCTGATGTAACGATGGTCACCGCAGCTGGCACTTAAGCCACTACATCACAGCAAGACAGCTATCCAGCTCAAACGAAAGTGTGTTCCGTCTATACAACCGATTACTATAAGAAATGAAATAATAAGTAGTCAAACTATAAAGACTTTATTAACACATACCTGCAAGAATCTTGTATTTTTCCAAAAAGATTTGTGTTGATTGGTAGGAGGCACTCACATGACGTTGTGTGCTACAATGACGACATTATCGGATGTACATATCTTCGTTAGTAGTTCGCCATTTACGAACATTCTTCTTGGTTATTACTAGCATTGGTGATCCCCTGTTGGTACTGTTTGGGCCTAGTTATGAGTCGAAGTCGCATTGGTACAATATCTTCACAATGTTTCGGTCAGTGCTGAGCATTGTACACACTTCATGTTACTGGTTTTCGTTTAAAATTTGGTCCTTGTAATTATATCGGAATGCGGTTTCCAGTCAATAAAAGCATTCCAAACCTCTTTAGAGAAAATAAATGCAACTCCACTTGATCGGGGCTGCGTATATGAGGATGTATCCATTCGATGGCTTGAATTTGGCAGCGTGTGGCCGTCTGGTTTCACTCAGTCCCATAAAAAACAGTCCGCAATGTGCAGAAATATGCCATCTCTCTACAGAAATATTCCAATTAGGTCGGTTACAACAGCTGTCGTACATTCCAAAATCCAAATCATGCCCGTTCCTTAGGTCTAAAGTTCGGCATCGGTTTAATCTATTCGTTGTCATTTATATCGGTTTATGTAATCAATAAGTTAAATATAGCTGCCAAAGCGCCTCCGTGTTTCCACCGCCCAAGGTCGGTCAGAGCCTTGTTAGTTATCGATGGGGTTCGCCACTTTCAGTTGAGGTTGACAGTTGAATAGGAGGGGGTGTGTCCTTCACTTCTATAAACCATTAGAACCACAATTTGTTATAGAAGTTTTAGTCTCAATTATTTTTCTTTTCAGAATGGTTTAAATGCATTGCACTTGGCAGCCAAAGATGGTTACGTTGATATTGTGGCAGAACTATTGAGACGGGGCATACGGGTTGACAATGCAACTAAAAAAGGCAACACGGCTTTACATATAGCTTCTCTCGCTGGTCAAAAGGAAGTTATAAAGCTGCTAATACAATATGATGCAAATGTAAATATTCAATCATTGAATGGGTTTACACCACTTTATATGGCTGCTCAGGAAAACCATGATGCATGTGTCAGATACTTGCTATCCAAGGGTGCGAGTCCATCACTTGCAACCGAAGTATGTATGAGCAATACTTATATCTCTATGTTTATACATAGAACTTATTTTACGTATATTTTTTAATTTTTAGGATGGATTTACTCCTCTAGCTGTAGCCATGCAACAGGGTCATGATA
Source organism: Tachina grossa (assembly GCA_949987645.1). Taxonomy (NCBI): domain Eukaryota; kingdom Metazoa; phylum Arthropoda; class Insecta; order Diptera; family Tachinidae; genus Tachina; species Tachina grossa. The sequence continues at coordinate 1,255,991 of OX465279.1, read as the reverse complement.
AAGTGGTAGCAGTTTTACTCGAAAGTGATGTGCGAGGCAAGGTACGCTTGCCAGCTTTGCATATTGCTGCTAAAAAAAATGATGTAACTGCTGCAAACATGTTGCTAGAACATGACTCAAATCCTGATATCGTATCCAAATCGGGATTTACTCCGTTGCACATTGCTGCGCATTATGGGAATGTCGACGTGGCGAAATTGTTGATTGAACGAGGTGCCGATGTCAATTTCACTGCCAAACATAACATAACGCCCTTACATGTTGCTTGCAAATGGGGAAAAGCAAATATAATGAAATTGTTGCTGCAAGAAAATGCCCATATTGATGCTACTACACGGGATGGCTTAACACCGTTGCATTGTGCAGCCCGGTCCGGTCATGTGGATGTAATTGAAATTTTACTAGATCATCAGGCTCCAATATTTTTGAAGACAAAGAATGGTTTGGCAGCATTGCACATGGCAGCCCAGGGGGAGCATGATAATGCAGCACGCATATTGCTTGAGCATAATGCTCCTGTGGATGAGGTGACTGTGGACTATCTAACCGCTTTACATGTAGCGGCCCACTGTGGTCATATCCGTGTTGCAAAGTTACTTTTGGATTCCAATGCCGACCCAAATGCAAGGGCTTTAAATGGATTCACGCCCTTACACATCGCTTGTAAGAAAAATCGTATAAAGATTGTCGAGTTGTTGTTGAAGCATGGCGGCAACATAAGTGCCACAACTGAGTCTGGCCTGACACCCTTGCATGTGGCCAGTTTCATGGGCTGCATGAATATTGTTATTTATTTGTTACAACATGATGCTAATCCCGATGCTCCCACAGTTAGAGGTGAGACACCTTTGCATTTAGCTGCTCGCGCTAACCAAACAGATATCATACGCATACTGCTGCGTAATGGTGGGCAAGTTGACGCTCGTGCTCGCGAAGGTCAAACTCCATTGCATGTAGCTTCACGTTTAGGTAACATTGATATCATAATATTGATGATGCAGCATGGCGCTGACGTAGATGCCACCACAAAAGATAACTACACGCCGCTACACATTGCGGCAAAGGAAGGGCAGGAGGAAGTGGCTCAGATTTTAATTGAAAACAATGCAAAGCTAGACGCTGTTACGAAAAAAGGCTTCTCTCCACTTCACCTGGCTGCCAAGTATGGCAAGGAGAAGGTGGTGGCATTGCTTTTGCAGAAAAGTGTTAATGTCAATTGTCAAGGTCGAAACGATGTTACACCTCTTCATGTGGCTGCCCACTACGATCATCATCGAGTAGTCGTGCTCTTGTTAGAGAATGGTGCTTCACCTTCCATGTGTGCTCGCAATGGACACAGCCCCTTGCATATTGCCGCTAAGAAAAACCAGATGGACATCGCTCAAGATTTATTACAGCATGGTGCAGATGTTAAAGTTTGCAGTAAGTCTGGCTTTTCGCCGCTACATTTGGCTGCCCAAGAAGGCCACGTTGAAATGGTACAACTGCTACTAGAACATGGAGTGGATGCCGATGTAGCGGCTAGAAATGGTTTAACACCTCTTCATTTAGCAGCTCAAGAAGATAAAACCGAAGTAGCACGTCTACTCTTGCAGCATAATGCTAACATATCGGAACGTACCAAAACCGGTTATTCACCATTACATTTCGCCGCACATTATGGCCAAATTAATATGGTGAAATTTTTATTAGAAAATGATGCCAACATAGAAATTTCAACTAATGTTGGCTATACCCCGTTGCACCAAGCAGCGCAACAAGGTCACACGATGATAATTAATTTGCTTCTACGACACAAAGCTAATCCAAATGCTGTTACTAATGTAAGTAGCTTTTTTCAATATAATATCTGTGGAAAAAAAGAAAAAGTGCTTAAATCGAGATAAGCTGATTTTGATTTAACGGTACCTCCGTAATCTGCATATTTGCGTCTTGCGGCTTATATTTTTGAGACTTCTAATTCCGTTTGGAATAATAGCTTAACTCGGGTTATACTTTGGTATATTTCAATTTGAATGTAGAACGATGCTTGCAAAAAACAAGGTTAACAGAGAGTCTCCCAATTTAACTGTAAAATCTGAAAATCGACTTGAACGCTTAAAAATGCTCTCCTTCAAAGCGGTAAAATATCACTTAAGCACTTTTTCCTTATTCCCAAAGATAAATTTAAAGCCGTAGAGTGGCAGAGATATACAAATTATATCTCTTTCCTTTTTAATGCACCCGAGGTATTTTAATCTCTGCAAATAGTACTAAATATTCAGGTTCAACCTCATCTAACTTAACCTGAATACATTTTCGTTTTAAGTTTTGTTCTAAACTTTCTTAAAGAAATAATTTTAGCATAACAATTATATTGTAATTTTATCACACACATAAAATAATACAAGTACCACACTAATTCAAGCAGCAAGCAAGCAAATTCGAGATTTCTGCCAGCCTTATGCATAGCGAAAAACTGGCACAAAATTAGCATAGGTGGCAAAATTGAGCATGATATTAACGACTTTTGACGTACAATTTTACATTAAAATTAAACTGCGATTTAGTAGTGGGTTAAAATAACATCATGCGGAGATCTTTAATGTCAAATTGTAGGGAGGAATTCGTATACATTCCATTTCAAACACAAAATTCTCTGAATCAAATATTAATTTTTTCAATTTAGGTCCTACAAAGAAATTTGTGAATTCAAATACAAAATTTTGTAATAATTTGTTTGAAAAAAACCCCGATTTTTTCAATCAAAAAATTGTCTGATTCAATAAATTTTTTTATGAAAATAAAAAGCAAATAAATCAAATAACTATTTTGTAGTACAGTATGCAATTTCTTCTCTTAACAATTTTGTTATAAATGTTACTTTATACTAATTGTATGAACTAGAATTTTTCACTCCATACTGTTTTCTGTAAAACCAAATGTGTTTGGGATGAGTTGAACCTGCAATATCTTGACTAATGAACTAACGTACTTACTACTCAGCTAAAGAGCAAATCGTTTTTGGATACGCAAATAATGAATACACGCAAAACGTTATTTCTTTTGTTTCTTCTAATCTAAAAATAACTTTGTTGAGTAAAAAAAACAAGCCACGACGTTTTTCGGTTTCTTGTCCGAATTCAATCGTATACAACACGAGCATTCAAAGAAAACAGTACAATCAAGGAAAACACCAACACAAACAAATGAAATTAAATAATACATTTTTTTTACATAAAACAAAATTGAAACAAATAATTTACTGGAACAGTAAAAAATATTTACCGAAACTAAATTTTATTTCGAAACACACGTTTGTTTGAAATGTTTTTGGGAATAATTTTTTCTGTGTAGTACAATTTCGTCTCGTATGGTAATTTCAGGCCACCAGATGGTTTATTTAAAAAGCGAGACATGATCGACCAAAAGCGGGATTTTGAAGAAAATACCTCCAAAAAAGAGGGATTTAAAAATAAATATATTTTAGAAAGCGGTATTTGTAATATGCACAGACACAGTTTCGTATGTGCTTGGGAAACACAGTTTTCAACTCAAAAGAAATGCTTTTAAGTAAACAAAAATATTAACAAACAAAAAATATCTATGTAAACATATAAAAATCAAATATCGTTAATTGGTAGTGTTATCAACTAAAAACGACCAGTAAAAAATTAGATATTACCATCTGAACTACTTCCCATATAATGACTTACTTTTTTGATTGCCAAATTGAAGTACTCGCTTACAAAACACATTACGTAAAATATTAAAAATGGGAAGGAGATGTTGAAGATATTCTTTGGGTTTTAAAATATGTCGTGAAAATATTGCCAAAATAAGTAGTTATTTTAAACAAATTATATACATTTCTAAATTGTCTACTTATTTATTTTAAACTAAAAAATAAGTACTTACATTTTGGAAAAGTATTATTTAAATATAAGTAGTTCCAAAGAATTTTTTTTATTTTCGTTTTTAATAAAAGTTCATCAATCAAAAAAATTGAAATTTTTCTAAATATAGTATTTATAAGTAATAGTACAGGCACGAATAAAATATAACCCATTTCAGTTAATTTTAATTATTATTCGAACTCCATTTGTTTCTATATTTGTGATTTGAACGGGCTAAGATTCGTATTGCTTTTTAGGCCAAATTACATGTGATAATTATTAATGAACAAATAACACAATTTCAATTGAGTTTATAAAAAAAATTTTACAAAATGGTGTATTTCGTAGTAAAATAATAGTTTTTTTTTATATTTATTTAAATTTTTCTTAAAAAGTTATTATTTATTTAATAAAACTGAGTTTTTAATCAAGATCTTCAATTTACTCAAACCACGCCATATTTAAAAAAGTGATTTTTTTCGACAAAAAAAAGTAGTTCCATCAAGAAAGAAAAATTACTATTTCCCACAGCGAAAAAAATAATTAATTCCTAGAATAAACAACATAACTACTTCTCAAGAATCGATTATTTTAGTCTCACGCCTTGTTAAAATCATACCAACTTATGTAATCCAGTAAGGAACAGCTTCCACAAAAAATGCTTAATTCTAAACTCGATTACCTTTTTTGAAATTTTTTGCTGGGCGGTTGCACTGATTTCGCTGTATTTTTTTATGTGGCACATCCCATATATATTTTTTTTTATTTTGGTAGATTTTTGCATCTAATGCAGCAAGGAATGTGAAGTGTGCAAGTAACGATTGTTATAATGTGCGTTGTCTTTCAAAATAAGTTCGAATTGGAGAGGAGGGTGTGTTGTGACACCTTCCATAAAGGAAAAATGTTTTCTTTGGAAAACTAATATAGGGAGGACGTTGAAATTTTGTAGGGATAACTCTAGCTTTTAAAAACGTCTCATTTACGTATTTTCTTTTTCTTCTGCTCATCAGTGATGGAAAATGTGGCACAATTGTGCCATTTTTGGCACTATTGGATGTTAACTGCCACCAGTGATGCCAATTTAGCCATCCTCTGGCTAAATTTAGCCATTTGTCATCCTATTTCGCTGAAAGAAAAGTCAATTTAGCTATTTGTCATTTTTTTAGCTACTTTTATTTGATTCTTAGCTTTTTTTTTTTAGCAATTTTTTGCGATTTTCATAACAAATTTTTACTCGCAACAAAGGAACTACCAAAACGAAATACAACAGAATAATACCTATATTACTAGTATTGTTTCCGCATTATTATCATTAACAGAATACAAAAAATTGTGTTACCATAATATGAAAGAGATAGTTAAGTTAGTAACAACAATATTTGCTAATGTCGTTGTTGAAAGTTGTCAGATCTAGTTGGTGGCTTATGATATCAGTAAAACATGTGTCATGTTAGTTTTATCAAAGTAAAAATAAAATAGAAATTAAAGTTGAAAGATAAGTTAAAAAATAGAAAATGGACCAAATAGGTTTGGATTGAAAATATCACGCAGTTGTTGCTACGACTCTGAAATCTCTGAGAGTTGAGATGATCTGATTTTTTAATTAAAAACTCGCCTACATACATGCATAGCCAGCACTATTTTCTTTTTAATCTTAAGCGACAAAAATTAAAGTTTTTAGTAGAAGCTTTTTTAAAAAATTCAAATATGTTTTTGTAGGCAAATTGTCGCTTAAGATAAACTTTTACAGGCCGTATCTTAAAAGTTATCAATAATTTTTGCATTTTGAGAATTCTAAGCTATGGTTAAGAACATAAAATTTCAATTTCAGTAAAAAGTATATTTTCGATAACATGTCGCTTACGATAAAATCGAAAATAAGGTTCGATATGTATGTATGTATTTATGTAGTTTTGTGTTTAGTTTTTGGTTTGCTTCTTGAGTAACTGAAGAAAAATCATTTGATTTATTTCTTTAATTTATTATTTTTACTTTTATTTGCTTTAAAAATTTTTCAGATTTGCTGCAATAAATATAATATGCATTATCTTCTTATTTTTGTTTAATACTCATGACTTTTGCATTCGATATCGTTTATCGTTTTTTAAGCTAGTTTTTAGCCGTTTTTTGTCTACATTTAGCCATTATTGGTTACAGAGTTCTGGTATCACTGACTGCCACTCTCAGTCCTTTTCTGGCACTTTTTGTATATTCGGATCATAACCGCCAAAAAAGCTTAAGCGGCATATTTTTTAACTTCGGTTTTTGACGAAAATCGATTATCTGCGATCGTAACTAATAAATTTTTGTCAAAAAGCTCGAAAAAATCTTAATATTCAAAGATTCTAACTGTTAAAAACTTAGTAGGACTTGGGGCTGACAACTGTTCGGTTATGATGGGGAAAAGTAACGGTGTCCAATGAATGTTTGTGACGATTTATTAAAAGAAATGAATAATTATCTTTGTAACAGCTGATGTCGTACAGATTTTATAAACGTTGGTTATCCCGTCAAAGACCCTATAATATTTCTTCATATTATCAAATATTTAGTTAAAATGCAATGATAAAACTTATGTTCTTAAAATAATAAATGCAATTAATTTCAGAATGCACTCTGGAGATGTTAGAGTACATTTAATTTTTAGGAGGCTTTCTTTATTACTTCGTCATTTGTATCGACGTCTAAATACTCACCATCTTTCAACCGAAATTTCCCAGCATAAAGTTTTAGAATTCAAAAATAAAATAATCTTTTTAACCGACTTCAAAAAAGGAAGAGGTTATATGTTCGTCATGTATGTATTTTTTTTTATATGTTCACGGATTTCTCCTCCATTTGTGAAGCGATTTTAAAAATTATACTCATATTATATATAAGATGTATACTCCACAGATGGTCCCATTTTCACCAATATGCGATAGGAGCACGGGAATGGGTACCTGCCATACAAATTAATTATTAATTACGGCATATATGGAATACTATATCATTGAGAGGCTTCAAACTTGGTGATAATTACTTTATAGTTAATGTTCGTAATCCAGAGGAAGAGTGCTGGTGTAAGAGTAAGGGAAGAGCTCACTCGCATACAAAGTAATCACTAATTAACCGATTTCTTCGTCATTTGTAACGCGATTTTTAAAAATATTTTTCTATCTGAAATGGTACACTCCACAAGTGATCCCATTATTACAAACATGCGATAGGAGCAGGGGGATGGATAGCCCCCGTGCAAAGTAATTATTTATTATGGAATTTATGGAATACTATATCATTGACAGGCTTCAAACTTGGTAGGAATTACTTTACAGTTAATGCACGTATTCCAGCGGAAAAGCAGTGGTGTAAGAGCAGGGGAAATGCTCCCTAGCATACAAATTACATTAAGTACTAAAAAGTAAAAAATAAAACTTGTTTAAAAAATTAAACCGACTTTTGCACTACAAAGTTAAAAATAAAAGAAGTATTATATGCGCTAACTACTTAACTATTTGCAGTTGGTGCCAAGAAGGTTGTTAAGTAAACACAGAAATAATTTTCTAGGTTGTCAACTAATAAGATTCTTCCATCTATATATCCATCCATTCTATATTTCCACTTTCATAAAAATCATTTCAGCAGTTACTTTCTCATTAGGTCAGATGACGGTCGAGCGGACAGATAGGCTGTGGGCGGAATGTAGAGTGAACAGCTCATTCATGTTAAAATGGCTTTAGGTGCGTTTGAGTACTATTCCAGTAAAATACCGTAACTGAGTAACTACTGAGCAATGTAAAGAAATTACGTGAACGCAAAAATTGTAAAATCCAGTAAAATACATACAACAGCTGTTTCCTAATCTTGGCGCTAAAAATTATATATAGAGTTAAAACTAGAGTTTCTACGCGGGGGAAAAAATAAAAATAAGCTTCTTTTGCACCTGGAACTTTGTTTTCATCTTCTTCTGAAACTTCAATTTCGCTCTTTTCTTCATTAAAATCATTTTCTTTGTTAGTTAGTTTATAAGCTTCGAAATTGTTTGACTTTGCAACTTTATTCCTGTACTCATCACAAATTTTGTTCGAAGAAGAAATATTTTCAAAAAAAGAATTTCACTATAATAAGCTATTCACTTTATTCACGTTTAAAAACAATGAACTATATATATTCTGCATTCCACGTGATGTTAACGGCCTTTCCCACGATGTCAGCAGAAATCGTTCGATCGACAACTTGTATTACAAACAACAATAAAATTAGAAAAATTGTTGTTGTTTTCAATATAAGCATTCGATCGAACGATTTCTAGCGACATCAGGGGATAGGCCATTAATCGTTCAGAATTGGTAATGCTACCAGCAAAAATTTTTCGAAATTTTATACTGGGTAGTACTCTTTTAATGGATTACAAAGTAAAGAATGATTATTACTTATCTAATTATTTTTTGTTCATAATAATGAGTGTCCTGTAATGAATAAAACATGAACTTATTTGCATCATTACATGAAAGTACTTATTGTAGTACTTTCCAGTTAATAATGAGATATGTATATCTAGAGACAAATTTATTGATCGTGAAAATGAGCTTCGAACACAATAAAATAACTTTGGTTTACTATAATATTTACAATATGTCGAATAATAAATTTCTTAAATATAAAATTTACTACAAAATTTTTGTATATTGTTACGTTTAAATTTTATTAAACGTGTGAGTTCTTTTGATTGCTCAAAAATAAAAATAAATAACACACAATTTTTGTTTGCTACTGTTTTTCCTTTTATTCTTAACGAAGCAAATTACAACTTGTCTTTACTTAACTACTTCTTATCGTTATTATCCACTTTCAACGAGGTCTTAACTCGACTACTTTCTGATTAGCACTGCCTTAACGATGTCAACTCAACTATTGTCTGATTAGCACTGATCTGTTCTCGCACATGCTGCCTCTTTTTATAGTACAGGAACCGGTTCTCGAATGTTCGACCGATAGATGGCGTAATAACATGTCTGTACTTAGTAATGGCATCTATGCATGTTGCCATCTGTATTGTCATTTACTATTGGTAGCCAGATGTTCAAACAGTCCTCTAGAAAATTCATGTTGCTGCTTCTAGGCGTTTGTAGATAATTCGATTGGCCGTTATTTTTGAATTTCAAAGTAACGACTCTTATGTTGGCAATGCGGTGTGCTACTGGTAGTACAGGGTGGTTACCATACGTGCTCGCACTCTTATTTGTATGTGTGTATGTCTGTAGCTATGTACACAATTATTGTTGTTGCTATAGTGTTTGCACGTAAATAAGTGTGTACGCTTGGTGTTTTAGTCAAATACTTCTAGATAGTTCTTTGCATTAACACTGTAGGAATATTTTCGCGTAACACTTACATTAACCCTGTTGGAATATTTTTGTGTAATGCTGCTTAACCTTGTTGACGGCCATTTTCGTAACAATATATATATTTGTATTTGTAAAATTATGATTTTTAAGAATCCCAAAAAAGGTACAATTTTTATAATTTTGTTAAAAAATTTTATTATATTTAATTAGAAAAAAAGCCAATTAATTTTGAATAAGTAAGCAAAAAATAACACATTAAATTTTGAGTAGTTCTAGGCAATCAGTAATTTATTAACTTTTGCATGTTTATAGGCAAAAAGTATAATAGTATACTTTTTGAACTTCTCAAACAAAAATAATGGGTTATTCAGTCTAATTGTCAAGGCCGGGGCACAATGAATCTGTCATGCATTAAACTTCGCCTTTTTTAACTGACAGCTAAGTTGAATAACATGGTTTATTATGAGGGCTGTTACATTCAGTACGTGTACGTCAACGCAAAGTACAAAAACTGGTCAACTTTTAACTTTTTGCATACGTTGAGTAGTTTGACAGATATTGGTTGGTTTTTTTCGTATGTTCTGAATTAGGTTTTTGTGTTTTGTGGCAGCAAAAATAAAAATAAGCAAAAGAAATAAACGAAATAAATAAAAAAAATTTGAATTTAATAAATAAAATGGAGAATCAACCTGTTTAAATGCTTCCGTCAATAAAGTACTCATTGTGCCAACCTACTACGTCGTTGCGATAATGTAAGTTGAAAAAGGCGAAGTATAACGTATGACGGATTCATTGTGACTCGGCCTTCAGTATGTACTTACGACTGAAGTAAGTAGAGCAAAGTTTTTTGCTGGGATTGTTGTTATTAATACATACATATGTATTTCCAAAAATTAAATGGAAATTGTACACGTTTTAATTTAACGTGGAATACAGAACATACTCAAATATTTTTCTGGCATCAAAGTTAAATAAGTGTTATATTGGTGGATATTCTGGAAAACGCGTCGAAGAAGTGCAAATTTACATTAAAAGAAAAAAATTTCAAAAATTGTTTTTGTTTGCCATTCATTTCTAAAATAAAATAAACGCGAGAATTTCAACGCGTTTCTCTCTCTTCTAAAAATAGTTAATTTTAAATGAGAAACGAAAACAAATTTTATACGTTCACTTAGTTCTGCTTTGGTTTTCCATGTAACTTTCACCATTATAATTTATTATATTTATTTTTTGTTGTTTTGAAAATTTCATAAATTTCATCAAAAACTAAAAAATTTTGTTTACCTTTGCATTTATATGTTTATATTTAACGCACTTCTTAAAAAAGCTACTGTTGGCCATTGGTGAGAATACATTTCACATCATTCCAATTGACGAAGCATAAATTCAAATACATATATCTCGATTTACACTACACAAGTCTTATTGCTAAGCTGATTAGTTTGTTAGGGCAGAGAGAGAGGAGGGAAAAAGCAACGTTTCTATTACCCTCGTCTCTCTCTCTCTCCAAACAAACTAATCAGCTTAGCAATAAAACTTGCATATAGTAAATTAGGACTATATGAAAAAAAAAAGATTTCCGAAAAACTGTTACAGAATTAAGAAAAATAAAGCAAATTTTCATACATACCAACTTAAGAGTGCTAAAGGCCTACACATAGTATTGAAGAGCATATATTTATATGTTGACCCCGAAGAAGTAAAATGCGTACTCATCCACCAAGGATTTAAAGTAAAAAAATGTTACTAATATAATAAACAGAAAAAAGGTCCTCCAGCCCCTATTTTGGATTAAACTGGAGCCAAATGACATACAATTGAAAAAAATGAAACACATCCAATTTATAGCGTAAAGTTTCTCTTACACGGAAAAATCACAGTTGAAGAGCCTCATAAGCGTTCAGGTCCCGTACATTGCCATAACTGCCAAAAATATGGCAATACAAAAACATACTGCAAATTACCTACAGTTTGTGTTGTCTGCGGTGAATTGCACTGTACTGCTAGTTGTACTAAACCAAAAGAGAAAAAAAATGCAGTAATTGTGAAGGTAATCACAATGCTAAATAAAGCGGAAGTTCTGTATATTCTTTCATCAAACGGACTATCGGACAAAATCCTAAATTAACCTAAGTTACACTCTATATGATTCAAAGGAGCAGAGAGGAAGAGCATGCGATGGATCAGCAATTCGAATTAAGTCAAGACCCAAGCACTATATCCTAGACCACGTTAGTGAAGAGTACATATATGCAAGCAAATAATATATTAGTAGGCAATTGTTCATATCATCAATTTACTCACCTCCCAGATTTGTAGTTACCGAAGATCAGTATGGGAAGTTACACAACTTGCTCGGATTTCGTTTCGTGTCAGTTGGCGACTTCAATGTACTGGGGCTCGCGTTTTGTTACACCTAGAAGTCGGGCGTTGTTCAACACAAATTAAAAAATGGCCTTGGACGTCATTTCGAATGAGGATCCCACTTACTGGCCTACTGACGTACGAAAAATTCCGGATTTTATAGATTTTGGCGTCACGAAAAATATCCATAGGGACTTAATCTACGTGGAGGCTTCTCTTGATCTCTCGTCCGACCACTCTCCTACAATAATTACAATTTTCAACCCACTAAGGAGTGATTTAACTAACTCATATGTGAAGATTATTATTCCCGCACTTTTTATAATTTTTTCTCGGGATCCCGGGAATTCATATTTAAAACAAATAATTAGATTTTGTTTTTTAATTTAAAACGTACATAGTATTTGGAATTCACTTTAGTGAGATCGAGCTTACAAAACTAAAAAATCAACAAATTATTAACAAAAATTAATGAAAAGTAAATAAAATATAAAAATGTACAAACGAAAAAATTAAGAAAAATGTGCATAATTAGGAAAGAACTAATGACAATGTCAAGACTGTTGTAAACTTAGACATAGTATAATTAAGCTTTCATTACAAAAAAGCTTTCAGCAAATTGTAATACGATAAATCAAAACAATTCACATATTCGATTTGCAATAAAAGTTGCGTATATAAAGCAGAAATCTACATCAACTGACACCACACACAGTGGACCAAACACAAAGAACGCAGATGATGAAGGTGAAAACAGCTAGTTGCTCCGTTCTACTACGTGTTTGTCAGAATATTTACAATAATTAACTTTGGTGTTATTTGTTCATTCACAAAAAAGAGAGATTTCAGTTTGATTATTATTTGACAGTGTTTTTTAAAAACGACAGTGCATTAACTGATTCATCAGTCATCCTTCGATTATCGGTGATCAGTCGAATTTTCCATGCATGCAAATGTTTAAGTATCCCCTATTTTTATACTAGTCCATTCATCCATAATTAGGGAAAATCTATAATTTTTTTTAACTGGGACCCGATATTTTGTTTGATTTAGTTTTTCATATCATAAAAGATTTCTTAAATAAATTTTTGTACATCGCGCTCAGTTTCTGGTAGATGAAAATCTTTGCGTAAAAGAGATTCTCTCTCTTTTTGTTTTATATTTGATGGAAAAGCCATCATTTATTTCTTCTTTTTTTGTTATTAGAGTATTGTAAAGTTGTCGTTTAAGCTTTTCGCATATTTTAGGGAGACTTTTTACTGCGTTTAATACCATTTAATTGCATATTATAATTATATTCCATTTAAATTTGGAATTAGAACACTTATGTTCATTACTTTGCAAATAATTGCTTTGGAACACAACGAGCAAACTGCAGGATCGATTGTTTTATTTTTGAAATAGTCTTACAAATAATATTTCTTATCTTCCATATAAATTATTGGCATAAAAATTATGTATTTAATGTATTTACCCGAAGAATGTTTAACTTGCTAAAAACAAATAAACACTCAACACAACTAGTAAGAATTTTCAGACTTTTTTACGCTCAAAAATTCCCGGGAATTCATGCGATATATTCCCGGGATTACGTGATTGGAAATTTTGAGGAATTTCCGAGATTTCCCATCCCGGCAATCCGTATTGATTCATTTCAAAGACAATTTTGAATGGCAATGCACACGCGGATAAATCTATGATGTGATGGCTTTATTAATAGTGAGTGAAGTTCAGTTGAAAAAAAGAACATGATGTATAAATTGGTTAAAATAATTTTTTTTTCTTTTTTAAATTGAAATATCCGCTATAGGTATAAAGCGAATTTTAAAAATTAGAAAAACTTAGTTTTGTTAATCAGCTGTTCAGAAAAAAATTTGCTGCACAACAGCATGATACACAATAATTATTTAAAATTTTTGATTTTCGAACTACAAAGAATATTTCATAAGTACGACAGCATAATACACTCTACTAATTTCGTGCCTGTATGAATTAACATACGATTTTTAGTAATGTATATACACTCCATAAGAATGAGGAAACATTTTCTAATGTAAATGTTGTTGGAAACTTTCTTCACACGCAAAATTTTTTTGCAAAAAAAGTTATATATTAAGCATTTTCTCAAACTTCGGTGGGCGTGCGCCACGCCTCAATCTTTAATGATTGTTTGCCGTTCTTTGCCAATAGCCACCGCTTTGGGATACGAGACTTGGAAAAATCCAAACTTTAATTTTAAATACCACCCTAATGTACAAATGTACATACATATCGCTCATTTACTCAAACAATGTTATAACTAAAAAAACTAATTTGCCAGAAAACGAGTTTAAAGTTTTCAATTTACACACAACGTAGTGGAAAAAGAAAATTTAATTTTACTTTCAAGAGTTGAGTTATAGCCTTTTCACACTTACTCACATCTTGCATCTTTCATTAATTTGACAAGATGATAACATCTTCCCATAAGAATTATAATTACAGGGCTAAATGTTCAACATCTTCAAAAGATGTTCCTATCTCACTTTGTTCCATTCAACATCTTTCGATTATTTTAGTGTCATCACTAGAAAAAATGTATACAACTATATACATTCATGCATACATACTATTAACATGTATACAGACATACATATGTATGCATGTATATCTACATATGCATGTACATATGTACATACATATATTCAGGGCTACCTTTTGTAATATCCTTCCCACAGAAAGATTCGTAACTATTTCAAGATTTTATTATATATTGTTACGAAAATAGCCGTCAACAATGTTAAGCAGCATTACACAAAAATATTCCAACAGGGTTAATGTAAATGCTACGCGAAAATATTCCTACAGGGTTAAAGCAAAGAAAATGCCTAGCTTAATTAAACGTAAACAAGCAAAAGCAACAACAACAAAAAGCGTCTGCTTATTAAGAAGATTCACTTATTTACACACATATATATAGGGTGTTTTTTGAGGGGTATAGAACTTCGAATTGAAATAAAACACAAGAAAATCGTTTTAATGTCCATCAAATTGGCTTTATTGGAAGGATAATTTTATGCCATTAATGTTTAAATATAATTTCGGGCATGTGGCCGCCGCGGCTGGCTCGAATAAAGCTAATTCTACAGGTCCAATTTTCAACCACTTTTTCGAGCATATGGGGCCGTATGTTGGCAATAACGCCATGAATGTTGGCCCCCAAGTCCCCTAACGTTTCTGGTTTGTTGGCGTAGACGAGCGACTTCACATATCCCCAAAGAAAATAATCCAATGGTGTCAAATCACACGATCTTGGTGGCCAATTGACAGGTCCATTCCGCGAAATTATGCGCTCACCGAATGTTTCCTTCAATAAATCGATTGTGACGTGCACTGTGTGGCATGTAGCGCCGTCTTGTTGGAACCACAACTCATCCACATTCATGCCATCCAATTCGGGAACAAAATAGTCGGTTAGTCGGCTCCAATTGCTGTGCACGGTGGCGAATCGATTCATTCGGGTCCTCTTCAACACTTTGCTCTACAGCGGCAATTGTTTCTTCGGTGCGCACTGTTCGACGTCTCTGCGGATGCGTATTATCACATAGAGTAAACGTAGTGCGAAAACGATCCATGGTTAACCGAATTAATTGCTCTGATGGACGATTATGTCGACCATAAAATGGACGGAGCTTGCGGTAAACTTCGCGAACTGAACCATTATTTTCGAAATAAATTTGCACGATTTGCAAGCGTTGTTCTTTTGTCAACCTGTTCATGATGAAATGGCAAACCAAACTAAATATTAATCACTTGACAGCTGACAAAATGGCCGCCAGTTAAAAAAGTGATGCCAACTTAAAGTTCTATACCTCAATAAAAAACACCCTTTACATGCCAATTCAAACGAAAAGCAGAAGATAAACAACCACCGTGTATTGCTTAGTTAATGATGTACACACGTATGCATATACACATGTATGTACATAGTTACCACATGAACTTAATTAGGCAGCATATAAGATGATAATGATCGTCTAGACATTGCTTGAAACTTCTAGTGGAATTTGTGTGAAATATAAAAAGAGGTGACGCATCCAAAGAGTTAGTTAGTTGCAGTTGTAAGTCAGTCGCGAACATTTATAGTTAGTGCTAATCAGAAAGTAGTGAAATTAAGAACTCGTTAGTCAGTTGATAATTAAGTTGTAAATTAATAATAATCTGCGATGCAGTGGTGAGTTGATAGTTAAGAGCAGTCTGTGCTTTACACAAGAGTTGGAGTAAAAGAGAAACTATAGGACAGTCTATAGTGACAGCAAAGTCTGTCGTGGAATTGAGATTATTGTGGAGTCTATCGTGTCGACTGGAGTTAAGGGAACAGCGCAGCGAATAGACGTGTGTAAGGGTGTAAGTAAAGCCAGTGCGTCTTTATTGGTGTATCAACTGTAAGTGTCGGCAGAGTGAGTGCCGTGTGTGACGAACAGCAGACAAAGAGGTATTGGTGTATCAACTGTGAGTGACGGCAGAGTGAGTCTCGTAAGTGACGAGCAGCAGACAAAGAGGTGTCACGTGATTACTTGCGCAGCCAGCTAAGAGACGTGCGTAAACTACAGCGAGGAAGGCGTAGTGGTAACCAGTTGTGAATATCTGTGTGTAATTTATTAGTTTAAGTTGTGTTAGTATATTTAAGCTCTTGAGTAATTTAGTATAAGTGTATTTGTAAATAAGACTTGTATCATTCTTAACCCTAATTACTACACTCGGCTCTTGTATTTATTTGCAAGTCTTCGGATCTACGAAAAAGCGTTTTTATAGAGAGAAAAACGTAACAATATGTATATATGTACAAATGTGTATAATAAAGTCTTGTATATATTTTTCCAAATCGAAATAAATTATAAAAAAGGAGTTACAAATGTCTATCATTGCGCATAAATTATTTAACACTTCTTCGTCATCATCGTCCGCCAGCATAATTTCTACTAATTATGCATATTGTAGCATTAATTGTTTCTGCTCCTGGAGAGCAGCAATTAAATGAATTTCTGCTGAATCTTAAAAATTCCATTTTATTATTTAATTTTTAATTGCTCAAACTCGTAAAAATAGTATTATAATACATGACAGATGAAAGATGAAAGATGTTGTAATGTGAAGAGGTTTTTTCAATTTTCAACATATTCCATGCATTCCCTAAAGATGTGAGTGAGTGTGAAAAGGCTATAAACAATTTATTTGTATGAAATTTTTACACAATATGACTAACGATATTGAGGATTATTTATTTATATATAACATTAGGAGATAATTGCAAATTATAAAGTAATTATAAAATGGCCATGGTTACAGGACCTAAGGCTCTGATATGAGGATTAATTCTGCATCATTACCTCAAAAATTTAATTTATTGAGTTATGACACTCTTTGAGTAAATGAGCGATATGTACATGCTATACACATTTATACATATGTATGTACATAAATATGTTTATAATTTGCATAGTGGTGGAGTAAATAGCTACATATGTATGTATGTACATATGTATGTATACATTTCAAATATAGAAAAATTATTGCGATCTGTACCAGAAATTAATGTACAAAAAGTAAACAATAAAATAAACAAAAAATGTAATTTGTATGTTAAAAAACATTCTCAGACGGAAATCATCAATTGATTCCATTCATTTGTTTATTCGTATTAGAACATTCACTCACTTACTTAAAATCGTTACCATAAAATTGAAATATTTATGAATAAACACAACTAATTGATTTAAAATTACTAAATATTATATGTATGTATTCAGCGTTGTCGATTTCTGTGTAATTATCCAAAAATAGGACAAAAATAAAATTTCTTAAACTATTTTGGGACCATACAATTTTTTGTAAGTTTTGTGTAATTTCGCCCCAAACATTTTACACAAGTAAATTTTTTAAGTAAAGACCTTCATTTCCTTTAAAAATTTATAAAAATTTTTATACTCATTTTATAGTTTTATTTGGCTATACTTGTCTTTGAGATGTTCTTTTTCTTAACATTTATTATTATTAACAAAAACTACATGAAGAATACGTAAGTTGTCGTATGGTACCATTGTGTCAATATTTTTTACATATGAAAGTATAGGACCATTTTGAACCAACCAAAAATATGTTGAAAATAAAATATTGAAATTAAGAATTGCAATATATCGCATAGCAATGTTTTAGACTCGGCAATTTTTATTGAAGCAGTTCCCTTCAATTCCCTGCATGAAAATTTTTTCATATGCTAACAAGCAACCGGAAAAACAAACCAGATAAAAATAAGTTGCTGAAAATCTTGCAGAGATTCATGTCATCACGTCATATTTTTTTAAATCATGCGTTCATTTCTTGCATATCGCTATCTTTACTGACACCGGCCGATATAACAGCAAGATTCTGCTCAGTGTGCACTGCTTGCATACGGGTTGGTGGACTGATGTTCAAAAAAGTGAAACTGGTGCCAAATTTGGTCACACACAGCTTGTAAAGGTGGATGATTATGACAACCATAAAATGGACATAATTTACGAAACACATTTCTCCCACAGCACGAATTTTGATAATAAAATTCAATGATTTAAAAGTGTTGTTCGTTTGTTAGTGTCTTCATGGTGAAATGGCAAACCTTACTGAGCATTTTTGGAATTGTCACAAGTTATGAATCTTTTTTTAGTAAAAAAAATCACTCGATATATATTGTTATATAAAATCCATTACTTATATTCAAACTCAAAATTAGTTTTGTGTAATTTATAGCATTTTGGATACTTTTGAAGGTTCGTCTGTGAAAAATTGAATTTCGATTCCGTCAACACTGGTATGTATGTATGTACTTGATTATCCAGATATTAAAGTAAATATACCTGGACTCATGTATGGGCCTGTAAGGCCCGGGTCTAGGGCGCCATAATTTGAAGAGCGGCAAAATTTAAGGATGAATGTAAGTGCAATTAAAATTCGAAAATTTATTTGGCTGAGGTTTGCTGTAAAAGAATATGAAATTGAAGATTGATAGATTTGAACAGGCTAAAGTTCGTATCGCTTTTTAAGCCAAATTACATGTGATAATTATTAATGAACAAATAACACCAAAGTTAGTTGTAAATATTCTGACAACACATAGTTGAACGGAACAGCTAGCCGTTTTCGTTTCCGTTCAACTATGTGTTGTCAGAATATTTACAACTAACTTTGGTGCTATTTGTTCATTAATAATTATCACATGTAATTTGACTTAAAAAGCGATACGAACTTTAGCCTGTTCAAATCATAAATATAGAAACAAATGAAGTTCGAAAAATAATAATTAAATTAATTAGATTGATAGATGTTTGATTTGCTATACATGTGAATTAAAAAAACGTATGTACATATATATGTACATGTGTATGTGCATCATTACCTAAAATCTAAAAAGCTCTAACCAATATATTTTTATTAAAAATACATTGAAATTGATTATTGAGGGGTTAAGCTGGATCCTATGCGCATTTCACTGTTACTAATACAGATCATCAGGGAACCTTTACCAAAAAATTTCTTAGAACAACTAGAGTTATTAGAGTTATTATATTATAAACTTTCATTCAAATAAATGAGAAGCTCAAGAAATAACAAAGTTGAAACAAGACCTCAATAATCAACAGGTTTTTTATTTTCTTACTTTACTACATTGGCTGACTTTTTTAAGCTCTAATTATCTGGACAAGTTTTTTGTGGCACGAAGAATGGTTTAAAATGGCTGGCATAAGACTCTGACTTATAAAATTTTCTTCTAGGTTGCAAAAAAGGTATTTTATGGCAATTTTTATCAATAGTTGAAGAAATGGCTAAAAAAACAAAAATGGCATATGCCACAAAAAACTTGCCCTGCTAGTTATAATTGTATCATTTAAATTTAAATTAAAGTTTACTCACATGATACAGAGCAGTGATGCACTTCTGAACAGGCCAGGCCCACTGTTTTTTTCTGCTTTACGCGCTTGTTGCCAACGGTCTTTTAATTTCCTTTAATAAAGCCATTATTTTTTGCATAATCGTATACAATTTTAAGGAAAGATGTATGTTTGTTATTTAAACCGTTATTAATTAAAAAGTCTACATATTTTGAATTTTTTGCAGTTATGGCCCTTTAGATTTAAGGTCAAGATATGTACTTATGTTTACATAAACTGATAAAATTAATACGCAATCATTTAAGTATTTAAAAATTATCGGCCTCTCCCACGATTTTGACAGAAAACGTTCGCACGAGTGCTTTTATTGAAAACAAAATTGCTGTTTCGTACGTTTTATGCTGACATCGCAAGTAAGGCCCTATATGTATGTTATTTTTTTATAATCACTTCTACATAATCAAAAAGGGCGGCATTTAAAAGAGTGCCTATGGCTGCAGCAGGCCTAAATCCCCTACTGTATGTGTATATATGTATGTACATGTTAATGTAAGCATATGTGTATGTGCATGTGGCGTGTAAGCAGAATACTGACGGGCGAGCAGACAGAAAAAAATACTGTGAAAAAATCTCACAATATTGCCAGACTGCCTTTATATTACGTAGTTAGTAGGGTAAAAATAATTGTTTCTTCATACTGATCTTTTAAATGCAATATTCTGTGCTCAAATATTTTATTTACTCTCTTTTTACACATGAAAATATCGCACAATAAATCATAAACAGTCACAGGTCAAAAAATGTCAGATACTGAGTAGTGTCAAACAACTGTTGATACTGTACAAATGACACAAGTATGTATGTAACATAAAAACAAGAATAATGGTATTTATTAAATATTCTTTAAGAAGCCTTTATTGCAAAATAAATTATTGCGGTCGTTAGACTTTTGTTCAGGTAGCTGATTTTTAAAAAAGCAAAACCACTTTGATCATTTTGAGTTGTGACTGTTTATGATTTAGTGTGCAAAATGTACATATATGTTAATAAAAACGATCCTACTTGCAAGCAGATTTTGTTAAGTTACTGTCCACAGAATGTCTCCAGCTTGTGGAAAACTATTAGTTTGATTTATGTTTATGGTTTTCTTTTTAACCATGGATATATATACAACCACCAGAAGCGAAAAAAAATTAATGCGTCAATTTGGTTGGAATTTGTTTTTATTTCAGTATAAAATAATCTACATAACTATGTACATAACTATGTACATATATACAATTACATTTAGAATCTAAATTTTAGATAAAAATTATATATATATATATATATATATATATATATATATATATATATATATAAGCCGATAGCCATTAGTTGCTAGTGCTTTGTTTTCTTTAGTTTAGTTTATTGTAATTTTAATTATAATAAATTTGTAAATAATAATAATAATATATATATATATATATATATATATATATATATATATATATATATATATATATACATATATATATATATATATATATATATATATATATATATATATATATATGTATATATATATATATAATTTTTATCTAAAATTTAGATTCTAAATGTAATTGTATATATATGTATATATTTACAAAATATCTTCTATAAGGAAAGTCTGATACATGTCGTCTAATAGCGCAACAGCTAAAAATAAATAGATGAGTACATATAAAACCATGATTTCAGCTCCAGTGCGGTATATAATTACAAGTAATCACGGTTCAGCTCCTAAGCACCCCAGGTAATAGCATTTGTTCGTTCTGCTTATTGTGCTCAAAACAAAACTTCGTTCTGTTGAAAGATATCTCTTTCATGATTACTTTTTTGATTCCATCTGATAAATTGCTTACATTGTAACGTTATGATCCTTATTGTGGTTGGCATCAAATAATGACAATAAGTACTCAAGAAAAATATACTTCATCTCTAGTTCGTTTATACAAAAAACTAAACTAGGCTACAACTGCAAATAAAAAGGCATATGTATATAAAATTATTTGACTCTCTCTCATACTTTCACTCTGAATATGTTTATACACAGATTATGAATGTTTAATCAGTAAAAAACAAAAATACAGCCATACTCGTAATATTTATTCATCATTCGTCACATAATAAAATCATTTGTGTATATAAAATGGAATGGAAGATGTGTGGCTGTGTGTGTGGCTATTTAAAAACATTGTTTATGTGTGTGTGTGTAAATAAAATAGCTCTGTATTACGCATGTGTATTCGATTTAATATTTAGAATATTTTTATATTGAGTCTATAAATTTTACTTGTTGCCGTTTGTGCTGCGTAATTTAAAAAAATGTGTATACACATAGTTGTTGGATATTTATAGTTATACGTATTCGGTTCAAAATTAATGCATGTGTTTGCATTTTTCGTGTTTTTTAGTTTTAGCTGCACGCATTCGTAGTTGTTTGACGGCCCACACTCAAAAAGTACTTAAAACGATACTTTTGTCATTCTCTAGATGACATATTTCGACTTCAAATATAACATTTTGTTCCTTGGTTAAAGAAAAAATATCAGGATTTTTAATCGATAGCCTTTTGCGTAATTCTGTTAAACTACAGGTGCATTTTTTTACGACTAGTGTAGGCGTAGTCGAATTCAAAATTTTATGGTACCGTGTAAAATTTTCGCCGACGACAGTTTAGTAAAAAAAGCAGTAATATAATAGATTACACCAAAATCAAACAAAAAAAGTCAAATAGAAAATATTAACAAACATTTAAAAAACTTATTGCCAATTATTTTATTTGAAGAACAGTCAGTCACCTCCCCCATATTTATGCAACAATGCTTTGCAAATTTATTTTGTAAAGTATTTATGAAACAAATAAATTAATTTTAGAATTAGTTAAAGAAAAGTAATAATGTTAAGTGTAGTGTTTTACTAATCATCGGAGGATGAGGATACTTCAAGTATTGTGGGATGTAATGCTTAAGGCAAATTGTTAAGACAGATAGAGACTAATACGGAAAATCAGTTTTCGTTATTTTCTTAAGGTAGGATGGAAAGAATTAAAAAAAAAAAACATTTCCTCATGACGTGTCTAGTTCTGTTCGCCAGCTCCTCATATATTTTCGTAAATTGTTCATGCACGCAGAAAAAAGATATGGTTATAGCATGGTTGAGAAAACAATATTATGTTCTCTGAAACAAATGTATGGTCGTTGAAAGCTAGTTATTCTTATTTTAAACATTTATTTCGTTGCGGTAAACAAATAAATGTTATAATTACATTGTTGCATTCATAAAAAAGTGTGATATGGTTAAAGTTTAACAATATAGCTTTGTTATAAATTTATGACTACAACGTAATTTGTATTATTATGTAAAAATAATATAACTTAAATAACAATACAATATTATCCAAAACCATAATATATTAAGTTCAAAAACAAAATCTTTTTCAGAAACATCTTTTGTCAGTTGAGTGTTTCGTTTGTAAGCAATCGGTAGTGCACGCGTGGTGTTAAATAAATAAATAAAAAGTTTACAAACAAAAGGGCAAATTAATAAAAACATATAAATACATATATCTTTTTATACAGACGTATCTTTATTTCGTGTATACACACATATGTAAGTACACATGTACATACAATATACATTTTATTTCAACAATATTAATTTATATTTATTTATTTGACGCACAGCTGTTTTAAACAAAAGATCTGACAATAAATATATGATTAAAAAACAAAATACTATTATTATATAAAATAATATTGTGGTCCTATTTAGCAATATTATTATAATATTAGAACATGATATCGTAAGTCTCAATTATATTTTAGTCACATCTAACAATAGTAATAATATTTACAATACTAATATTAGATATAACAAAGTTAATTGTTGTTGTAGATAATATTATTATTAACTCAGATAATAATATTGTTTAAACTTTGCTTTTCTATTAACAATAATACGGTTTGACTGCAACCATATAATTCAATCATAGCATGTTGCTGTTTAATTATGGTTACCTCAACCATATTTATTCTTTGCGTGTGGGTTGTAATTCTTGTCCTAAAATTGTTAAAACTAAGAAACAAATAATTTTTTTTATAAAATCAATAATTTTTTGCAGACATACGGTATTATGATTTCCATTTAAGTTTGTTTTATTTTTATTAAATTTGCTTCTGGCTTATTAAAATTGCTAACGACAATTTTTGGCAAGTTGGACAGGTGAATACGCCAAACTTGGTGCTGTTTAATCGACTCTTTAGTAATAGATTTGTAAAGAGTAGTATACATGCAGACGTTTTCGCCAATCATGGTATCATTTCATAAAAACTCATTAAATTCGCCACAAAAACGCCAACCATAATAAGGGTGATTATTTTACTCATTCAGTAAAATATTTTTTATTAAAAATACATTGAAACTGATATTGAGGGGTTTAGCTGAATCCTATGCGCATTTCGCTGTTGCTAATGCAGATAATCAGAGAACCTTCACCCAACAATTTTTTATTCACATGTAAAAGTATTTCGTATGAAGTATTTACGAAATAAACTTTTAAAAGTAGTACTCTGTTCTTGCTGCGAAAAACACGTTAAATGTATCTGGCAGCATGTTTTTTAATGTAAAATGTTTCTGGTATCATTTTTGTTTTAGCTGTAAAACAACATGTGTAGTATTTTTTCGCACGGAATTTTTGAACAAAGTTGCACACTTTCAAGCAATAAATGCTAGAGATATAGCAAAATCGCAAGATGGGCTGGTAAATGTCCAGTTTTCAACAGTTTTTGCATATTCGAACAGACTACCAGTCGAAAAACTTGCTGTGTCTCATCGTTTTGCAGCGCACAGTGGGTGACTGCTTCAATAAGCTTGATGCATTAGCAGTCAATTATGGCAGTTTTCAAGTTTTGAACTATTTATGTCTACCGCTGTCTTCACAAACTTTGAAATTATTATACCCTTATGATAAAAAGGGGGTTTATTCTATAATTCGAAACTAAAAAAAATTCATTGGAATTTGCATGCTATTAACATACAAATCCGCAAGCACTCTCTTTAATTTCTAATGACAGAGTAGACTCTGTGTTCACCACCATCCACGCTCGCTAAATTAGCTAGAAAAGAGAGAAAAAAGAGAACAGTGCACTGAATAAAAAGCATCAAATTGATACAGATGTAATCTATGCAATTGTTGACATATTGGAAAACATTCTATTTTTATTAACCTTAAATGAAATGTGCATCGAGGTTACAGTTACTGGGAGAGCAACAGCTAAGTCCACAGTATTGTGACTCATAGGAGAAAATCACATTGTGCTTGTAGCGTGTTTTTCCATTTAAAAAATGCATGGCCTTCTGTTTTTCCACGTTTTTATTAACTCGTTTCGAGTCTGGTTTGTTCGGAATTTGGTAACCTGATAAGCAAGAGGCTTGAAATTTTAATCATAACATATTTTTAGATATGAATACGGAAAAATAAAAACTAACATTACCTTTTGTATGTTTACATTCATATGTACTTCCACATATTTGGCAAGGCAGCTCCCATTAAAACTTTAGTTAATTTAGTTAATTTGGCAGGATGCTCCGACAAGTTAAAATCTCGTTTACTCAAATCTCATCGATTCCTATGGATCTTTCCACCGATTATTGGTCCATTTTATAGCCAATTGTGTGATTTCACAATTTTTTGTCCCATACAACAATCGAGAACAATATTGGGTAGTATGAATAAAAAAAATATTTGCTTTTTACTTAAAAATTTGTTTAAAAAAACAAAAAACACATACAAATTTTGGGTTTTAAAACAAATTTTTAAGTAAAAAACAAATACTTTTTTTTTATTCATATTACCCATTGTGCTGATTTGTCGTGATCAAATGCAACTCTGGTGCGGCAATCGTGTGAAGGGTTAATAGGCAATCATGCCGCAATAAAAATGTTAAAAATACACCATTATTTGATGTGCTCTTGAGCGGCAATCAAAGTAACCAATGCGCTGCAATTAGAATAAATTAAATTAAATTAGAATATTTGTTTGTATGAGCCAAATGTTTTCGTAAGTACAATGAACTTCAACTTACTTTATATGTTAGAATTTGAAACGTAAGCATGGAACTGTGAACCAATCTTTAACCCATATATTTTAGTTTTTATTCATTTAAAAAGAATGAAAATTGCCTCTGCTTTGTATTTACTTAATGAGTACAAAATACACAAAGCAGAGCCAATTTTATTTCTTTAAAACAAATAAACCACTTGCACGTAAAAAATAAAACCGGAAAAGAATTATTTCTTTTTTGTTTGTCTTGCCGCAAGTTAGAACAATCGTGTAACTAGGCTGCGACATTTATTGCCACAAATTAATTTTTCGCCAACGTACGGCAATCAAACGTTTATGATTGGGAAGTTTTATTTAATTTTATTATTAAAATAGGGTCATATTGTTGTATTTAAGACTGAGCTCACACACGGAAATGTTAGCGGAGTAATTTTTTAGTTCCTAGTTGAGAGAGAAAATATGATGGCACCCTTCTTCATTATATTTTCCCCTCTCTACCATAAGCCCGGTACTCTGTTCAACATTTCACGTGAAATGCTGTCGAAATACATATAAAAAAATTCGCACGAATTGTTAATTTTTTTACAGAAATACTACTCTTTTTATATTGGGAACAACATATGAAATGTATCTTTTCAACATTTTAAGTTTTCATGCGAACTAAGATAGGTGGCATTTATTTTACATGTAATTTACAACAAACTAGACAGGTATCGAACTAATTCAGTAGCTCGTTTTTGACACAAACCAATGATCAAACACATGTAATTTACGTGGGATATGCATATTAAATAAAGAAAAATTATTTCTAAAAGTGGCTTATTAGAGTGCAGACTCGGTTACCGCAACACCTCGATATTCGAAACACCCAAGTTCTTAAGTTAAGATTCTTTTTTTCGTTTTGTTTTTACCCGACTGCGCAAAGCAAAGAACGTTATTGTGTTTATCAGTTTATAAATATATGTGACAGCGCATAGAGAAAAGGAGCTAAGGGTAAAAAAAATCAATTTTCACTTTTTTTTTTTGATGTGGACAACATCTGAGCATCGAATGAGACCGATCCCATGCCCCAAAAGTGTTCCCGCCCAGAGATATGCGCGTTTTATGATGTGATGGTACACCAAAGATACACGTATTTAAATCTTTAAAATGGCTCTCCTGAACAAAACCGGTTTTTACCCTTAGGTCCCTTTCTATTTTGCGCGTCACATATGTACATATGTATGGATGTATGTATGTATGTGTGTTCCTTTGCGGCACTATATAAACCGAACGAGTGTACAGATTTTGATGATTCTTACGTGAGTCGCTTTGTCTTAATACCGGGAGTGTTACTAAAGACATGTCAGTTGTCAAAATTCATTATGGCGGCCAACAGACGCCATTTTGTAAATACGAAAAAAAGTAAAAAGTTGGCGAACTATATCAAAGTGTATATCATTCGACAGGTATTTTAAAATCATCTTTAGGTTTCTCTTATGTTTTTCCATTTCGAATGAGCATTTATAATATTTAACGGTTCACAGTTGTTCGCAGTCGAGTTTTTTGATTTTTTCGTATAAATACTTATTTACTTTAGTTTTTTATAAATATATTCAAAACTATAAACCTTTGTGCGTGAAATTTTATGGTTACGTACAAAATTTATTTTGATGTACCACTATTCTAGGAATGACAAAGAATTTTTGCGCGGTACTTCTGTTTTTAAAATCAATGTTATTTAAATAATTTTATTTGTGAGAGTTTTTTCTAGCTACATAGTTTTTCATTTAAGCTTGCGATTTGATTTATATCATTATTACTCATACGCACTGAGTTGAAGTACATTCTGTTTTATCAGTATCCAACGAAGCATGCAACAGTTTTCGTTTAAAGATATGCGTATGAGTGATATTTAATAGCAACCTAATAAATTACATTTACCGCCCTTTTCACAATGTATGTACAATTAAAAGCTCACAGGGACTTTAACGGCAAGTTTTGTATGGAAAACTTGTAGTTAAAGTTCACATGAACTCTTAATCATACATTGTGAAAAAGGACGTTAGTCATTTATGGTTCAAAAATGTTCTAATAGATGGTGTATATCTCGGATAGCTCGAAAATGATTATCATCATATTGCATAATATGATTTGCAAAATTTTATAGGTCAAATAATTTTTGCTGTTTTTATTACAAAATACTATATGATTTGAAGTCATAGTTTCATTTAATTAACTCATAGCAACCTGGGGTATACAGAAAAAACCAAAATTTAATTACAAATAATTTTTTAAGTTGTGGTAACGATTTTGTAAAAATTTAAAATTAAGAGAGCTATGCCAAGTACACATCTGGCACACATGTACTAATGATATCCTGTTTGAATCAGACATGTATTTATTGATTTAAACAGTTTCAAATCATGTTGGATTCTATAAAATTGTCTATTAGTTATGTATGAAACTGTTTAATTTAATAAATACGTGTCTGAATCAAACAGTTTTTCATTAGTAATTAGTGGTTGCATTTTTTTGGGCATATCTGTGCCAGATGTGTTTATCTTGCTTATTTACAGGTACAACGTGCTGATGTGCTCTTGTTGTTACAGTAAACCCCGGTTAATTACCTCATCAAAGATATCATGATTTTTGGCGTAATTATCTGGGAAAAATACAAAAGCTAAAGGCAATAATTAGAATACGCTTAAATAACTTTAGAAATGCATATACCCGAACTCACTGTGGTATGTAATACATAATTAGTTGAAATAAAATGCACATACAGAATAAGTCCGCAACTTCAGGAAAATCGCTGTAAAATTCACAAAGCCCATAGTAAAATCTACGGCAGTGACTTCAAATGCTCTCTCATTTTTCTTTTATTTTCTTTTGTGATTATTACGAATACAAAATGTATGAAATATATTAAAAGTATGGTAGCATTTCTGAAAGAATATTTATTTATATGTGAGAGCATAAGAAAAAACGGTGTCAAAATAAAATAGATTCTATCCCTCGACTACTTTCTGGGCTTGGTTTTTTGTGTAAATTTGTATGAATAATGTGCTTATGCCGCAATTCAGTTTGATCATTTATTATGGGCTTTATTAATTTGACTGCAATTTTACCTGAAGTTGCAGACCTATTCTGTTTCATCACTAAATTGTACTTAGAACTTTTCCAGGAGAGCACTTCTATAATTTAAGTATTTTTTTTTTAACTATTGCTTTTTCTATAAAAGATGTTACATACGTTCTTGCGAAAATATGTATGTATAGTCATTGCAGGGTCTAATATATAAATCTGGAATATATAAGATAAAAAATCAAGCTAAATTTATATTTGAAAAGAAATCGCATATTGGAATAAAATAAGAAAAAAG
Organism: Tachina grossa; assembly: GCA_949987645.1. Classification (NCBI taxonomy): domain Eukaryota; kingdom Metazoa; phylum Arthropoda; class Insecta; order Diptera; family Tachinidae; genus Tachina; species Tachina grossa. The sequence goes on along the minus strand of OX465279.1, from coordinate 1,227,066 downwards.
TAATTAATTAAGATATAGCATCTTTCTTCAAAATTTCATACATAATGAACTGAAAGTTTGCACAGCTGTAGTTTTAAATTGAGAAATTATGATAGTATAATCATTTCAATTTTAGCTTAAGTCGACTTGAATATATTTTGTTCTTGCTACAGATATCGTCGCTGTTTCAAATAACTGGCTTAAGTAACATTTTGTGAATTTTTTAGGAGAGCAGCTTTCATGATTATCTTATACATGTATTCTTATAGATACGTTTGAAGTGTTTCAGCTTTTACAAACACAATAGTAATGATTACAGTCATAAAAATTGTAGACAAGGTGCATATAAGTTATTAAGTGTAGTAATGGACTTAACTTATTTAAAAAAAAGTTTTCAGTCAGGTCGGTTAGCTACAACAGCGACGATATATGTACATATTTATATTAGGGTGTCCTAAGTAAAAATTTTTGGATTTTATCCGATTTCATACCCCAAACTGGTGACAATAGGTAAAAAGTATGATTTGCAAAATTTCAAGTCAATTGGTGAATATTAAAGCGTGCCTCAAGCCCTCTGAAATTCGGGGACAACCATAATTTATCTGAAAATCTGTATTTAATGTATTGTAACTTAAAAGATATTAATCTTATAAGCCATCTTGTAAGCTATTTTGAATTGTGTTTGAAATGTACTAATGAATTATTCAAGCATCTAGACGTGCTTGACCAACAATAAACATTTTAATTAAGAAGTTTTTACTTTTTCTAATTAAAAAAATAATAAAGTGTCAACATAAGTACATAGATGCATATACTTATGTATGTAAAATAATGTACAGGTAAATGATTTTTTTGATATGTATAACTATTTTCATAATTGTTGATTTTATTCAATTCTTATCAATTATGTTTTTAAATATGAGACTATTGGAAAACTTGTTGAGGTAACATATGTTGTAAACTTCATGATAACCAACTTTCTCTGACATTATTTTGTTGTAAGATTAATATCGTTCGAATTGCAATACATTAAAAATAGATTTTCAGTGAAATTATGGTTTTCCTCAAATTTCAGTGGGCTTCAGGCACTTGACTTGAGATTTTCTTAACTATTTTCACCAACTGGGGGGATGAGAGTAAGGAGAAGTTAAAAAAATTTCTCCATATTGCTAAGACCAACCCTTATGTACATACAAACATATCAATATGCATAATTTAATAATAATATTTAAAATAATATTTGAGCTATATTGTATTGGGAAAAGGTCAAATATATTTATATGGCAACGTCAAATTCTATATTGAATTTCTCCGTCTTTAATTCATTATACTACAGCTAATTCCATTATACATACATACATATGTATACATTAGTGATGTTTTTGATATTCGCGAATACGAATACGAATATTGGAAAGATATTCGCGAATACGAATACGAATATTATATGTGAAATTTTTATACATAAATTGGGGTCCTATTTACGACTACAAAATTAAATATGAAAAATTTTTATGAAAAGAAGTTCATACCAGGGGTACATATAAGTAAATAAAAACTGTCCAAAATTTTAATGGTCATCATTAAATAATATTTGGTTTTTAAAATTCTGTAAATTCATTAATACGGAAAACTATAGCAGACTATTTGGCGGAAAACCGGATAGCAAATGACGTCGATCATCTAACATGGTTCAAACTAAGTTGGATAAAGAGCAGGATTTTTAGTCAGTGTTGTTGTTGGTTTTATTTACACACCTCATCGTAATAGCCTTGATGGGGAAAAAACTTCTAAACTTTTATTTTTCAAGTAAAACATTCCTCTCTTTAGGTGAAGAAAAGTACATTAAATTCTTTTAATGTTAATTATACAAAAAGTTTGTTTTGTTTATTTTGAATTGATTTGTTTGAATTGAAATAAATTTCTTTTTTTTTAGTTATTACAAACTAATATACAAAAATTTTTTTTTTGCCACTTTTAAAATTTCGTTTAGGATTTATGCATTTATTTATTTTATTTTTGGAAAAAATATTCGTATTCGTATTATCCAAATTTATGCGAACATATGAAAATGGACGAATATTCGGGAATTCGAATACGAATACAAATATTCGTGCATCACTAGTATGTCTGTATTGGATTTTATTGTTAGAAGGAAAAACAAAAACTCACACCAATTTTTAATGTTAACAAATTTTTCATCTTAGAATTTTTGAAAAAAAAATTTGATTTCTTCACTGATCATTATTTTTGTTTACTTTTTTTCTCAGGACGGCCAAACAGCTTTGAGCATTGCAAATAGTCTGGGCTACGTAACCGCGGTAGAAACGTTGAAAATAGTTACTGAAACTTCTATTACAAATAACTTGACTGGTATTTTGGAAGAGAAAAAGTATAAGGTCGTGGCACCCGAATTAATGCAAGAAACTTTTTTCTCCGACTCTGAAGACGAAGGCGGCGACGAACACTTAGATCATCACCAATACAAATACATGGCTACCGATGATTTAAAAGCCTCCAATGATCAGGATCACCAGAATTATGACACCACTATTACCACGGAACAAGATCATGTCGATAATTCCAATTACGCCATAAGGCATCAAAACAAAGGTGAATAAATATTCAATTATATGTTATGTATATATGTATGTGCATACATACTTATATACATGCATAACATATGTATGTATGTATATACTAGAGTGCTGCAAAAGCATTAAAAAATACTTACAAGCAATCTCATTAAGTTTAAAATATGTGTGTATATTGCACTGTGTTTGTAAAACAAATACTTCTAAAAGAGATGTGTTTTCCTTTATGATTAGAATACTGGTGTACAGAATACAGAATACAGAAAAAAACTGCAATACTACAGTGTTGAAATAAGGCCAAGCCTTTCAAAATAAAAATGAAATAGCACATCAAAATTCGCATAGAATAGTCAAAGCATGTTTGAATGTTGGGATGGTGAAAAGGAACTCTGTTGTTTTCGCTACGATGTCCGTCTGTCCGTCACAGACTGTTTTCTCGACAACCGTAAGAGATATGAACCTGAAATTTTGACAGAGTATATAGAACTTTGGCCGATAGAACCTAAAAATATATGACAGTTAAAAATTAAAGAGTGTTTCAAAACAAGCAATGAAAAATGTTAAAATATCTTCCTCATAGTATTTAACAGGTTTTATAATATTAACGAGCATAAATCGACCATTTTTTCATTTAAAAAAAAATCCACTTATTCATTTTGCATATAGAAAAGGGTCAACCAATTTTTTTTTTAAATTTTAGGGGGAAGTGGAAGCAAAGTGCCAGCCTTTAAGAAGTGAATATCAAATAACTTCGTCATATGTGGACCAATTTCCGAAATTCTTTTTTCATGCGGAAGAGTTCCACCAAATTTTGTTTAGAAATTTGGGGTGTTGCAAATTACTCGATTTTGTATTTTGCTTATGAATAAGGTCTACCAAGTTTTTTTTTATGTTGGGATGGTGAGGAGGGGTCAAAATGTGCCTACCAAAAAAATGGATTATCAAGTTACATTGTCGTTTGTGTACCAATTTAACTGAGACTCTGGAATGAATTATAGGCTACTTTTTTTTCAACCACGCCTAGTTTTGCGCCTACTTTTTTATTAACTAGCATAACTTCGTCATTTGTGGACTAATTTTAATGTTTTTTTTGCATTTGAAAATGTCCACTAATTTTTTTAATGTTGGACCCCTCCCAAATGTGCCCGCCCAAAAAATAGATTATCAAATTGCTTTGTCGTTTGTGGACCGATTTTCAAAATTCTTTTTGCATATGGAATATTTTCACTAATTTTTTTAAATTGTGGGAAGGGGGAAAAGCAAAGTGTTCACCCCAAAAAACTTATTACCAATTAACTTTGTAATTTCTGACCAATTAAAAATTTAATTTTAAAATTTTAATGGCATATGGAAAAGGTTCACTATAAGGTTTTTTTTTTTTGAATGGGCAGAGTGGAGTGCAAAATGCCCACCCCGAAAATTGATTAGCAAATATTTTTGTCATTTTTGGACCAATTTTAATAATTTATTTTGAATATGGAAAAACTCCACTCATTTTTTTGCTTTAATGGGGGTGAAGTGAAATGTGCCCGCCAAAAAAATGGATTATTAAATTACTTTGTCGTTTGTGTACCAATTTCTAAAATTCTTTTTGCATACGGAAAAGGTCCAGCGTGATTTCATCAAAAATTGATTATCAATTTGTCATTTGTGGAAAAATTTAATTTTTTGTTTTGCATATGGAAGAGGTTCACTAAAATGTTTTTCTTTTTGAAATCTGGGAGGGGGGTAGAACATTCGCACCCCAAACATTAACAATCAAATATTTTTGTTATCAAAAATTATTTTTTCATATGGAAAATGTCCACTACTATTTGTTTAAATAGTTGCGGGGAGGGGGAAGAAAGGTGCCCCTGTTTAAAAAGAGAATATCAAATAACAAGTCATTCGCCAACTTTGCGTTTGATATGGAAGAGGTCCACTTATTTTTTTTGGGAAATTGGGAAGGGTGGAAGGCTGTTGAAAATTACCCGCTTCAATAATTGATTATTAAATAACTTCATCATATGACGACCAATTTTGAAAATGCTTTTTGCATATGGAAGAGGACCAATAAATTTTTTTAACTGAGGTGGCGAAATGTGCCCGCAAAAAAATATTATCACATTACTCTGTCATTTGTGGGCCAATTTTTAAAATTCTTTTTGCATATGGAATAGGTCCACTAATGGAAATTGTGGCGGGGGCCCAGAAATTTATTATCAAATAAATTTATCCTTTGTAGATCAATTTTCAATATTTTGATTGCTTATGGAAAAGTTTTACTAGAATTGGTTTTTTTAATATGAGGAGGGGGTAGCAAGGCACACCGGGTTAAGCTAGTCATCTTATATAAATTAATTATATATGTATAGACACTTGAAATTTGCAAAGTTAAAGTATTCTACAAGTTATTGTTATTTTGACTATATTATTTTGATAACTTGCCTTATCTTGGAAACCGTAAGAGGCAAACTCTTGAAAATTTTACAAACGCTAGAACTAAAAAATCCAAAAATTAAAAAAAATCTCCAAACCGAAAAATTTCGCCAGAAACCGAAAAAAGTCACAGGAACGAAAAAAGCGCCAAGCAAAATAATCTCAAGACTTAAACTAAATCGCCAAAGACCGGAAAAATCGCAAAAATAATGAAGAACACACCAAAACTGAAATAAATCGCTAAAACCCGGAGAAAATCACCAAAACGAAAAAAGTGTCAAACTAAAAAAGTCTGAAATTAAAATAAATCGCCAAGAACCGAAAAAAAGAATTAAAAAAAGATCGCCTAAAACCGAAAAAGCGCCAAAACGAAAAAGCGAATATATTGCCTAATATAAGAAAAACCGCCAAAAACTAGAAAAATCGCTAAAAACCGAAAAAAAGTTTACCGGGTACTTATTTTTTTTTAATTTATACAACAGGTAGAATATTTGATTTTATAGGCTAAAGTTCCGTTCAGACACCCTTGTTTACGTGTCACAATTGCACTATACTGAATTTTTTGTTTTTATCCACATTAAATACAGAAGTACAGAAATTTCCTCATTTTGTCGATTTTAAATGTATATCATGCATTTTAAAAACTATGAGTACATCGTTCGCACCTGCACTCTAAAACACTTTTGTTGAAAATTAGGTCGATAATAGTAGGCAACATTTTACAAACTACTTTCAACCTAAAATTATACAACTATATTTTTAAACCTTTTGTTTATTTTTGAGCACAATATGTTTAATTTTGAATAAAATATGTTTAATCATGGGTGAGAGTAAATTTCATTTACGCTCTTTCCAATAAAATTGAAACATTCACGAAACACCTAATCAGAATATCGGAACGCAAATTATTTTTAAAAACACTATTATTGTTGGAAAAACACCGTGAAATGCCCTAATTCATTAGCCCAATTCACAATCTTGTGCAAATGGTCTTGCACCGTTGCATGTGCAAAATGGTATAGTATATGGATACTCACTACTTGAAAATTGTTAGTGGTGAGTATTGAATTGAATGAATTCCGAAAATCTCGCGATTAAAAAAATTAAATCGCGGGATTCAGGATTCACTAAATCCCAAAAATCCCGGGATTTTTGGAATTGGCATCCCTACTCTGGATGACACTTTAAAGAGAAGTAAATATATGCACTAATGTATTGTATTTCTTTCTTTAGAAAATCATTTGGACGAAAAGGCAAATTAGTTCGAAATAATCACACCAAAATATAAAATTCGCTGTTTCAAGTAGGGAGATGCATAATTAAAATTGATGAACACACGTCTCGAAAATTTTACAATTTCATTGTAAAAAATATGTGTTATGAAACCAAAAAATCGTATCCAAACAAACATATATTATCTTAAAAGCAATTCAATAAAACCTAAAGCATTAGATATACATACATCAAAGTCAAGAAATATTTCGTTTTAAAACAAAAGGAGTTGCATTTAGAATAAAATTTAGCAAAATTTACCAAATAATTTTTAGCTACAGTCAAATCCCGATAATTCGTAATCGCAAGGGACCGGCCATTTCTTACGAATTATAGGGGTTTTCGATTTAGCGTTGTTTCGATTTAACGGGGTTAAAATAAAATAAATACGAATTAACGGGGTTTTTCAATTTATTTACTAAAACGATAAAAAAGCATAAAAAATTTTTAAAAATGAAATATAAAATAAAAATTAGTTGTTTTTGTTTTGTGCATGCGCACAGACACACAAACCGAAGCAAAAACCCACGAAAAAAAGCGGTAAACAAAAAATCATTCCTTCCATGTTTCTGTTGTTTTTATTACGAATTATAAGTGGTAGTTAGCAAACAATTACAATTTATAAGAGGTAAAGTAGATTTTATTTGAAAAAAATATTACGAATTAGCGACGGGACCAAAATGTATGGAAATTTTACGAATTAACGAGATTTTTTCAATGGACTGACAGTTTATTACGAATTATCGGGAATTACGATTTATCGGGGTACGAATTATCGGGATTTAACTGTATTTTATTTCTATGCTAGTAACGCTTTAGCCTATTTATAACGTAATTTCTTCGATTGAAAGTTTTAAAAACCAGTTACGTATTTTCACAGTATGTATATATAAGAATCGATATGAAGGCGTAAAACTTTTAAAAATCATGTTACTGATTGGCTATTTATTGGGTTAATTTTATGCACAACTGGATCTGCCATCAAAAGGGTTTTGTATGTAATACTTTTCATATTTTGTTAGAGAAAATACATAAATATATTAAAAAAACACACATACATACATTTTGATTAGGAGTTTTACATAATGAAAAAAAATTTTTCAATTATTGCAAACTAAATTTTTATAACCACGCTCATGATTTCTGTAAGTAAACGGGATACATTTCCGAATAGAATACTAATATGTATGTCTTTCCAAGCATAGAGAAGTTCCAAATAATTTCTTTTAATATTTCAGTTATTCGGTGGGTGCAAAATCAAGTCTAGGAGGGCAATGACCCCTCAGAAAGGCCTATCTATGTATGCCACTGTCCTCACGAAATAACAGTTTCTTTTTAATTTTTAATTTTGAATTTTTGAACTGAAAAAAAATATAAAAAATAAATTTAATTTAATGTATAAGAGCTTTCTCTCTCTCTTTCTCTTTCTCTGGCAATTTTAAATCGGTTAATATTAATTTTAACAAAAAAAAAAAACGCTTTTTACATATTAAAAATTTATTAAAAAAATAAAAATAAAAAAGTTGTTTTTTGAGGAATAAATAAAACTCACAAAACAACTTTTATTTTGTGAGGAATAAATTAAAATCAAGAAATAATGATTAAAAAGTAAAGTAAAGTAAAGCAAAATAAAACTGATAGCCGTTATGGTCCCTTGTGTACAGAGTTTAGTGGTTGTTTGCAATTTTGATAAGGAATGTGTTTAAATAAAAAACTGAATTTTGTTGACTTCTTTTTCTATATTCAACAATACCGGTTTTTGAAAATATTTTTGAAATATTTGAAACATTTTATATGTATTGTGTTTGTTAAGCTTTCCATATGTATTTTAAAAAATTAGGCCTTCATTGATTTAATGAATTATAAAAAAATAATAATTTATATGAAAATTCATATTATTGAATATTAAATGATATAAATGTCGCATATTTACTAAACGGCTAAAAAAAAATTATGCCTAACGACATGAGGATTATTTACTTATTTATTTATAACATTGACATTAGGAGATAATTTCAAATTATAAACTAATGATAAAACGGCCATGGTTGCATTACGACGTTCTTTGAGTATATAAGCGATATGTACACATCAAATAATTTTATATATGAACTTTCCTTTAAATGGGAGGTGTTTTCTTTGACTATAATTTTTATATTAACCGGCATAAAGATGATGCCTTTTTTGATGATTTGAAAACTGTCGTACAGAATACACGTATCACCTCACACAGATATAATTGTTTTTATTTTATTTTTGAAAATATCAATTGTGGGAAAGTCCATTGCATACAAAATTATATATTCATTCTGTTTTCTTTACACAAAAAAATTTAAATTTTTTATTTAGTTTTTGTTTATGGAATGTAATTTTTCTAATCTTAATACGAATTTACGTAGATGCGCGTATATATTTTGAGGGTGTGGTTTAATTACTTACCGAGAATTTTATGTGGTAATTTTACAACAATTAAAAAAAAGGATAACTTTCATTATTTCATCTGTTGGATTAATATCTCCGAAGATCATATATATTTTTATTTGAATTTGATTTATGATTGAATAAAATTTAAAAGGCTAAATATTATTCTTGCATGCAAAACTTAATTGTTTTATTATTGTTTTGAGTATGTATAATTTCAATATCATTGTTCTCAAAAGTGCGGCGTTTTCGCTTTTAATTTGTGCCAAGATTGTAGACTGTACAAATATTGCCATGGAAAAAGAGGATTTTCCCGCATTAATGATGCATATTTATTTTCATAAAGGTTTGTGCTGCCTGGCATATTGAATGTTTAACGAGTGCCACACAAATGCGCGGTTAACAAATTGAAACACATATCTCCAATAATTGAGTTCTCAATTATATGTCATTTAGCTGATTGCCACTTAAATTAAAGTTGCACTTAAATGTAGTTTAATTTTTCAGTGGTTAATTAAACTTCTCATTAAATCACATTGAAAGTACGGCAGCACTACAAAATTTTATGGAAGGCTTTTCAAACAACAGCTGTTTATTGTAAATAACAAAGTTAGGTTATCAAAATGCACAAAACTAAAATTGCATAAAAACACATTTTTTTGCAACACAAGGAGCATCAGAACGCATTTTTCTATTTATTTTTCCATGATATGAAACTATATATTGTATATGCTATATATTTATGAAAATTAAACTAAATTCTTTTTAATACGATCACATGATGTTCATGTACATACGTACATGTTTTTAATAAATACACACAAACACAATAAAATATGGTATGCTCGTAAAACTTAAGTAGGACTAAATATACAATGTTGGGCAATTAGGTTTCATTTAAATGTCTGGCAACTTTGCACAGAAAAAATGAGTTCGTTACTTAAATGTCACTTAAAGATAAATATATATTATTCACTGAATTGCTTATAATTTTGAAATTTTTGGGTCGATTTTCTTCTGGTTAGTCTTAGTTCTTACGTTTAATTATCATCTTTATGTACATGAATAGAAACCTTGACGTTTTTTTTTAACGATTTGTACTTTTCTGTCGCAATAGAATCACTGTAAAATATGATTATTTTTTCCCAAAATGTGCCCTATTTTCATCGATATATTTCGAACCGCTTTACCAATTAAAGATCCGATTATACATATTTATTTATCATCTCTCATACCTTGCATTTGAATACCAAGAACGACCCAATCGAACATTCTAGCTCGAGATATGGTTGGACAAGTGAAAAAGGTCGAAAAAATTAAAAAATTGCAATATCTCGAAAACTGTTCCATAAAAAAAATTTAACCTTGATTTTGGAATTCAGCGGAAGAAAATACATAAGGAAAATTACCTCTTATCAAATGTACATGAAAAAATATAATTTTGTAGACTAGTGTTATTTACCTTATGATTTTAAACCAATATTGATTGCAAGGCAAAGAAAATAATACAAATGATTTATTCGAAATTCTTTTTGATGTCTTGCAATTTTTCAAAATCCCTTTAAAATCAATATCTAATTATTATGATTTTGAAACAATAACAACAAAAATTCAAAGAAAGCTCTCTATGTTTATGCTTTTATGGCAATTTCATAAAAGCAAAATATACTTCAATTGTTCGGAGTTCAGTCTGTTTCGTTGTTTTGAACAAATGAATTTTAAGTCCAAAAACATTTGTTCACACATGTATGTGGAAGGAAATAAAGACAGAATCTTCAAAGCTTTTTTTATAGTATTGGATATTCTAAGTAGTCCAAACTTCTCCAAAATGATAGTATGTCATTGATTGGTAGATCCTTTGTTTCACTTCGTGAGATAATAAGTTCCGATTGTATTTCAAACTAGTAATTAGTAATATCGACTTTAAGGCGGTATTCATAAAGCTCAACAAATAGTTTTATGACATCAAAGTCTTTAAACTTATCTTCAAAATTGAAAAAAAAATTATTCGAAAATATTAATATATTCTTCTGTATTAATATTTTCCTGTTGGCTTAAAACAAATGAAGTTTTCGAAAAGTTGGTGTAATCGCCCATTTTGAAGGCTCATTTCTTTCCTCGTCATTACATATCACTATGAAAAGAATCATAATGTCTTGTAATAACATGTTCATAATGCCCTTTAAATGGTTGATAACACAAAGACATTGAGCATTGCCAAATGCATTAATAATCATTAAACAATTTCATAATGGAACGACGCACTATCTCTTAACAACGAATCAATTTTGGTTCAGCAACTATTTATTTAAATAAGTTTTTATTATTTACTGTTTGTGGACTGATTATTATATTTTGACTTTAATCGCTGTAATTTTTTCTCGTAAATATACATATATTGAATATTTCATCAGAGTCAATATTTTAAATTGAGATTTTTCGGTTTTTGGCCATATTTAAGTTTTATCGTAAAGTTTTCAAATAAACTTTTTTATTTGTTTGTCGATTTTTTTAAGTTTCTATTTTATGAATGTACGTAGTGAAGTTTCTGAAAATAAAAATAAGATTATTTACTTACCCACATCCGGAAGTTGTTTGAGCTTAAATGGTAACACAGACTAATTCTTATATTGGCCACAAAAAATTACAGTTACTTCATTTCATTAGATATAATTTGATTGATTTTTTTATGTTCTATTTTTTTCTATGAACAGGAGCGGTTAATAACGGCAACGTTCAAGATTCTCAACAGTGCGTCCTTAGATCTGACAATGTGGCCATTACAAAGCCTCCTGTGCATTTAGGGTAATTCTTTGCAATTATTGTATTTAAGTTTTAATAAATTTATGTGTTTTTGCAGGTTCTTGGTTTCGTTTATGGTGGATGCCCGTGGGGGTTCCATGCGTGGTTGTCGTCATAGTGGTGTGCGTATAATTGTACCTCCAAGGTCATGTGCGCAACCAACACGAATCACCTGTCGTTATGTAAAGCCGAATCGTGTACACTATCCACCACCGCTAATGGAAGGCGAAGCTTTAATTAGCAGAATCTTAGAACTATCGCCTGTGGAGGCGAAATTTTTAGGGTATGTAAGAAAATAAACACGGCATGTACATGTAGTACATACATATCGCTAATTTACTAAAACAACGTCATAAGTGAAAAATGTGGAATTTTTGAGCTAATGATGCAGAATTAATCTTCTTACCGCTATTCATAGGCTGAGTTTACATCTGGCATTTCTTGTGTGTCATTTGTCCAAAAAAGCGTAGCCAACTAATTACTAATTGTCTATTAGTTATGTATGGAACTATTTAACTTAATAAATACATGTCTGAATCAAACAGTTTTTCATTAGTAATTAGTGGTTACGCTTTTCTTACGCTTGTGTGGCACATGGCACACAGATGTAAACCCGGCCATATTGTGTAAAAATTTTATATAAATATCTTGTGTAATCAACTCTTGAGAGAAAAATAAAATTTTCTTTTTCCATTAGGCTGTGTCTTAACTCGGTTTCTGGGAAAATAGGTTTTCTGAGTTATGACGCTGTTATAATCTGTTTCCTATTTTATACGCTTGATAATTCAGATTTCACTTATGTGCACACTTGTATTATCAAATATCGAACAAAAAAATCAAAACAAGTCATGAATCAATTAAGTTAACGCTTTGAGAATACGATGATTCGCCTACAATATTGCATTTTAAATTATGTATATCAATATATTTATTTTATCTCGAGAGTTGTTCATCAGTAATAAGTCCGGCGTGTACTAGTCCCTGAGATGTCAGAAGTGTCTGCTGCATGCAGCCTCTATAAAGTGCAATAGTTGAATGACAGTGAGCGATATTGTAGTGTAAAACATATCGCTCATTTACTCAAAGAACGTCATAACTCAAAAAAATGGAATTTTTGAGTTAATGATGCAGAATTAATCAGCATATTGTTCTTCATCTTGAAAGCGAAAAACAATTTTCTTTTTCCATTAAGTTGTGTGTAAATTGAAAACATCACGCGTTTTCTGGCAAACTTGTTTTTTGAGATATGAAGTTCTTTGAGCAAATGAGCGATATGTATTATGAATGAAATTCAATGCTAAAAATAGTATTTTGGAGTAAAATTTCAAAATCCTGACCTTCGCCGTCTCAATACAGAAAAGTAGTCGCTGAGGTGCCCAGTATCTTCTTTGATAAATTGAAATCGGAAAAATCACATCAAACTTGCATTTGCAAATGTTATTAATACCAGGAAATTTTGGATTTATAATTTGTGTTGCAATCGACATGAATTTAATAAAATTATATAAAAATCGGAGAATAAATAAATAAATATATATTTTAGTCATTATTAATATTTTATATTTTAGACCAGTTATACTAGAAATTCCACATTTTGGCTCCTTACGAGACAAGGAACGAGAAATTATAATCCTGCGCTCGGATAATGGTGAAAGTTGGCGAGAACATACACTTTATGAGAAAGAGGAGTCGGTACTTGAGGTTTTGCAAGAGTCCATAGATGCGGAACTAAGTCCTTTAGAAGACCTACGCACAAACAGGATTATACGTATTGTAACGTCCAATTTTCCACATTTCTTTGCTGTAGTGTCTCGTATACGACAAGAGGTACATGCAATTGGTTCTGATGGTGGCACTGTATCATCACAAGCGGTACCCCAGGTTCAGGCTATATTTCCACCAAATGCATTGACGAAGAAAATTCGAGTCGGTCTTCAGGCACAGCCAGTTGATTTGAACGGTTGCTGCAAATTGCTAGGCCAAGGCGTGGCTGTGTCGCCAGTTGTAACGGTTGAACCGAGACGTCGAAAGTTCCATAAAGCCATCACTCTCAGCATACCGGCACCAAAAGCATGTACCCAGGGTATGGTTAATTCGCCATACACCGGTAATGCGCCTACTCTACGCCTCCTGTGTTCCATTACTGGAGGTCAGAATCGGGCTATTTGGGAAGATGTTACCGGTTCAACGCCTCTAGCATTTGTTAAGGACAGCGTTACATTCACAACTACTGTTTCAGCTCGTTTTTGGTTGATGGACTGTCGAAATATCGCCGAAGCTAGTCGAATGGCCTCCGAGCTTTACTCTTATATGACGCTTGTACCATTTTGTGCTAAATTTGTAGTATTTGCCAAGCGTACCTCTCCAAATGAAGCCAAACTTTCAATCTTTTGCATGACCGATGACAAAGAAGATAAAACATTAGAACACCAGGACAACTTTACAGAATTGGCCAAGAGTCGTGATGTTGAGGTCTTGGAAGACCAGGATATATATTTAGAATTCGGCGGTAACTTAGTACCTGTATTCAAATCTGGTGAGCAACTTAGTCTAAAATTCCAAGCCTTCCGCGAAAATCGCCTTTCTTTTATGGTGCATGTGAAAAATCCTGACGAACCTTTCGCACGCATAAGTTTTATGAACGAACCAAAAACTGGGCCAGGAGAAGCCCCTAAGCAGCCTATTTGTTCTCTTAACATATCTCTGCAAGACTCTGGAACACACTTGAGTTCCAGCAAAGAAATTATTGCTGCAGGTAGCCAGCGTAGCATTAACAGTATTAATTTCGTAGATAGAGGCCTTAGCCAACGTGATCAAATCAATGCCGAATACAAGAAGAAATACACTGAACGTGATATCGAACAGGAAAATGATGGGACACAAACGAAAACTAATGAAACATTAGATAAGGCCAACGTCAGCATGCATTTTTCGCATATAAGTAAATTGCTAGAGGACGACTGGAAGCCATTAGCTAAAGAATTGGGTGTACCCGAGACCGATATCGATCTTATCAATGCTGAACATGCGGAAGATAAGAATAAAAGTGAGCGTGCAAGAGTTATGTTAGGTCTATGGGTGCGTCTACAAGGCAGCGAAGCAACCATGAACAAATTACGGCAGGCCCTTAAACATATTAGTCGTGATGATATTGTCAAAATATGCCTCGACAACGTGAGAATGGAACCGGCCACGAATGATATGGAACCAACAAGAGCCGAAAAACAACAGTTCGAAGATGGACTACAAGGTATCACTGATTTCATCAATAAAGCTGCAACAACTGCCATACCAACAAACAAATTGGAAGCTGTTGAGGTTACAGAAGCCCCAATTATACGAGAAAAGGCTGTCAGAAAAACCTTAGCGACTCCTGTACCCAGCAATCAAATGAATGAACTGCAACAAAAAGAAGTAAATAATCCTAGAGGTAAGATTTCAAGTGTCATATACGGTACTAGTTCTATTGCTGCTTTATTCGTACAAGAAACTAGTGTAGTTCATTTTTTATCACATATTTGTGTCAAAAATTAACTAGCGAAAGAGTTGGACTCAAGTCTAGTACTAGGCTATGATTACATAGAATTATATTCCAACAAGTATTCTGCATAAAAGTATTTGGTTTGTAATTACAAAACAAAAACGAATAAACCATGAAGCTTTTTAAAAAATTTTACCGACTTCAAAAATTAGCACTAAAAAGTTGAAAATAATTTAAATTCAGTTAAATAATAACCCTACCTAAAGTGCTATTCCCGTTGCCAATCGGGATCGCAAGCTCTTTATTTACATACTTATGCGTTTAAACATAATTATATGTCTCTTTTAATTTTTAACTCTTTAGTGCTTATTTTTAAAATTGGTTAAATTGTTTAACCTGTATTATTAACATTAGTGCCATTTCTAAGTTTTAAGGGGCGTATTAACATTTTGCAAATATTACCTTCTTTTAAATGCAAAATATCGCCACTTTCAGAGCTTAAGGTGTGTGTCAAGTTTCTTAAGAGTAGCTCAAGTACAAATACGTGAGCTTTATGTAATATTAAGCTTTAATGCGGATGGCGTCGCCCACTTTTTTAAACACAACATTGTGCCATTCCAAAAGCCCAAAATGTTTGCCCAGTTTGGGGATCGGATAAGTAGAAGTGTATACAGTTTAATTCTAAATTTAAATGGGCATAGCCCCGCCCAATTTTTAAACGCTTTCAGAGCGCAGGGTACGTGATAAGTTTCGTAGGAATCGGTTAAGCGGAAGCACGTTATATATAATATTAAATTTTAATTTTCCTGATTCTGCTAATTTTTTTAAATTTGAGATTGTGTTATTACGAGAGCCCATTCTATGGATATTTACGGCGTTATGTATAAGAAAAAAAAAATTTGCCACTTATGCTAATTCCTGCTAATTTTTGCTTATACATACATATGGCCGTTACGTTTTATATGCGAAAAAAGAAAAGCTAAAAGGAAATGGCAAGAGCACGGATCATCTTAACACAAAATTACACTTAAAAAGTGCACTAAACGTCTCCAAAAGTTTCTCACCTCTTAAAAACTATCTGAAAGGTCTTAATGTCACACCAGCATCTAATTACTATTTGTAGCGCGCTGCTAGAATCTTAAGAACCCGTTGAGTTTAAACGACCTCTGCGCACTTTGATCAGAGTAAGAAGCGATACTGAAAAAGGTAACATATTTGCTGAGTATTTAATATCCGTGTATACCCCATACACATGACCCTTAAAGTTTAAGATACGTGATGTTCAAAAAATTAATTGCTGAACTCAAGCCGAAGAAAGCTCCAGGTATTTATGGAATTAGTAAGAATATGCTGATGAGGTTGGCTAGTATTCCAAAGCCGTGCAAAGATCAAAGTTTTCCCCAATGAGTTTGGTTTTAGAACTCAGCATAGCATCATTGACCAAACGCAGAGATTGTTTCAAGTTAAGCAATGTGAGTCCGATCACAGAGGAGATGTGTAAACATCTAGTAATGAAAAATTTTTTTAAGTTGGAAGTACTTATGCTTTTAGTATATTTTTTTAAATTAATTGATTAAAAGTATCAAAACTTTCAATATTGTAAATACATATGAATGTGTTGGTTTTTGTTTGTTTTATTAAACTTATTTGGTTAGTAAATGGGCACACTGCAGTATATGTATATGTACTGCATTCAAAATTGCAGTAAGCAGTAAATTTACTGATTACTAAAAAAATTCAGTAAATTTTTACTGCTAATGAAATTTAATTTGCATTACCAGTAAAATGGTAGGGCCGTAATCATAAAAAAATTGTAGCAACTGGCAAAGTTTTTTTCATTCAAATTTTGAAATTTTTGTATGAAAAACATTTAGCCACTTGGTAGAATTTCATTATGAATACGGGCATCACTGATTACTGAAAATTCAATGCTCCTCATAATATAACAAATCATTTAGGCAATATATAAAAATTGTAGAAAAAAATTTTAGTAATCAGTAAAAATTTACTTGTTAAAAATTTTTTATTGTTTTTACTGAAACTTTAGTGGTACTGCAGTGCTCATCTATGGTAAATGCCTTTTTAATTTTTAATTCCTGTTGTTCATCATTTAGTTGTTGCTGTTCTTGTTGTTGTGTACGCATTGCAATTAAAATAAATTCAGTAAAGTGCGACTTTGACTCGCGCACATTCGGTTTTGATCATTTTTTTTTTTGATTTAGCTTTCTTCCTTTTTTAAGTTTTTTCAGTTTAAACGATTTTTATTTCAGTCTTATCGCTTTTTTATCTCTGTGGTTTTTTTTAATTTTCGCAATTTTTTCATTTTGGCGATTTTTTTCATTTTGGCGATTTTTTTCTGTTTTTGGGGTTTTTTTATTTAGGCGATTTTTTCATATTGGCGATTTTTCCGGTGTTTCGCGATTTATTTTAGTCCTAGAGATTTTTTTTTAATTTGGTGCTTTTTTCGTTTTGGCGATTTTTTTTTGTTTTATTGGCGACTTTTTTTATATTTGGTGATTTTATATTTTATTGATTTCTTAGTTTTACCGTTTTTTAAAATTTCAAGAGTTTTTCTCTTACGGTTTCCAAGATACAGCAAGTTGTTAAAATTACAAAGTCAAAATTGCATTAACTAATGGAACACCCATTGATTTAAATTTTTTAAATTTAGTGTTAATTGTTGTAGTCTGTATCCTCACAAAAACATAAATGTGAAAAACGGAAAAATCTCAGCAAAGAAATCTCAGCAAAGAAACCAAAGTCAAAAGATTTTTACCCCCTAACGTATAGATGTTTACACATCAAAAAAACATCTAAAGAAAGAAGGATTGTTCTGCACTCTTTATTGATGTGTGGCATTAAGGCCTAATTTTAAAATTGAAGACATATCTACCAATGAATATACTAAAGCTATTGGACAGTTACATCTGGAACTATGGTTGAGCTTATGGAGAAGGTAAACGAACAAAAGTGTATTCAGTTAATATTTACCCTACGAAGACATACTTCTTCCCCCATTACAATCAACAATTAAATTATTCCTCAATATTCACATGTGAAATACCTTGGTATACACCTTGATCGCCAGCTCATATGGTAACACCACATTGACTCAAAGCTCACACAAATGAAACTAAATTAGTTGAGATACATTGGCTGATTGGTAGAAATTCAACACTCAGTCTCATGTGCCCAAAAAAGCGTAACCACTAATTACTATTGAAAAACTGTTTGATTCAGACATGTATTTATTGATTTAAACAGTTTCAAATCATGTTAGATTCTATACAATTGTCTATTAGTTACGTATGTAACTATTTAACTTAATAAATACGTGTCTGAATCAAACAGTTTTTATTAGTACTCGTAGTTATTATTATTATAATTTATTGACAAAATTAATTTATAACAAATATAAAAGTTTGAGGATTGGCTTCAATGGCCTTCGCCTTTTTCGGTTATAAACATGAGCATAATAAATTATGTATTTGGAGGTAATGTTTAAATATTTTTTAGTATTTCTGGGGGTAGATGTCTTCTCAAAGACTTATAATCAAGGTCATGTACAGCTTGCTTAAGTCTTATAGGTAAGTTGTTTTTATTGTAACATGACAAGTATATGGGTTGTAGTTAGATTGGTGTTGCATTGTATGTGGAGACTGGTTTTTATTTATAAGGTGTTCATGTGTTAATTTTGAATGCCCTAGTCTTATCCTAGTGAATATTTTTTGTTTTTGTCTTCCCAAACTGCTTGGAAAGATTATTTTATGTAAAGTTTATTTGATCTTTTTATAGTATATCCTTTATGTCAACAGCAGAAATGCTTTACGCACGTCCACAGCAGCATACCTGGGTATGTACATACGTTTTGTATGGGGAATGGTACGTCGTTAGCATAAAAATGCTAATTACGTATCTACCTGGTTTGTTGGAATTTCCGAATTATTTTTTTAGTTTGTTAGAAATGGACAAAAGGCTAAAAAATTTTATGATAACCAATTTCATCCTCACAGTCATTGTTTGTTGAAAAAAGTGGTTGTATAGGTAGACGACATACGTATATAATAAATATATAATATAGGCAGGTAGAAACATTTATTGTTGCGGAAATTTCATTCTCTGTAGTATTGTCAGAAAATTTAGTTTACATTTGTGATTCGAAGTGAAAAGACGTTTCTGTTTATTTTGTGGAAATAAAAAAATATTAAAAGTGAAATGGCTGATGGTGAATGGCTTACTCCGCGACAACTAAGCGCACTTTCGTACGAAGAACAACAAGCATATATTCGGCAAGCGCTTGAAGAGAGCCAAGAAGAAACAAGTGACCACGATTCAATAGTTGGTGACGAGGCTTTAGGTGATATTGATGGAGATGACTCAGACGTTGAAGAACCCATGTTACCAGAATATGACCCAGAGGGCGACAGTGATTCTGATGAAGATCTTGAATATGCACCAATTGAAACTGGCGAAGTTTTTACTGCCAGAGATGGTAATGTTTGGTCCTCGATACAACCACAACCTGTAAGATTCCGTACGCACAACATTGTAAGAAGTGCAGAATCTGGACCAGTACGGGCAACGCAGGGTTTGACCATTGCAGAAACGTTCCAATTGATAATGTCAAACGAAATATGCGACATAATTAGTCGTGAATCAAATCGAAAGGCAAGGCAATTTTATGATATTGACAACGCAAAACATCCAACAAGAGAACCGAGATCATGGATTCCCATAACAAAAAGTGAATTTGATGCATATTTGGGCCTACTTTTGCTAAGTGGCGTTACACATTCTGGTTACGTGCATACGAAAGATTTGTGGAAAACTACTTCACATCCACTATATCGTGCCGCAATGAGTGTACGACGATTTTGGGAAATAAGCCGCTTCATACGTTTTGATAATGGAAACACACGCCAGCAACGAAAACAAACTGACAAAGCAGCAGCAATATCGGACGTTTTTTTGATGCTTAACAGCTGTCTTCGTAGATATTACGTGGCTGGAGCCAACGTCACCGTAGATGAACAATTGTATGCTTATCGTGGTGGAACTGGCTTCACGCAATACATACCATCAACACCTGCCAAATATGGAATAAAAGTGTGGTGGGTGTGCGACTCCATTTCTTTCTATCCATTGCAGGTACAATGAATATTGTTGAAAATTGTTGAAAATCTAAATAACTAAATTGAATATAATTTTTCAATGCAGGGACAAATCTATACAGGAATGGCACCGTCTGGTGAACGTGAAAGAAACGTTGGCGAAAGAGTAGTAAAGGATTTATGTGTCAACCTTTTTGCTGGAAGTGGAAGAAATATTGTATGTGACAACTTTTTCACTAGCTACAACTTGGCAAAAACTTTGATGTTAGACTACAATTTATCTATATTGGGTACTTGCAACAAAAGGCGTACATTCGTGCCAGCAGCATTTGCCAACCCGAAACGACGTGAGGCTGAATCATCAATGTTTGGGTTCTGTAATCACGTTACGATTTGCTCGTACGTTCCCAAGAAAAACAAGGCAGTTGTTATGTTGTCCACTACTCATTATACAACAGAAACGACCGGTCCTAAGAAGAAGCCATTGCTTATATTGGACTACAACAAAACCAAAGGTGGCGTTGATAACATGGACAAGTGCTTGTCCGAAATTAGTACGAAGCGGCGCACAAATAGATGGCCTCTGGCTTTCTTTTATAATATTGTGGACGTTGCTGCGTTTGCTGCATACGTAATATACATTGACAACAACACTCACCTGAAGACATCTACAAGCCGCCGTAGGATGTTTCTCCATCAGCTTAGCGAGCAATTGTGCAAGCCAGAAATGGAAAGAAGGGCGAATAACAGCAGAATATCCAGATATTTTTCAACGCGCAACGCCATCGAAGCCTCGAAAGGTGGGCCCATCGGAGTTGTGGATGCTGAGGCACATGCATCGGAGGAACGTGATAGTACGGGCCGGCTAAAAGTAAAGGGGAATTGCTACATCTGCTCGAAACGACGCCCTACTCGTAAAGCATGCACATTATGCAACAAACCAGTGTGCGCAGAGCATTCCAAAGACTTACCTCAATGCGATAGATGTATTTGAATTTCAATAATTTTAAGCAAAAATAATTAAAACTGACATTATATAATAATAATAAAAAAATAATTACAAAACTTAGCTCAAAATAAACTATACTTTTATATTATATTATCATATTTGCATGCGTTTTACTATACATACCCAGGTATGTATTCTGTTGACTTAAGGGTGCAACTTTGTAAATGGGCTTTATCTTCCGAACGGATGATCTAATCCTAACCAAACTTGGAACTATTGCGTAAAACAGTTTTGACTAGGATATCAAGAAATTTCAAGTCGATCCGGTTATCCAGTTTAGAGCTACAGCGTTTTCAAAACTAAAAACATACCCAGGTATGTTGCCGTTGACATAAAGGATATATTTGGTGGGTGTATGTTATTATATGAAGTTTGTGATTTTACTAAGCTAAAAATGTATTTTTTAGTATATTTATTAATTAATATGGTTGAAGAAATGTTGGTATATTTTGTCTGCGAATTCATTTTCAGGGATATTTATATATGCTGGTGTATACAGGATTTCAGTTTTATTACTCCTAATAAGACTTTCTTTTGTTCGGTTAATTAGTATATCTGAGTGTTTATGTGATTTTAGTGCATTTATGGATGAGAGATTTTTAGTACATATTGAGAGATTTTTTTGGGGTGGTTTGGCGTTTATGGCTTCTTCGATGGTAGTAATTTTGTACGTAAAGATGGATGTGAAAGAGGGCAGTATTTCAGTCGTGATTATTTGTTGTTTGTCATCTACTATGGCGAATTAATTAGTATATGTCTGTTTAGATCAGTGGTAGGCGCTGTGAAAGTATTACTGAACTGTCAATGTGTTGATGTTGAGAGCTACCCACCAAACACAAAGCCACATAGTTAAAACATAAATTGAAATTAAAACATTTTCTTAGCAAAGAGTCAATTGTAAAAAAATTTTCAAACTTTTTTTTGTATTGTCCACTGATAGCAAAATTTTTTTTATTTTTTCCATATAATTGTTTTTATTTATAATTTTTTTCTTTCTCTACCATTAAACTCATCATAATATCTCTTAATGATACATTCCCTTTTATTCTTAAATCTTGATAACATAAAAGGCATTGTATGTTACCAAATGCGTTATTTATGATAAAATATTTTTCGCATATTATCAATTTGAAATGAAACACGTATGTTTGCTGGACAAATATTCTTGAAAAAAATATGTAAGCATCCGCCTGATGTGCATTCGTCACTGTATCACAGAATACACAGAAGTGAAGAAAGTGACAGGTAAAAAAAACTCCAATCAGGTTTTTTTAAAATTCTTGGAAAAAATAGAAACGTATTGTGTATTTGATACTGTAGTGTATTACTACTTACCAATTAACACAACTAATAAAAATTTATTGCGCTAGAAAAACGTATCAAAAGAAGAACGACGACAAAATTTGAGGGAAAACGAGACAAACAGAAAAATACCCTTATCTTTCGTCTCGTGACACTTCTGTATGTTTTGTGATTGTGTCATCGCCGACTGAGTTAAAAAGAGTAAGAGTACGTGTGAATGCTCTCAGCACAATTATGCAAAGCAGCGTTGCCGTTGTGACACTAAAGTGTCACTTTTGATTCTTTTTCGTGCCAGTGACACTTTTTATGACCCTTTTTTAAATTTATCTCTTTGTATCATTTTAATAAAATGTATGCCGTAAGGCAATCATATGCTCAAAAATCGGACATAGCACAGTCTAGCATATCAGGTATTGGAAAAAGTGCTGTTCGTCCAGTTGGCGATATTCGGCTTGATGGTGTCGATCATTTTACTTTGTTCGATACAAAATCCAATAAATGGTAAAAATATTACAAAAAAGCTGACACCCAAAATCCTGATTCTAAATGCAAATTATTTTTGGGAGCACCACAATTAAAAATATGTATTTTAACTTACTTTGATCTTCAATCTAATTAAAACTTTTTATAAATTAAATTTTTGTAAATCGGCAAACTTACGGTTCTTTTGAGTATATTATTATTAGTTTCATCCGATCATTTTTGCGATCTGGCCAGTTAGAGGGTTAAAATTAAAGTATGTAACTATGTTGATTAATTTTATTTAGTCTAATGTATTTAATTAATTGTTAAAATTCGAGTTTTTTTTTCAATTGAAATAAATGTTATTTTTTTGTTCACAAAAAACATGACCCTAATTTACTATAAAATACACTTTTTGACCTTTTTTTCTTAAATACCCTTTTTATGATACTTTTTCAAAATTTTCAACGGCAACCCTGATTCAAAGAAACGCGTATCAATGGTTAAATTCCATGGTCGGCAAAATAAAGGTAGAGGTCCATAGCTCGCTTTTTGCGCGTTACGCTTTCTATGCATCTGTCAAAAAAGTAGAATCAATGTAATAGTATGTGACAAGTTACATTGCAAAAAGCGCAGAACGCGTAGGCGCGTTCAAAGCAAAAAATAGGTCTACTTTCTACTTTTGTACGCGTTACAAGCATAAAGTCAGCTGTTCTTGAAAGCTAAAGATGTTAAATAATACTTTATTTCTTACGTTATCGATAAATATTATTTTGCCGTGGATAATTTTTTTCTTTTTTTTTCAATAAAAAAAATTTCTTAGTAAAAAAAAAATTGTTTAATAAAATATGTGATTTTTTTCATTAAAGCGATATATTTTAATTAACTTCTCATCACACTTTTCTCAGTAACAAATTTTACATATTAGTTATCGATTACTTTTACGTACTGAGTGTCATCTCCGCTAAATCTGTATTATTTGCTTTGTGTGCATTACATATTTTTAAACAATAAAATGGAAGAAAATTTAATAAATTAAATATACAAACTCGACTGACTCCACAAATTCTTTTAAAAACTCGATTTCACTCTCCATTTTTTCTTTATAAGTATTTATAAACAAACGCACACAGCTGATCAAAACAAAAATAAAAAAGCAGTGCATGTAACTCAACGCGAACAAAGTATAGAATTAAACAAGAGAATGAAACGCGTGTAAAGCATTACACGCAAAAAGCGAGCTATGGCCCTCTACCTTAAGGATGCCGAGCCTCTTAATATACTCTTCTATTACGTATGTGTACACACGCATTGTTGAGAACAAGTTGTGTGTATCGCTTAAGCATTAAACACATTCACCACATCAAGCTACCGACTACCAAATGTCAAAGATAGAATACACATGTTTATATGAGAACGATTCTTTTGAAGACAGCAAGGCAACAGGGCGACAGGTTGTTGTCTATGCTGATTTTGTCGTTGTAGTCCAATTAAACTAATTTCTATTTCTTTGGCTACAATGAGAAAATTCAGTATTGCCAGTACAATAAAAAATGCTGAATGAATGATTTTGTACAATTATTTCATATTATTTAACAGGAATAATATCCAAAAATTTATGTAAGGAATAAATTGATTAATTTTTGTACTTTTACGTGAAATAAGTATATTTTAAAAGGGTAATTAGTTTTTATAAATGCAAAATATATAAAAGTGGTAATACTGAACTATGTATTTGTACTTGAATATCAGCTGCTGCCGTCTCCAAAATAATTAAGTAGCCGGCTACGAGGCGACAAATGCTGCTTGCAGCATTTGAAGTCGTGTGTTCGTGTAGCCTGCTGTGGTGAATATGTTTAATACAATACTCTTAAGAATTAGCGTTGCCAGAGAACAATTTTTCCCAACAATATTATGTGTGATGGGAATTTACCAAATTTTTTATTTTCAGAAAATTATTTGGTTTGCCAACGTACGTTCTAATGCATGAAAAAACATGACATGCAAAGGCATTTTCAAGCATATATTTAAATTATTTTAAAGAAAATTTCTACAAAACTATCTCTACTCATCTTTACATTGGCATAGCAACTAGAAAAGATGTATTTCTTCATAAACAAAACTTGAGTGTTTCTTCTGACCATAATAAAATCAAGTTTGGTTTTGGAGATTTAAAATTTCAAGTTAGGGAAATGAGACGAAAATTTAACTGGCAATACCGACTCGTAGTAAGAATATAAATCACATAATTGTAAAATGTATTGGTATGGGTTGCCGACCAGTGCTTTAGATCCATCGCAGTACCAGATTATGTACTTTTTTATGTATTTATTTGTTTTAAGTGAAGTTGCCTGAATCAGGGCTGTCAGATATGGCGATTTCTCACCAAACGTGGCGATTTTTCAACTTGCTTGGTGTCGAAATTTTTGGTGATTTTCTGGCATTAAATAAATTTGTTGGCGATTATTATGGCTATTTTTTTTTTACAAAATTGAACTTAAATATTTTTATAATTCAGGAAAATTAGTTTGTTGAAGGAGTAGTTGCAAAAATAAATCCTACCAAAACTCGCCTGCAAGAAATTAAAACAATTTAATTTTTGGTGATTTTTTTATATTAATTATAGTCATTAATGCATTTTGAATTTGGATGAGAAAAATTTACAAGCAATAATTTTTGGTGATTTCTAATTTTGGCGATTTTCTGATAAATTTTGATACGATCATTTTGTAAAAATTTAGGTTACAAAAAGTGTTATATAAAACAAATTTATTATTATTAAATATATACTAAGAAAATCCACATAAAACTGATTTTTGGCGACTTTTAGCGATTTTTGAAATCAATTTAGAGAAAAAGGTCGGAAAAAATCTGATAACCCTGGCCTGCACTGCTCAGGGTTAGTGTCTCTTTTGTTATTCATGGGTATGTGTGAAAAATAACAATCTATGTTAGTCCATCGTGGAGAGTATTTTCTAATATTTGGTGGTCAATTGTAGAATATGTGCAATGGTTGGTTTTATGCTCGGTTTTCGTTTTAGTTTTTTAAAGTTTATTGCATCACTCTATATAATATTGTTACTTTTTTGAGAAATTTTTAAAATTTGGTTGCTTAGAAGTGTATTGTATCTTTGCTCTAATATTGCAAGTCCCAGTTCTGCAAGAATGTTGCCAATCGATGTAGTTCTGAAAGCTTGCTTACAATTCTCAGTGCTTGATGATAATATCTTTTAATTTTCAATAAACTAGTTTTAGGTGCTTTGCCATATATGATAAGACCATAGTCTATTTTACCAAGGATTATGTATTTGAGTGTATGTATTAGACTGGTAATGTGACTTTCACTTCTCAAGCCGCATATACTTTTTTAAAAGTTTATTCTCTTTGTGAGGCTGCCTGTTATGTTCTTTATGTGGCTGTTCCAGTTTTTCTGAGCACTATTCCTAAAAATTTTAGTTCGTTAACGTCTACAAAGTGCGAGTTATTAATATGGAATTGAATCACTGAGCAGTTGTGCTTGCGGCAGATGTGCAAATGTTTGCTTCTCATTGGAGAAATTGAAGCACCTGATATATTACACCAATATTTTAATTCTGCAAGGATATTGTGTAAAGTACACTGAGTATTTGCGGGATTATTTATTTTTTTGAATAGGTAGAAGTAATCAGCGTACAAACAGTGCTTTTAATGTTTGTGCTTTTCCATGAGTTGATTAATTTTTTCAAAAGCAGTTGGACATAATACCACTGATAATGGAGATCCTTGTGGAATTCTATTTTCGAGTCTAGTTGATGTCGATTTGTGAGAATTGACTTTTACATTGATTGACCGGTCCTGGAGCTGCTTTTTCGAAATCTATACTGAAAATTTAACAGTGACTGTGGGAAGATAGAACCTTGGAAACGAAATAATCTAGCGGCCTTATGTATAAGAAAAAACTGGCA
The DNA here is from genome assembly GCA_949987645.1 of Tachina grossa. Taxonomy (NCBI): domain Eukaryota; kingdom Metazoa; phylum Arthropoda; class Insecta; order Diptera; family Tachinidae; genus Tachina; species Tachina grossa. Next base: position 1,200,271 of record OX465279.1, on the reverse strand, counting down.
TGAAGTTAGCATAAGTGACAAAATTGAACTACGTTTTGACGAGTTCCTCTGTTCAATTTTACATTAAAAAGCGCCGCATAATGTAGTTTTAACACACGAATACATCCTAGCATGATTTTTAATGTAAAATTGTATGGCATTGTTTTGCCACTTATGGTAACTTCATGCCATTTTTTGAATATTAATAGGGCTATAAGTGTACAACTGTATCAATTGTTGAACTGTTTTGTCTAAATCCAGTTTTTTTATGTTTATAAGGTTATTTTCTGTTAAAAACCATGAAATTCGCTTAGCAATTTTTTTTCTAGAGGTTTACTAGTACAAGAAATAAGCGAAATGAGGCGGCATGACTCTGGTTCTATTTTGGTTTTTTTTTTGAGTTTTTCCATGAGTGGGGTATTACGTCGTATTGTAGTATGTTATTATAAAGGCAAAATAGTCTATAATTTTAGTTTGGCAGAGGCGTTCTTAATCGTCGAGTAAGTTGTCTTATTGGGTCCGGGACTATTGCCTTTCGCTGCTTTTAAAGTTAACTCTAGTTCGAGTTTTGTTATTGGCTCTTCTATTTCCCTCACAGTTTTGCTAGGCTTTATTAAACGTGAACGATTTTTTTGGATATTAAAATCAGCGGAGAAATTTTTTTTCTGCAATTCTCGAAAAGTGTTGAGCTAGTGTATCCTCGATATCTTGCGTTGATGCTACAAAATTACCATTCGGTGTTTTTAATGCTGCTATATTTTGTACTGTTGTGCCTGTGAAACATCTTATTGATTGCCAGATTTTTAATACTTCTCAATGTTCGGTTGCTCCTGTATTTGATACCATAACTTAGAGAGTTGAGTTCTTTATTCCACCAGTATGTGCTGGGATTACATTTTTTTGGTTTACTTTGAGGAAAACTTATGTTTGCAGCTGACCATATTGATTTTGATATTAATGTATTCTCTCTGTTAATATTTTCTGACTGATTTCGTTTGCTTAGTTCGGATTCCATCAATGTTTCCTGCAGTGGACAGTTAGCATATTGAGTCTTAAAGCGAAGCTAGACACATCAATATTCAGCTTCAATATGTGTGCTTGTATGCGTTTTCTTGTAAAAAAATATTCACACCAATAGTATATGTGTGACTATTTTGGTAAACAAACGCACACAACCACATATATTGAAGCTGAATATTGATGTGTCTGGCACTCGCTTTAAATGTAGGATAGAAAGGCTATAATGAATTATGTAGTTGCAAGTGGAATATAATTGGATGATGGTCACTACCGTGTAGGTCATGAATTGTGTCCCAGTATATTGTTGTTGACAGGTTTGTGGTACATGCACTAACATTTATTCAATAAAAGTATTATCTGTAGTTCATGACCGATACTGGTCAGGTCTAATATTTATATTTAGACTTAAGATTTGAATAGTTATTGTTAGTTCATTTTTCAAGATATAATACGTAAATATTAGTAGGTAAAAAAAAAGTGTCGTGGCTATAAGTTGCAATACATAAGATGAAAGGAAAGAATTTAATGGGCATGTTCAGGCCCACTTTTCAAATTTAAACTATACCCTTTCTAATTTTAAATAGAAGTCGGCTTAAACATTATCCCCCTTATGCAAAAAAATATTTTACTTTGGCTTTAAAGTTCATATTTGTTGCCAAGGATTTTAAGGCTAACATAGCTTTGTTAAGAAATCATATGCAAAGGACAACTTTAATTATTTTGTGATTTAATAATAAATACTGGTAACACCACCATGTTCAACAACCATTCCACAGCTTATGATGTACAAAATAGAATACAATTTCATTCGAGTATTCAAATAATTTTTTATTTTATCAAATACATTTTTATTATCTTGAAGTAAAGCAACCTAATTTAAAAAATATGAGCTTCTAATATGGTAGAAAAACAGATAAACATTTCTATGAAGTAAAAATAAAAAAAATATTTAAAATTATCACAATTTGTTTTATTCGAATGAAATGGGTATTTGAGTATCCAGCTTTTTTCAATTCCTTTTGATTATATGTACATCACTAAAATATTTTTGCATAATTGTATTTATTTTAATATTATTTAATGGATTTTGCTATGTATTTCGAATCAGTTGGATAATTTGGTGATGTTTTCCATTACATGACTGAAATAATAAATTTAAGATAAGATCAGGCACTTCTAGCTTCATTTTCAGATGTAACATGAATCAATATATGCTATATTAACAAAACTATTTGAGGTACAAAATACTCATTTAGGAAATATCAACTTAAAGTAGTCTTAACAAACGTGGGTGCCTACCTTATAATTTTGATATCATAATTTCTTTAGAATACAACTTTACTTAATATTGCTTGGCAAAGCTTTGTTAAGTTTTTTTGCATACGACCCTATGACTTTGTGAATTTTTTTAAAGTTTCAAACAGCAACAATAAAGACTGTCGAATATTTTTAAAAGGAAAAGTAGTTTGCTTGTCTTGAAACAAAGTCTGAGAAAAAATAAAAAAAAATTAATTTTCATATTGTAATTATTTACCAAAATTTTCATTAATTTATTTTCAATTTAGGCGAAGAGGGGAGCTCAAGTATGCTACCTAGCATTTATATTGTAACCGATATAAATTTGTCTAGTGACGGCGAGCCTCACGCAGATCAACAAATTGGTGTTTGTGACATGGATACAATACGACGCATAGCCGAGGAACACACACTTCAAGTATTGGGAGAAGCGCAGCAAAATATTGAAAATAACGGTAAGCAGTTTGTGTGGTAAATTTTTGTAACACATCTTACCGATAAAATTTAAATAAGTTATAAATAGGGATTCATGCTTTTTGTCGTTGGTCGTAGTCCGCTACTGGTAGCTGGTCGTAGTCCCCTACTGGTTTCTTATTAATTTCATGTGATAGAAAGTGTTTGCGAAAGCTCGTTTGCATGCTGCTGCTTTTAAATAAGAATATCCAGGGAGATTGGAAACGTAGTTGCATGCTGTGGGATACTATAGTTTTATTAACAAACTGATTTGATATTTGTGAACACATAGTATTGCTTTCTTGTTGACACTATAATCCAATAAGAGGGTTTTAATTTTTTAACAGATCAAGTGGAGTTGATTGAAGATGCGGTAAAATATATGTGCTCTGAAAGTTCTGCCTTGAAGAAAATTAAAAATAAATTAGACAAAGATATACAAAAAAATTATCGACTAAAAAAATTCAACAATAAAATAAACAATAGCCCAATTCACAAACTTGTGCAAATGGTCTTGCATCGTGGCATTTGCAATATGGTAGAGCATATTGATACTCATCACTTAACAATTTTTAGTGGTGAGTATCCATATATTATACCATTTTGCACATGCTACGATGCAAGACCATTTGTACAAGACTATGAATTGGGCTAATATTTTATAATTCTAAAAGCAAAAGTTAAGAAACTGAATATTCTACAAACGAATTTAAATATGCACAAAAACACAGAAAAATTATTCCCAAAAAAATTTCAAAAATCCGTTTGTTTAAAATTAAATTGAGTTTCAGTAAATATTTTTGACTGTTCCAGGAAATGGTTTGTTCCAATTTAAAAAAAATTAAAATAGAAAACTGTATAGAGTGAAAGATTCTAACTCATGCAATTAATACAAAGTATTTATCATTTGTAACAAAATTGTTTAGTTCCAATTTAGAACTTTTATACTGTACATAACAGTTATTTGATTTATTAGTTTTGAATTTCAATAAAAATAATTTATTAAATCAGATAATTTGTTGATTGAAAAAATCAGTTTGTTTTTTTTTCAAACAAGTTCAGAGAATTTCGTGTTTGAATTGTAAAATTAGTTTTTTTTTTGTGCAATAATTTCTGCTGAACAGTAGGGGATTTAGACCACCTGCCGTCCTAGATACAGTTTGATATGCCGCCCGTTTTGATTATATAGAAGTGATAATAAAACAAACATGAACATAATTTTTAGATGCTTAATTAAATGAGTGCATATTAATTGTATCAGTAAGTACATATCGCCACCTAAAATCCAAAAGACCGTAGCTGACAAAAATTCCAAAAAAAAACTTTTTGATTGACAATGGTGTAATTAACAAAAAATACACACATTTCCTTATTATTTTACAGAGATATCTTAAAAATAATTATTTTATTAACAAAATTCAACAAATGCATAATCCAAGAAATAGTAACTTAACTTCATATATTTTTGTATAAACAAATTGCAACAAATGTCACCATTCGTATTACTTTCAAATACATTTTCTGAAAAATAATTTCTTCTGCAATTTTTTTTAAATATTTGTAATGAATTTTGTTAATTTTATATTCAAAACAAAATGAACGCAAAGTTTAAAAAAACATAGTTTGTTATCATTGATACTTTTATTAAAAAAAAAAATAAAAATAAATACACTTACCTATTTTTGGTTTCAGAAAAAGTGATTCCCAAAGGCCTTTAGTGCCGTTAGTAAAAAACGAATCCTTCACTCTTTTTTATTGAAAAATAACGAGAGTATAACGGCTGTCTTATATATTTATTATAAAATCACACGACCAATTTAACTTTTTAATTTTTCTGTGTAATGGTATCTTTTAACCTTTCCGTACCAAGAAGTCAAATTAGTAGACGAGGTTATAATTGATTACAACATATTACAAAAATATTTGAGTGCGTGTCTTAAGCTGGAGTCACACGATTTGCACAATCTACAAATTTTCGTCGGCTCACTGAAATAAATTCATAAGTAACAAAGTAAATTTGCCTTATTTCTCAACTAATGGAAATATAATTAGATAACTGCACCACACTGCATTAGTAATAAAGCCATATACACTTAGCCAAGTATTAATTAAGTAATAATGTCATTTTGGCTTATTACTTATGACTCTCTCGCAGTGAGCCGACGAAAATTGGTACATTGTGCCAATCGTGTGACCCCAGCTTTATATACATAATTTTTTTATCTTTCGCTAAGCTGCAAAAATATGTTATTTTATATATTTTAGATATGCTGCAAAAACTTCCAGCCAAAATACCAGTAAGCGTCGAACAACTTTCAAATATTAAACAGTCAAATGTCGTCATAGAAACTAGGTAATATATCGATAGTTTTTTTTTATAGATCTTCACTTTACCATTTTAATTTTTGCAGCGATGATGGGAAAAGCAATAAAAATACAACCATGACAACGGAGATGTTTAAAACTGAACCGCTTGCAATGTCAACTCATACCGATTTTGAGCCGACATACATACAACCTGAAGATCAGCTATTGTTTGTTAATACAGATGCTTTAAGAACTGGAAATAATGTTATAACCATAACAGAGGCCTTCTTGAATAAAGAAAGTGAAAATGTGAACAATAATGAACATGACGACTCTAAAGTAAATAATGGTGATATAGTGGGAAACCGAAGCAACATAAAATAAGAAAATAAATCATTTAATCGTTCTTTTTCAATGGAACTGCATATATGTATGTGTACAATTTAATTTATATTTATGAATTTTACAAATAAAATGGAAACAGAAATGTTTATATATATACATATATATATATATATATATATATATATATATATATATATATACATATATTATTTATATTTAGTATTTATTTATAAACAATATACCGAGTATATTCAAAAATTAATTAAAAAATATATTGTAAAATAAGCAAAACCATCTTTAAATTCTAGCCTCGTGAATCAAGAACAATAAAATAAAATACATATATACATCATAATAAAAATAACAAGGTTCCGACGACCAGTTTCGGTAGATATATCGAAAATATACAGTGAGCCAAAAAAAGACTTGTACACTTACTAAATAAGAATAAAAATAGACACCGTGATAAAAGTACACAAGGAAAACCAAATTTATTAAATATAGGGTCCGCCAGATAACTTTTTTTTTTGAAAATGCTATAAAAAAAACTACTGAAGGTTCGGCTGTGTGGCACGTAGCGGCGTCCTGTTGAAACCAAATGTTGCCAATATCCTCCTCTTCGATTTTTGTGAACAAAAATTTGTTCAACATGGCCCGATAACGATCGCCATTGATTGTAACGGCTACTCCTTGCTCAATGGCCCAATTATGCCTCTGGACCGAAATCCGCACCAAACAGTGACTCGTTTTGGGTGCGTCGGCTTTTCAATGTATGCGTGTTTTCTGTGCCCCAAATGCGACAATTTTGCTTGTTCACATGCCCACCAAGATCAAAATGAGCTTCATCTGAAAAGATGATTTTTTTTGGCAAAATCGGCATCTTATGTAAGTCAATCGCAGGCCCACTTAGCGAAGCGAAAACGCATTGGATGGTCAGTTGGCTCGTTCAGCGGAAGGATAAAACTAATTATTTGTCAAATCAGACATGAGCTAAGTGTTACCATTCACGAAATAAGCACTAGTTGAAAAAAAAACGTTAGATGGCGGACCCTTTACAAATTAAAGCTTGAGATATATATTATAATTGTACGCAGCATATACTATTTTCTTAGTGCTTACATACATATAAAAAGAAACATAACAAAAGCAGCATTATGACAATATCACAGTGCAACAACCAAAATGGGAATGGGATGTGACCAATTGCAAATGAAAGTTGACATTATCCATAACAAACCCTTGAAAGGTTGTTTTTAGTTCAGTGGGAGATATTTTTTACGCGCATTTAAAGCTTTTGATTTTGGAACGCTGTCTAACAAGGAAATATAATTTACAATTTGATAAAAATAATGCTTTTTTAATATTTTTTTATCCTGAAAAGTTGTGGTATCTTACTGTTTTTCGGGTAGAGGAATTCATTTTCGATATTTGTTTTTGCCTTAAACTGACGCTAAATGGCGCTGTTTTCGTAAATTTTCAATAAAAACGGTGTATTTATTGCTTCACTGCTTTAGACATAATATTTGAGCCCTTAATGAATTTCTACAAAAAAACCAGACAATAAGGCAATATAACTCAGTAACGCGCAAATCCAAAACAAGACCATAAAGATACACAAGTGCACAATTATATTACTACACCACTTCTGTGCTGATACCTTCAATTATACTAGGAACATGCACAAACATGTAAATTGACAGTGATAGTATGATAAGCATAGAGCCGTCAAACAAGATAAAATAAGACATAATACTTTTATTAAAGTATAATAAGAAATAATACTTTTAAATAAAAAAGTTCTTTTTGTAAGCAGTATTTGTGTGACAGTGTCATCTAGTGTCAGTGTTATTTAAAAATAAATATCGAAAATTAATTCCTCGACCCCAAAAACAGTAAGATACCACAACTTTCCAGGTTAAAAAAATTAAATAAGCATTAATTTTATCCAATTTTCAATGAACATTCCTTGTTAGACATCCTTCCCAAATCAACAACCTCAACTGCGTGTAAAAAACCTCGCACTGAACTAAAAAAACTCTTCACAGTTTTGTTATGAACAATGTAAACTTTCATTTGCAATTGGTCTCATCCCATTCCCATTCGGAAAGCTCGATTTTGTATCACTCTGTATTCATAGGCGAAAAAAAGCTGCCCAGTAAGGAAAAACTTATTTCTAAAACAATAAATAAGGAAATGTACATATGTAGCTTTTAGAACTTTGAATGTTGACCTTTGGCTTCTTTAATGGCTAAGAATCTTTTTGACATCGAATGGACCAGAATTTTTGCAACTTTTATGAAAATACATATATTGACTCTTCTTAGTTTCTTTGCTGAAAATCGGATCTATGCCCACAAATGCTCTATTATGTTTAAGCTGGGGCAATACCTTTTTTGTGTTGGTAGTTGTGGATTGGACTTCGGCCCAATTGAAATTTTCGAAATTTGAACAATTAAAATTTAAAATTTGAACATTTCAGTGCAAAATTTTTAAAAATTTTAAAATTTGAGTACCCAGCTAAAAAAATTATATATGGTCCATATATTTTTAAAATATGAATGTATATAACTATATATGAATATGTATGAATTAATGTATGGAAATGTATGGGATTATACATTGCAAAACTATTATATATGAAGTAATATATGGACTAATATATGAAATGTATTATAACATATGAGCTCATATATGGAAATTTAATTATGAAGCTCTTCATATGTGGATCCATATATAGATATAAGATTTAATATATGGAGCCATATAAGAATGTATGCATACATGATATCTCACATAAAATCGTTTTTGCAATCAAAAAAGCTTGGTATTTTATCACTGGTGAATTGAAAATCCATTAGAAAATACATATGGTATGCATATGCATATAGAGCCTCAACGTTTAAAAAAGAAAAACTTTTGTAAAAAAATTCATTTCTTGTATGATTTTATACATTGTGGCCCCATTTAATATATCAAATAATCAAAATCCAGTCATTAATTTTATAGAAAATAACAAAATTCTCTAGATAAGAAACAAAGTTCATATTTCTGCAATAAATTATATTGAAAACTATTGTTTGACGGATTATTTTTTCTTTTACAATTAATTACATTAGTTTTTAATCTGATTGCTTAAATTAAATTTATATGAATATGAGTTTTGTGTTTTTTTTAATATGCAATTGATTCACCTTTTGACTTAAAATGATGAATGAAATGACTTTTAGTTCGTTTTTAATTTTTTGTCCAAACGAATGTTTCATTAAATACAACCTACCTGTTCAAAATCAAAAAAAGTAATTTTAGTAATTTAATTTATTGCAGGCAGTGCGCTTTTGTGAATCAAGAGAGCATGAATATGAACTTTGCATACTGTAGAGGGAATATTTACACATACATGTATGCAAATGTATGAATATATATATAATCATATACGCCCATATACCCTAATTTTTGGGTTCCGATCCATATATGGGATATATATGGGCGTATATGATTATATATATATATATACATATATATATATATATATATATATATATATATATATATATATATATATATATATATATATATATATATATATATATATATATATATATATATATATATATATATATATCTATATATGATTATATATATATAATATATATCCATACATATTTTTTTAGCTGGGTAGATAAATAAATTGTAGTCTGGAAGTATTTAACTAAAGCACTAAACGTACACACATATTTACGTGCAAATACTATAGCAACAACAATAATTGTATACATAGCTACAGACATACAGACATGCAAATAAAAGTGCGAGCACTGTACTACCAGTACAAACCGCATTGCCAACATAAGAGTCGTTACTTTTAAATCCAAAAATAACGACCAATCGAATTATCTACAAACGCCTAGAAGCAGCAACATGAATTTTCCCGATTGTGCTAGAGGACTGTTTGAACATCTGGCTACCAATAGTAAATGACAATACAGATGGCATCATGCACGTATCAGGCGAACATTCGAGAACCGGTTCCTGTACTATAAAAAGTGGCAGCATGTGCGAGAACAGAGCAGTACTAATCAGAAAGTAGTCAAGTTAAGACCTCGTTGAAAGTGGATAATAACGATAAGAAGTAGTTAAGAAAAGACAAGTTGTAATTTGCTTCGTTAAGAATAAAAGAAAAAACAGTAGCAAATAAATATTGTGTATTATTTATTTTTATTTTTTGAGCAATCAAAAGAACTCACACATTTAATAAAATTTAAACGTAACATTTGGTGTCAGAAGTGGGATTGCAAAAATTAAAATAAAAAAAATAATAAATTAATTAGAAAATAATTAATTTGTAATACGAGGAAGAATGAAATTTCAAGAGCTTAAGGTGGAGCAACTCAAGAAAGAGTTGAACAATCTGTACTTGCCAACAACTGGTAATAAGGTCGAACTACAGAAAAGATTGTTGGAAGAGTTCCAGCGGCGCAACATCGACATAGAAAGCTATGAGTTCGATGAAAAAGAAGAAATTGAGGTATGTACTCGTGCAGCAGCAACCAGTACAGACATCGGAGCAATGTTTGCTGCCATGATGAGCAAAATAAAAGCGGTCAATGAGAAAATAGAAGCAAACAATGAGAAAATGAAGGCTGAAATTCGGGAGTCTTCTAGAGCAATGGATGGGAGACTTCAGGAGTCTTCTAGAGCAATGAAGGCTGAAATTCAGGAGTCTTCTAGAGCTATGAAGGCTGATTTTCAAGAAACTTCTAAAGCCAACAACGAGAGAGTTTTAGCTGAAGTTAAGGCCACAAACGAGAAACTTCAAGAAATTTCTGAGGCCTTATATAGAAGAGTAGATGGTATTGAAGTACAAGTCAGCAAGTTTGACGAGAAAATCTCAGAGCTTGAGAATAAAGTCCATAGCTTAGAAATTGGTGGCGTGGCAGTACAAGTGAAAGATGTAGACGAGAAATTGCACGAGCTGGAAGCAAAAAATCGTCAATCTCCAGTGCCAAGGCGGACCAGTGCGATTTGTTCCAGAGGTTTCCAGCAGGATAAAGACGCCTTGTTTCGATGGCAGTGCACCACTGAACATCTTCCAATTTCAGTTCGAAACAGTGGCTAACAGAAATGGATGGGACAGTGAAGAAAAGGCCATAGAGCTAGTTTTGGCCTTAAAAGGTGCGGCAGCAGAAGTTCTCGAAACTGTGCCAGTAGGCTGCAGAAACAGTTTTGATGACATAATGGCGGCACTGCAACGCAAATATGGTGGTGAGCACAAGCGTGACATATACCGCATGGAATTGCGATGTAGAGGACAAAAACCCAATGAGTCTCTACAAGATTTCGCAATGGAAATCGAGCGGTTCGTGCAGCTTACGTATCCAGGCGAAAACCATCCATTCCTGGATCATGTCAAAACGGAGGCGTTTGTTAATGGCATCCGCGACCCTGATATCAAACTTGCAGTGTGTGCTACGCAAAAGGCAACCTTCGCAGAAATGGTTTCATTTGCACTAACTGAGGAGACTGCTAGAGTGATTTTGAAGCCACAGGTGTGCAAGGTACGGAACGTGGAAGTACTTGCCGAAAATGATAATAGTCTAGTCTCTAGCATTAAGGAGGCCGTGAGACAAGCATTGGCGGAGAAAGAGCAAAAAGTTAATAATAAGTGCTATAACTGCGGCAAAGTTGGTCATTACCAGCGCAACTGCAAGGCGCCAAGAAAGAGAGCCAGATCTGTTTCGCCATCAAGGAACAGTAAACGGGTGTACCAACAAACAACACAAGAGTCCCCGTTAAACTAAAACGAGCTAGCACTAAGGAGCAAGAGCTAGCTCCCACAAACGACGGCCCCACAATCTCCATATCAGTGATGCAACAGAAAAATAGCAACCTTACTGCATGCGGATACATCAGCGGTGAAAAGCACATCCTTACCATAGACACAGGAGCGTCACAGTCAATAATCAGGCCCAATGTAGTGAAGGGGAAATGTGAAACTATAAGTAATATACGACTACGTACAGCTACTGGGGAGCCTGCCACTGTCTATGGTAAAACTGAGGCGAAGGTGACTATTGCCAATATCAGTGTGAAACACGTATTTATTGTTGCCGATATTGTAGACGAGGTTATTATTGGAGCCGATTTTATGATAAACCACGGAATCAACTTGCATATGGGGCAACAAGTGATGATTTGGCGTAATGTTGAAATACCGCTTGATGTTGGATATGACAATCAGATGCACGTCAAGAAACTGCTTGCTATTGAAAATCAGACATTACCACCACGGTCTGAATCAGTAATATGGGCACAAATGGAGGGAGATTGTGAGGACAATCGGTTGTGGGTAGTAGAACTAGCAGAAATTAAGAGAGAGCTATTAACAGCAAAAGCCCTCGTAAGAACTTGCAATGGAAGAAAGGTTCCCATACGGGTTAGTACCCAAGAAAAAGTCATCAACAAGAATTCCGAAATAGGTCAATGTGCTCAAGCAGAGGCAATAATAAACTGCGATAAAAAGCCAGAACCTGCCAATTTGTCTGCAAAGGAGCGTGAAGAATTTCAGGCATATGTGGAGCGATGGGTAGCAGGGCTATCACCTCCTGACAGAAATAGGGCCAAGCAACTGCTAAAAAGGAACGCCTGCATTTTTGCCGGGCAGAATAAAAGCCAAGGGAGAACGGCAATAGTGAAACACGAAATAAATACTGGCGAAGCAAGGCCAATAAAACTGGCACCCAGAAGTATACCACTGGCTAAGCGAACTGAGGTAAAAGAGCTCGTCAATGAAATGGAGCGGTGTGGTGTAATCGAACCATCTTCAAGTCCCTGGAGCTCACCGGTAGTGTTAGTAAAGAAAAAGGACGGCAGTACTCGATTTTGCGTCGATTATAGGAAACTTAACGACGTGACCAAAAAGGACAGTTACCCGCTACCAAGAATTGACGACACCTTAGACACGCTTGCTGGAACGAAATGGTTCTCCACATTGGATCTACAAAGCGGCTATTGGCAGGTGGAGATTGCAGAGAAAGACAAGGAGAAAACTGCTTTCAGCGCATGCGATGGTCTGTGGCAGTTTAATGTTATGCCATTTGGGCTCTGCAATACTCCGGCTACTTTAGAGCGGCTCGTGGAGCAAGTGTTAAAAGGACTGCACTGGAAAACATGCTTGGTGTATCTTGACGGCATAATTGTAATTGGGAAGACTTTTGATGAACACATTAAAAATCTGACTGAAGTCTTTCAGCGCATATCATCGGCTGGACTCAAACTCAGCATCAAAAAGTGTGCACTATTCCAGAAAGAGGTGAAGTATCTGGGCCATAAAGTTACAGCAGATGGTATTTCAACAGATGAAGATAAGATACGAGCAGTAAAGGACTGGCCTCGTCCAAGAAATCTTCACGAATTGCGCAGCTTTTTGGGCCTTTGCACATACTACAGACGCTTTGTGCCAAATTTTGCCAGCGTAGCTGCAAGCTTGCATGAGCTAACAAAGAAGTCACAACCATACGATTGAGGTGAATTGCAGGAGAATGCTTTCCAGACACTAAAAGATTTATTGTGCACATCACCAGTCTTATCATATCCAGTTGCTGGGGAAAAATTTGTGCTAGATAGCGATGCAAGTGGATATGGAATAGGAGGTGTGTTATCACAGGTGATTAATGGAACAGAAAAAGTAGTGGGCTATTACAGCCGAATACTTTCGAAACCTGAGAGGAACTACTGTGTGACACGACGGGAGCTTCTGGCAGTGTTGGAGTGCATTAAGCATTTTCATAAATACTTGTATGGCCAACACTTTACTTTAAGAACTGACCATTCTGCGCTCAGGTGGCTACTGCAGTTTAAAAATCCTGAAGGGCAGCTAGCACGCTGGATTGAACGTCTTCAGAGCTACGACTTCAGCATTGAGCACAGAAAGGGTGCAAAGCATAATAATGCTGATGCTCTGTCACGACGGCCCTGTAGCTTAGAGTGCAGACATTGTTCAAAAGTCGAGGCGAAGGAATGTGTCATTGATGTCAGGCTTACAAAAATTGGTACGGAAGAAGACTGGTCAGAGGCACAAAGGGCAGATCCAGCACTGGGAAAAATTATAGCGGCTAAAGAGGAGGATAGAAGACCCACCCGTAATGAGATATCAGCTGAAAGTCCACTGGTAAAATCGTATTGGGCCCAGTGGGACAGCCTGAATTTGATAAATGGTTGTTTGTATCGTGTCTGGGAAAGTGTAGACGGTTTCCAATCTGATCGTGGTCCCAACATCCAAGAGGAGCGAGGTGTTGAAGGAGTTCCATAATGGACCCAGCGGTGGTCACCTGGGCGTAACAAAAACGCTCGAAAAGTTAAAACAGCGTTTTTATTGGATTGGATGTCAACAAGCCGTAGCCGAATGGATAGCGAATTGCACACAGTGTATGAAGGCTAAAGGTCCAGCAAAACGAAGTCGGGGTCTGCTGCAAAAATATAACTCGGGAGCACCCTTTGAGAGGATAGCAATGGATGTAGCAGGACCTTTTCCGGTCAGCAACGCTGGGAATCGTTATATTATTGTAGTGATGGACTATTTCAGCAAATGGCCAGAAGTTTATGCCATACCTAACCAGGAAGCTAGAACGGTTGTGGACGCGTTTATAAACAACTGGGTATGTCGCTATGGAGTTCCTATTGAACTGCACTCTGACCAAGGTAGAAATTTTGAGTCTGCCATATTTAAAGACATGTGCGAGCGATATGGGATAAAGAAAACCAGAACCACACCACTTCACATGCCACCGTCTGATGGCATGGTAGAGAGGTTCAACCGTACATTAGAAGAATATTTGCGAAAAGTGGTGAGCACGCATCAAAAGGACTGGGACGAGCACATTCCGGAGTTTCTATTAGCATACAGGTCAGCTGTGCATGACACAACATCGCGAACACCTGCAAAAATAATTTTTGGAGCTGAGTTAAAGTTGCCTGGAGATTTAGAGTTCGGCGTCAAGCCTACACTAACAAATGAAGCAGATACTGGCCCTTTCCAAAGGCAAGAAAATTTAAATGGTCTACATGAATTTATCCGTAGCCGAATTAAAATGGTCAGTAATAAGATGAAAGTTAGATATGACCATGCTGCAAATTCTAAAGGCTTCAATGAAGGTCAATTGGTTCTACTTTTCAACCCACAGCGGAAAATAGGATTGTCTCCAAAACTACAGACTCACTGGGAGGGACCATATACGGTGGTAAAAAGGTTAAACGATGTCGTCTACAGAATACAAAAACACAATAGCCCAAGGTCAAAAATGAAAGTTGTACACTTAGAACGACTCGCAAACTATGGAAAGCCGGATAATGTGCCTATTCGGGACGAATAGGCTTAAGTGGGCGGCAGTGTTACGTAAAAATATTCCTACAGAGTTAAAGCAAAGAACTATCTGGAAGTATTTAACTAAAGCACTAAACGTACACACATATTTACGTGCAAATACTATAGCAACAACAATAATTGTATACATAGCTACAGACACACAGACATGCAAATAAAAGTGCGAGCACTGTACTACCAGTACAAACCGCATTGCCAACATAAGAGTCGTTACTTTTAAATCCAAAAATAACGACCAATCGAATTATCTACAAACGCCTAGAAGCAGCAACATGAATTTTCCCGATTGTGCTAGAGGACTGTTTGAACATCTGGCTACCAATAGTAAATGACAATACAGATGGCATCATGCACCTATCAGGCGAACATTCGAGAACCGGTTCCTGTACTATAAAAAGTGGCAGCATGTGCGAGAACAGAGCAGTACTAATCAGAAAGTAGTCAAGTTAAGACCTCGTTGAAAGTGGATAATAACGATAAGAAGTAGTTAAGAAAAGACAAGTTGTAATTTGCTTCGTTAAAAATAAAAGGAAAAACAGTAGCAAATAAATATTGTGTATTATTTATTTTTATTTTTGAGCAATCAAAAGAACTCACACGTTTAATAAAATTTAAACGTAACAATATGTATGTATGTACATAAAAACTTCTTACCATATCAAACTGCAACATGTATATCAACATTAAATCCACCAAATATATAGAAGGAAATGATATTTGCAGAAGTTCAGGAAAACATTTCTTGCCATGCTCAAGGACAAAAAAAATGTCCTTTAAAAAAATATATGCTTCCATATACATACATCAATATGTACATGACAATATCAAATTATTAAGTTTTAAAATTTTTGTTGGTCAACTTGAGGCTACAATGCTTAAGTTTTGAGAGATGTGTTAATGGAAACTTGCATACATACATAGACGTATGTATTTTCATAAGGATTTTGTTTTAATTTTTTATATAACCGAACTTAAGAAAAAAATATTTAGAAAATAACAGTGAAATGCGTCTAGGAACTAGATTGTGTGCATCTCTAATTTTAAGGTATTTTTAAGAAATCTTTTTTTAAATGGGCATATATTATCTATTGAAAATGTAATGATGTAGAAGGGACAAAAATTAAGAAAAAAAAATTACATATCCGTCGTAATAGACATCACTTTGAGTTATTTGATCTCTCAAAACACACTAACAATGTGTATGTTTAAAGCTTTCCTGCTAACTGCACTAGTTAAAAAATGTTAACTTCTAGAAAATTAAATATTTTTCACCACGCCAACCTTTATTGATCCAAGATATAAACTTATATATTTTTTAGTTTCTCGCACATTTTAGATTTATTTGAAGATGGCCAAACAGAGTCTCTTAATCAAAATCCGGAACCTACGAGATTAGATGAAAATAAAGATTCCGAAATTAAAAAAATGCGCACCTTTGAAATACATGATGACTTCACTTATAGACACTAGTGAAAGCGACTGTAATAGCGTAGACAGACGACAGCGTTAATTTGCATTAAAATATCACTAATGTGAATTAAAATTTACCCTGACAGACGACTGTATTTGCATTAAGTAAACAAAATCTGTACATATCTTTCGTGCCACACACTTCGATAATTTTAAAATGGAAAAAATGTATCTCGATTTTAATATTTCTTTGCTCTTTTTCTAAAAACAATTACAATAACTTATATTTTCTGACCGAATCGCATTTTAATTTTGAAAACCAAAACAATTTGCCAACATTTGATTGATTGTTGACGGTGTTACCATATGAGGACTGTGTTATCATATAGCTGAATTCAGTATTAATTCACTGTCATTTAGTGCATTTACGGATGAGGATAATTCACAAGTTAATTTGCATTAAGAGAGTTAATGCAAATTAACGCTGTCGTCTGTCTATGCTATAAGGCTAATGCCAATTCTCATCTTGGTGTTTCAAATACCGCTTAGTCATCAATACGAAAAACTATAGCAGATTATTTGGCGAAAACACGGATAGCAAAAAAATAAAAATAAATTTATTTTCTTTTACATACTCTTACGACTACAATTTGAAGCTGAAAAAAAGTCAGCCAATGTAGCAATAGTAAAGTAAGAAAATAAAAAACATGTTGATTATTGAGTTCTTGTTTCAACTTTGTTATTTGTTATTGAGCTTCTCATTTGTTTAAATGAAAGTTTATAATATAATAACTCTAGTTGTTCTAAGAAGCTTTGGGGTCAAGGTTCCCTGATGATCTGCATTAGCAATAGTGAAATGCGCATAGGATCCAGCTAAACCCCTCAATAATCAATTTCAATGTATTTTTAATAAAAAAATATTTTACTTAATAAGTAAAATATTAATTTGGGATTATTAGTGCGTTTAAAAATTTTAAACTTAAAAATAAATTTCTTTTTATATAATATATTTATATTAATATCGGAGGGCCCGCCGAATTTACTAAAAGAACTTTTTTGAACATATAAGATATAAATACGATATAGAAACTTGTAAATTCCTAAAGAAATATTGTAGACTTGTAAAAAACTTAGCTAAGAAAATGGGAAGGCTGAAATATCTACTGGCATGTAGAAAAAATAGTTTGACACCAATTCACTTAAAAAATAAAACAAAAAATACGATGAAACTATTTAGTACGACGAAAATATCACGGGAATATGTAAAGACAGAACAAAATTTTCACAAGAAAATTCTTAATTTAGAAATAAAAGAAACAAACATAAACATAGGAGTTACACGGAAGGGAATGGACAACATGAAACGTGAGCTAAAATCAACATTAAATACGTATGAATACGCAAATTTCATTAAAAAACAAAATATAAGATATAAGAATTTTATATCATTAGACAAATCGACGCACCTAGCCAAGATAGGAAAACTAAAGTGGAAAGAATTTGAGAAATATGACTTAAACTTTAACCCCTCGTGGCTTATAAACAAAACAGACATAGAATTCACAGATGAAATAAATGGTTACTCTCTTTAGGATCAAAATTTTCTTTACCAGTTAATAAGGAAAATTTTTCAACGATAAATTTGGTAGCTGATCTAGAGCAATGGGTACAAACAATTACAGATGATAAAGCAAAAGATGTTATAAGATCCAGGATAACAAATAGAATACTAACATACAAGAGGACTTCAAAAAACAACCCAAAAGAAAAATTTATACTCAACATATATGAAGACACCAAACGACTATTACGTAGACATAAGGAAAATATAGTTATAATTAAATCTGACAAAGGAAATAAAACTGTGATTATGTATAGAGAGGATTATAAGAGAGGGATGGTCAACCTTCTAGAAAATAAAACAACGTACAAAGCACTACGTACAGACCCCACACAGAATCTCCAGCAAAAAAACAACAAATTAATAATGGATCTTTATAAACAAGAATATATTACCCAATTTGAAAAATCTAAACTGTTTTCGGATCACGCTACAGCACCGAGACTATACGGCTTGCCCAAGATCCACAAGCCAGACGTGCCTTTACGGCCAATATCATCGTCTATGGAAGTACCATGCTATAATCTGTCTAAATCTATGGGAGTTATTTTAAAGAATGTGATATCAACAAAATTTAACATAAAAAATTCAATAGAGCTTAAAACAAGATTAGAAGATATTATTTTGGACGATGACGAAATCTTTGTATCATTGGACGTGGTATCGTTATTTACTAACATACCGATACATTTAGCTATAAGAAATATTATGGAGAAATGGGAAATTTTAAAAAATCACACCAAAATACCAAAAACACAATTTTTAAAACTGCTACAATTTTGTTTAAACGAAAACAATTATTTCATATATGAAGGCACAATATATGGGGTGTTTTTTATTGAGGTATAGAACTTTAAGTTGGCATCACTCTTTTAACTGGCGGCCATTTTGTCAGCTGTCAAGTGATTAATATTTAGTTTGGTTTGCCATTTCATCATAAACAGGTTGACAAAAGAACAACGCTTGCAAATCGTGCAAATTTATTTCGAAAATAATGGTTCAGTTCGCGAAGTTTACCGCAAGCTCCGTCCATTTTATGGTTGACATAATCGTCCATCAGAGCAATTAATTCGGTTAACCATGGATCGTTTTCGCACCACGTTTACTCTATGTGATGATACGCATCCGCAGAGACGTCGAACAGTGCGCACCGAAGAAACAATGCCGCTGTAGAGCAAAGTGTTGAAGAGGACCCTAATGAATCGATTCGCCACCGTGCACAGCAATTGGAGCCAACTAACCGACTATTTTGTTCCCGAATTGGATGGCATAAATGTGGATGAGTTGTGGTTCAAACAAGACGGCGCTACATGCCACACAGCGCACGTCACAATCGATTTATTGAAGGAAACATTCGATGAGCGCATAATTTCGCGGAATGGACCTGTCAATTGGCCACCAAGATCGTGTGATTTGACACCATTGGATTATTTTGTTTGGGGATATGTGAAGTCGCTCGTCTACGCCAACAAACCAGAAACGTTAGGGGACTTGGAAGCCAACATTCGTGGCGTTATTGCCAACATACGGCCCCATATGCTCGAAAAAGTGGTTGAAAATTGGACCTGTAGAATTAGCTTTATTCGAGCCAGCCGCGGCGGCCACATGCCCGAAATCATATTTAAACATCAATGGCATAAAATTATCCTTCCAATAAAGCCAATTTGATGGACATTAAAACGATTTTCTTGTGTTTTATTTCAATTCGAAGTTCTATACCCCTCAAAAAAACACCCTATAGTATATGAAATCAAATGTAATGGCAACGTACATGAAAGCTGTGGACAAGTTTACATCGGGACAACAAAAAGGAATTTGGGAGTAAGAGTAGCTGAACATGAAACTGATATTAAAAAAGGACGACAATCTACTGCATTAGCTCAACATTGTTTGGATTATTCTCACACAGCTGATCTGGAAAATGTGAAAATACTGCACAAAGAGAGGAAATAAAACAAAAGATACACTTTGGAAACCTTAAGTATTCAACAAAAAATGGACATACTTAGCAATGAACAACAAGACTGACAAAGACAAAACTAATGCTACTTATAGCATCGTACTAATTTAAGTTTTAGTGTAATTCCAACTGTGATATTAGAACGTTAAGAAAAGCTTTATATTGTGATATTTACAATTTTTTGATTATTTTTGCAATTATTTTTAAATTATATGTTTTATATTGTATGTTGTCACGTCGCGTAAAATGACATTTTTAAAAACTTAAATGCAAATTTTATTAGAAGATAGTATATGTAAGTTAAAGCAAAACATTAATTGTTTTATTATTATTGTTGTTATTGCATTAAATTTGTTCTTTTATTTATTAATGTTACCAGATTTCAATAAAAATAGTATCCCTGAAGATGTTGGAAAATCCCAACGAAACGTCGGATATAAAAAATGAAATAAAATTGTCTTTTATTTGCATTTGAATCAATTTGAATGACCTTGGAAGCCTGAATAGAGTAATTCTATAAAAAATGCATTATAAATTTCTTTTTTTTTAATTATTACAAACTAAATTTGTGTGCCATTAATTTTAATTTCGTTTTGAACTTATGACTTTCTACATATATTTTTTTAAACGAATACGAATATCTAGAAATGGTCGAATATGCGGGAATTCGAATACGCATCACTAAAACATACATACAGTTAAGAATAAGCTCTCCATATAACCATAATTTTTGGAGTTTGAGGACACTTTGGAAGAAATTTAAAAAATCGTTTTGCCAATATTTGGAGTGCGTTCATAAGTAAGCTTGTTTAATTTTTATCTACGCACTGTGCTAGTCTAACAAACGAATTTAATACAATAAACTAAATTGAATTATTATAAATAAAAAATTTTACGCTATTTAATCTGTTTTTTCATTGTTATACTATTCCTGGGGAGGGGGGGGGGGGGGGTTCACAGTTTTGTTACGATCTGTTACTGGGTGGTGGAGGGGGGGGGAGGGGTCAAAATCGGGGAAAACAGCGTTACGTAATATATGGACGGTGCCCAAGATTATGTTTCTAAAATTAAATTTTTTATTGATACTGGTGCCGAGGTATCCATTTTTCCTGCCTCTTCTTTTCAACGACAACAAAATTCTGCACCTTTAGAACTATTTACTGCAAACAAATCTACAACAAAAACTTTTGGAAAGAGAACTATAACTCTAAATTTGGGCCTTAAGAAAAACTTTCGGTGGGCTTTTATACTAGCTAATGTTCCGAAGCCAATAATCGGTGCCGATTTTTTTTGGTAGGTTTTTTTTTTGTTAGCTATTAAGGCTCACTGTATACAGAAAAACAAACCTTCACTATCAAATCAATTAAATAAAACTCATATTTTTCGTCACTGTTAAGTGAATTTTCAGATTTAACAGAATCCTCGTTTTTTAAGAAGTGTGGTAAACATTCTGTCACAAATCACATTCAAGCAGAAGGGCCTCCAATATTTTGTAAAGCAGGCAGACTAGACTGTCTGTTGGGAAATTGAAAATTTTAAAAAGGGAATAAAAAAAATTTTAAAGGAAGCTAAATGTAGATCATCGAATAGTTGATGGGCAAGTCCCTTACACCTTGCTTAAAATCAAATGGAGAGTGGTGGTGTGATGACTATCGCCGATTAAATGCTGTTACCATTTCGGATTGGTAAACTACTCCCCATATCCATGAATGGTAATTTCCTGAGTGATAAAATGGTGTTCAACAAGGTGGACTTAGTAAAAGCTTACCACCAAATACCTGTTGAAAATTGTGACATCGAGATAACTGCCATCATTACGCCCACATTCGAAATTAACATAGGAGCTCCTTTACCACAATTTTCCGCTTTTGACTTTGAAAATAGTTTGAGGTATTTAAAGTCAATTGTTAAATCAACTCAAAATCCAATAGCTCAAATTCAAAGGAAAGTGCACATTTTCCATACTAACAGTTTTTCAAATAATATACCATTAGTATTTCCTCTTATTATTAAAAAGAGAATTAGTAAAGAATAAATGACAAAGGCAAGACTGTTGTAAATTTAGAGATGGGAAAATTGAGATTTCATTACAAAAAAAGTTTTCAGCAAATTGTAATACGATGAATCAAAACAATTCACATATTCCATTTGCAATAATGGCTGAATATACTCGTATAAAGCAGAAATCTATGTAAATCAACTGACATCACACACAGTGTACCAAACTATTTTCTTTTGTCAATATTTGTGGTTATAAAATTACAACCGTTCCTCCTGATAATATCTGTTTACTAAGTAATGGAATTGTCATGGTTATATCAGAAATTTTTGGAAGCAAACTTTCTGTATACAAATATGATAATATCTGTTTAAAAGGCAATATAATTAAGGAAGCTCCTGATTTTTTTACGTATCCACTGTCATCCAGGGACGTAGGATAATAAAAAATTAAAAAAAAAATTAAACTGACTTTATGCACTAAAAAGTGAAAAATAACAAAAGTATTATATGCGTTAAGTACTTAACTATATGCAGTCGGTGCCAAGAAAGAAGAATTTATCTTAATAGTTTTCCACCTAGAAGTTTCTCTCTGCGTTTAGTTAACAACCTTCTTGGAACCGACTTCAAATAGTTAAGTACTTAACGCATATAAATACTTTTATTATTTTTAACTTTTTATTGCATAAAACCGGTTTAATTTTTTTAAAAAAAGTTTTTATTTTTTACTTTTTAATTCTTAATTAATTAATTAATAATTACTTTGTATGCTAGGGAGCCTTTCCCCTGCTCTCACACCACCACCTTTCTGCTGGATTTCAGGTATTAGCTATAAGGTAATTCATACCCATTTTGTAGAGTCTCACTGATATACTATTATTAATACGCAATAGTAATGGGAAGGGACCCTTACCCTACTGTTACACCACTTATTTTCAGCCAGATTACGCGCAATAACTGTAAAGTAATTCTAACGAATTTAGAAGCCTGTCAATGATATAGTATTATATATATGCCATAACTAATAACTACTTTGTGCGGAGCGTATCCATCTTCCTGCTCCTATCGTATATTTGCGAAAATTGGACGAGCTGTAGAGTAAACCATTTCATATAGAAAAATAATTTTTAAAATCGCTCGACAAATGACGGAGAAATCGGTTAATTAGTGATTACTTTGTATGGGAGGGAGCCTTTCCCCTACTTTTACACCAATACTTTTCCGCTGGATTAAGCGAATTGCCTATAAAGTAATTCTCACCAAGTTTGAAGCTCCTCAATGATATAGTATTCCATATACGCCGTAATTAATAATTAATTTGTATGGGAAGTATCGATGCTCGTGCTCCCATCGCATATTGGTGAAAATGGGATCAACTGTGGAGTATATCATTTCATAGAAAAAATATTAAAATCGATTCACAAATGGAGGAGAAATCAGTGAACGTATAAAAAAATAAATATGTATGTACTAGACGAATATATAACCTCCTCATTTTTTGAAGTCGGTTAAAAAAAATAAAAATTTATTAAAGGGCATTGGCAAATAATTTTTCAGATTATAAACTGTAACATTGGCAACCGTTTGGGTTTCTTGAGTAAAAGTGTTTTCCCAGTGCTACAATTTTTGTACGTTTGACAATTTCTGCCTAAGTGGGTACTTTGTAAAAAAATATTTTTCCATCATAATAGCAATGAAATTCATATATAAAATCTTCCTTAGTTTTCAGATATCTTTTATTATTCGTCTAGCTTTTCAATCAAAACATCTAATCTTTTATTAAATTTTTTTTGGATAAAATTTAAAAAATTAGCATTTGAGTTTTATGGAAGTTGGCCAACTTATTAACCGTTAAATGGTCTTAAAAGACTCAGTTTGGTGATGTTTGCTAAAAACAATCTTCAACATACTGACTGGGCGTGTACGTACGTATGTATGTATGTGTGTACATACATTCATACATATGTACATAAATACTTCCATATATGTGTAAATTGCTTTAAAATAAGTTGCACGTTTTCTCTGCAGGATTTCCGAGTAATTATAATTTCAATACAAACAAATCCCTTTTTATAAGAAAGAAAAAATCACAACAATAACAAAATAATAATAAATGTAATATCGTCCTCATAAAGAAGTCATGTCGAGAAAAAGAATGACAAAAATAAAGCTGTCCAACTTTCTATCCGCTACATCCGATTGAGAAGCATCATTTTTATGATAATTAATTTGACATTTTAAATGAAACATTTGCTGCAATACATTTGAGTTTGTTAATGAGTGGGGAAAGACGAATGGAAAAGGGTACTTTGTTTCTTTTACATGCTATTCTTGTTGCGTATCTCATTTTCCTGAGAAGTATATGAGAAAATATATTAAACTGCAAAAGAAAAACATTACAGTCTGGACACGAATGCAGTTTCGAAAGAGAATTTAAAACTTTTCGCAGCAAATGTTTTACTGTATGGACACGGACTTTGCAAATGCCAGTTAGTCAAAATATCTATCAACATTTGCGAGGAGCCCAATTTTTTAACTTTCCGCTATGGGAAGTTACTGATTTCACCATATTTTTTTTTTCGAAAATAACATTTTCAATATGTTTCGACGTTTTGATGTCCTGGTAGTCGATTCTGACTATTTTCGAAATGATGTCACTTTTTATGTATGTATGTTTGTTATCGAAAAATTGTAAGTATGTAGACATGCCATAACCCGAAAATAGGTCAACAGAAGGGATGCAAATTTGCCTCATTTGAAAGAGGTTGAGCTTACTTAGATGTCGTATTATGGTGAATGGATTCGTTTAAATAGATTTCGAAAATTATAGAAAATAATACTTTCACGGAAAAGGTTTTTTAAACAAATTTTAAGATATTGAATAAAATAATTGAATTGAATAAAATCGGTAGATTCATTCTAGAGGTCAGTTGACGAAAAATTTCGAAAAGTCGTTTGTATCTAATGGTTAAAAAAGACTTCATCAAATAGACTTTAGATATTCCCTTATTTTTATAGACTTAAGAAGATCGAGAGCCGTAAAATTGACAAAGCTCTGTAAGACAATTCAAGAGATATCATTGTCTAGGACTTGCGAAAAAAAATTGTATATTATTACTACGCAATTTTTTGTCAAATCGATTTTCGATACACGTTAATTTTTTTCGACAGCAAATATGTGTCAAATACTGCCAATTTGATTTGTATCGTGAGATACCGTTATCTAAGTTTTTCGAAAAAAAAAAAAAAAAAATATGTGGTTTAAGTCTACTGATGATTTCGCTAAACACCAATTAAATATACAGACCATGCTTAACCATCAGCAAGTAAAATTCAATTTCAACTACATATTATATATGTATGTAATTCATAATAAAAGATTGGTTGAGCCGACCGGAAAGCAATCTCATTGCACACATACATATACATATATAATACGTTAATGCGCCGATTAGGCTCAGTAAATTTTAGAATTTAAAAAAAAATTAAGAAAGGAGTTTTTTCCAAAAAATTTTGTGCTTTTTGTCTTTGGAGAAAAATTTAAAAAAGTGGTTTATTTCAATTACTCTAAATAGCGTAAAAAATAAATAAGTAATATTATAGACGTGTTTAAGATTAGGGATATACAAGGGCGGATCAATAAGTCCATGACAAAAATTTGCTTTTCAATATAATCTCCTTTTGACTCAATACACTTGGTCCAACGTTGCTCCAGTTTTTGTATCCCTTCCAAAAAATAGATTTTTTTGAGGTCCTTAAAATGGGCATTAATTTCATCATTGGATCTAAATCTGTTTCCACGGAACTATTTCTTTAGGTTTGGAAGTATGAAGTAGTCACTAGGGGCTAAATCCGGATAATATCGCAGATGGGGTACCAATTAGTATCCCAATTCATAGAGTTTGCCATTGAGACTGCACACGTGTTCACTCGTTCATTATCTTGATGAAAACGAATTTTTTCTTGGCCATATGGGGTCGTTTTCTATTTAAATCCTCATTAAATCGGTCGAATAAATTGGCATAATATTCGCCGTTTATTTTTTATTCCATTTGAAGGATAAAAAAACTGTTGCCATCACCTTATCGGTCGGCAAACTAACCTTGGCCTTCTTCGGAGCAGGTTTAGACTGCCGCTTGGTCTCCGAAGTACAGTAATGTATCCATGTTTCATTCACAGTTACAAAATGCCACAAAAACTCATTCGGATTGCGGTTAAACAACTCCAAAGAATCCTTTGAAGTTGTCACACGTTTACGTTTATGGTCAATTGAGAGCAAACGTGGCACCCATCTTGCAGACTACTTTCTTAAACCCAGATGATCATTTATAATCGAAACCACACTGCCATATGAAACGCCTATGGCATCAACAATCACACGCACGTTTACTCTTTGATCGGCCAACACCATATCGTGGATTTTTTTTCGAAATTTTCGGGTGTACTCACCCCAATTGGCCGTACAGAACGTTCAGCGCAATTTATACTTGTGCGACCACAACGAAAGTCAGTAAACCATTTTTTTACCATTGAAATCGATGGTGCAGAATCCCCATAGTATTTATCGAGCTTTTCTTTGGTTTGATTGACGGTTTTTTTTTCGCAAAAAGTAATGTTTAAGGAGCACTCGAAATTCACTTTTTTCCATTTTTAGAAAAATACACGAGGTTGTATGTTTTGAACGGCTGTTAAACGCAAAGTAAATGACGACACTTGCTCAAAATTTGATAGTAGTCTATTAGCAGGTGGTAGTTGATGGTAACAGTATTACATTTCATATAACTACGAGGGAAGTTCGAAAAGTCACGGAATTATTGATCCACCCTCGTTTAAATTTAAAATTTTATTATAATGGCTCAAGAAAAATTGCTGTTTATGCACATGGTGATGAAGCACTCACTTATGTATAAAAAATATGCTTTATTGAAAAAGGCAGTACCCAGCTAAAAAAATATGTATGGAGCATATATGATATCCCATATATGGTTCGGATCCGAAAAATGAGGGTATATGGACATGTATAATCATATATATTCATACATTTTCATACATGAATGTGTATTCCCTATATAGTATGCAAAGTTCATATTAATTAAAAAAGCGCACTGCTGTGCAATAAATTAAATTATTAAAGTTATTTTTTTGTAAGATTTCGTGGAGAAAGGTTGTGTTTAATGAAACATTTGTTCGAAAAAAATAATTCAAAACAAACTAAAAGACATTTCATTCGACATTTTAAGAGAAAATATGAGTCGATTATTAAAAAAACACAAAACACACATTCGTAAACAACATATAATTTAAAAAATCAGATTAAAAACTAGTGCAATTATAAATGAAAAAGTAATCCATTTATATGAACTTTGTTTCTTAATATATCTGAGGATTCCGTTACTTTTTATAAAATTAATAATAATTTAATGACTGAATTGTCTCTTTGATTATTTGATTTATTAAATAGGCACACAATATATAAAATCCTATAAGAATGATTTATTTTATTACACGAGTTTTTATTTTTTAAACCTTGAGGCTTTACGCATATAAACTTTGCATAGACTTCCAATTCACCAGTGATAAAAAAGAGAGAAAAAGATGGAATTGAAAAAATTCAAGCTTTTTTGATTGCAAATGCGATCTTATGTGAGATATCATGTATGCATACATTTTTATATGGCGCCATATATTACATCTTATTTCTATATATGGATCCGCATATATGAGCTCATATATTATAATACATTTCATATATTAGTCCATATATCAATTCATATATAATACTTTTTGCATGTATAATCCCATACATTTCCATACATGAATTCATACATATTCATATATAGTTATATACATTCATATATTAAAAATATATGGACCATATATAATTTTTTTAGCTGGCTAGTTGGAACATAAATTTGATAACGCTACTTTGAGTAGAAATACTTGTTTATAAAAATAGCAAATATATCACAACAGTTTTGATTTAAAAATTTAAAATATTAAATGAGTTTATTGAAATATTATCTGAACGTAAAATTTATTAGAGAAAATGAAATTTAAAAGCCAATTACGCAATATAATCAATAAAAGAAAAACTTGATCACTAGAGTAATACCCAATATACGTTCAGCATTTTTTCAATGAAATTCAATGAAATATATTTCACGAAATTTTTCTATTTGTTAATTGCAGCGCTAGAAGAAAGTGATTTGTGAAAAATAATGTAGCATGAATATCTGAAGCATTTGTAGAACTTTTTTTGTCTGATTTGCTTCTACAGGATTCTATTGACAAATGAATAAAATTTCATGTAACTCATTCCATGAAAAAATGCTTAAAATAGATTACGGGTACCTTATGAGTATTAACTGTAAACTAACATATCTCAGTAAATAATAAAAAAAACAAACACAAAAATAAACAAGCTAACTGAAAG
The DNA here is from genome assembly GCA_949987645.1 of Tachina grossa. Taxonomy (NCBI): domain Eukaryota; kingdom Metazoa; phylum Arthropoda; class Insecta; order Diptera; family Tachinidae; genus Tachina; species Tachina grossa. Next base: position 1,172,070 of record OX465279.1, on the reverse strand, counting down.
GAGAGAAAAATTAAATTGCCTAGTTAAAAAACTGAAAGCTAATAAAAATTATAAAAAAATAAAGAAAAAAAAACCAGGAAAATAATTCGGAAATTAAGAAAATACACAGTTGTATGCTGGATAATGCATTAAAACCAGTAGTTGTTAAAAAATTATGTAAGACTTCTGAATATAAAATGCAAGAAAAAATAAAAAATTAAATGCCTTCCACTATGTAGAAAGAATGTCTTCGTGCGCATTCCAAGTCCCAGTTCACACTAGTCAAGTCTTATTGCTAAGCTTGTCACCTTTTCCTCTTTGAATTTTTATCGGCGTTCACACAATGCAAGTCTTATTTATCAGCTCATATTTTTTATGCATAGTTTTGTGTGCTTTTTCAACATTACGAATCAGAAAGCAAAATGTATTGGCACATGCATGAAGCTGAGTTCTCATTTCTTTTCCCCTCGTCTCTCTCTTCTACAAACTAATCAGCTTAGCAATAAGACTTGCATAGTGCAAACTAGGATTAAGCGAAAGAAGACTGATTTTCATTTCTCTATCTTACTTTAGTACAAGCTTTGACCAGAAAGACAAGTCGCAGGAAGACCTAAGGGTTTTCATACAAATTTCCATACCACTAATTAGAATGAGCTGTCAACAAAGCTAATGCAATGTCAAAATCAAGCTCTTGCAATTTTGCATTCGACTAGTATATAAAATTACTTATGTTATAAAAAATTGTTCTATCACTTTATTATTTTTTTATTTACATTACTTGAATTTATTTTTTATTTCTAAACAAAAGTCATAAAATTTTCATTAAAATATTGTTGAAAACCTTAGTTTTGAATATTGTTTTACTCTCGTAAAACAGCTTAGCTTCATTTTCAAAAGACAGCACGATATCAGAATTAAAACCTTGGAGCAATAATACAAAATTTTTATTTAGAACTTTTATCGTAATAAACAACAAAATATTGACCTAGATTTTCAAATAAAAATCGTTGCAGTCACATCTAAATAACCTTGTATATATTAACAATGTTCCTTTAACGTCTTCTTGGGGCAAAGTCCATCACATATAACAAAACCGAATTCCTATTGCAACTAACGTCCGTAATAATTGCGTAATACATAAGAAAAATGTATTCACAACATGGGACATTGGAATTAAGATTTAGATGGCGAAAAATAAAAATAAGAATTTTAACCAACATATAAGCTTGTAAGCACATTAAATTGAAAAAATTATATAAAGTATCAAAATATGCTCTAAAATTTCGAAAATATGCTAAAATGTGTGTATAAGACTGATATGTATATGCAAAAACATTTATTAAAAGGTAAAACATGCACTAAAAAATCGATGCCAAAATTCATAAAAAGTTCTGAAATGGTTAAATATCTTACACCTGCATTGATACGTCACACAAAAAAAAACATGCAATTGCATATTTGCGGTTTTCCTGCTAATAACTAATCGACTAATTTTTATAGGCTTAAAAATTTTATCGCTAACCCAAGTTTGACAAAAATCCGTAGCTTAGCAGAAAGTTTGAGGGATGGCCTGCAAGGTCAACCGGTTCCAATATTTTTTTTAAACATTGGTATGTAATGGAACCAACAAGGATGAACGGACAGAGCGACCCAAAAGGAGTTCACAAACATACATTTTTATTGAGTAATTTTTAAGTTTGTGAGAGAGAAGTGGTTTTCGTCTGGACAAAATCTTTTTATATGTACCCAGGCAGAAATTGCCAACCGTTCAAAAATTTGTAGCAAAGTGAAAGCAATTTTACTCAAGAAACCAAAATGGAAAAATTGTTTGGCAATGCTTTTTAATAAACTTTTATTTTTTATTTGTTTTTATTTTTATTTATTTTTATATTAATTTAGATTGCATTCTTTATGTAAAAGAGTGATAGCAACTGTTTCATTTTGGCATTTAGTAAGAATATATATAACATCTACCATGCTGTGTCTGTCATCTGGTAAAATTAATACGTCTTGTTTTGCATAATCATCTGTCCCTGTACTGCCATCTGGTAAAATTAATACGTCATATGGTAGCTTTGATTTCTGGACAAATTGTTCGACATGGGCGAATTATGTCGCAAAAAACTTCATTATTACTATTATTATTATTAATTATTGATTTTCGAAATAAGTGTGCTTATTATTCGTCTTGGCCGCTTAAATATATTCGCACTTGTTAAATATTGCTATTGTTTCAATCAATAATGCATAAAAAAAGTCAAAAATGGTGGGTGAAAACATGAAATGTATGAACAAATAGAAAATATTCTATAACGTTGTGCCGTTAAAAGCAATCAGATACACTACCGGTTATTAGAATAGGCCTAACAATGATGTTTTTCTTTACTGTTTGGGTGTTGCTGTTTAGTTTTTACGTTAATTGCATTTCCTTATACATATATCCCCAATTGCAACAATTTCCTGACGGCTTATTTGATCAGAAAAACAATTACATTTTTTTCCTTTAATTCTTTCCAATACAATTTTTAATTATTTTATAAAGTAATTAATTGCTACTTGGAGTAGTCTACAGAAATATTTTATTTCTATTTTAACTTGACAACTCATTCCACTTGAGGTAATGCTCGCACATATTGAAGCTAAGATATGAATAATTTCTCAGTAATTTTAGGCTGAGTTTACATCTGTGTTCTATGTGCCCGAAAAAGCTTAACCACTAATTACTAATGAAAACCTGTTTGACTCAAACATTTATTTATTGATTTAAACAGTTTCCAATCATGTCTATTAAAATTGTCTGTTAGATATGTATGAAACTGTTTAACTTAAATAAATACGTGTCTGAATCAAACAGTTTTTCATTAGTAATGAGTAGGCATATGGAACACAGATGTAAATTCAGCCTTAAGGTGAATACTTCAGTCAGTTTTTTGGTATGCATCTGACTTACAGCTGCTTACATTTGTAAAATCTTGCAGCTAGCACTAAGCATAGTTGCACTTTTCGTGTATTACTCAAGCTTTGGTACCCATTCACACTTAAAGCTAATGCTAGTTAAATACCAGCAGTGGCCCCATCGTCAATAAATGTGGGTTTGGAATAGAGCGAAATTCTGATTTGCTAAGTCCACGTCCATACAGTGAAACATTTGCTGCGAAAAATTTTTCATTCATTCTTTTGAAACTACATTCGTGTCCACAGTGTGAAGTTTTTGTTTTGCAGCTTAATACGTTTTCTCATATATTTATTATTATTATTAATTTTATTAAGTCAATAGATTTTAAATCCTTACTGTTTAAAGGTTTTTACAAAACAGTGTCAAATAACATAAATTAACCGTAGATTGAGCTTCAAAAAAAATACATAATTCTTCCTTTGTATCATATTTGATACACACTGAACAACGAAAGAAAACAACTCTTAAAAAAGTACAAATGTTTGTTTTTTTATTTGTTTTTATTGAGACTTTGTTTAAATTATACAATATTTAATAAAATTTTAATTTATGGACTACTAATGCAATCTGCGCAAATACTTTTAGAGTGCTTCTCATTGCAGCATGGCTTTTTGCACAAGCAGCAGAAATAAGACGTCCATTTATTTTTGTTTTCGCCCGAAGTGTAACACTTTTGGCATCTTGCACGTTTCTTTTTTGCAGAATCATCAACTTTTCTTTTTTTAGAAGGACCAGCTTCACTGTCATTTGACTCATTAAAATTTTGATTTGAAAGTTTTGAGTATATCATCAAAGAAAATTCACTTCGAGGAAGGTTTTTACGCTTTGCGAGTGAGATTGCCAACTCATGAAGAAAACACTTACGTTTTGTATGTTTCTGAGTAGTTTTCCAATTTGTGTCTACTTCGTTATAAATAATATAGGCGTTTAAAGCAGAAACATCAATTATGTTCGAAAAAACAGCCATTGTCCAGCGATTGTTTTTACGTTTGCAGCTGTAACTACTTAACATTTTCTCAACGGTGTCAACTCCTCCTTTAGTGGAGTTATAAAACGATATTATTTCGGGTAGTTTCTTTGGACCGTTCAAAACTTTTTGATCATGATGCATTGTGCTCATTGCAATTGTGCATTTGTCTTTGTGGCTGATATAACTAACAAGAGTTGTATTAGGGGTAAAAGCGAATGATGACTCATATCTTGATACTTTTTTGCATACTAACAACTTTGGAGGAATTGATCTTTTATTTTTCCGCATTGTTCCAACCATTGTTAAATTTCGTTGCAAAAGTTTTTGACCAAGACTGTGCGAAGAAAAAAAGTTATTCATTGTAACGTTACGCCCCTTAAGTCCATCAACTAAGTCAAGGACGACCCGTTCACCCTGATTTCGCTCTGGAACGCCAGATACATCTTTGCCCAAATACGGCTGTATTTTCCACACATAACATGAACGCGAATCAACAAGCAGCCAGAACTTTAGACCATACCGCTCTGGTTTTGATGGTATATACTGTCGAAACTTACAGCGCCCATGAAAACCTAAAAGTTGCTCATCTACAGTCACACAGTCATTTGGGTTATAAAACTGTGATAGACTTTCAGACATTATCCAAACTTTTCTGAGCACGCCTGGCTAAAACGTTATCAAACCGTATGATTTTGTGAATGTTCAAGAATGATCTTTCAGACATTATTGAACGAAATATGGGCCGTCCATAATATTCATCAAACATATCATGTAAGGTCTCATTTTTGGATCTATAATGCAAAAGATATATTTACATTTTCTTTTGAAAAGCTATTATTTTTATTTACTTGTACACTCCGCCCAATAATAAAACAGCCAAATAAGCATAAAGCGATTCTTCATCTACATCAATATGGTTGACACCGTTGAGATGTTTTCCATAATTGTTAGTGTTTTCGATTATAATTTTTGTTACTTGTGGCGAAAAATATAATAAAAAGGAGTCCCGAATATTACAAACATGACTTGAAGCAAATCTTGTAACACCTAAAAGCATTGGTCTCATATTTGTTCCTTTTTCAAATTACTCTCCTTGCCAAGAAGTTCCATCTTTGGCTATATATGATGGATCAGAACTTGCGTTGTGAATTTCGTCATCATCAGAGCTATTTTCCTGATCTTCCAACTCGTCATCAGATATATTCGAAATATCAGAGACATCTGATAAATCTCCATCTTCTCCACCAGAACTCTCGTTAAGAACATCATTTACAAGTTCTTCCAAAGTCAAAAACCGTGAACTAGACATTTTAATAAATTAACACAATCAAATATCTTTTTTCAAATAATAAAAATGCACAAAATAGCACGAGCGGCAAAAAAATTACACTTGTTCTATACAAAATTCACAAAACTTTAGTATGTATCAAATGTGATACAAAGACAATATTATGAACTTTTTCAATTTCTCATAGCCTACTTACATTTATTTTTTCAAACGATGTTTTAAATACGGGAAATAACAATATTTACAAATTGTGAAAACAGGTGTGCCATATAGTGTTGCCATTCAGAAAAATTTTTGAAATAAAAACGAAATGTATCATTTTTGATACAAAGCTCGATTAACGGTTAAAAACAAAACACATCTATGAAATTCAGTCAACTGTTAAAATGTGTATTAATTTTCGTTTTTATAACTTCAATACTCTCTGACATATAAATAAGATGATAACATTTATTAAAGTTTTCACATGCACGCCGAAAAGAGTCATTATTAACATAGACATATCAATAGTATTTTAGACATAATAGTTGGAAGTTACGAGTTGGTCTTGCAGGAACATTTATGTTAATTTTACTAAGAAGGAACTCGAAACACGAATTATGTTAAGAACAAATAAAGTGCTTAACATCGATCGACGACTTTATAGAGTTGGTAACTTGATAAGGCCAAGTCTACTGTTATACGATGATAGAACATATGAATTCCAACGAAGGCCATGAAGACAAAAGATCAAAAACTGCTTTTGAACTGATTCAATTCTATTAATATGAATAGAATAATATGGGTCCCATATAATAGATCCGTATTCAAGAATAAGTCTAACAAGTGAAGTATATAAGAGTTTTGTGAGGTATGGATCGAAAATTCTTTAGACCAGCATTTCAAAAATCCAAGTACACCATTAGCTTTATTAATAATTACAGAGATGTGATATCGAGAGTTGAGCCTGTGATCTAGCAATATACCAAGGTCCAGAATGTTGTGAAGTTTTCCAGTGTAGAGTTATCAACAATATAAACTGAGTCAAATTGTATCTGCGTAAAGAAGGACATGTGTTTGCATTTTTTAATATTTAAATTCAGTAAACTGATTTTTCACCATGAGAATGGGACAAAAATAACCTTCTCAACAAGAAATAAAGTACAATTTTCCATCCCTCTACCACTCTTCTCAAGAACTCAAACGTTTTGCAGGAAATGTTTCATAGTGTGGACGAGGACTAACGATTGATAGCATAAAAAATGTATCTAAAGAAAACTTATAAACTAAAATTGCATAGATTTGTTTAATAATAATGGTTAGTATTTGTTTCTTATAAACTTTTTCTTTTGTTTGAACTTCTTGATAGCAGGACATTACAAGGGGCCACTTGTACCCGCTTCAGTATTTATTACCAGCACGCAGTGCGGAATTTAAAAAAAAGTGGAAATAATTCTGCAGTTTCTAAACGAGCCGTCCTATTGTTATGAAATATCATACAGTATTTAAAGAGGTGCTACCAAGCTCAGGTCTGGAATTAAGATTATATTTACTTTAAGGGGGCGTAGCCACAGAGCCCTAAAGTGGGCAACCTCGGGTTAATGAACAACTTAAACCGAGTTGGTGTTTTTTTGATCTGATAAAAAAGATTTTTTGCAGGTGGGTTTCTCTATCCAAGAGCTAAAAAAAGGTCTGCTACATTTATGCAGTTTCGCTTACAGTTTAGCAAATATTCGAGAGAAAAATAATTAAATTTTGGGGTTTTTACCAACCTTGGTCCACGGTTCTGCTAATGGAGAAGTCAAATCTTGTTCGATTTTAAAAAAGAGACTTGGTATGAGTTAAGAACAAAATTTTTAACATTGAAAAATTTTGAATTTTATATTAAAAGCACTACTAAGTCAAAAGTTATACGCAAATTAAATAAAATATATATGTCAATATACATACGTACATACAGTTGTATGTATATTACATGGGATTTTAACATTTTCCGTTGCTCGTTTTTGAACACCAAGTGGCCAAGGTTCTACATACTCTGTCCAAATTTCAGGTCCGTAGCTTTTACGGTTCAGACGGACAGACGGACAGCGTAGCGAAAACAGTAGGGCTCCTTATTGGTTTCAAAATTGACTTGTATATTAAAAGTTTACAATCTAGACTGAGTGTTTAACTTCTACCAATCAGCCAATGTATTTAAGTTAGTTTAAGTTTCATTTGAGTTGTTTCTATGTAAGCCGTCGATCAAAGTGTATACCAAGGTATTTTACGTGTGAATGTTGAAGAACAACTTGATTGTTGATTCGAATTGGGGAATAAGTATCTCTTCGCAGGGTAAATGTTACCTGAACACACTTTTGCTCGTTTACTTTAATTCTCCATACATTTAACCATAGTTTAACACAGTTGTGTAATATTTTCATGTAAATATTGGGAAGCTTCGTGAGGGGTTTCGTGTATACTAAGGCAGGCAGGGATTATTAGTGCGTTTAAAAATTTTAAACCTAAATTTTAAAAATTCCCATAAAGACACTAATCTACGCTTTTAAAATAGTTGAATGCGTTTGGACAATTTACATCGGCCACTTTGATGAATTTTTTAACAATTCCCAACTTTATGTGGAGCGGTGGCAGCAAATTGTTTTAAGTATTTTCAATTAAAGGTGCATTTTTCAGTCTATGTTGTTTCATTTGTTCCTTCACACTTCTTCTTGGTCTCCACGAATTACATTGGAATTGATGTAGAGGTGAGCGCGAATTTCAATTACATAGGAAACAAAAGATCCTTTGCGAAATGTTGATCTTTAAATTACAGCAAATCTTCCATTTATTTTCGCAGTATTTCATTTTTTTCATTATATCTTTCAATGCTTCACAACTTTCTTTCATGTTGATACACATTGCTAGCGGAATAAAAAGTTTTTGGTTAGACACATGCTCATGTTCATTCCCATTTTTACCACCACAGCTTTTATATCGTTGCAGTAAGCTAACGAATTGTCATAATTTAGAGTGTAGGGGCTCTGAAATTCAGCTTGGCGTTTGCGGTACGTCGCACAGTAGCACATTTGAGATGGCGGCCAAAAGTCTTCAAAAAATTTTTTTTTTGTGTCACCGATTTAATTTTTTTTTTAATATAAAAGTAAACACATAGGAACCTCGAAATCCAGAAATTTATGTTTTTATTTCGATTATTTCTCTTCGAATAGGGTGATCAAAAACGCGCTTTTTTTAAGAGAAGCTGAAATTCAAAATATTTTAGAAAATTTTTGAACTTCAAGTGGACATAACTTTTTTTGTTCTTATATATTTTTGGAAAAATTTTTTTTCTTCACACAATATCATTTCTTAACTTATAAAATAAATTTAAAAATCGTGCCTTACTTTGCTCGAGTCCCAGATTTGGGGATTGTAATAAGGGTCTAAAATATACCCAAATCTCGATGTTCAGTGGAACGCAACTTTTTTTCTGCGAAAAACTTCATAAAATTACTTATAACGTGTTATAGTACGTACTTTGGGCTGTTATTGTATGCTAATTTTTTGAATTTATATTTGCATCTCTAGGAACTACAATGATTTTACTGCTTGCATGTCGGATATTTTAGGTATGGGAGTGCGGTATATCTACATGTGTTTATGTGTGTATTGTGTGTATGTTTTTCTTTTTTTCGAAGAAGTTTTATTAATGAAAAGGGTATAATAAAAGACTGTTATTATAATGCATTAAATGTATTTTTGTAATATAGGCCATTAAAAAATGTATAGTTACATATAAGCGGGGGTAGGTACATGAGTTGTTGTATTTGGACTGATATATTCGACCTTTTGTTATAACTTTATTGTGTACCCAGTTAGCTGCTGCTCATATAAAGGTTAAAATACGATAGACACATCAGGTTTTCTTGAAGCAGGCCTCTTTAATTCTCTTTTAAACCTGGCCGGTTGTTTAGACACAGACGGTTTGTGTTCAATTTTTAATGAGTTTTGAATACGAGAATAAAATAACAAAAGAGAATTGAAGTAACTTGTCGGTACAAGTATGTCTGTACTCCTCTTCTTTCTTCTTTCCTCTCTCTCTCTCTCTCGTTTAAACACATACCTGCTTCAAGAAAACTTGATGTGTATAAAAACAGACAAAATTAATAAAGACGATCAGTATTGTCAAAACGATGGCTAAGTTCAGTTATAACGATCTTGCTAAAATTTATATTGAACAAAAAAACAAAAACGATGTTATATTACACATTTTAAAAATCCCTTATTTTGAGTTGTGCAACCATTTAAAAAAATTAATAATTTTTTAACGCGATTAAATAAACGGTATAATGAATGTTATAGAAATAAGGAAAAAATGTTTAACTGCAACAAACAATGGCTTACAAGCGAACTTGTATTTGAAAGGCAACCAAAACCAGCAAATATGGGCCAACCTGCCAAACCAGTTGAGGAGTGTAGTGAAAGGTCCCGAAGACGAAAGCTGCAAAGCATTAATGAAGAATTTTCTCAAGAAATAATTAAAGATACGTTTTTCCATCAACTAGGACCAACAAAAAATAAAATTAAGAACACTGATATAATAGAAAGCGAGCCACAAGCGTATAAAACGGATTTTAAATAGCATTCCAACACCAACCGATGATAAAAAATTTACATCTGAAGAAGCATTTTCAATATTTCTGGACTTAAAGCTAACAATATATCAGTATATGGAATTGCGAAAGGGGGCAGTTGGAAAACATTGCTCCATTTATCCAGAATATAGAGATTTGGTTTTAATTAAAAAAGATTGCTTACCACCACAAAATTCTGTAAACATTACAGAAAGTTCAGCAGAGGTGGTATTGCAAGACATATTAAATCATATTGCGGAAAGATTGTTGAACACATTGGACGCAGATAATATTAAAAAGCTTGGTGACTGTAGCCTAACATTAATTTCTAAATGGAGATGCGATGGATCTTCTGGACAAAAGCGATATAAGCAGTATAATGCAGAAAAATATCAGAATCTGATTTATTTATGAAAAATTTGTTCCGTTAAGACTAAAAACAATTAACATTAATTTTGAGCCATCTACTAGCAAAGAAACCGATATTGACATATGGAAAAACGAAATACTTTCCTCAACAAAATATTGCAGACCAATTAAATTTGCTTTTAAGAAGGAAACGAAGGATGTAATATTAGAAGAAGTATCTAAACTTAAACAACAAATAGATAAACTTCAACCGATAACTTTGTTACTTAACGATCAAGAGATTCAAATAAATTATCAAATGTTACTTACAATGATTGATGGAAAAGTTGCACAGGCCATAACTGAAACAAAATCATCTTCGAGCTGTGTTATTTGCAAAAAAAACTGCAAGTGAATTAAGTCAACTTCCAACAGAAAAAAATTTGGTCAGTATGCTAATGAAACAGCGAAACTATACAACGAAAAATATGATTGGAGGAATATGCCATCAACAGTCCATAAAATACTATATCATGGGGAAAACATTATTCAACACAATATGCTTCCGATTGGAGATCTTTCTAAAGAAGCGCAAGAAAAAAGGAACAAAGATTATAGATATTTTCGCGAGCACAACACAAGAAAGATATCTAGATATAGTACCAATGATGACCTCTTTAATATTTTACTGTGCACTCCATATATCTCCAGCATTCGACAAAAATGGAATTTCACCCCGATGGAATTGGACAAAGACGCCAAGCAGCTCCTTGAAGATGAACAGGAGACATACTTAGATGAAATTTTCACTAAGACAGTTAAATGAAAAATGTATTCTATGCAAATTAACATAAAAATTAGAGCAAAAAAGCACAATAAATATTGAAAATTTATAGAAGAAATTTTATTTTATTTGGAATAAAAAGATTTTCTTAGAATTTATGGTAAAACCTTTTTTCGGATATGGATCTCCTACATATCTGTTATGGATTCACGTTTAAAATATATTTATATTGTTCATATAATAATAACATTTAAAGCTGTCGAACTTACATTTGTTAGTGAATTATGATCACCAAGGCTATTTTACGAAATTTGACTTACAAGGGCCCTATGAGTAAATGTAGACCGATTGCCCTAAAATTTCACAGGGATATCAACGACTGAAATAAAATTAGTTTTGCTAAATATTATATCAATATTAATATATTTAAAACAATTATGAGCTTCAAACCCGTATTCTAAGTGGTCCATTGGAGAAGAGGGCTAAAGGTCAAAATAAAATGGACCCGGATGGACGGCTTAATTAAGAATGTAATTTTTTAGTTCAGTTAATGTTACTATTTATAAAATGCAATGTTAAATCACTACATTCACAAATTTATTTTTTTAAGGCCTATAATACCTATATTCTTAAAAGTAATTTTTCAATCATATATAAAACGGCTCGATTTTAAAGTTAATACATTAAATTGAAGCTTAAGATGTCTTCTATCCAACAAAAAAAAATTCATAAAAAATTTCAACCCAGTCAATAGTTATAGAATTTTGACCGCCAACTCACAAAATGTGCCACTGTGCGTCGTAGAGTTTACATTAGCATGTGTGATTTTTCTTTGCTTAAAAAACGCAGTCAAAAATATGACAAGTCGCTACGATAGTCCCAATATGGCCACAATGAAATCCATTTCCATTTGTGTAATTAGTTGTGTCCATCTCTGTCTTGTGATCTGGAGTTGGCGGCCTTGGTGCAAGCACTGATAGTGTGTCCGTTACAGTTGCTTTATAAAGTTTGTTCTTCTCAGCAACTAAAAAAAACTAATTTTCCATTTCAAACACAAAATTCTCTTAATAAAATATAATTTTTTCAATTTAGGTCCTTCAAAGAAATTTGTAAATTCAAATACAAAATTTTGTAATAATTTGTTTGAAAAAACCCCGATTTTTTCAATCAACAAATTTTCTGATTCAATAAAATTTTTTTATGAAAATAAAAAGCAAATAAAACAAGTAACTATTTTGTACACTATGTAATTTCTATATTGGAACAAAAATCTTCTCTTAACAATTTTGTTACAAATGTTACTTTATACTAATTGTATGAACTAGAATTTTTCACTCCATAATGTTTTGTGTAAAACCAAATGTGTTTGGGATGAGTGGAACCTGCAATATCTTTACTAATGAACTAACATACTTAAGCATTAAACACATTCACCACAGCAAGCTACCGACTACCAAATGTCAAGGATAGAATACACATGTTTATATGAGAATAATTATTTTGAAGACAGCAAGGTAACATGGCGGCAGGTTGTTGTCTATGCTGATTTTGTCGTTGTAGTCCAATTAAACTAATTTCTATTTCGTTGGCTACAATGAGAAAATTCAGTATTGCCAGTATAATACAAAATGTTGAATGAATGATTTTGTTCAATTATTTCATATTATTTAACAGAAACAATATCCAAAAATTTATGTAAAAAATAAATTGATTCATTTTTGTACTTTTACGAGAAATAAGTACGTTTTAAAAGAGTAATTAATTTTTATAAATGCAAAATATATAAAAGTGGCAATACTGAACTGTATTTGTACTTGAATATCAGCTGCAGATGGTGCTGCTGCCGTCTCCAAAATAATTAAGTAGCTGGCTACGAGGCGACAAATGTTGCTTGCGGCATTTGAAGTCGTGTGTTCGTGTAGCCTGCTGTGGTGAATGTGTTTAATGCATTACTACTCAGCTAAAGAGCAAATCGCTTTTGGATACGCAAATAATGAATACAGGCAAAATATGATTTCTTTTGTTTCTTCTAATCTAAAAATAACTTTGTTGAGTAAAAAAAACATGCCACGACGTTTTTCGGCTTCTTGTCCGAATTCACACGTAGACAACACGAGCATTCAAAGAAAACAACAACATCAGCACATGACCACGTTGAGTCAATCAACAAGCAAGGAAAACACCAACACAACCAAATGAAATTAAATAATACATTTTTTTACATAAAACAAAATTGAAACAAATAATTTACTGGAACAGTAAAAAATATTTACCGAAACTAAATTTTATTTCGAAACACACGATTGTTTAAAATTTTTTTGGGAATAATTTTTTCTGTGCACCTGGTCGGTTAATCTAGTTTACCGGCTTACAATCTTCATACTATCTTTGCCTCCACTCAACCATGCCAAGAGATTTTTATAATATTAGCGACACACTGTATTAAATGTGTTATTTTCACCGATCAGGTTTACTTCGTCGAACAAAAAATTTTTTGGAATCTCCTAAAACTTTATTTCTGATTTGATGACCGCAAACGTATCAAATTAAATATATTTTTTCACACTGCATATTGAAATTGTCAGTTGCCAATGTTTTGTGCGAATTATAATACTGTAGTAGCACTTTCTCTATAAATTTTTCCGCTGAGCTCGATGTGATCGTCGTGTCACTTTTATACTGTATGTACTGTATTGCCTGTGCTGCTGCGGTCGGTGCGTGATCGCGTGAGTTGTTTATTAAGATCTTAGATACATTTTTTTAGTTAATTGTTTCCTTGAATTTTGAACAGTTTGGCACCTGGGGACCTGAGCAGGGGCAAAAAGGTAAAAAATCGAATTTTTTATTTATTTTTCGATTTTGACATTGAAGATGAAGTTTTTAATTTTTGCTCTTTATGACAAGAGCTGCAACTTTGCCTCAGAAAGTAAATCAAAATTCCGAACTATTTGCAAGATATGAGCCTGAGAAAATGATCAGTTGTTTGCAAAAATTACATCGAGGCGCCAAATCTTTGTGCGGGGCCCATGAAAAAAAGTTCACGACTCAGGGCAAAACTGGGAGACACGGATCTTTATATGGTTTTATTTCCGTATATGGTTTTATTTTTTCCTGTTGCACTGTGTAACTTTAAATGAAGATTTTTTTCGGCAAGCGGAAATGTATGCAACCAAAGAAATAGAGTTAGCATCCGCTTTCTAATATATCATTTACAGTTATAAGTAATTATGTAATAAATATTAGACGTACATCTGTGAAACCTAGTATATGCATACATACTTACTTACAAATGGCAAACGATATGTCGCATCCCAGCTAGCCTTTTCAAACGTGAATCGTATGCAGATTATTTTCAATCGCTCATATTCTAATTGTGGAAGATGCTTCGCACGGGTGAAACTGTTACCGAAGACGATTCGTATGCAAGAGCCGCAGAAGGTACTTTTATTGGTCGTAAATATAATCATTTGAGATTTATCTAGAGATTATCTTACAACTGTTTTTGAAGAACATTGAGAATCGTATGAGTCTCCTCAAGGTTAATCTTATATAAGCCATTAGAAGAGTTGTAAACGAATCAATCGATAATGATTTGGGGATCGTAAAGTACTCAGAAAGATTTTTATTTTCCAAGTTTAATGTAAAAAAGTTCTCGTGGTACCTTCATAGCGAACAGTCGATTAGCGGAATTTTTCTTACAAAAAATTAAACAAACAAAAAATATTCCTAGTACATATTATTCGTAATAGGTACATACTGTCTTTAATAAATAAGCTTTATGCTTTGCTAATATTTTTACATAGTAAAAATAACAAAAACAAAAAAAAAACCGCAAACAAAAAAAATTAAACAAAGTGATATTGAGGAATGCTATATATGTGTACCTCTAAACAAATAAACAATCATAAATAACAAAAACAAAAAAAGACCGCAAACAAAAAAAAAACACAAACGAATATCCCTTGAGGAATTCTTTGTATGAGTGCCTCAAATACAAAAAAAAATTTAAGTGAGTTCTAACGGCAGAAATGCTTATTTTACTGTGAGTTCTGAAACTCTTAATGAAAAAAATATAAATAATAAATCTGATGAAAGTCTTTTTTTAACGTCAAAGCCAATTTTTCGTCAGCGATCAACTTCGCTTTGTCCAATGCCAAATAGTAATGATGCATTAACATTACAGTTGCCCAGTACTTCTTCATATAAGCCAGTAATATCATCCCCTTCAGGCTCGTGTTCATCACTTAACAAAGTTATCACTACAGATAACAGCGGCTCGAAACTCAAGGTACAAGTCGGAATGGACAGATATATAACCGTGGTAAAGCGTGGGCGAAGCCCGAATTCTTCAAAAATTTCATCTGCTCCAAAAATGTCTAGGGATAACAGCGCAGCCTCAACTAATCGCCAAAACCGCTTCGAAATTTTGCAAGATGACAACGACAAACCCGAGGTAGCCTCGAATAAAATATCCAAGCCGCCACCAATATATTTGAGACAAAAAAATTCAAATGCCCTTATTAAAAAATTAATTTCGGTCATTGGTGAGAATAAATTTCACATTGTTCCAATAAAACGTGGCAACATCGATGAAACTAAAGTCCAAATTTATGACGAAAAAGATTTCCGCAAAATGGTTGCTGAATTTGAAAAAAATAAAACAAGCTTCTACACATACCAGCTTAAGAGCGCTAAAGGCATGCAGATCGTATTGAAGGGCATAGATTCTTATGTTGTTCCCGAAGAAATAAAAGATGCACTCGTCCTCCAGGGGTTTAAGGTAAAAAATGTGTCCAATATAATAAATAGAGAGAAGATTCACCAACCCCTATTTCGTGTTGAACTTGAGCCTAATGATATAAAATTGAAAAAAAATGAAACGCATCCAATTTATAATTTGAAATACCTCTTGTACCGAAAAATCACAGTTGAAGAGCCACATAAGCGTTCAGGTCCTGTACAGTGCCATAATTGCCAAGAATATGGCCATACAAAAACATACTGCAATTTACCCTCTGTTTGTGTTGTGTGCGGCGAATTACACGGCACTGCTAGTTGCAATAAGCCAAAAGATCAAAGTGATAAGAAATGCAGTAATTGTGGAGGTAATCACACCGCTAACTACAGAGGTTGTCCTGTGTACTCTTTCGTAAAGAAGACTATGGTGCAAAAACCTAAATTAGCTCCAGCTCAATCAGCAAAAGCTTACTCTGCCACTTTTGCGCAAATGAGCCAACCAGTTACATCCCGTGTATCGTATGCAGATGCTGCTAAGACAAATTCAATTCCCACACAAAATGTTTCCTCGCCAAATAATTCAAAAAATACTGACGCAAGCTTTAATTTTAATCGCCTTGAAGCTACTATTGAAAATCTGGTGCAAACTATAAACAATTTTACAACAAATATGACTAGCATGATGCAAGAAATGCTGCGAATGCAGAATACTCTGCTTCAAGCATTAATTAATAAGCCATGAACACGTTAACAATATGTTTCTGGAACGCAAACGGCATTCGCCAACATAAAAATGAACTTGAGCACTTCCTCATGGAAAAAAATATTGATGTAATGTTAGTATCTGAGACTCATTTGACTTCGAGAAGTCTTTTTAAAATTTATGGCTACACTATATATGATACAAATGACCCTAGAGGAAGGGCTTGCGGTGGATCAGCAATTCTAATAAAGTCAACACTCAAGCACTATGTTCTTGATAACATTTGTGAAGAACACCTACAAGCAACAAATATTGGCATTGAAAGTTTTTGTACACATTTTGTTATATCATCAATTTACTCCCCTCCCAGATTTTCAATCACTGAGAATCAATATGAGGATTTCTACAAATCTCTTGGACCTTGTTTTGTAGCAGCTGGCGACTACAATGCTAAGCATACGTTCTGGGGTTCGCGTCTTATTACCCCCAGAGGTCGAGCATTGTTCAACACTATTTCAAAAATGGGCTTGGATGTCATTTCGAGTGGGGAGCCCACTTATTGGCCTACTGACATACAAAAAATTCCGGATGTTATAGATTTTGGCGTCATAAAAAATATCTCTAGGGATTTAATTCAAGTTCAAGCTTCTATTGATCTTTCGTCCGATCACTCTCCGACGATCATTACAATTTTTAGTCCATTAAGAAGTAACTTACCTGACCCATATGTGAAGATGATCAATCGTGTTAATTGGCTGGGGTTCAAAAAATATCTCAGTAGCCATTGTACGGAAAACATTACGCTTAGAACATCCGATGACATTGAATCTAACATTGCCAATCTCAGCGAGAATATTAAACAGGCTGCTGAACATGCCATTATCTCCCATCCGCAGACTGGGTTTAATAAAATTTATTCTACAGACATTGAACGTCTCGTACGTGAAAAAAGAAGAGCTAGAAGGGAATGGCAACAGCACAGATCACCACAAAATAAAATCAGATTTAAAGAGTGCACTAAACGACTCCAAGAGTTGCTTGCATCTGAAAAAAATGCATCTCTTAAAAATTATCTGGAAGGTCTTGATGTAACACCAGCGTCTAATTACTCTTTGTGGCGCGCTGCTAGAAAGCTTAAAACACCCGTTGAGTATAAGCCACCTCTACGCACATCTACCGGAAGTTGGGCAAGAAGCGATACTGAAAAAGATAAAATATTTGCTGAGCACTTAAAATCCGTTTTTACGCCAAACATATGTACTGGTGTTGCTGATTTGCCGAATGTAGTCGCTCTACCCCCTCAACACATAAAGTTTAAGACGCGTGATTTACAAAAATTAATTGCCGAACTCAACCCGAAGAAAGCTCCGGGTATTGATGGAATTAGTAACCAGATGCTTATGAACTTGCCTCGTATTGCAATGAGAATCCTATTATTCATATTTAATGCCATTTTACGACTGGAGTATTATCCACACAGCTGGAAGCTTGCCAAGGTTAAAATGATTCCAAAGCCGGGCAAAGATCTAACCAAGGCTGAGTCATATAGGCCAATAAGTCTACTATCAACTATGTCAAAGCTTTTCGAAAAACTGCTCAAAACAAAATTTTCCCAAATTCTAATTAGTAGTGGGTGCATACCAGACCATCAATTTGGTTTTAGAAGTCAGCATAGCACCATTGAACAAACTCACAGACTGGTTCAATTTATAAGAAGAACTTTTGAGGAAAAAAAGTATTGCTCTGCGCTCTTTATTGACGTTTCCCAGGCATTTGATAAAGTGTGGCATGAAGGCCTAATTTTAAAATTGAAGACTTACTTATCAATAAACATTTTAAATCTTTTGGAAAGTTACATTTTTTCCCGTAAGTTCACTGTTGTGAAAGGAGACTTTACGAGTAGGCCTGAAACTATTTCATCCGGTGTGCCACAGGGGAGCATACTGGGACCAGTTTTATATTTGATTTATACTTGTGATATGCCTGTGAGCAGTAGTATCCATACTTCCACATTTGCCGACGATACAGCCTGCCTTAGTATGCACGAAAACCCTGATGAGGCATCCCGCAAACTCCAGGAACACATTAGCCAGATGGAGCTTTGGTTAAACTTATGGAGAATTAATGTCAATGAACAAAAGTGTGTCCATATAACGTTCACCCTAAGAAGAGATACTTGCTCCCCCATTCGGATTAACAATCAAGTTGTTCCTCAACATTCACATGTGAAATATCTTGATATACACCTTGATCGACGACTTACATGGAAACACCACATTGACTCTAAGTTAACTCAAATGAAACTTAAATTAACTCAGGTACATTGGCTGATTGGTAGAAATTCAACACTTAGCCTAGACTGCAAACTTTTAATATACAAGTCGCTTTTAAAGCCAATATGGTGTTACGGAATTCAACTATGGGGCACTGCTTCAGCTTCAAATGTAGAGAAAATTCAACGAAGGCAAAATAAAATTTTACGCATGATAACATCGGCTCCATGGTACATCAAAAATTCAAATATACATCGCGATTTGAATATGCCACTAGTGACTGAAGAAATTGCAAAATACGCAGGCAAATACCTAACAAAACTCGAGTCACATCCTAATCCGCTTGCTCGTAATATTTTGAACTTTACTGGACACATCCGCTTAAAAAAGAGAAATACACGGGCTCTAATATTCAACACTCTAGATGATGAAGCTGCTTGAAAACACCTTTTTCTTTTTGTTGCTTATCACTACTTATGTATTATTAATAACTATCACTAAGCTTATGTCCGACATTGGTCGGGCCTAATAATTTTTTTTTATAGATTTAAGATTTGAATACTTATTGTTAGTTCATATTTGAAGATACAATAAATAATAAACATGCATTTAAAAAAAAAAAAAAATATAAAAAAACAAATTAAATTTTTTAGTACTTAAAAATAAAAAAAAACTTTTCTTCATTAATTGATTAAGAACTATTTTATGTACAAATGTATGTATGTACATATGTATGTATACAACTAGTCTCTATACTAGAAAGTTCATGATTACTATGTCGAATTTTACTGTTTTAATTGTCTATCGGTTATATCTTTTGCGGGCACAAAATGGTGCGGCAAGAACTTTAAATGGCAAAGATCTCTGAAAAATTCAATAATTTTAAAAGCTTTTTACGTACCATCAATAATTTAATAAATATTTAATGTAAAACAACAAACACATTAAATTAATATGTACTTCACTTATATATATCTTTAATTTTTACAAAAAATAAAAACGCACTTGAAACAACCGACGAGATTCTTAATCAAAACTCAAATAAAAGCATCAGCGAAGAAATGAAGAAGAAAAGAACGATCTATAACAGTAAATATAAAAATAAAAAAGAACAAATATATTTTAGATAAATGTATCGTAGATTAAACATTGTAAGTTTTATAAGAGAGAGTTAAACAGAAATGCTGCACATAGTCAACAGAAGATTAGTTTAGGAGTTGTATATTAAACACCATCGCCTATTAAACAGCTCTTGGCTAACTGGGATTCAGTGCTATTTATGTTTTTATATTCAATCGTTAGTTTATAGATTCTCACGATTTTCAATACACAAATTCATTCATTATACTGTTTGAACAACTTTTAAAATTTCATTGAAATGTTTGCGCTTTAAAACCAATTCCCTCACTAATTTGGCTAGTAATGAAAATAGTTTGAATCAGACACGTACTTATTTATATAGTTAAAAAGACAATTATATAGAATCCAACATGACTGCAAACGATTTAATAAATTGCTATATTTTTTTTTAGGCAAACATCATTCTACACACCATAAGAAATACATTTAAGTTGAAATATACCAAAGTGTAACCTAAATTAAGCTATTATTCCAAATGAGATTATAAGTCTAAAAACGATAAGTAGCAAGTCATAGTGCTATAACTTCCGGAAAAATCACACAAATTAATTGGGATTTTTACAAGGGGTACTTTCGAATATGCAAATTACGGAGGTGCTACTAACTTAAAAGCACCTTATATCGACATTAGCACTTTTTCCTTTTTGTCACACAATTTTTTATTTTTTTTATTAGTGTTTATTTAATTCAAATGCATAATACATAGTTAACTCTAAATAAACAAATAGTAAGTATAGGTAGAATTTTAAATACACAGTCATTCTCAAGTATTATATTCTAACTATAAGTATATTGTAATTTGGCTTAGTCCCAGTTTACACTATGCAAGTCTTACTGCTAAGCTTGCAGAGTGAGACGACTGTTACTTGTAAAGTTCGAACACTAATAATTTAAAAGTAACTGAAGTTAATAGTTATGGGATTGTCGCAAAAATTAAATAAATATACTTAAAAGCAAAAAACCAAAAAAGTTTATCTTAAGTAGAACAAAAATAAGCAAATTATTTAACATGTGCACAATTAGTAAAGAGCAAACGACAATGTCAAGACTGCTGTAAGTTTAGAGATGGTAAAATTAAGCTTTCATTACAAAAAGCTTTCAGCAAATTGTTATATGATGAATCAAAATAATTCACCAATTCCATTTGAACTGAAACTGAGTATATAAAGCAGAAATTTACGTTAACTGACATTACAAACAGTGGACCAGATACAAAGAACGCAGATGAGGAAGGTGTTGCGACCTTCGAAAATAGCTGGTTGTTCTGTTCTACTACGTGTTTGTCAGATTATTTAGAATTAACTTTGGTGTTATTTGTTCCTTAAAATCTTAGCATATTATTTAGCTTACAGAGCGATATGAGCTTTAAGCCTATTCAGATCATAAACATAGAAACAAATAAAGTAATTAAAACAAATATTTTTTTAAAAGAATTTTTCCTTCTAAATTAAAGTAGTGTTTGAAACAGGTAGAAAACCTGGAAACTTGAAGTTTGAGCTGAGAGTGCCAAAATAGCTAAAAAGTACCACAGGGCCATCAAAGAGCCAAAAGTCCTACAAATGGCCTAATTGTGTCACATTTTGCTTCACTGGTTCAGCAGTCTCTTACAATTGATCTCACTTGAATTAAAACCTACTATAATTTTTAAAACATCTCCTTATGAATATACATACACACATATGTATGTATGTATCTGTTGAACCGACCTGGCTATAAGTGACTCGAGACAATAAAAAATATAGGAAAAGAAACACTAGTGATATCCATTATTTTACATCCTCACAAAATACAACAACTGCTTTTATTTAAATAATAATATTAATAATAATAGAAAGGAAATTAGAAATGTAGTTGTGCTCGTGCTACATATGTATATGAAAGTAGATATGTATATGATTATAATGGACGAATGTGACTCGTTCTTTTTATCACAGCGTATTCCATTCATATTCAATTCAATGCTAAGAATTTCAATACCAGCTCTGTGGCAACAGCGTTCCATTATATTATTTTCTCTTTCCCTATGTGTGTGTGTATGTCATCACTTGTGGTTGCGTTTGTTATTTTTGGAGTAGTCGCTGTTATGCTTACATTTGTTTTTTAATGTTAAAATCCTATTCTATATTTTAAAACATTTGTTCCTTTCTTTTATGCACGATACTTTCTTCTGACTGGCTGAGTGGGCTTTGTTCTTGGCTTTTGTACATTTCTTTCTTTCTTTCTTCCTTCCTATCATTCTTTCGTCCTATGATCCATTTAACCGTACGTGCTTGTATTTATTTTTTTGAATTTTACCAAAGCAAACACAAAAGTAATAAAAACAAAATTCATAATAAAAGAAACATGCAGACAGACAAACTCACGAATACATGTGTACAAGTGCATCATACAAATACAAATAGAGAAAGAACCAACCAACAAACAAACAAAAAATAAGCTCAAATTCTTTTGAAATCTCTAGCTTTTGTGCTTGTCGACCATTGAATTTCTATAAATTATACAATACGTTTTCTTTGAAGACTCCCAACAATTGATACTATACTGTATTTATGCATGCAGCCACTAATATATTCATACATATTTATGTATGTACATCAAGGCTGGCCACTAAGAAAAAACCGAGAAAAATGTATTCGCGTGTGTGTATTCATTTGTATAAGAAGCCGATTGATGTTCGGCACTCTTGTGCCAGTTTGAACAGCCTGGATGTATATTGTACATACATATCATCGGCCTAGAGTGTAAGCCTTGGGCCTAATTCCTGCACTCGTGATCGGAATTGCATTTGAACAGAAATTAATTTCGATGGCAAGAAATTTTCCGATGATGTCACTCGTTACCAAGCGAATCGAGTTTTTGTTTCAGTGTTGGAAAAAGGCAATACATTAATTTCACAATACTGAATGAATTGTAAGCAAAAGCATATTTTTTTGCATGTGTGTGTGTGTGTGCAAAAACATATGTATTTACGTACATACACACGTTTATGTAGAAAAAGGAAACGAATATACATAAATGTTATTTTCATATTTATTTAATTAATAATTTAATAATAATTAATTAGTGTAAAGTCAGAGAATAGAGCACTAGCGACATTTTCGATTCCTTTATTGGTTGACCGGAAGCAGTTAATTTCTTATTTAGATGCTAACAGAGTTGGTTGATTTCTTTTTATTTTCCCTGACAACTCTTACGCAAAACATTATTTGTCAAGCCAGTCTGTTTTGTTATTTATAAAGTCAACTAGAAATTCTTTATATTTGTATTTTTTTTTATACGACATTTGTGCACATATTCATATATAAATAAATAAGTAAAATAGGGTACGTTCGTAAATTCCGCAAATTTATGCATCTATTCAGCAGTTCTGCCAAGTTTTACTGCGTATGCGTGATTAACTGTTGCACATGCTTTGCAACTGCTCAACATCTATGCATGATTGACATTTTTTATTGATTTGCAAACAATTTTAAGTTGGCAAGTAATTTTATTTAAGAAAATTTTGATAACAAATATAACAATTTTCTTTTAAATTATTGGAAGAAAAAATTTGGAAAGAAAATCAAAGCGGTTATTTCTTGTAATTAAAAAGACAATTGACCATAAAAGGAAGTCTACTAAAATGAAAAAAATACCAAGAATTTGTGTTTCAAAGTCGTTTTCAATCAATCTTATTTTTTTTGTTAAAAGACGAAAAATGTAATTTAAATATCAAAATACATACATAAATTCAACTTATTGTTCCACTGCAACTTATTGCATCTTAAAATAATTTACTGTGCCATTTGCAGATATTGGCGCAGGTATGCCGTTTACATGCATTAAAAAACGCTTGACGCTAAACAGTGCTGCCAAGTTATGCATTTTTGAACGTTAGGTGCACTATAAATGCTTTTACGAACGTACCCATATTGAACACACATTTTCTTTTCCTTCGCTTTTTCTATGTTATACATGATTTCGAATGCCTTTTTGCTTGTGAGTAAAAACACGAACGGTTGCATTCGAATGTATGCACGTTATCGAATGCTATCATTAGAAATTTCGATATGCGTTATTCGAAACCGAATGCGAAAATCCCAAAAGTTAAAAAACTCGCACATTCGAGTAATAACTCGCTAGCAATCGAATGCGGGAATTAGGCCCCCGCTAAATCTACTTTTCCTAACATATGACATATGTGTAATGCCGTTCGAAAGCGGAAAAGACGCCGCAACGACCTACTCTCGTACAATATTGGCAAAATTACATCTATGTATATATGTAGAGATTTTCGTCAATTTTGGCAATACTTTGCAGGGTGTTAAAATAACACGTTATATTTGGAATAGCCCGCCATTTTAATTAACATTTGTCATGACTCAAGCTGTAACTACTTGACAGACGAATAGTAAAAACTACGCCAATTATAAAAATGGAACGATATGCACTTCAAGAATGCCTTAAATTGTTAAAATTTAGTGCAATAATTAAAAAACTCAAAATCGTCTTAAACACTTTTTTCCACAGATGTTATTGAAAGAGTATAACCGCACTAGACTTGGATCGAACTCGTTTACAGGTTCATTTTTGACACGATTTCAACCCAAGTATATATGTATATCATTAATACTGCTGGGTACATGCTCTGTCTCACCTTCCAACTTTTCACAATGACGTTATTTTTTGCAGAAAAGTGCTGCGAATAAATGGATGGTTAAATGTTTATAAGTGTGTGTGTATGTTTATGAAGTACGTTCGTAATATGAGCAGTGCTGTCAACTTTTGAATTTCAAAAATACAACAAAATGTAGGTTTTGTTGTAATGTTTAAATAAAAATAGCTGTATTTTTATCTTCTAATTACATTAGTTTTCAGTGTTTTTTTATGGGAATTGTTACAATTTAAGTTTTAAAAATTTTTAAACGCACTAATAATCCCAAATTAATATTTTACTTATTAAGTTTATTAGTTTATTAGTTTTTCTCTATTATATATAATAGTTTATTAGTTTTTCTCTAGCAGCTCTAGTTTTAAAGATATACTTGCATTTAGCATTTTCATAATTTTTACCACTTTTTGTATTATTCGCTTAATATTCCACAAATGGTCCGCCAGACTTAAAAATATTTTCTGGATTATTAATATATAGAAGAATATTTTTCATTTGGACAAAGTCGCATTTATTAGTATACCAGGATATTTTACTGTTATTGCAATGATGTTAAAAATCGTGTATTTTTAGTTTAGTGCTTAAAACTTTCTTAAATTAATATAACTGTCCCTTATGCATTTTTGTCCATTAATTACGGAAATAGCTTTAGTATTTTTATAGCACCTTTAGTTTCAGATATATTTTGCATTATACTAAAATAAATATTTGAAACTTTTTTATTTAATATGAGCTCGGTTTTTTAAAGCAATCCTCCAATTTTTGATAAGTCGTGAATATATTCAAATAATTTTTCATTAAATAACCAAATAATTCTTCCAGAATGTTTTTTTTACTTAGTAAAAGCTGTTAATTTCAAATATAAGATATTTTTTTAAATTTACTTTATTTAGCAAAATTACTTATGTTTAAGCAATAAATAAACAAATATGTAGTTGTTAATAGAATAATTCATATACACAGTCCCATGTTCGATCGCTCTAGTATAATTTACATTTATGCAACTTATATTTCGTTTTTGGAAAATAATATAATATTTATACAAAATATGTGTACATTCATATAATTTGATGCAATTAAAAAATGTTTGAAAAAAAAACTGCTTTTACAACTGATAATAATAAAAAGAGGTTAAAGCCTACAGTACACGGCATGTAAAAAACCACATAAGCATGTGGTTCTGACGTAATTTTGACGTCATCACGATGATACATGTGCCACATGCCGTGTACTAGCAACATATGTACATATAGATATTAACATGCTTACAGATGAGCTGCCTCAGAAAATGTCTTCGATTCGGCTACATGTTCCACATATGTATTTTTGAACAAAAATACTATAATAATTTTACGGGATCTAGCCACTACTAGTAATTTAAAAAAAAAGCAACGAACATGGTGAAAATTCTTGTGACGTCATCGCCACATACGCATGTGGCTTTTTACATGCCGTGTACTGTAGGCTTAAGAAGTAAAAACAAGAGTATGGGTAATATATTAGCCATATGTCCATATTGGGAGCATGTTTTTATCTTCAAGATACGGGTCATTCTACGTTAAGAGGTCATTTTATATTAGGAACGGTGGCATGATAAACATACTTAAAATAATAATTTTTTTTTTCAAGATAATAGTATTTAATCATGTATTTTGTATGCATGTTTAACAATGGTTAGTCAATTGATCTACTTTTACGGGTATTTTAAGTCAGCAGGGGAGATACTCTATATAGGATAGAGACATGAAGGCCATCGTACTTTACAGGGGAAGATAAACTGAAAACAAACATTATTTTGGTGAAAATCAACTTTAATTATTCACTATTTGGTGATAGTTTATAACAAAAAAAAAAATCAGACTAAAATTTCCATATAGTCGTTTTTGTTTAACTTGAATTAGGTATTAAACTTCGAAAACAAAAATACTTAGTATCTGCTTACAAAAATAACATAACATCTTTTTTCTAAAATAACATAAAAGTACTCGAAAAAAGTAAATTATTTAATTGCACATATTTTGCAATGTGAGATGACAAAACCATATAGAGAATCAATGCTCTGATAAGAACTTTAAACTTAAATAAAAACTTTTACTTATAAAAATAAACATTAAAAAATACAACGATTTAAATCACGCCTATTCAAAGACATTAACACACAGAAAAAAATAAGTTTCATTTTTGATAACAAAAATCCCGGTATTCAATCGTTTTAATTTTCGAATTTCCTGTGATAAAGAAATCCGCTATATCAATAACAAAAATTGTAAACGAATAGTATTATTTTTTTCAATAATACAAATATTTGAATTAATAAAATATCTTATTAATAATTTGTAATTTTTCAATAAAGAAATTTAATGAATCAAGGAAAAAAGTTGTTGAGTGAAATTTTACTTTCAGTGATAATTGTTATTGTGTTGTGTTGTTTGTGTGTATGTCACATTTTTCAACCCCTTTTTGTTTGTTTTTGCTTGGCTGCAATTAAAATTGAATGTGTTTCGGATGATGATTTGAACCGGCAATCTCTTGAGTAATAGACTAACGTACTTACCACTCAGCTAAAGAGCAAATCGTTATTGGTGACGCAAATAATGTATACACGCAAAACATAATTACTTATGATTCTTCTACATGTGCGCATTGCGTTGATATAATCTAAAAATAACTTTGTTGAGTAAAAAAAACAAACCACGATGTTTTTCGGTTTCTTGTCGGAATTCACACGTCGTCGGTTTGTTTCTGCTTTGATGTATGGGACAAAAATGTGTTTTCGAGAAAATCGATGAATAATATTTATTTCATTAGTTTTATAAAAATACACGATATAATTTTTTATTTAATAATAAAAGTAATATATAGATATGTTTTTTATTCAAACTTAAAGTTGATAAACTTTTTACATCCAACTTGAAAAGTTATTAGGACTTAAAGAAAAAATGACAAAAATCTTTGTCAACGTATCCCACAATCATAAGAACAATATTTTTCACTTCTAACAAGTCTTGTTCAAGTAGGTTACATTATTGTATATATTTAAGTAGATAAAAAAGTGAAAATATCAGTTTTATTCATATAACGACCTTTAGAGGAAAAACAAAGGAAGAAATAAAAGACGGTGAATATATTTAATAAAAGAAATTGTATTAATAAAAACTAAAAATCAAATTAATTTCATTCACAATAATTAAATTTTTGTACTTTGCTTTGATTCACATTCTTTGAGTAGAATATGCATTGATATGCATTATAACAGCTGCGAATAAAAATATTAATACTTTTACGTGGGAAATGTGCCACATATCGAAAAAATTGTCAATTACCGTAAAACAGACTTTACAATGTTCAACAATTGTGGAAATGACGCAAATTTCCACATCTATATCTCCAGATATATTTAAGATATCGGAAAACTGATAACGAATTTGAAAAGAGGACACATTATTCATATGTAGTCAATCCATAACTCAATTTTTTTAAAAATGTCCCATACATCAAAGCAGAAACAAACCGACGACGTATATAACTCGAGCAAACAAAAAAAAAAAAAAAAAAAAACAACAACATCAGCACATGACCACGATGAGTCAATCGACAAGCAAGGAAAACACCAACACAAACAAATGAAATTAAATGATATTTTAAAATGCCCCAAATTGATAAGTACAATATTCAAGTTAATGACAAATATTATTGAAATTAAAAATTTTATTCATTAACATGGTTTTATTGAAAATAATTCTTGTCTATTTTTTTCTGTGCACTTTCGTCAAAAGCATAAAAGATCCTCTGTCCTTACATTTTTAAATTGACTGCTTGTATGTTGATGGTTGTTCGTTTACCAACTGGCATGCCTTCACGGAAAGTGCCTGAGAACAAGACTGAGAAGATAATACAAGCTGATTTAACTTTTTATAATTTACTAGTGGTTCATCGACAGTTCCACTTTATAAATAATATACGTGAATTACTAAAGCCTACAGTACACGGTATGTAAAAAGCCACAGGCTTAAGGCAGTAGGCTTAAGAAAGATGTAATATCTCACTTCCTTATCTACCCTGGACGTCGTCTACTATGGCATCTGATGAAGCAGTTGAGATACGGCAGGGGAGAGACGTTTTCATTACAAAACTAACATAATCAGAAAAATATGCATTGTAATGAAAAAACAAACTAACACGGCAAACTATGCTGAAATTAAAATAAATTAATATTACAAACAAACTTAAACAATAAATAACAAGTAAATAAAACTAACCAGGGGAGATACATCAATCACTGACACGTTCGAGCGAGACGAGTAGCGTGGTCGAATTATCGGCCCAATGAGAGCTCGCTAGTGGCTCGAGCGATGCTTATTGTAAAACTCAATTCAAAAGAGATGCCCTGCTATTAAAGTTTGCAGCGTCAACGCATTTTGACAGCATTTTTAAACAGACGAAAAATGTGCAGGGGAGGAATAGAATATAAAAGTAATTTGAGATTTTTTTTAAAATAATTATCATTTTTATTTATATTACTTTATGTAATTAACAACGCTTAAATGTTTAATGAAGTAGTAATGTGTAAAATTTCAAAGATTTTTTTACACAATAGTAAAGGGACAGGCCAGGATAGATACTTTTTTCTTGGTAAACATGAAGTTATGACTAAATTAAGCTAATTTAGGTATTGCAATTTGTTAGTAAAAAAGTATACTTTATTTATTATCAAATATGTTTTATATTTCCGCAAAATTTTCAAGTTATATATGATTTTTTGATGTTGCCGTCGTTAGTTCCTCTTAACGTAGAAACACCCGTACACACTTTCATCAAATCTTCTGTTTTCTAATATAATTCTGTTGCAATTAATTGATTTATCAGTGGCTCGCCTATAAATGTGGCAGATTATGGAACAACCTGAGTGATTTTGGATAAATCCTTGGCTATCCAAGTATAAGAAGGCCTCAGGCGCCACATAACCATTTTGAAGGGTTTTCTATATAAGATCATCATTTATATAGTATGGTGCCATAATTAGGTTGTTTTCAGTACATTCAAAGCTTTTCAAAATATGATCACTTCTTAAGTGGATAATAAAGTTTACATATTCTTGCTGTATTATATAGCGATTTATTAGTTATATATTTTTTAAAGTGATCTTTATAGAGACGTAGATGCCCTTAAGTATTTCCTTTCGACCATTCTCAAATTTTGTCATGATCTCTTACTACAAACTTGTTACTATCACGTTCAATTTCTAAATCATTGGGATTAATTCCAACGCTTCTCAGCTATGTTTCCTTATTCCGATCAATTTTCAATAAGTCAAAATTTAGCGGAGATGACATTCGTAGTTTTTTTTTTTTGCTTCACTAAACATGTTCCATGAATTCTTGTGGTCTTAATTTGCTAGTTTTTCACGAAAATTATTGTTTTTAGATAGTGTACAATTATCTTTGATCAGTTTTCTATTTAATTTCAATTTTATCTTTAGAAGCCTCAGCTCTGTTTGAGATAGCGAATGTTCTAACCTATTCTGTTGTTTAATATGTCTTTACATGTTAATACAATGTATTACGACTTGTCAAAAAATGCTGTAGATTATAAAAAATCTTATCATGTAAACTCAAAATGTACCGAGTAGGTAAGAATACGGATAGAAAATTTGACAAGCGGTCGGTAAATATTTATTTTTTAAACCATTTTAAAAACTCACGCATTCTCATCACACCAGAGGTGTATTTCAAAGTAAATATTGGCACCACTGGTGGTGTTTGTTGAAGGGGTTAACACTCTTACAAAAACAACAAAAATTAACTCAGGAAATTTTCATGTTATTTTTGTAATCATTGCAACTGCAAACATCAGCTACTTAACCCGTACCACAAAACCAAACACAAATAACGCTGATGATGAAGGTGTAGTGGCCTTCGAAAAAAGCTAGTTGTTCCGTTCTACTATGTGTTTGTCAGAATATTTACAATTAACTTTGGTGTAATTTCTGCATTAATAAGTATCACATGTAGTTTGGCTTACAAAGGATACGAACTTTAAACTTTTTAAAATCATAAATATAGAAAAAATGAAGTTCGAACAATAATAATAAAACTAACTTTTAATTTTTTAATTTAGTGCAATTTTTTGAATCAAGAGATTATAAATATGAACTTTGCATAACGTATAGGGAATATTTACACATATATACATGTATGAAAATGTATGAATATATATTGCCATATATGTCCATATTCCCCCATTTTTCGGATTCGAGCCATATATGGAATATCATATATATTCCACACATATTTTTTTTAGCTGGGAAGTATTTTTTTGAAAGGCAATGAATGCCTACTATTATTTTTAGGTGTTACCTTCTTTAGGAAAGGGATAGTGACAGAAAAGACACGCTTCCTCGAAATAAAATATATACCCAGCTAAAAAAATTATATATGGTCCATATATTTTTACTATATGAATGTATATAACTATATATGCATATGTATGAATTCATGTATGGAAATGTATGGGATTATACATTGCAAAACTATTATATATGAAGTAATATATGGACTAATATATGAAATGTATTATAATACATGAGCTCATATATGGAAATTTAATTATGAAGCTCTTCATATGTTGATCCATACATAGAAATAAGATGTAATCTAGGGAGACTTATAAAAATGTATGCATATATGATATCTCACATAAAATCATTTTTGCAATCAAAAAGCTTGCATTTATTAATTCGATCTTTTTCTATCTTTTTAATCACTCGTGAATTGGAAGTTTGTTAGAAAATACACATGGTATGCAAATTTTATATGCGTAGACCCTCAAGATTTAAAAAATAAAAACTCGTGCAACAAAAAAAAATCATTCTTGTAGGATTTTATATATTGTGGTTCTATTTAATAAATCAAATAATCAAAAAGATAATTCAGTCATTAATTTTATAAAAATTAACGGAATTCTCAGATATATTTCAGAAACAAAATTCATATAACTGCCAAAAAATAATATTAAAAACTAGTGTTAGTATCAAAATGGATTAATTTTTCTTTTATAATAGCATTAGTTTTTAATTTGATTTCTTAAATTATATGTCGTGTACAAATTGTGTTTTGTGTTTTTTAATAATCGATTCACATTTGCTCTTAAAATGTCGAATGAAATGTCTTTTAGTTCGTTTTGAATTATTTTGTTCGAACAAGTGTTTCATTAAACACAACCTTTCTATACCAAATCTAACAAAAAATTATTTTAATAATTTAATTTATTGCACAGCAGTGCGCTTTTTGAATCAATATGAACTTTGCATACTAACTATATAGGGAATACACATTCATGTATGAAAATGTATGAATATATATTATCATATATGTCTATATACCCTCATTTTTCGGATCCGAACCATATATGCGATATCATATACGCTCCATACATATTTTTTTAGCTGGGTAGGCAAAATTCTTTTTGAAATTTGGGTTCAGTGCCACTGCCAAGAAACAAAAGGCACTGAGCACTAACTTCAAAATTGCTCGCGTCGAAATTTTCAAAAAGCACTTAAACCGGTGAGAAAAGCAACAAGAGGACAACGCTGATTATGAGCATTAACTTTTCATTAGTGATGGGAATAATAAATCTTCCTTTCGTACCGAATCTGTTTTTAAATAGTTCCAAAATCACTTGAATAGTGCCAAACCACTTTTTAGGGTTCCGTACACCAAAGGTGAAAAGGACCCTATTGTTTTCGCTACGCTGTCCGTCACACGGTATTTTCTCAGGAACCGTAAGAGCTACGGACCTGAAGTTTGGACAGAGTATGGAGAACCTTGGCCGCTACAACAACAAATACATGAGAATTAAAAATTAAAGGGTGTTCCAAAACGAGCAACGAAATATATTAAAATCCCATGTAATATACATACAATTGTATGAACATATGTATATTGAAACTTGAAATTTGTAAAATTAGTGTATTTTTATACAGACTACAACAATTAACACTAAAATTTAATAAAATTTAAATTAAAGGGTGGTCCATCAGTTAATGCAATTTTGACTATGTATGTAATTTTGAGAATTTGCTATGTCCCAAATCACACTATGCAAGTCTTATTGCTAAGCTGATTAGTTTGTTAGGAGAGAGAGACGGGGGGAAAAGAAACGTTTCTGTTCCCCTCGTCTCTCTCTCCCTAAGACTAATCAGCTTAGCAATAAGACTTGCATAGTGCGATTTGGGACTATATCTTGGAAACCGTAAGAGGCAAACACTTGAAATTTTTAAAAACGGTAAAACTAAAAAAAAGCCAAAAATTATACAATCGCCAAAAATAAAAAAAATCGCCAAAATGAAAAAAAACGCCAAAGATCGAAAAAAATCGCCAAAACGCGACAATGTCGCCAAAACTAAAAAAATTTTTTAAATAAAAAAAAAATCGCAAAAATTAAAAAAATCGCCAAAAATAAAAAAATCGCCAAAATGAAAAAACGCCGAAAACCGAAAAAAATCGCCAAAACAAGAAAATACAGTGTCAAAACTAAAAAAAGAGCAAAAACTTAAGAAAAATCACCAAAACCGAAAAAACGCCAAAACAAAAAAACCGAAAAGACCCCAAAAACGAAAAAAATGCCAAAACTATGTATTATATAGGATGAAGTTTGTATTAAATTACATATCAAGTGCTCGTACGGAACCGTTCGTGCGCGAGTCAGAGTCGCACTTTACTGAATTTATTATAAAAATAATGTAAATGTTGGCACTTGATGTTTATCTATACTATGGTTCTTGAATGATAATTTATTGTGTTGATAATTGGAAAATGTTATGAATATCACAAAAACACGGCCCATTGCAAGTTTTATAAATTTTTAAATGTTAAAAATGACAATAATTGTAAGCTATTTATTTGAAACCGACAAAATTCTGTCTATATATAATTTTGCATTTTATATATATTGCTTGTGAACTTTTTTAAATCAGGGGGTCTACTGTGTAATTCGAAACGAAAGAAAAAGCTTTCGAATTTGTGTGTTTATAACATGTTAATTCGAACGCATTTTCTTTTGAATCGAATTACAGAGTAGATCTCCTGTATTCCCTTTTAATTTTTTCAGCGTATTTTGTTTCATTTAGATACATGGAACAATATTGTTGGTGTCTCCACTTAGAACATGTTCTGCTGCACACTTTGCAACCCATTCATATAATGCTCCTTGTATTTATGCTAAGTTTTCAAATATGACACAAAAGAAATGTAAAAAGACTTTATTTTTTTTTTTGGAATTCTACAACTTTATGCTGGGAAGCTAAGTTTTTGGTTATTAATAGTTCAATTCTTACGCCGCAATAAATTTCTTCTCTGGGAAGATGGTGAAAATTTTGATCTATGTATGTATATTATTTTTCAACATGAAGAACATCAATATATGAATTTTTTGTTAAAAAGATATCGACATAAATGACGAAATGAAAAAAGAAAGCCTCCTTAGATTGCATTTCGATATTAATATCATTTATTATTTTGAGGACATAAGATGAAAATAAAAACACATTTTGTTTATATCATCCAACAAAATATGTATATAATATAAATTTATCATTGCTACTATATTCAAAAATTTATAACGTAACAAATATGTTCAAGGCTCCCACTGTTCAATGACTCTATTTACAACATCTCGACGAGACAACCAACGGTTTGTGGAACACAAATATTTCTGAAAATTTATAAAAAAATCATTCCTACGACATGAGCTGTTGCCAACAAATTTATTTATTCCATTTAATATATCGTCAATGTCTGGGCAAAAAGTTTATTTTCGTCATCAGAACCGAACAGTTGTCAGTCTTAAATCCTACCACGTTTTCGATATATAAAACCGTTATTAGTACAGATGTGCAATTGCTTTACGTGAGTACCTGCCGTTACGGCCTTATCTCACGTGTGCCAAAGCACCGGGTGTGGGCTATACGCCAGACCAACGCCCCCATGCACCCTTTTAGAATGAACCTATGGCCCACTCCATAAGGCACATAGGTTGCAATCTTTGAATATAGTTATCCCTGTTCTATATTCAAGTACCTTGCTGAGGTACTTTAAGCTATCTAAACTCTGCTGCTATGTCCGTGCCCATAGCAGCTCTGTTGAATGGCAACAGCACCTAGAACAGTGTCTGGCTGACCGCGTCAGACCAACCACTAGCATTGATTTAACACTGGGAAGCCAAGACTATTCTCCCAGCGATTTTGGTAGCAACCACAACCACCACGATAATTCTCCGGCTTCCACGCTTAGGTGTTGTGTATACACCTAAGCGAGGCCCCCAAGAAAATTCCTCAACCATTGCCGGCACAGCTAACCACTCATCCATAAAGAACGAATGCCTGTGTCGCCAAATAACCAGTGCCTACTCCACACCTACCAAAATCGTCCCTTTAACCCCGTGGGGTATACCCCATTGGGGTAGGACGAACTCGGCATTTTAGCAAAGGAAACTGACGACCGCTACATGCACTCAGAACTTCAGAGCAGCGAGGACCACTTACGCGAAAAGAATGCAAGCACGCCACCTAAGTTTCTGTGCCTACTACGGCAAGACACTAAAAAGTGAAAGAGTCCTGGGGTCGTATCCAGGACAAAAGCCATTTTGGACCAGAAATTTCCGGCAACCGCAATGCATTTATCTCTAAGCAGCCCAGCTGTCGGGCAACCGGCACCCGTGGTACCAGAAGTAGCCTCTGGTTAGACCTCGAAGTTCCACCACAAGGGCTTCACCTCTATCGTCTTTTGAACTCAGGGGCAGTTCTAGGTGACGCTGCACCTAGCTGACAACAACGGGCGTACAATATTTGTTTTCCTTTTATAAATATGTGCACATCCGTTACTCTGTTTATGTTCAGAGATTGGGTAGTAACACATAAGTTTTACGGGTAATGAGCCAAAGGTCCGTCAGCGGAAAAAGCTACGTTACCCTAGCTGGGGCCACGGGATTGCCACACCCGTAGTCAAAAATAGACTCCCCTGGGGGTACTGCTATTAGTACAAGAAGAGTACTTACTAATGCTAGAAAAAAAATTCATTTTAAAGAACTAAAAGTCTCAGAAAAGGAGCGAGAGTGCCACCGTGCCAGCCAACATCAAATAGTGCTAAAAATGGCACAATTGTGCCACATTTCCCTTCACTGCTTTTCATCCCTTTATTTAAACAAACATACAAAATGTTACAAAATCATTGTATGTCATTGTAATTAAGGGAGTTGGGGAGATAGAGTATCCCTTGAGTGTAACAATTATAAAAATTTTTCCTTTGCAACAGTATAAGTATATTGATACATATATGCATACATACATACATATGTATGAAGGTATGTGCTCGTATTCAGGGGCCTAATTCCCGCATTCGATTGCGAGCGTGTTATTACTCGAATGTGCGAGTTTTTTAACTTTTGGGATTTTCGCATTCGGTTTCGAATAACACATATCGAAATTTCTAATGACAGCATTCGATAACGTGCATACATTCGAATGCAACCGCTCGTGTTTTTACTCGCAAGCAAAAAGGCATTCGAAATCATGTTTAACATAGAAAAAGCGAAGAAAAAGAAAATCTATGTTCAATATTTAACTTAATCTATATAATTAATAGGCGATCATGTTTTTTGTAATCCCTTTTACGCTGGTACCACTACACCGATTTTAAAAAGATTTATATGGTTTTAAAGAATTTTCTGTACAGATGTGCAGAATCTATATTTTATTTAAATCGGTTTAGTATTTTGGGAGCTATAAGCGTTTAAAGTTGCTACTACTACATGCACACATATTACACAGGCATTTATTAGCTTACAAGTAAAAAAGAAACAAAACATGAGTGTGTGTGTGTGTTTGTAGTATTTCTCTTGATCTAACAATTTTTTTTCTCTTATTTGCTGTTGTATGTCATAATAATTAAAGGAAGAGAATTGAATAAAGTGAATTAGCTTGGTCGAAGGGATTTTGTTTATGTTTTTTTTAATTTCATGTATTATTTAATTATGCTTGCATATGTATGTAAGTTTGTGTGTGGCTGTGTTTTAATGATTTTTTATGACGTTTAGATAGGTACATTTTCTTTGAATCTTAAATTATTTACATTTTGATTCTAGAATACGGACGAGTGTGTCGTCCGTTTGGTATATCTAGTTTTTTATAAATGAATGCACAAATGTACGTATAAAAATATACAAATTAAAGAATTTCTAATTGACTTTAAATATAACAAAACGCACTGATACTTGGCAAATAATATTTTGCCTAAGAGTTGTCGGGGAAAATAAAAAAATCAACCAACTCTGGGAGCATCTAAATAACAAATCAATTGCTCCTGGTCAACCAATAAAAGAATCGAAAATGTGACTAGTGCTCTATTCTCTAACCTTACACTAATTTATTATTATTAAAGTATTAATTAAATTAAAATGAAAATAACATTTATATATATTCGTTTCTTTTTTCTGCATATACGTGTGTATGTACATACATACATATATTTTTGCACACAAACATATATACAAACATATGCTTTTGCTTACAATTTATTCAGTGTTGTGAAATAAATTTATATATACATAAATATATTTGCCTTTTTCCAACACTGAAATAAAAACTCGATTCGCTTGGTAACGAGTGACATCATCAGAAAATTTCTTGCCAGCGAAATTAATTTCTATTCGAATGCAATTCCGATCACGAGTGCTGGAATTAGGCCCCAGATATACAGATGCATTTACAATTAAACGAATATACTTAAGTATGTATAAGCATACACATGCATGTTAATAAGCGGATAACCTTAGAGATACATACATATATTTCATCCTTTAATGTTTTTTTTTTGGTGTATCTCTTAATGAAATATTTATTTTAAAACAAAAATCTTAACAAAACAAAAGGAACATAATCTCTCAATAGTACTGATTTAAATTTTCATCTATTTGCATATGCAGACAAATAAATTGACAAGCGATGATAACGATGGCGATGACAATCACGAACACGTCAACATTGGCAACAACAATTCATCATCCGACAAGTAAACAAACAAACTCATTCTACTTATTACTAACTAACTGCCGTATGGTTGGCCAAATAGATAGTCAGACTGAAATAGCTACATAACATGCTCAAATAACCGAAATAGTATAACAAGAACTTCGACACACAAATTACATACATATGTACATATGCTTTCTTTCATTACACAAAAAGAAAAGAGATGCTCGTAGTTCGGACGGATACTTAAAATAAATTGAAGGTACATATGTTCATATGAATCAAATAATAGTGATAACGGCATTATCGGTACAAGACAACCTCTGATGCGAGACTAGGCTTATCATTTTAGATTTTTAAGCGTAGTACGAGTATTCATGGTCAAAATTCATGACCTGCATTATAATAATATTGGTAAAACTTTGTATACATGGGTCACACCCACGATGCTTGAAGCAAAATCAAAATTGTTTGATTTTTGGCCTCTCAAATTCTATACGTAAAAAGTTTATATGTGTATGTAGTTTGACAATCCCTGCAAATAATATTGGAGCACGTGGTCCAATCTTGATAAAACAGACTAGCTACATCATGGTCCCATGTAAAATGCAGTCATGGATCATATCGTTTTCATATAAGCATTCAATGCTGTACGATAAGTGTACGTGTTTAAACGAACATGATCGTTCTTCTTAGGCACTCACAAATTGTATGCGAGTAGTCTATAACTATTCCATATGGAGTAGTTTAGGGGTTAGTCCGATGTAATGCAAAGTTGGACCATGTGGTCCAACCCTAGGACATCGCAATGTTGAATCGACCATCTTTTTAGGGTTACGTACACAAAGGTGAAAAGGAACCCTATTGTTTTCGCTACGCTGTCCGTCTGTCCGTCACACGGTATTTTATCAGGAACCGTAAGAACTACGGACCTGAAATTTGGACAGAGTATGTAGAACCTTGGCCGCTACAACAACAAATACATGAGAATTAAAAATTAAAGGGTGTTCCAAAACGAGCAACGAAATATGTTAAAATCCCATGTAATATACATACAATTGTATGAACATATGTATATTGAAACTTGAAATTTGTAAAATTAGTGTATTTTTATACAGACTACAACAATTAACACTAAAATTTAAAAAAAAATTTTAATTAAAGGGTAGTCCATCAGTTAATGCAATTTTGACTATGTAATTTTGACAATTTGCTATATCTTGCAAACCGTAAGAGGCAAACACTTGAAATTTTTAAAAACGGTAAAACTAAAAAAACCGAAAATTATAAAATCGCCAAACCAAAAAAATCGCTAAAAATTAAAAAAAAATCGCCAAAACGAAAAAATTGCCAAAATAAAAAAAAAATTTTAACACTAAAATAAATCGCCAAATTTGAAAAAATCGCCAAAATGAAAAAAACGCCAAAATGAAAAAAATGCCAAAAATCGAAAAAAAGTCGCCAAAACGCGAAAATGTCGCCAAAGCTAAAAAAATTTTTTAAATAAAAAAAGCGCCAAAAATAAAAAAATCGCCAAAATGAAAAAATGCCAAAAACCGAAAAAAATCGCCAAAACAAGAAAATAAAGTGTCAAAACTAAAAGAAGAGCAAAAACTTAAAAAAATCGCCAAAACCGAAAAAACGCCAAAACAAAAAAACCGAAAAGACCCCGAAAACGAAAAAAATACCAAAACTATATATTATATAGGATGAAGTTTGTATTAAATTACATATCTAGTGTTCCTACGGAACCCTTCGTGCGCGAGTCAGAGTCGCACTTTACTGAATTTATTTTCATATATTTGGAGTAGTTTTGTGGTACTCCTACTCTTCTTTGGACTAGTCTTTACATGCATGTATGGACTAGTCGTATTATTTGCAGGGCTTATATATGTATAAGTACGAGTATGTAAGATGATATTAACTTACCGTGCAATGCATGCACGTGTAT
Source organism: Tachina grossa (assembly GCA_949987645.1). Taxonomy (NCBI): domain Eukaryota; kingdom Metazoa; phylum Arthropoda; class Insecta; order Diptera; family Tachinidae; genus Tachina; species Tachina grossa. Next base: position 1,132,674 of record OX465279.1, on the reverse strand, counting down.
GTTGAGACCTTCATGCACACGTACACGATCCTTGTATCATGTATTTACGTCCTGAATACTGTGCCTTAATCGTAGAAAATTATCATCTCTACGTCGAACTCAAAATTCATATAAACACAAAAAGAATATAAAATTATTTTAACTAGGCATAAAGCTCATTTACTAATCCTCATATCGTTCTTCATATTGTGTAAAAATTTCATACAAATATCTTGTTTACTCAACTCCTGGGAGAAAAATAAAATTTTTTTTATCCATTAAGTTGTATGTAAATTGAAAATTTAAACGCGTTTTCAGACAAACAGGTTTTGTATATTCAACGGCGTCTTTGAATAAATAAGTAATATGTACATATAATATTTATTAAAAATTCTCCGAAAAAAGTAACCACATTTCATTGAAATGGCTGCATATGAATGTACATAAATTTTTCATATTTAGAATTAAATGGTACAGAATACTAAGCATACATATAGTCCCTAACATGTCAAACTATCCAATCTCCAAAATACGTTTTACAGATTTGTTATCTGGGTACCCTAATTTATACGATATGCCTCGTTTCAAAATGCTGAACTTCTCATAGAGGATAGCTACGAGTAACTCGCTAAGAAATGTTTAAAGCCTGGCAGTTTTAGAAATACGCCGATGAAATTGACAATTGACAGGTCTTTTCGCTCTTCAGAAAAGTAAAAATTTGAATATTGGATAGCTTGACATTGAAGGGACGATAAGTAGTATGCTAATGTGGCTTGGGTTGTGATTTCTATTCAGAGAAAAAAGAGGACTTCAACCTTAGAAAACGACAAATCTAAATTTTAATTTTATATTTAAAAACAACAACATAATGATATATAATATTACGTACAATTTTCATATAACTTAATAAATATAAATTTCATATAAAATCCAAACCAAATTTGTAGCTTAAAAAATCCGACCAATTTTTTAAGTACACATCTGGCGCACATGTGCCAAAGCAAGCGTAACCACTAATTACTGATGAGAAACTGTTTGATAGTAATAATCAACCCCATTTATATAACATGGGTATGATCATAGGTATGTGTCAAAAACGACCGACTGAATGAGTTCGACCCAAGCCTAGAAACTGTATAAATCAACAAATACATGTCTTTCTTAAAAAGTTGCACACTAATTTTCATGAAATTAAGATTTTTTATAACGAACGTGAAATATTAAATTAAATTTTAATGGGCGTGACTCCGCCCATTTTATATATGCAGGATTATGTGTTTTTGAGTAGAATATCATGAAATTAAATAAAATAATTGTGGGTGTATCCCCGCCCACTTTTTTATAATGGGACCAATGTGAAGCTATACCCTCTCAGACAAAAAAAGAAGTAACACCCAAAAAAAAAAAAAAAATAGTGCCGACAAAGTCAACTTGGCCTTCTTCGTAGCAGGTTTAGACTGCTGATTGGTCTCCGGAGTACAGTAATGGATCCATGTTTCATCCACAGTTAAAAAACGCCACAAAAACTTATTCGGATTGCGGTTAAACAACTCCAAGCAATCCATTGAAGTTGTCGCACGTTTACGTTTATGGCCAATTGAGAGCAAACGTGGCACCCATCTTGCAGACAACTTTCTTACACTGCCATATGAAATGCCTATGACATCAACAATCTCACGCACCTTTACTTTTCGATCGGCCATCACCATATCACGGATTTTTTCAACATTTTCGGGTGTACTGAACTTAATTGGCCGCACAGAAAGTTCAGTGTCATTTGTACTTGTGCGAACACAACGAAAGTCAGCTAACCAGTACCCATACTATTTATCGAACTTTTCTTTGGTTTGATTGACAGTTTTTTTCCGCAAAAAACAATGTTTAATGAGTACATGAAATTCACTTTTTTACATTTTCTTCTCAAAAGGCGAGGTAGTCTGTTATCAACGGCTGCCAAACACAAACAACATGCCACAACTTGTTCAAATTTAGACAGAGATCAACTGATAGTTGCTTCTTGACAAGAGCAGCATTTTCATTTCAATCAAGAGGCGGAGAATTCAAAAAGACACTGAGCTAATGATCAATGAGTTTGAACATTGGTTCAAAGTATGCCCAAACGCATAAATAATGCACCACAAAATAAAGGGCTATGGACCAAGTACTATCAATACAACATATTTTAAATGTTGCCAGAAGGTACAAAAGTTAGTACCATTAAAGTTAATTTTTTTTTAATTGGGTGTACGTTTGAATATTTATATTTTTGTTTTGTTTTAAAATCATTTATGTTAACACCTGAATAATAAACATTATTCAAAACTTAAAAATTTAATCGCTTCATTATAAATATTTTTTCGCATCTACAAATGCAGCAAACACAAACATGTACTCACCTCTGCTCCCCACTGTATATAATAGAAATAATCGAAATACAAGTGTTTTAGTATAAAAATCATGAATCGACATTTTATAGGATTAACTTTTTTTTAACAAATCAAACATTCCTTCCTTACAATTATACTCCATTTCTAGTAAATTTCAATATGAGAAATGTCTGAGTTGATATTTTTCCAGTGTACTATTTACATAATAGCTTGCATCGGGATCATAACAAAGGTAATAATGGGAGCAGAAGGTCAAATAAATATGTTGCATGTATAAATTTGTTTGTCATCAATCCGTTGCTTTTTTCTTTAATCATTCCATCTTTGGTTGGATTTTTTATTTTCTCCCCGTTTAAACTAATACGAAGACACTGTCATTTATATATACTGCTACTCATTGTCACATTATATTACCCATCGTCATCATCGTTATCATTAACATCACATTAACAACATTGTGTGATTATTTAGACTCACCACCAATTCCTTTTAATACTACCGGTAAATTTACCATTACCACCCTTAACGATATTTATAAAGTGCCACTGCACCATTGGCAATAGTTATAGGAACAAAAATTTTGTGAAATTTGCGAGAGCAAATGTGCTCTCTGTGGAAAATATGTAGCTGATGTTGGGCGGCCAGCTGAAGTTTTAGACCATCATTAGGTCTTTTTTAACTTATGCCATTTACTATAAAATCAAACTCATTCGATAATTAATTTTTGACACAAACCGATGATGATCAAATCCATTTAAATTACGTGTAAAATGAACGAACCAGTGAATGAATTTAACACAAGTCTCACTTACCGCTAGTAGATGCAGATACTCTTATCCTTTTTATTATCGGCTGACTTATGTCTACGAAGGATCCGTGATCGTCACGCTTCAGTTTAAACTAATCTCTTTTTCACTCAGATGTTACTAGCGTAACAGAGAACAACATCTGCTGATTGAGTGAGAATTTAAATCATTCAAGCCATTTACACTTGTTGGTTCTGTGAATATATTTAATCCATTTGTATTAAAGATTTTTAAAATAAATTGTATATGTTTTTTGCGTTATCAGGCTTATTTATTAATGTTGATAAAAAAAATTAAGTGTAGGTACATATGTAAAATTTTTTTTAACGCGTTTTTTATGGACAATTTTAAACGCAAAATACATTTCAAACTTATCTGGCATTTTATTAAAATAGGGATAGATATCTACATGCATATGTACATATAAAAAAAGAGTGGAAAACTTCAAAATCAAAATATATATGTAGACTCGTCTGAGACTATTGAATATTTTGAGTCACAAGTACCCTTGACTAAATTGGATTAAAGGAACAGGAGCAATTGTTTATCTAATTTTTTCACCTTTTTTATATGTTCGATGAAACTATTTTTTTAAGCTTCAAGTCAATTTATATATTTTCAGTTTTTTATTTTGATATTTCATTAACCTTTGCACAGTGTGACTTTTAGCACTTTTAGCTAAAACTATTAATTTTGCAAAATTAATAACTCTCGTTCCCAAACAGATATCAAAATTGAATTTGGTATGACTAATGTCTATATATAATAATTAATAATCGAGACTAAGGTACATCGTTGTTGTTTCATTCGCATTATGCCGAGTACAAATCTACCAATTCTTGTGTTGTCATTTTCAAAATGTGTGCACCGCCGTTCCCATTATGGTTTTTTTGGAAAGCAATGCCACACAATATTGCCACCAGTATACACTATTGCGATGTCATAAAATGCTTTAGTACCCTGCAGAAAATTTGGTGACAATTGATTCAAACGTACTCGTCCTATGACTTGAAAAAATGCGAGTGTTATCAAAAGTACGGAGAAGTGTATGGTGAAAACAAGACATATCGTGTAAATTGTTACATATTCGCCATTTTTCTGATGTATCGTCTTGATCTTGAGTCAATTTAATTGGGATTCGGTGTAGTATTATAGTAAACGGCACTGAACAAGTTCGATGTGGCTGGATCAAGGACCTATCATACAGTGTAATTATAATGTTAATTGCTCCCTCCAATGTGACTTTGGAACTAGTCCCGTATTTATACCTAGATATTAACATAAACTTAAGTGGTATTTATACTTTTTAAATATGAGTAGCCCTATGGACGCGTGGGGTAGTGCGTAAGTCTCTCATGCCGGAGGTTTTCGGTTGGAATCTCAAAAAAATTTTTGATTAAAAATAAAATGTCATTGCATTTGTAACAAAAAAAAAATTATAAATGTTAATTGTTAAAATTAAATGTCGGAATGAAATTTACATATAATTTATATTATCTCTGTGGGATAATTCAGTGATAAGTCACAAGGTGCATATAAAGTATCAATTAACCCCAACCTAGGCCATCCCCATGTAAAAGTGACTGGTCTGCTTCATAGGAAGTGTTAGAACTCAGACTGGTCCCTACAATGTGGGGATCGAGCACGTGGCTAGTCTTGTGTCAGTTCCATTTCCTGCAGGGTATGTACTCGGTATTAGAATTGTCAAAATTTCACACATTCCCTTATAAAATGGGTGACCATTTCACCAAACAATTGTTTGAAAACTTTTTAATTTTATCAAATCAACTAAACTCTATTACCTTTTCTTACAACCAAAAAATTCTTGTGATTAAATTTTAATTGAAATAATTGTGGCTACTTTTTTGTATCACTGTCCTTCAAATTATGTCAACAATACAGATGTAAAACATTTTAAGACTTCCCTGCCCTAGAATTATTTCAAGTACTGCAGGATATGCTGCTTATTTGAAATCATAAATAATAATATGACGTATTAAGAGGAACCTGTATCCATCTATTTTATATCTTTTTCGCTCTTTTGCTGTATATCTAAAAAAAATTTGATAAAAGTAGCTTTTAAAATAGAAAGCGGTCTAGTTAATTTCTACTGGTGATTTTTGTACAAAATCGTGTAATAAGATAATAGTTGTGTTCGAGTACGCAAAGATTTCACAAATTTTTACTGAACTTTACCCATAATTCAGTAAATGAGAACACAAATTGAGAGAGTAAATCGGCAGTTCTTGACTGAGTATCTTGCAAATTTTACTGCAGAAATTTTTCGTAGTAAAGCTTAGTAAGATAAAAACATATGATTCAAAATGTAAATATACGAACAGTAAGCAAATGAAAAATAAGCTAACGAAAAGTGTAATATGTTATAAAAGGTTAAATAAAAATTACAAAGGTTATATATATAAAGTATGGTAAAAATAACTTTTAATATACATATTTTGTAATATAATTTATTAATTCTTTCGTTTTGTGGGTGACTTTAATTGTCTAGGGTTGTAAAACTGTAAAGTATCTGGTTACACAATTTGGCATTTTGTGACATCGCAATAGTGATAACTTTCTTCTACAGCGCTGCAACTAATAAAAAAAAAAGTTTCATGCAAGAGATTTCATAAAAAAGTGCTCAACGTAAATTAGATATTATTATTCTTGTTATAAAACTTTTGTTCTTTATTGATTTTATTGCGTGATTGGCTTTTAAAATTCATTTTCTCTAATAAATTTTACGTTGAGACAATATTTTAATAAATTTATTTAATATTTTTAATTTTTATAAATAAGTATCTCTACTCAAAGTAGCATTATCTGATTTCTGTTTAAACTACCGCCTTTTCCAATAAAGCATATTGTGCATAAAATCTTACGATAGAATATTTTACAAAAACAGAAAAAATATCTACGGCCATATGTATAAGCAAAAACTGGCATGAAGTTAGCATAAGTTGCGAGTTTTGGCATGAAACTTCACATTAAAAATCACGCTAAGACTTAGTAGTGGGTTAAAACTACATATTGGGACCATTTTTATTGTAAAACTGTATAGAGTAATTCGTTAACACCCAGTTCAATTTCATCACTTATGCTAACTTTATGCCAATTTTCGCTTAAACATAATGCCGCTAATGTTTTGTTCTATTTTGTCAGTGGTTTTCTTGGTACAGCTTTAAGATTTTTTTTATATTAACAACTGGCGAATCCCTACACACTTCGTAGTGCAAAAAAGAAAATAAAAATAGTGACATCATCCATTGTGGGCGCATTAAATCGTCTGACATGTTGCCCAGGAGGCGTTTTATCAGCTCGAATCACAATTGCATACTCATCAGATAGCATTTGATCGAGAGCAGTTTGAAAAAGTTGCACTAATTCATTTTCAGCATGCAACATATTCTACAAACGCTCAATAATATCCCTCCACAAATTTGATGAAATATCACAACGACAATCAATTTCCACATTTGAGTTACCCACAAAGTATACTTGCAAAAATTGATAGCTTTGATCAGGAAAGGGTAACAAAGAACCAAGTCGATGGTAAACTTGGCCTTGAATCTATTGAAGATTGAAATTTTCACAATAGTACTTTTCGCGATTAACTAAGTGAACATCAAAACAAACAAAAATAGCTTTAACTTTGGCAAAAAATTTCCGAATAATATTTGTCACTTTAAATGAAGTTATTTGAAATGCAGAGTTATACGCTTGTATGTTTGCCAGAAAATGCTTTGAAATTGCTGTGCCACCAGTTATCAAATTATGCAAGGGCTACGGTGGTGGATTCAATTCTGGTTATTTAACTTGTCCGTTCGAACAACACAATCCAGATATGTACCTCATGTTTAAACTTAAATGCCTTGCAATGACTGCAAACAGTAGTCATTGGTCCAATTGAAACCTTGCCATGAGAAAAGTAATCAAAGTTTGCATCATAATTGAATACAGCACGCTCCAAAGTACGTCGCACTTACGGACGTGGAGCTGGATTTTGCAGAGCCCTACCACGTGCCATGGCATTTCGAGCAGCCAAAGTATTATTTACACGCTGTTCGTCACTTCGAGATGCTCTGCATGCCGCAACATTTCTAGCATTACGTGATTGACGCCCCAAATTACTGCGCGTACGTACCATATTGTAGCCACCAATTAAATATGAAGTAATTGAAATTTTATTTATTCGCGAAATTAAAAAATTGAGATACATACATATGTTAGTTGAATAATGCAATTATTTAGAATATAAATAGATCATCAGTCGTAAAGCAGCTCTGGGCGAGTCAACATCACGCGTCGTTGGCAATTATTTCTTAAATGCAACCAGGCCACTGTTGTTTATTGGCCTTCGAGAGTTTTGCGTCTCACCTGCACTGGTTGACTGATCTGCCACGGACTACCGTATAATCTTGCGGTTCTTTTGTGGGATTTCCTTAGCAACCACGTTGCTACTTCCTATGTGAAGGCATAGGTCGTGTACAGTCAGTCACAAAAACATTTTTAAGAATACTGTTAATAACATCATGGACATATGGTCTTAGTCACCCGTCCATTTTTGTGCAACAATATATATATTCTGCAAATTTACTTTGTAGAATATGTACTATAAATAAATAAATAAATAGATCAAATGATCATTAAATGTCAGTCATAGCATGCACTCAAAAGTTAGCGACCATGGAGAAAAAGTCCGTTACAGCATTACATGTATATATTAGCTGTTTGATTTAATTTTTGTAATATCCGTTAAGTTAAGAAAGCTTATTGCTGTGCATAATGTATTTAAATATTTAAGTTTTTAGTGGTGTGTTTATATGTAATTTATTTCATAGATCCCCGAAGTTGTGATTTACAATAGCTAAGGCTGAGTTTACATCTGGCATTTCTTGTGTTTCATTTGCCCAAAAAAGCGTAACCAACTAATTACTAATGAAAAACTGTTTGATTCAGGCATATATTTATTGATTTATACAATTTCCAATCATGTTGGACTCTGTAAAATTGTCTATTAGTTATGTATGGACCTATTTAACTTAATAAATACATATCTGAATCAAACAGTTTTTCATTAGTAGTTATTGGTTACGCTTGTTTTACGCTTGTGTGGCACATGACACACAGATGTAAACCCGGCCTAAGTATATAAATGGTTTGACTAAAATTGAATTGTAATGAATTTAAAAACGAATTGTATTTCAGTTTTTCAAAATATTAACTCAAATATTTCGAAATGAATGCAGTGTTCACTAAAATATAACTCATGAACCAATGCACATACAGAGACTGTTTGTACATAAAAACCTTGATATTGACGTCACCTTTCATATAAACTTTGCAGAATCAAAATCGGTTCTCGCATTCCAGAGAACATCAATTACTAACACAATGCAACTTATTTTTATATATATAGATATATAGAAAAAAATTTTTGACAGCAATTTTGCCTGAGCCACAATGATAAAATTTGAAGTTTGTATATCCCTAAGCTTAAGCACGTCTATAATATTACCAATTTGTTTTTTTTTTAATTTTTGCCAAATTTTTTTTTAAATAAACCACCTTCTTAAATTTTTCACCAAAAAAAAGCTCCTTTCTTAATTTTTTTTAAGGTCTAAAATTTACTGAGCCTAATCGGACTGAGCGCATTAACGTGTTAGATTTATGTGTACAATAAGATTGCTTTGAATTTGGTTCCGGTTGGCTGAGCCAATCTTATATTATGAATTACATACGAGTACATAGATACATAATATGTAGTTAATTTTTTTTATTCGAAACATATTTTCTGTCGAGAAAATTAATGACAAGAAATTATGTAGTAATAAAAAACAAATTTTTTTCGCGAGTTTCAGACAGCGATATCTCTCGAACTATCATGTAGATCTTTGTCAATATTACGGTATCCAATACAATTTTTAAGTCTATAAAAATAAGTGAATATTTAAGGCCTATTTGATGAAGAATGTTTTTATTTATTGGACAAAAACGATTTTTTCGAAATTTTTCGTTAACGATATCTCTCGAACAAATCTCCCTATTTTATTCAGCTATTGATGTGTCTTTGTGTGGTTAAGAGCTGATTAGATTTTGATTTTGATTGGGTCAATAATTTAAAATTTAAAAAAAAATCCGTGTCGTGAAAGGTTTATTTTCGATAATTTTCGAAATCTATTGAACCGAATCGATTCATTATCATACGATATCTAAGTGAGCTCAATATCTTTCGATTTCGGCAAACATTCATCACATCCGTTGACCCATTTTTAAGTGACAAATGTTTACATACATAGCTACACACACACAGTCAATACACACACATATATACATACATAAAAATTAACATCACCGCGAAAATCGTCAGAATCGACTACCAGGGCATCAAAATGTCGATATGTGATGAAAACGCAATTTTCGAAAAATGGGGTAAAATCAGTAACTTCCTAAAGCGGGAAGTTAAAAAAATTTGAGTAGTCAAAAGTGCATACATATATATTTTTCACCACTATGTGGAGTTTTGAGTCAGCTGTTTCCTTAATCTTACTAATATTTACTATTTTTATGTTGCACTAACTCTTTTTAACCGACTTCAAAGAAGGAGGAGGTTATATGTTCGTCATGTACATATGTATTTTTTATATGTTCACCGATCTCTCCGCCATTTGTGAAGCGATTTTAAAAAATTTTTCTTTTATATAAAATGGTATACTCCACAGGTGGGGTCATTTTCATTAATATGCGATAGGAGCAGGGTAATGGGTACCTCCCATACAAATTAATTATTAATTAAGGCATATATGCAATACTATAGCATTGAGAGGCTCCAAACTTGGTGAAATTACTTTATAGGTAATTTGCTTAATCCAGCGGAAAAGTAGGGGAAGGCCTCCCTCAATACAAAATAATCACTAATTAACCGATTTCTCAGTCGTTTGTAAAGCTATTTAAAAATTATTTTTCTATATGAAATTTTATACTCCACAGGTGTCACATTATAACAAATATGCGATAGGAGCAGGGGGAAAGATACACCCCATACAATGTAATTATTAATTATGGCATATATGGAATACTTGGTAAGAAATAATTTAATGTAGTTAATGTGCGTAATCCAGCGGAAAATAGTGGTGTAGTAGGGGAAAGGTTCGCTCATATACAGAGTAATCACCAATTATTGCATATTGATAATACTACACCAGTGACCGTCTTAAAGATTGGTGTGAATTATTTTATATATAATTCCCGAAATCCGGGAAAAAAAATTGGTGATGTAAAAGCAGGGGAAAAGCCCCCTATCATAAAAATCACAAGTTATTAATTAAGCACTAGCAAGTGAAAAATATTTTTTTATGTACTAAAAAGTTCAAAATAAAAGAAGTAGAAGTATAACTACTTAACCTTTTGCAGTCGGTGCCAAGAAGGTTGTTAACTAAGCGCAGAAATAAATTTTTAGCTTGTTAAATAACAAGATAGATTCTTTTTTTTGGAACCGACTGCAAATAGTTAAGTAGTTAAGGCATATACGAGTACTGCTTCTTTTATTTTTAAACTTTTAAGTGCATAAAGTCGGTTTAATTAAAAAAAAAATTTTTTTACTACTAAATTTTAAAAATTTTGCAGTAACTACTAATTTACTGAATTTTACTACAAAAGTAAACTAACACACCTTATAACAACGTGTATCTACAATTTAGTCAAATACGTGTGTGCGAACGTGTGATTGAATTCATTGAGCAAATGTACTGTCCTCGCGTTTCGTACCAAACATTGAACACAATACACTAAACACAATTTTGCGCTGTTACAAATGATTTTTGTTCCTGCAGGCATTACGACAGACAGGCTGACAGAAAGATGGAAGGCATGAATGTCGGCATAGCCGTAAAACTACTTACATATGTAATATAATGCTGGCGTACACACATGCATAAAAGTATGTATGTATATACATATACTTAAATATTTCTTTTTTATCAAGCTGACACCCATAGTACTTAAGACTTGTTGACATATTACCAATATGTCAGCTTAAAGTGGAATTATTCTGACACAATAAAAATATTTATTTTTCCTTCCAGCATATATGACTGATGCATACATACGTACATATCTTATAATTTTCATAGCATTCGGATAAGGGGAAGTAAAACTCGCCAAAGAGTGTTTGAGCTTTAAGCTAAAATTTGCCAGAAATTTTAAAGAAAATCCGGAATTAAGCAAGGGGAGAGGAAGAGCATAATACAGCGACTTTTTTTAGCAAAAAAAAAAAAAACTAAACTAACTAACTAAAAATGGAAAGTTATTCCGAGTACACTATATGCTATTTTGTGACATCGCAATAGTGTGTTCTAGTGGCAACATTTGACATTTCCAATATAAAAATATAATGTTAACGGCGTTGCACACATTTTGAAAATGACAGCACAAGAAATAATGGATGTATACTCAGCATTAGTTACGTTGCATTTAATCCTAGATTGGTACACTTAGGGCTGTTAATCTCCATTTTTAGTTTTAAATGTGTTTAATATTATTAATCTATATACATATGTATGTCTACAAAAATAAACGGTCTATTTATGTATGTTATCGTATAACGTGAGAACGGCTTGAGCGATTTGGCTCATTTATTTTATTCAAATCGAAATTGTCAGGAGGTAGTTTTTAAAGAAAAAAATTCCTATTAAAACGTGGAAAATTTATGTTTTGAATATATTGCCAACTATTCACTTCTCATTTTTTTCTAAATGCAAACTATCAAAGGGAGACTTAATATTTTTAATATACTGCCTCCTTTTCAATTCTTATTTTTCTTAATAAGGGAACATATTAGCATAAACTCGAACTAAAAACGCTGCCTCCTTTTCCTTTCTTTTTTAAAGAAAATTCGTATTTTTTTTATATATTTCTATTCACTTCTCAAAAAAAAAAAAAAAAAACACGATAATAAGTCTTTTTCACTTCTCAATTTTTTAACTTAACCAACGCTTAAACTTTAGAAAGATCGTAATTTGTGGTATTTGTGCTTGCTTTGTGAATTAATTTAGTCGTGTTGGATAATATCAAGAGTGAAAACTTTAATATACGTATGTAAATTACCCGTGCTTTCAAATTATTGTGTGTGTTTTGATATAATTTTTGGTGAGTATAAGTTTTAGTTAACAGTTTTTGTAAGGAAAAATCACTAGGTGGTATCATTCAGTCCATCCGTGCAATGACGAATGTTTTTACTTGCGTTTGTTCTTAGTAAATGTTCGTGGACCAACGTCTTTTCACTCATTATGGACCGTCATATAGAGAAGCCTGTCAGATTTTACGCTTTCTGGAGGATGACAACCATTGGGACCTCACTATGGCAGATGTTTTTATTTCGTCTACACCTCAACAAATTTGAACACCTTTTGTCATCATTATATCAACATGTTTCCCATCTAATGCACCCCATTTATGGAACAAGTATAAAGAAAACATGACTGATGATATTTTATAATCATGAAACTGATTTCAATGAGGCGTTGATATCAATTGAAGACTTATGCTTAAAGATGTTAGACAATTTGTTGCAAGAATTAAAAAAGCCAGCTCCAAATCGTCGTGCACAAGAAGCATTCAGCAAAGAATTTCTACGTGAACGGCAATATGATCGGAATTCATTAAGTCATTGAGTAGGAATAAATGTTCAAGTTTTAAACAACCAGCAGAAAAACGAGGTTAGTGCAGGTTATGGAACAATCTTATTTCTCGATGCACCTGGTAGAACAAGCAAAACCTTTTTACTTTTCCTCATGTTGGCTGCGGTTCGCTCACAAAACTAAATTGCACATGAACTAGCCTCCTCTGGGATTACTGCTAGTCTAAAAAACCAAATTTCACTCATCTGAGATTAGTACTACCCTATTAGAGGGTAGATGAGCCAACATGTAGCATTTTGAAGTAATCAGCGATGACAAAAATACTTCAAAACTGCAAAGTAATTATGTATGTTGAATGTACAATGGCTCACAAACGAGCATTAGAACATTAAGAGAGTTGCGAAATAATTAACAAATATTCGGAGAGATGATGGTTCTATTGGCGGGAGACTTCCCCAAATGCAGCCAGTCATTCCAAAGTCAACTCCTGCTGATGAAATTAACGCTTTCTTGAAATCATAATCTTTATGCAAAGAAGTTAAAACTCTCAAACAACAGACAATATGCGAGTTGCTCTTCATAATTACGAGTACCAATCAGGGTGTGTGTTTTCACACAAAAAAATACACTCTATTCTTAAATAGCTGTTGTTGTTATTTACATTTATTTTCTTTTACATACTCTTACGACTACAATTTGAAGCTGAAAAAAAGTCAGCCAATGTAGCAATAGTAAAGTAAGAAAATAAGAAACATGTTGATTGATTGAGTTCTTGTTTCAACTTAGTTATTTGTTATTGAGCTTCTCATTTGTTTAAATGAAAGTTTATAATATAATAACTCTCTAGTTGTTCTAAGAAGCTTTGGGTAAAGGTTCCCTGATGATCTGCATTAGCAACAGTGAAATGCGCATAGGATCCAGCTAAACCCCTCAATAATCAATTTCAATGTATTTTTAATAAAAAAAATATTTTACTTAATAAGTAAAATATTAATTTGGGATTATTAGTGCGTTTAAAAATTTTAAACTTAAATTGTAACAATTCCCATAAAAAACACTAGTTATAATAATTACGTTTGGTTGAGCGAAAGAGCCATTTTAGCTGCAAAAAATTAGGACGTTGATGACATAAATTTTTAAATGCATTCGTATCAGTCTCTCGATTATATTCCTGATCCTGATGATGTTGTTAACTATCCGATAGAGTTCCTGAATTCATTGGACTTACAGAGGATGCCACCAAATGTCGAATGAAGCTTAAGGTTGGATCAGTAATAGTTATGTTACGTTACCTGAATCAGCAAACACATAGATTGTTTGTTAAAATGCTGATGCCAAACGCTATTAAAGCAAAGATAATCACGGGAAAGTTTAAAGGTGAATAAATGCTTATTCCAAGGATACATATGATGCCAAGTGATCTACCAATTAAATTTAAAGGCGTCCAACTTCTAGTTCGACTTGCATTTGCAATGACGACTAAGAAATCTCAAGGACACGTTAAAAGTGTGTGTGTTAAACCTAGAATCCCAATGTTTTTCCCACGGTCAATTGTATGCTGCATGCTAGAGAATGAATGCACCGTCAGGACTATTCATTTTCTCACCCAATAGAAAAATAAAAAAAGATTTTGCTTATCATCAACCTTTTAAAAGAATAATAAGTTTATAATTTTTTGTTTGTTTTTTTAATGAATAATTGTTTCAATTGTTGTTATTATACATATAAAAATAACCGAACTTAAAACCAACTTTTTAAGTAATAACTTAAGAAAAAATGATGTTATATTTTCTTTTTACTGAAAATTTTGTGTTTTAATTTTTATTTCTAAATGAAATACTAATCATTAGCAAAAAGCTTCCGAACAATTCGGGTTAGTCAGCTAGTATTGTTATAAATGAGAGGTTGAATAGAGGGAGATAAATTAAAGTCTAATGACTGAGTATATGCAAATCATTGCCGAAAAAATGTTTGGCAGTAAAAAGAAACCACGTGCTTTTATCGAAAAAATGAGTTAATGTTAGTGTTAGGTATAGATACTAGGGATGTAACCAGTACCAGCTTAGCGAATGCAAAAGCGAATATTATACGTACAAAAATCACATGAAAATAAATTTGTATAAGAAGATGAAGTGGTTTTATATACATAAATGTACTACATATAGCATTTTATGTAAATTGAGTCTTGAATTGACCAAATATTTAGTAATTTATTAAAAATACAAATTCTTCAAGCAGAAAGATATATGAAATTATATTAAAATAATATCGATAATAATTAAAGATAAACTTACAAAATGTTAGACAATCAATCCATTCGTACTTTGGCCCTAAGGCCTAGTACTCTGTCAAAATACATACTAAGAAAAATTGGAATGAATTGTTGCTGAAAAAATGTTGCAGAAGTAGACTCCGTTCATCTTGGGAAAAACATATAAAATATATCTTCAACATTTTAATAACAACAAACTTTTTTTTTTAAATTGTTTGCATTTCATATTTTTTGTACGAAGTAAAGAATAGTGCTCAATATTTTTCAAAAGTTTAAACAGAGTAGTCTTAAGTAGAAAATATTTTCATGCAAATCAATCACTGCCTTTCCTTTTTCAAAAACTGAAAAATATTTCCAAACACCGCTGGATTTTGGTTTCATTTTGATACTCATGAGAATTATTTATAGAAAACTTTTCTGCTTACGTTTTAAAGCCTTGATTGGAATGCTTGATTTGAAAATTGTGTATGCACTCTAAAACATTGTCTAAATTTTTGTTAAAATATTCTTAATGTCTAAATTTATATCGATTTTGTTGTTATATACAAATAAAAAAACAAAAAAAAAACAATGTTTGCCTTCTTTTACACAAAAATTAAAATGTACTGTTAAAAGTGTTTATTTTTAAGGAAAGTGTGCTCAAAATACAGCCACATATGAGGAGTCACAGAATTACAAAGGATATGACCCTTGTCATAAAACACACCCATTCAGGTATCGCTTGCATGTAATTGTCTCAAAATGGTTCATCTTACCCACGAATTAGTAGATATTATTCTCAATAAAAGTTTGAGTGAAAAATTCATCTCGTACAGTCTGTGACATAATCTCGACTTTAGTTAGAACTGGGAGGAAACCTTAAGTGACATTCGGAAAACGGATCGTATATTTTTTTTTTCTTCAAAATATGTCAAATTGCTTATGCAAAGCCCTCTTATGCATTAAATATCCTTGAAATGACTGATTATGTTCGAAAGTATTCATACTCCCTTGCTTTTATCTTTGCTCAAAAAAAAAAAAAAAAAAAAACCGAATATTAATGACGCTACATTTTTTGAAGTACTTCAAATAATCTATAATTTTTTACCTACCGATATAATTTCTTCGCTTATTTTTTATGAATTGCTAAATAAAATACTGAAAATAATTTTTCAGTTTAAATTGTTACCATTGTTTGGTAGGGACTGCCGGTGAAGTGAATAAAATAAATACTTTTGGCACATTGGGTGGTCTAATGTACATACATGAACATATATGATTTACTTTTCTTGTATTAAAGTTGTTGTTAATACTTTGGTTAAGGACAGAACAAAAAAACAATGCAATATATTACAGTATTCAGTTATTGGTTACTATGAATCCAGCCAATATTTCCATTGTAAGCTTCATGAACTCTTGGATTACGTACTCAAATACTGGAAGTACCTACGGATTATGTATCGATAATGACAGAAATCATGTAATGTTTCCTCTACTGTTCATACTCGAAAAAATATTTCACATTCCAATGAGTTAGACTTTCATAACACCAGCAGCTCACTTGTCCTCATCAGATTTATTAACCCTTAGAAGCAGTAGATAAAATAATTTTTTAGAGTTTCATTAATTTTCATCAATTTTCTAACATCTGCAGAATAATACTATAAGTCAATAACTAAATGTTTTTTAATAGTGTTATTTGTGTTTACAAAATTTCAGTTTCATTCATTTTTGGTTTTTGCATTGCCATAAAAATGTTTTGAGCTTGATGCAAGTACCAAACTTTTTCATATAATTAAATAACAAGTAGTAATTAAAAAATCGAAAAACCCGACTGTGACCATCTTTTGAACCGTTAAATATACTAAATAGTCATGCGAAATTAAAGACCATAATAGAAACCTAAAGATGATTTTAAAATACCTGTCGAATGATACCCATTTTGAATAAATACAAAAAAAAAATCGGCGAACTATGACTTTTTATTTTTTCGTATTTACAAAATGGCGTCTACTGGCCTACTTCTTTAGTGACACTCCCAGGATTAAGAAAAATCGATTCATGTAAGAATCATCAAAATCGGTCCACGCGTTCGGTTTGTATTGCGCCGCAAAGGAACACACATATATACATAGACTGATAAACATAATACCTTTATTTGCGGCGAGTAGTCGGATAAAAACTTTAATAATGATTTTTCATTAGTTTCCGAAATCATGCAGTGTAATTGGCACTGTATATCCGCTCCTTTGATAAACCAGTATCAACAATTTTCTTCTTGTTTTCCTCATGTTTTGAGCCATTGGGTTGTATGTCTTTATATTAAGTTGATGGATTTTTTTCAGGGAGTACCTTAGCTTTCTCCTTCAGCATGTCACTTGTTATTGTTAAGTTTTTCTCTCTTTAATTCCATTTCTGGGAACTTGCAGACCTCGAGCGGATTCACATTGTTAATTTTTCAATATATTAGCTATTGATTTGATAGAATATCCCGCATTTAGTTTCTTTAATGCATGAGTTTTTTGTTTTATTGCAAGCACTGTTAAATTCATCTTTGCCATTTTGCAATCAAATCACGCACAATTCAGTTCAAAGCTGATATAAAGGGTGATCTTTTAGCAAATTTCTCTTTGGCAACACTTTTTTAGGCAACTCATCTGTTTTCGTGTATCATGTTATTAAATTTTATTATCAAAATTCATGCTCCGTTAAAAGAGTGCATGGTGCACTTCTTCAAATTTATGGTAAGTTTGGGGTACTTTCTGAGGCAGCTATTTGGAATCTTGTGACAAAATTTCTCACCAAAATTGCATTATTGAACATTAAACCACCAATACGCATATGTTGAGTGCGGACATAGGAAAATATGGCAGCCGTATCCGCCAGTGTTGTTGATGACGGTGAATTATCGAGTCGGTGCCACTCGCAGTAATGGAAGAGCTGGACTTGGCTGATAGTGCTACATGCCATGCACCACGTGAAACAATGACCCAATTGAGAAGTGAGTTCGATGAACAGTTTATTTCACGTTTGTGCCGATCAATTAGCTGCCCAGATCGTACGATCGTACACCTTTAGACTTTATTTGTGGGGCTCATGTCTATAGAGATAAGACCGCAAGGGTTGACGTACTCGAAGACAATATTGAAGAATTTATTCGTGAAATACTGGGCGATATGTTGGAGAGAGTGTGCCAAAATTGGACCTAGCGTATGAAGCATTTCAGACATATCGGCTGTCAAAATTTATATGAAATCATATTTAAAAATTTAATTATATGTATCGCTCTATCGATTAAAATAAAGATTTCATACAATTCTTTAAATTTCACAATCTTGTGCAAATGGCCTTCCGTAGTAGCATGTGCAAACTGGTATAGTATATTGATACTCACCACTAAGAATTGTTAAGTGGTGAGTATCAATACACTATACCATTTTGCAAACGCTAGAACGAAAAATATCGGAAATGACAAACGTTGACAACAGTGTACACTGTTGCGATTTCACAAAATGCCATAGTGTGTACCAGAGAATGACAAAAGTATAAGTTATTTTTGAGTGTTGGCCGTCAAACTACTACTACGCAGCTAAAAATAAAAAACACGCAAAATAAAGGGTGTTTTTTATTGAGGTATAGAACTTTAAGTTGGCATCACTTTTTTAACCATTTTGTCAGCTGTCAAGTGATTAATATTTAGTTTGGTTTGCCATTTCATCATGAACAGGTTGACAAAAGAACAACGCTTGCAAATTTATTTCGAAAATAATGGTTCAGTTCGCGAAGTTTACCGCAAGCTCCGTCCATTTTATGGTCGACATAATCGTCCATCAGAGCAATTAATTCGGTTAACCATGGATCGTTCTCGCACTACGTTTACTCTATGTGATAATACGCATCCGCAGAGACGTCGAACAGTGCGCACCGAAGAAACAATTGCCGCTGTAGAGCAAAGTGTTGAAGAGGACCCGAATGAATCGATTCGCCACCGTGCACAGCAATTGGAGCCGACTAACCGACTATTTTGTTCCCGAATCGGATGGCATGAATGTGGATGAGTTGTGGTTCCAACAAGATGGCGCTACATGCCACACAGCGCACATCACAATCGATTTATTGAAGGAAACATTCGATGAGCGCATAATTTCGCGGAATGGACCTGTCAATTGGCCACCAAGATCGTGTGATTTGACACCATTGGATTATTTTCTTTGGGGATATGTGAAGTCGCTCGTCTACGCCAACAAACCAGAAACGTTAGGGGACTTGGAAGCCAACATTCGTGGCGTTATTGCCAACATACGGCCCCATATGCTCGAAAAAGTGGTTGAAAATTGGACCTGTAGAATTGGCTTTATTCGAGCCAGCCGCGGCGGCCACATGCCCGAAATCATATTTAAACATTAATCGCATAAAATTATCCTTCCAATAAAGCCAAATTGATGGACATTAAAACGATTTTCTTGTGTTTTATTTAATTCGAAGTTCTATACCTCTAAAAAAACACCCGATACAAACACACGCATTAATTTTAAACCGAATACGTATAAATATAAACATCCAACAATTATGTGTATACTAGAGAGCTGCATAAACAGTCTTGAAATGCAAGAACGTCATGATTTTTAAATGTATTCACGTCGCATGTATTATACTAAACCAATAATAAATGCTGTCGTACTATAAGCGAAGCACGATGGATGTATTGGTATATGTGTATATCAGTTGTAACAAGCGATGTCGCAAGACAGCTTGTTTGTAACAAACACTCAAACGATGTACTGTTGATTAGTGCATGCTTGTTATTTTTCATATTGTACTTTTGAGTGTGTGTGTAATATGTAGATGGTATGCTATTATGTGGTTAACCGCATACAACTAATGTTAATGCATGTGTGTGCCTTTGCGTGTGCGCAGAAAAATAAAAAATCATACACACACCCATGCATGACGCTTGTACACGCGCTCATGCGTAGAAGCAAGTATCACAAATTCTTCCGTCACGAAGTGTTTTCTTCTTTACTCTTATACCTACAATACTCAAACAAATTTCTTGCAAACAATGTTGTTAACGTTTGTTTTATAAGATTTCGCTGTAGTAAAGCATTTGAAAAATCCCTCATGTCTTGAAAGTTCTTATAAGATGCCTTGTGCAGGAGACTAGTGTATACAAATTTTTTTAACTATCCAGCACAAACTACAAGAACTAAAATTTATAGACTGTGTGTATAAAAAAATTATTCTGAATATAAAAATATTCTGAATATTAAACCGAATACACATGCGTAATACAGAGATATTTTATTTACACACAAATGCATAAAGCATGTTTTCAAACATCCACACACGCAGCCACATATTTTCCATTCCATTTTATGTACACAAATGGCTGTACACAATGGCGAATGATCAATAAATATTCCGAGTATGAATGTATTATTTTTTTTGACGGAATAAAAATTAATATTCTGTGTGTAAAAATATTCAGAATAAAAGTATGAGAGAGAGTCAATTAGTTTAATACGCATGTGACTTTCTATTTGTAGTTGTAGAGTAGTTTAGTTTTTTGTATACACAAAGTAGAGGTGCTCTTTTATGTTGGAATCGGCTTAAGTTATAGTTGTTTGAGAGAAAATATGTGAACGTACAAATTGTTTGTGATACAATTAGAATTATATGCAGTTGCTAAAATTAAGAATATTTACTTATGTTTATATTTTTTTGAGTACTTATTGCCATTCTCTGGTGTGTAGTCGGCATAACTGAGCTCAATCCCAGCAACAATTTAGACATTACCAAATTTCATTGGTCACTTACATATCATATTACATAAAATTTAAAAGAAAGGATGCAGAAGTTGATGGATGAGAAGAATGATTATTTTAGTTTCAATAGATTACGTGAGCACATCCACACGGAAAAACGTCGAAA
Organism: Tachina grossa; assembly: GCA_949987645.1. Classification (NCBI taxonomy): domain Eukaryota; kingdom Metazoa; phylum Arthropoda; class Insecta; order Diptera; family Tachinidae; genus Tachina; species Tachina grossa. Next base: position 1,111,682 of record OX465279.1, on the reverse strand, counting down.
TATGATGAAAACTCGATTTTCCAAAATTGAGGTAAAATAAATTATTTCCTATAGCAGGAAATTAAAAAAAATACATGTAATCAAGCTTTTGATTATATCCATGATTTCAATTTAATTGATATCTCATTCTGTGGAAAACAGGTAAAGGTGTCTTACTCGATTTAAACTAATTTTGAGTTAATGGCACCCTTGTGATCTTCATATCATAACGTACTCCTGGGCGAAGTCTCAATTATATTATGAATGATAAATTTGTTACCTAAACCATAATCGAACTTCAAAAATTTTCCTTGTCGGCTTGCACATGATGTGTGTTGAAAAATCTATATTTTTTTCTAACATCGATCCTGAGAACTGTCCCTGGATATGTTAGATGAACTGTGAATTGGAATTTAAAACGTAAGCTTTTTCATCTTGTTAGTTAGAAAGGTCCACTAATAAGGATTATTTTCCAAATTTAAACTAAAAAAAATCAAATTGAAAGAGTACTAGGAATATACTAGGGTACTTTTTGTTACATGGACGACCTTTAGAGACATTAGCCCAATTCACAATCGTGTGCAAATGGTCTTTTATTTATTTAATTTAATTATTATTGAAAAATTCAACTTTACCAAATATTTTGTGAGTTTAATTTGATGCTCAGAAAATAAAAGTTATTTCTTGGTTTTTATTTATTCCTCAGAAAATAAGATTAGATTCTTGACTTTTATTTATTCCTTACAAAATAAAAGTTATTTCTTGATTTTTATTTATTCCGTGAGTACTTCTGCAATTGTGTTAAGAAAAAACTACCAAAGTCACTTTCCATAGCAGTTTATGGGTTAACTTTGTATTTCTTTCCCATTGTTATTTTGTTTATATTGATTGTTCCACCTTATAAACTGCGTTGGGGTTAAAAGTTAGTCTTTTGTTGTTTGCACTTATTGCTCTACAAGTGGAAATCAAAAAGTAACAGCGGGGAATCTTAACAAGCAACACTGGCCGCATGCAATCCTTTTTATTGTTCGAGTCAATTTATGTTTTATAATTATGAACATATTACGCATTCGTAACTTTTTTTTATTGTTTCCAATATAATGCAAGAAGTGTAGTATGTGGCAGGGAATTAAAATATTAACGAATGAAGGGCTTATCTTTCACCCCTGCTCGCGCTTCTACGACTATCAATGAAAGCTGACAGGGAATCTTGCCTTTGAAATACGGTTACAGTGGCTAGAAAAATTAAGCACACATTTAAAATGCATCTTTATATACAAATAGGAAAATTTTTGAAAGGCTTACATACATCAATATATGTATGTAAGTCAGGAAATATTTAGTTGAGTGATAAACACACATACTTAGCAAAAAATTTCAAAAAAGGTAAATCTATTTCCTACTGTATTACCAAATTAATGATTTTAACAATTTATTCAATTGATCAAATTGGTATAAGCGATTTTAAAAGAGACTGCTAGAAAAATGTCAATAGCCTTATGCATAACAAAAAACTGGCATGGAGTTAGCATAAGTGGGAAAATTTAACATGGTCTTAAGGAGTTTTTCCATACAATTTTACATTTGAAATTACGCTAGAATATATGAAGATTTTCATTATCAAATTGTATGAGGAACTCGTTAAAACCAAGTTAAATTTCGTCACTTCTGTTAACTTCAGGCCAGTTTTTTTGCTATGCATAAAGCTGCAAACATCTCGAGATATCACTTTTACTTTTGGTTTTTTATTGCTAACAAAGTAAATTTTTCTCTACCTTTAGTTTTTATTTATATGAATATCGAAGAAGTAAAACAGACTCGTCAAGACTCCTCAATATACTAAACATTATTTCTTACACATAAAACATTTGCTCAAAGTCTCCATAAACGTAAAATACTGCTCTTGTTTATGCAATTTTTAAGCCCTTAGAGCAGTTAAGAACGGCTAAGTTCCAAAACGTATCAATATATATGTGACAGCGCATAGAGAAAGGGACCTAAGGGTAAAAAAAAATCAATTTTCAATTTTTCAGGCACAAACCAGCGACATACTAGTTGAAATGTTGGAAAAGATATGCCAAAAATTAAGATCACGAATGGACTACTATTACTTAAAATAATATTTAAAAATTAACAGCCGTATTCATAAAAAAAAGTTGATTGAGGTTTAAAATTCATATTAGTTAAAAAACGTTTTAAGGCTAAATAACGTTTTTTAAATATTGGTATTCATAATCAGTTTTTTAACTAAAAATCAATTAACTAGATTTTTTTTTAAATATCGTGGCAACACAGTATTCTTTATTTGTCACTTGCATATTAGTTCTGCAAAACAACGATTGCTAACTCACAAAGTACTCGTGTCTATTTTGTTTATTTGTCGGTTTTCAGAGAAATATTGTTTCTATAAAATAAAAGATATGTTGCAACTTGTATTTAATAAAATAATAAAAAAAAGTTCACAACAAATCTTTGTTAAAAGTGCTTTTTATATTATTTATTTTATTGCAGATAAAGAAGCACTAGAATAATGAGCTTTATTTTGTTTGTTTTGAGTGTTTATACATCACTAGTTAATTTTCTACTATTTTTGTTAACACATAAAATGAGAAAACAATGACTGGGAATGTGGAAACTGGATCGCTTCTTTTCTTTTAAATATTCTTTGGAGTATATTTGTTATTCCGGCAATAGTTCCTATAAAAAAAAATTACATTGTTTTCTTCTAAATAACACTGGCATATGCATACATACATGCATACATAAGTATATACATACATACATACACACATATGTACATACAGGTAAAGTTCAAAATGTAAACAAAAACGAAGCAAAATTACAACAACGGCACCTTAAAATTGGTTTAAACATGGGGGCAGTCAATTTTAAAATTTGCTGATTTACGCAAGGTTTAAAAACCGTTTTTTAAGCTAAAATTCTATTATGAATACAATTTTAGCGAATTTTGCTTAAACAATATTTGAAACGCGGTTTAAAATTTTTATGAATACGGCTGTAACTATATGACAGACATTCATTTATAGCCCCAAATAAATATTTTATGCTTTTTAGCAAATTTTATATTTTTTTAAGATTTCAAAACCCAAACACTTAAAAATCACCCTTTATATAAATTAATGATTTCGTATTTAAGTTTGGTTCATTTCTGTTAACAAAGATCGGTTGTCAACGCATAATTTTGTAGTAGTACAATTAAATTTAAGTGTCTGTAATTGAAAATATGAAGTTTTCAATTATTACAAATAGTTTGGAAAATGTCCTAATGCAATGTTACCAGAAAATTGTACAAGAAATCTACAAAAATTTGCTAAAAAATCTGAAAAATCTGTAAAAAAAATTTAAAAATATCGGCAAAAAATCTGCAACAATATAAACACCTTCATTTTGAATTTTTTTCATTTTGTTTTCGAATTAACATAAATTAGTCCTGATTTGCAATATGCAAGTCTTATGCTAAGCTGATTAGTTTGTAAGGAGAGAGAGAGAGAGAGAGAGAGAGAGAGAAGATTTGTAAAGTTTAAATTAGGACTTAACTTGTTATACAAAAACATATGCTGATACCACAAATTGTTAAATACAAATAAATATTAACAAAAGGAAAGGAATACATATATGCACAATTTTCTAAATAAAACTGAAAATAATGGTACAATACATACTTACACACAAATCTGTCCAAAAACTACTATGTGCATGTTTCTGACAGTAACACCATGACTATTTCTTTTGAGGAGTACAGAAAAACTCGAAATTATGATGTTACATAAGCATTGCAGAAAATCTGCAATTTGACAGTGAAAATCTGTAAATCTCACTTTATAATTTTTGCAATGAAAAATCAGCAAAATGTAGAGAAATCTGCAAATCTGGCAACAGTGCGTACATATGTACATACTTGTATGATTTAGTGATATTGTTTTGCGACACTTTTTGCCATTACTGTACACGGTTTGATTTTGGGGTTGAAAAGCCAAAGCAGAATTCGTACTTGAGATAAAACATATTTTTCTTTATAGGAAATAAATTTTATTCATTTGATGTGTGGCCGTCCGTCGTACTTATGTGCAGTAGCAGGCAGTTTGTTGAAATGACTAGCCACAGTATTAGGCTGAGCTTACATCTAGCATTTCATGTTTTGTAATTTTGTGATGTCGTTTTCAAATATGCGGCAAAGCCCATCTATCAAGTTTTTCGATAACATATAATTTTGTTGTGTCCTTGTGACAGGAAAGTGTCCCATCCCTTAAAAATGGTAATATGGCATCAAGAACTAATTTTGATATAATGACATTTAGTATCATTTGTTTTATCATTGTGAGACTTTGTTTTTCAAATGGATAATCGCAAGATTATTCAATTTGCCAGTGCCACCGTATTTTTATCAATAATAAAAATATTAAATTAAGGAAATCTAAGAAACGACAAAGAAATTGGTGAAAAAGCCCAGGGCTTAATATGCGCGCCACGAAATTATTCTATTGTACTCTGCATTCCAGTTTACGGAAGCAGGATTCAAGTTGGTTTAACAATTTCGTGTGTATGAAGCCCTAATTCCTCCGAAATTTCTGCCAGTGCAGTCTCCTTTGCATTTTTATCTCTATAAATGCTACATAAATATGTTTATGCTTCCATAAAGCCTCACGAGCCTCCACAAGCTGTATTAGATGTGTCATCATGTCATGCGTCCAGGACTTTTTAATTTTTATACCCGCACACATATAAAAATTTTTTCGGTATGTACTCAATACAACAAAATGTCAACATGTCTGTAGTTTGTTTTATTGTCTCCAATACTATCAACTTATTCTCACAATTGTCTACATCAGATGCGTAAATAGTTTATGTGGAAATTTCTCACAACGAAAAAATATCGGAAATGACAAACGTTGCCACTAAGTCCCACTTTTATATTTGCTTGCAATGTCACAAAATGCCATAGTGTGTACTCGGCATTCCACATGCATAGATAAGTGTATTTAATAATCTCAACTAGAGATGGGCGCGTGTCGTGTTTTTTCGTGATATGAATGCGCACGGCTCGAAACTAAGTGTTTGTGACAAAAAACTGATTTCGTGTTGAGCAAAATTGGCACGAAAAACACGAAACAGTTTTTGATGTAAAAAATGTATGAATAAATTTTCAGTAAAGCAAAAATTTTATATTTTGTATCGTTAAGCACACAACACCAGCAAATTTATTGTTATTGCATGGGCCTCTTGAGCTTAAAGTTCTGTACGTAACCCAGTAGTATCAGCTCTGGAAAATATTGATTAATGTTTGTAATTTTCAGTACCATACCAATTAAATTTACCCACAGAAAAAATTATGATAAGTTTTTGTTTTCGCATTTTTTTTTTGAAACTGATTTTAAGTTTTATTATTCTTTTTATTTAGTTTGATGAAAATCAGGGACCGTAACTGTTATGACTTTTATTGAAAAAGTCAAGAAAAAAAAAAGTTATTTTTAACTTTTATTTTTTAAGGCAGAAATAAAAGTTATTTCTTAACTTTTATTTTTTAAGGCAAAAATTAAAAGTTATTTTTGACTTTTATTATTTTACTCAAGAAATAAAAGTTATTTTTTAACTTTTAATATTTTAAGGCAAAAATAAAAGTCATGAATTAAATATTGCATAGTAATACGCTAGTTTTATTGCCTCCAATTTATAGGTAATAATAATTGATGTATATTACAGAAGTCTATACAAATTATTGTTATTATTATTATTGCGATAACGGATGTTTTATCATTTATAGCATTGAAAGCAATAAAACTTGCGTATTACTATGCAATATTTAATTCATGACTTTTATTTTTGCCTTAAAATATTAAAAGTTAAAAAATAACTTTTATTTCTTGAGTAAAATAATAAAAGTCAAAAATAACTTTTAATTTTTGCCTTAAAAAATAAAAGTCAAAATTAAAAGTAATTTTTTGACTTTTTTTAGTTAATTTTAATTATTATTCGAACTCCATTTGTTTCTATATTTGTGATTTGAACGGGCTAAAGTTCGTACCGCTTTTTAAGCCAAATTACATGTGATAATTATTAATGAACAAATAACACCAAAGTCTGTTGTAAATATTCTGACTAACAACACATAGTTGAACGGAACAGCCAGCCGTTTTCGAAGGCCACTAAACCTTCATCATTAGCGTTCTTTTGTGTTTTGTTCACTGTGTGTGGTGTCAGTTGATGTAGATTTCTGCTTTATATACTTAGCATTTTATTGCAAATGGAATATGTGAATTGTTTTGATTCATCGTATTTCAATTTGCTGAAAGCTTTTTTGTATTGTAAGCTCAATTTTACCATCAATATATTTACAACAGTCTTACCATTGTCGTTTTTGTTCTTTTTACTAATTATACACATGTTACTTAATTTGCTTATTTTTTGTTCTACTTAAGACAAACTTTTTTGGTTTGTTACTATTAAGTATATTTTTTATTTAATTTTTGCCACGGGCCCATGGCTATTAATTTTTAGTTAATTTTAATTATTATTCGAACTCCATTTGTTTCTATATTTGTGATTTGAACGGGCTAAAGTTCGTATCGCTTTTTAAGCCGAATTACATGTGATAAATATTAATGTATATAATAATAATAATAATAATTTTTTGACTTTTATCAAAAAGGCACACATTTAAAAGTCATACAAAAATTTGCATGTACATCACCTATGTATCATAATGATAAGAACCAAAATTTTCTACTATAATTTTTTATGTGTGCTTTTTTGATGTAAATTTTTAAAAATAACAGTTATTTTCTGTCCCTGATGAAAATATAGTGAATTTTAATTAATGGTCAAAAGTGGTACTTTTATTTTTTTAATGAAACACATTTTTAATACATACATTTTAAATTGATTTTTATTCAATTAAATTAAAATTTAAGTGTGATACAAAAGAAAACAATTTTTTTTGGATTTGAGCACAAACAAACTTTACACTTAGAACATTTTGAACGAGGAAAACCAATTTTGCACAGCCTGTATCGTCCTTTCGATCCCCATTCGAGCCAACGACCAATTTGGTCATATCTTATAGATTTTGGAGGTGCTGCAACGTATGATTTTTTACAGGAACTTGATGGAGATTCTGGTGGGGATGCTGGGCGACCTCTTTTGCGTGATGTAGCTGTTCCCTTATTCGCATTTAGTAATTCAGTTGCGATTTCCAATTGGAAGTTAAGTAGCGACATATTTTTCTTTTCCCCAGTAGAATTTTTTAAATCTCATCGATACAGCAACCAGCTGTTAACAACTGAGGTACTAATGCACCAGAAAACTATACGCATGTACCATTTTTGAGAACGATGGTTAATTTTGTACAACTCAAAGAGCACATCAGCAAGATCAACCCCACCCATGTGCTTGTTGTAACATTCAACAATTGCCGGGCGTGATACATTTACATAAATCTTTTCCTTCCGGCACCATCGTTTGCATTCACTCATTGGCTCTTTTCCAATATAAATAGAAATTAGTTGCACACTTTTGTTATCGTGCCATCGACAAGCCATTAAATTATTCAATGCTTCGTATTTGAAGTCACTTGATCCTCGTCCTTCTTTGGAAAGATCCTTTTCACTGGTTAGAGGACAGTGTTTAAGACGATTGCTGCGAATAGTTCCCACGGCTAATATATCTTTCTCTTTTAAAGAAACCAATAGGCTTACTGATGTAAACCAATTATCAAAAATAGTTTAAAATATTGGTTTTGAGGAATATTAGAAGCCAGATGTAACACTATGTCCGACGATATTCCCAAACCAAAGGATGGGCACGTCCGTTCGCCAATATAGAGACTAAAATCGTATACAGCTCTAGTGAACATCTTAAAACCCCACTTATGAGGTTTTTTAGGCAAATATTGTTTTAAACTGTGTCTACCTAATGAAACAATCAACATAAGAGTATATTGTTTTGCTCGAATAGATCAAATTATAACTTACCTTTATAGGAAATTATTTCCTCGTCCACGCTTTGGTATTTCTCTTGTGAAATTCCATTAAATTTTTCTTTAATTTTCTCCAACAATGGGCGTACTTTGTACAACTTGTCATAGGTAAGTTGCCCGTGTTGGGGTTGCTCAGAGTTATCGTTGACATGTACATTTTCTTTAATTTTTTCGAAACGATTACGTGATAATGATTCCGCTACTGCCGACAATTTAAAATTCTGAGCCCACGCCATTCTCAAATTTGGAACATTTATCACAGCGAGGTATAATAACACACCTATAAACCTTTTTATTTCATAAGTTTGAAATTTTGCTTCAGTTCCAGTCTTTTGCAATGCATATAAATTCGGTTCATCGCAAATCTTTTAAATTATATAGTCATCAAAAAATTTGGAAAAATATTCATTCGGTTCCTTGACTTCCCCATAACAAATATTGCTTTTCCATGAGGTATCTACTGTATCAAAATTCAAATTTCTCCACTTCAAGCTTTCTAAATTTACTTTTTCAAAGACCTCTTGCACCTTCTCTTCAACTTGAACATCGCTTTCATTATCTTCACTAATGATCTTTGATACTAACTCCATTTCAATACTTTCACCCCTGTCTGTAATACTTTGAAGCGTTTCTTCAATAATATTTTCCAAATTTTTTGTCACATCTTCTTCTTCTTCTTCTGAATTATCCTTATCATCAGAATTATCCCAATCAAACTCGATAATTTTTTCTATTTCTGTGTTCGTCAAACCTATTGAACGCATCTCTAAAGGAAAAGATTTTAAAAATTTTTTATACACTTTGGACCAATGTTGCCTGTGGGCAATACGGAGTTTAAAATATTCCTCTGGTCAAACTAATAATATATTTTTAACTTTTCTATTTTTATATCTTAATTTTACCTGTTTTTTATTAAATAATTCAAGTTTGATAAATTATTCCCTTTATTTCCACTTTATTTTCACTGACTCCCGTTGCAAGTTTTTTTTCTCTCTACTACTGACATGTGCTACCGCGACTTTGACTATCAATCAAATGAATACCAAATACACATATAATCTAACAATCTGCAAAGATATACAAAAACAACCAATCTCTTGTATAAAAAAATTAATGTACAAGACGACCAAAACTAACGGATTTTTAACGACATTTGTCCAATGTTGCCTGTAGGCAACAATGGGCATGAAAGGGTTAAGAAAAAAGCCTTTTTCATATCATTCAAATTTAACGATTTTAGGTATTTAGTTTTGCGAATTCTGTGGTAGGTCCAATATCAGAAAAAAATTACTAAATTTTTTGAATCTGGTAATTGAACACAAATTGAAATTTTTTTACTTCTGGATTAACCTCAGGCAAACATCACAAACAAATTATTGCGAGCAAATCTTGAAAATATACTGTTTTCCGTTACAACTAAACAAATATATGAAGGTACTTGAAAATAAAAAAATAAATATTTTTTAATATTCAATTTGATTTCGTGAATGTTATGTACTATCGTGTTAATACAACTTTTTGCTTGCGTATTCATGTTCGGGTGGTGGCGTGTTTAAAAAATTCTACACGCGCCCATCTCTCATCCCAACACCATTTTAATACATAATGATTATTTTTCCCACAAAGCAAACACATTATTAATACCTACTACCTCTTTGTAAAAGAGGAAAGTTCTTGTTCATTACAACAACCATAACGATTTTATATAATCTCAAGAAAAATCTGTAAATTCAAAGAGCTGTACAAAAAATTGCTTAAATTTTCTGGAAAAAAAATCAACAAGTTCAAAATATTCCTGCCGGTAAGCGTTTGTCTCCTCACAAGGAAAGCTATGTTGTTCGACTAATTACCAACGTATTAAACCATATGTAATGATAACAAGGTCACCTTGAATCACTAAATATATTATTGTTCAATATATGCATGTTTGCATGTACACCGACCTTGAGAGCCTGGCTCCACACCACAAGTGCTCCGATTGGCCTAGAACTTTCCAGATTTTTTCCTTATCTCAAAAATAAAAAAATTTATAGATAAGACTTTTATATTTCTAACTTTAAATATTACAGCCATTCTATTTTGCATTCAAATGTCATTTTGTACATTGCGGCGGTTACGAGGTTTTGGAAATGGTTATAATTTCTGTTTTTTCATATAAAGTTCTTAAGATGAGAATGCAACAGGGTGGAAAATGGCAACTTTGAAAAAATAGAGCTTACGTTGTTTAAGAGGAAACGCGATGATATTTAAATAAAAATGCAAATAAAACATAAGTCTTGCCTGAAACGTTAAAATTACACAAAAATATGTATCCAATTTACTGAAATAACGTCATAACTAAAATTAAATTAAAATTAAATTTTAATTTTTTTTGTGAGAGAAGTGACACTAACGCAATGATTGCCTACTACTATTTATAGGTGTTACCTTCTTCAGGAGAGGGATAGTGATAGAGAAGACAGGTGGTGAAAGAATAGGAAGAGGAACGCTTCATTCTTTTAAAACTGCGTTTTGCATGTTGCAGCGCCTCTGGTGTCAACAAGGTATATTAAATTTTTGAAGCTGTGCCAATTTTTATTGGTTGTTTTACTCCGTCGATGATTCTGCTACACAATACCGGCAAAGGAGGGCACTCTGGTGTTACATTAGGGACATTAATACACATCAGAAAAATACATCGTGTTGTTATTTAATGACTGTCAGATACCGTGCCCGCTACTTCAGCCAATGCCACGCCCAGAAATTTCCCTTTACACGTTAGTGGGACTATTTTTGATAAAGTATATAGTGTTTGCGTCCTTCCAGACTCAGATCTACGTATATTTCAAGTTTTATCAAAATCGGGTAGATAGTTTTCTAGAGAAAGAAATTTAAAAAAAATTGTAAAACCTTTGTTTTCTTGTAGACTCAGATCCATCTATATTTTTAATTTTATCAAAATCGGATAGATAGTTTAAAAGAATTGGATAGATAGATCGTGTTGCTATTTTGGCCTCAGGTCTATCTATGTTTTGAATTTGATCAAAATTGGTTAGACAGTTTCTGAGAGGCAGAAATTTCCCCCTACATCCCCTCATACATAACATATGTGTCTTTTTAGACTTATATCTATCTATATTCTAAATTTCAACAAAATCCCTATTTGGTTTAGCCATTAAAGTGCACCAAACAATAAATTTATTTTCGCATTTGTAATATTAGTTAGCAGAGACACTTTCCCCTATCACTGCTACTAACTATTTATCCAAGTCACGAAACTTTTAGCAACGCCATAAAACATATTTGAAATTTCCTAAAACTAGGCTGAAATTCCCAAAATCTCTGGAGCTCCCCGGCGATTGCCGGAATATTACGGCAACACTGAAAATTTAAAACATATGTATTTTTTTTCATTTTCAAAATATTTTTGTCTTGCATGCATGCCGCGCCATAAAGAACTTACGTTCCAAAAACCAGTTTGCCAGAAAAAAAAAATTTCATTTTTTTCTCAAGAGTTGAGAAAACAAAAGATTTGTATAGAGTTTTTAAACAGTATATGTAACTAAAAATTTTTGAGTAAAAATTTCATTTTTTGAATTATGACTATACTTGGGTCGAACTCATCCAGTCGGTCGTTAAATTCACTTAAAAAAGTTAAAAAATGCTAAAAAATAATTAAAGTATTAAAAAATAATGCTAGAGTTTAATACATACTTCTTTTTAATCACATTGTTTCTTTACAGTGCTTATTTTTTCTATTTCTTCTTATATTGCTTTACAAATTTGTATTTCCTTTAAATAAACCAAAATTCGTCTTAAAATTACAAATTAATTTTTAAACGTACGCGGCATTTTTATAATGAAAACCTGCCATGAGATTAGAATAGGTGTCAAGATTGAATAACATCTTAACTAGTTTTGCCATGAAATTTTACATTAAAAATCACTCTAGGATGTAATTGTTAGCTAAATTATGCACACATTTTTTTATGTCTAATTGTCTGAAGGAACTCGTAAAAATCTAGTTAAATTTCATCACTTATGCCAACTTCAAGTTTTTCATTATGCATAATATCGGAAAATTATTAAAAGCAAAGCAAAAATATCAAATCAGAGTTGATTTTTCGAAAACTAGCCTTTTCGTTGATAAGCAACGTTTAAAAATAAATTTTTATAAAATAATCTACAGCTTCTGTGTATTCATGTTTATGAAAAAAGAGCTGGGCTTACCTACAAAGCTCTAAAAAGTTAAGAATTTTTGTTCACACACATGAAAATGATTCAATGTAACACAAGCTGTTCATACCCAGCAAAAAATGTTCGAAATTTTGTAATAGGTAGTACTCTTTTAATGGCTTACAATGTAATGAGTGATACTTATTTATCTCATTGTTTTATGTACATAATAATCACTGTCCTTTAATGAATAAAATAACAACTAATTTATATCATTACGTGAAAGTACTTATTGTAGTACTTTCCTGTTAATAATGAAATATATCTACAGAAATGTAATTGATTGTGAAAACCATCATCGAAACCAAAAAAAAAACTTTGTTTGTGATTTGAACGGGCTAAGGTTCGTATTGCTTTTTAAGCCAAATTACATGTGATAATTATTAATGAACAAATAACACCAAAGTCTGTTGTAAATATTCTGACTAACAACACATAGTTGAATGGAACAGCTAGCCGTTTTCGAAGGCCACTAAACCTTCATCAATAGCGTTCTTCTGTGTTTGGTCCACTGTGTGTGGTGTCAGTTAAGTAGAACAAAAATAAGCAAATTAACTAACATGTGCATAATTAGTAAAGAACAAACGACAATGGTAAGACTGCTGTAAATTTAGAGATGGTAAAGTGAGCTTTCATTACAAAACATATTTCAGCAAATTGAAATACGATGAATCAAAACAATTCACATATTCCATTTGCAAAAAAGTTTCGTATATAAAGCACAAATCTACATCAACTGACACCACACACAGTGGACCAAACACAGCTAGCTGTTCCGTTCAACTATGTGTTGTTAGTCAGAATATTTACAACAGACTTTGGTTTTATTTGTTCATTAATAATTATCACATGTAATTTGGCTTAAAAAGCAAAACGAACCTTAGCCCGTTCAAATCACAAATATAGAAACAAATGGAGTTCGAATAGTATATAGTTAAAATTAACTAAAAAAAACTTTGGTTTACTACAGTTTTTGTTATAATATTTAAATATTTTCGCATGTTCTCCAACGTACATATTTACATATTTTCTTTGTAAAATTATGATTTTAAACAATTCCAAAAAAGGTACAAGTTTTATAATTTAATTACAAAATTTTATTTATTTTAATTATAAAAAATTGCCAATTATTTTGAAATAATTTTTGGAAAATAGCAATCTACAAAATTTTGCATATTTGTAAGCAAAAAATAACCCATGAAATATTGAATTCTTTTAGAAAATCAGTAATCTATTCACTTTTCAATATTCGTAGGCAAAAAGTATAGGATACTGCATACTTTTTGAACCTCTCAAACAAATATAATGGGTTATTCATTCAAATTTTAAGTACTTACGACTGGGGAGTACACACACTTTTTTGCATTCTAGTAGGCAAAGTTTTTTGCTGGGTATGTTCTCAGAAACAACTCACCAATCAAACGTTTTGAAGCTACTCGTAGAACATATTTGCCTATAATAGTTCTGCTTACATATTTAATTAAAATTATGTACTTTGCATATTATTTTGTACATTTTATTATTAAAAAAGTTTGTATGTTATATTAAACAATTTTTAGAAGATGTTCAATAAATAATTGAAAAATGCTAACTGCTAAATCGAAAATTTTGCAGCTACATTAACAAAAAAATGGTAAATTTAGCTGCAAAAATGTTAAAATGTGTGTTGGGAAAAGTTTTCGTACGTGTTCGACATCTTAATATTCGTGATCGGATTGCTAATTATTGCAGTCATGGTCGAAATTGTATTCGAATAGAAATTAATTTCGATAGTAGAAAATTTTCTGCTGATGTCACTCGATACCAAGCGAGTCGAGTCACAACACTAGTAATGTAATGTATGTAATGTAATGTATGTAATGTGTGCAAAAAAATATATGTAAATATTTGTACATTAGAGTGATCGTCATTTTTTCCTTTTTTCTTTCATTCTCACCCCCCAAATGGGTTCAGTTTTATGTAAAAAAAATACAAACAAATTTCATAGCGATAAGTTGTGTGTTAGGGGGTGCGTGCGCCCCTCAAAGTTAGCCTTCAAGCACATTTTGCAATGTATTTTTTGCACATGACTATTTTTTTTTTTAAATTTTTTTACAAGGACATGATATCTGGCAATATTTTAGCTCTTCTAGTCTACGATATTAGTGTCCAACAAAGTTTTCTTCTAAAATTCATATTTTAGGAAATAATGAAGAAAATTACCAATAAAATACTAAAATAAATTATATATACCAAATTGCATTTACATATATATATATGGAAATTGTTTTACTAAGCGTTTACAATAAGAGTTTATATCTATTAAATTATTTCATACATATATTAAGAATATTCATAAGAAAACTAAAAAAAAAATTACACTGAATATGTGGATTTGAGGGCTAACTTTGAGGGCCGGACGCACGCCCTAAAACTCAACTTATCGATATGAAATTTTTTTGTATTTTTTTACATAAAACTGAACCGATTTGGGGGTGAGATTAAAAGAAATCAGCAAAAAAAATTCTCCATATAACTAATGTACATCCATATGCAAAAAACATACATACATATGTAAATGTTATTTTAATTTTTATTAAATTAATAACTTAATAATAATTAATTAGTATAAAGTTAGAGGACAGAGCACTAGCCACATTTTCGATTCTCTTATTGGTTGAGCAGAAGCTGTTTTTATGCTCCCAAAGTTGGTTGATTTTTTATTTTCCCTGTGTTGTTTTTATACATACAAATGCACATGTAAGTAAAATATTGAATATATGCATACATATTTTCTTTTTCTTCGATTTTTCTATGTTTTAAACGTTATTTCGAATGCCTTTTTGTTTGAAATCGAATGAGAAAATCCCAAAAGTTAAAAAACTAGCACGTTCGAGTAATAAATCGCTCATAATCGAATGCGGTAATTAGGCGCAGGATTTCTAAAGGTAAATGACTGCAGTTACTGTAATTATATACTTAAATGTGATTGTCCTGTGGCCAGAGTTACAAGCCGAATAATGAAAGCGGTCTAAGTCCTGTGCATTTCTGTTTCGAAATATTAAATAAATCTTAAAAAACTACAATAAATATTTACGGCCTTATTTATAAAACTTAAAAAGGCTTTATAAAGGCTTTTTAAGAAAAATTTTGTATGAAAATTTGTTTTAAAAAATCTTTATAAACACTTTTTAAGTTTTATAAATAAGGCTGTTAATACTTATTAAATAAATATAATAGAGGCTACCTTGCAGGAGAATAGGCGATAATTGTCTAAAAGCTACTAGTATCATTACTAGAATAGCAAGGACTATTGCAAAAATGGTTAAAGTAGTTGTGTAAAATTAAAAAAAAGGCACTACATTGAAAAATAAATTTTGACTGTCTAACAGAGCCTTTGCACTTTATGAAAATTGCTATCATACAATTGTTAAAATTTTAGTTTCATCTAAAAATAATTATAATTAAATAATTATAATTACCCTTTGTAGTTTTGAGTTTTGATAAATAATGACGAATTTTAACTAGCAGTTGTCACTGGGTAACAAAGGAATAAAACGACCAATTTTATAGAATTTTTTTATAAAAGAACTAGTAATAAATTATTCCAAATCTATTACCAGTGGTACTAGTAATTTTCTTAATACACTCAATTCTAATTTGAGTATTAAGATGGTTAAGTTCGATCTCCTGCAGGGTAGTTCAACTTTTAATTCAAATGTTGCATAATATAGAAATATTTTTGGAGTTGTTTAAATGTAATCTATTAATCGGGCAAAGATATATATACATATTTGCCCTTAATTATGAAAGTGGTCTAAGTCATGTGCATTTCTGTTTCAAAATATCAAACAAATCTTAAAAGATCGTCAATAAATATTTAATAAATGTTCAATAAATTTATATTAATCGAGACTAGTACAACTCTAAATTAAAATGTTGCATAATATTAAAATAAATTTTGATTTTTTCAAATGTAATCTACTAATTATCTCGACCACGTACGTATGACTTAGACCACTTTCATAATTAAGGCCACATATGTATGTATAGGTTAGTCATAATTAAGGGCACAATTATCTGCATATGTGTATGTAAGATTGCTTTTCCTTTTCATAATATATACATATGTATTTGATATACGCTTGGTTATAAAAAAAAGAAACAAAAAACGCCCATCATTACTTTTATGTATTAAATATTGCAATAATTATTATAATAATTACCACTCGTTATTCCTTATGATGCCATATAATGGATAGCAAAATGTTGATACGTTTGTACATATGTATGTATATAAATATATTACAAAAAGGAAAAAGAAATCTTACAATCTTGAAAATAACAACTTTTTCTTATTGATGGAAACAAAGGAACGTAGAAAAACTGTTATACATTTATTTTTTATAAATTTAAATTATGTACGTACATACATACATGTACATGTATCTGCACTTAAGTTTTCTATTTACTATTTCTAAGACGAAAAACCCTTGAACGATTTAAACACAGCTTTCATATCATAAATGTAATACGGCATAAAACATGTCTTTTGTGACCAGCGCATCGAACTACCGAGTAGAACACACTGCTGAGCATGAAACACTAAACATTAGTTTCCTACTGTATTTGCAACTGCAGCAATCATCCACATCACATTTACAACTCGTAGCATTTGTGGGTGGAGCATTTGTTAAGGCAGAAGTAAAACGATTGTTAACGAAGGTTATTGGCTACCCAGAGTATAATGAATGAATTCATGATTGTTATTATTGTTAAATGAAAGTCAAGCAATGTTGTATATTTCATACAAAACGCAGACCAAAACAAAAAATTAAAAGCACACAAAACTATTCATATTAAATTGAAAAGAAAGAAGGAAACAACGAACGAAAAGAAAGAGGTGATTAATTCATTTACACCCACCATACTGTGAAATCGAATAAATTCAACTATTTCATTTCGTTTGTTTTTTATACCATTTAACACCAATTGTTTAATACATATGTACATACGTATGTATGTATGTACTATGTATGTATATTCATATAATACTTTAAGCAAACAAATTTACAATTTCTGCAGTAAAAATTATAATCCGGCTATTAAAAACAATATGCATTCTATATGCTCTCAGATGTCTTCATGGTTAAATGACAAATTAAATAGCATCACAGAAAAAGCAAAAACAATTTAGCAATCTGCAGCGTGAAATTGGTTAAATCCCCCTTCTTGTTCCCATAGACCAGCATAAACGAGGGTTTGCTTAAAATTAACACGCAAATTCTGTTAACACAATCATTGACAATGAAAGTGTTGCCAAATGCAGAGCGTTATGTATTATAAAAATTTCAGCTAAGCACTGTTATGTCGGAAACTGCATTTTTCTACCGCAACACGAAAGAGTATTTGAGCCAAAAAGCTGGCCAAAAAGGCAAAAATGAATTTAAGGAAATCTTAAGAATCTTATGCTAGATACACAACAAAATTTTACATCACATTACACAAGGCAGCAAAATCGAAAAAAGCTTCTAAAAACACTATATAATTTTGATGTATTATGGTTTCCATTAGAGTTGAGCGATATTTAGAAACCTGTTACTTTTTCACATCGATTGAAAAATCACAAATGACAACTGTGACTGAATTTATCAAGTAACAGGTTTTGAAAATATAGTTCTTTCATATAAACTGTGATTGTTCTTACATGCTTACTTTACAATAAATAAAGCTACCACATTAATTTTTTTTTATACCTTCAGCTTTTATTGTCTATCTGCCTCTTATATTTTTTTTTATATTTATTCTCAATATTTGAACGATGTTGATTGCTAATTGCTTGTTCTTGCTGCTCTTCTTATTAGTATTTATCAAAACACCAATACTAATAAATACTTTTAAATGTGTTAAACTGTAAAGAACAGCGATTTAGAAATCACGTTTACAAGGAGCAACATTATTAAAAAGTCGCGCTATCGCTCATCACTAGTTTCCATACAAAAAAAATTCATTTATTTTTAATTAACAATACACAAAACACTAAAAATAATTGCAATTTGATGAAAATTAGAAATGTCAAAAATTCCGTGACTGAATCACTGTTGCCAGAAATTTCTTCCTAAAATCTGCAAAAATTGGCTAAAAAATCTGGAAAATCTGAAAATTAATTTTAAAAAATCTGCAAAAAATCTGCAATAATAAAAATACCTTCATTTTAAATTGTTTTTCATTTTGTTTTTGATTTAACATAAATTATCTTGCTACACAAAAACATATTACAAATTGTTTAATAAAAATAAACAATAACAAAAGGATAGGGACAAAGATTTATATGCACAAGTTTTCTACAAAAAACTTAAAAAGAAATGGTACATATACATACATACATACAAATCCGTGCAAAGAAATATACATACATATCGCATACTAAAAGATTAACAGTCACAAAGCAAAAAATCCCAGATGCTCAGGAGTGGCAAAAAACTTTTCAAGAAGACTTTGCTACCAAAGAAATTTTAGCGGTCCATGAAAAAACAAAACCATTTTCATAATTCTAAGCTGTGACTGTTTATGATTTAGTGTGTGTAATGTATATATGTATGTATGTATGTATATCTTTGTACAGATTTGTTAGTTTCTTTTTAACATTGTTGTGTTGGTGGTATGGTTGGTTACTGCAAAGTTAAACGACAAAATCTACTCATTTGCTAGTGCTTCTTATGTGGGTGTTTCTGACAGTAACACCATGGTTATTTCTTTTACGGAATATTGATGTTACATGAGCATTTCAGAAAATCTGCAATTTGGCATTGAAAATCCGCAAATCTCACTCCATGATTTTTGCAATGAAAAATCAGCAAAATGCAGAGAAATCTGCAAATCTGCCAACATTGGTCTGAACATTCATTTTTTTTCAGTTGACTACAAAAAGTCTCTACTTATATTTATAACATCCCTAAGATAGGCAATGAATTTAAAAATTCCGTGTACTTTTCCTTTGAAAGTCCGTACTAGCAAATAGAAATTTCTTTACCAACCTGAATTTCCGTAATTTTTTTACATACAGTTTTTATGAGAACCTGAAATTCCGTATGAACTCCGAAACAGGCTATATAAACAAAATGAAATATCGATCATAAAATTGGAGTGATTCCTTTCGAATTTATTCACAATTACTCATTACTCACTAATTTTCACAAAATTTTAGTTTATTGTTTGATATACATAAAATTTAATAGTTAATGTTCTTCTTTCGATTAACTGAAATTCGAAAACATTTTCATGTTATCTACATATGTACAAGTTTCACGTCAAAAAAGCATTACAAAGTAACATTCGTATTTATTTTGGCAAAACCCATTAAATCTGAAAATTTTTTGCCGTTTTCTAATACTAAAACTAGGTGTTACCTTCTTTAGGAAAGGGATGGTGATAGAGAAGACAGGTGGTAAATGAAGAGATAGAGGAAAGCTTCATTCGTTTTTCCAGGTCTGCTTTTTTACATGTTTTTAATAATGCAGTGTTGCAGAGCCTTTGGAACCCATTAGGCGTACTACATTTTCAAAGCTGCATTTAATAGCCATTTTATTGGTTATTTTACTTCGTCGATGATTTTACTACACAATCCTGATGATATATTAGGACTAGTATCCGCTAAAGCAAGAGTAGTTCAGTGACCAGTGTCTATGCCTTCATCACTTAAACTTTCCCACAATAACTGATACAAATGGATACTAATGTACATCAGAAAAATCGTGGTGTTATTATTTAATAATTGTCAGAACCGGTCTCAACCCCAGGACCTTCGGTTTTGTAGTCAGCATGCTACTTCAGCCAATGCCACCTTGTGATGCCTGGTCAGGCATTTCGTGAATACTAAGGCTGGCTGCATTATTGACATATATAGATTTATTGATATACGTGATCACAGGCATATTACAATTACAAAACCGGCCCCAGTGGCCACCGACAGAGATAGATTCAAGAACACTCATGAAGTCTCCTTCCACAATAGTGAACTTCCAGACAAAAATGTGGCTTTCCTATAGACTTAGAAGATTTATTGGTAGATACGTATTCAATTATAAAAGCAGGCTTTGATGATGCTATACTTTATCAACAGAACAATACTTTTTTTCTTCAAAAGTTCTTCTTATAAATTGAACCAATCTTTGAGTTTGTTCAATGGTGCTATGCTGACTTCTAAAACCAAATTGATGGTTCGGGATGCATCCACTACTAATTAGAATTGGGGACAATTTTGTTTTGAGCAGTTTTACGAAAAGATTTGGCATTAGCAAAATACTGAAAACGTCCGTTGGGTCACCCTGTTCACTATGATATAGTTAAAATAAAGTTTTAAGATTTTGGCTCCCGAGGTTTACTAGTATCTACTTTTGAATGAACTTTAACATTTTTCAATCAGTGACCATAAAAAATAACTTTTGGCCGCCATTTCGTAAAATGGTCCAACCAAGATATTTCACATGTTAATGCTGAGGAACAACTTTATTAGTGATTCTGATGGGGGAACAAGTATCTTTCTGTAGGCGAAATGTTACCTGAGCACACTTCTGTTAATTTTCTTTAACTCTCCATACCATAGTTTCAGTTGGGTAATTTGTTCCTGAAAATATCGAGATACTTCGTGAGGGTTTTCGTGCATACTAAAGAAGGCTGTATCATCGGCAAATGCAGATGCGTGGGTATTAGTGCTAACAGGCATATTACAAGTATATACCAAATACAAAACTAGCCCCACTATACTCTCCTGTAGCATGTAGTGAGCTTGTAGCTGTAGAATTTATTTCTAACACCAATCTTTATACCCAAATATGTATATGTATATTAGAGAGCTGCGTAAACAGTCTTGAAATGTAAATACGTCATGATTTTTAAATGTATTCACGTCGCATGTATTATACTAAACCAATAATAAATGCTGTCGTACTATAAGCGAAGCACGATGGATGTATTGGTGTATGTGTATATCAGTTGTAACAAGCGATGTCGCAAGACAGCTTGTTTGTAACAAACACTCAAAAGAAGTACTGTTGATTAGTGTATGCTTGTTATTTTTCATATTGTACGTTTGAGTGTGTGTGTGATATGTAGCTGGTAAGCTATTATGTGGTTAACCGCATACAACTAATGTTAATGCATGTGTGTGCCTTTGCATGTGCGCAGAAAAATAAAAGATCATACACAAATACATGCATAGGGTTGCCAGACGGCCTGGATAGGGGTTGCCAGTTTTTAGAGCCTTACCAGCTAACATAGAATTTATCCAGTTAAAAATTATTTCTTAAATTTTGAAAAATAATTTCTTTATCAATTATATTTTTTAATTAATTACACAGCGGAACAGTGGTCTTATTGCTTCATTTAAAATAGCCGATCCTTATGTATTTTTATCTGCTGATTACGATGGCATCATTAGTTTTTCCCCAGCAGCTCTAGTTTTATAGATATAGTGACAATTAGCATATGCTTAATTTATGCCACTTTTTTATAATTCAATTAGTATATCACGAATGGTCCCCCAAACTTAAAAATACTTTCTGGATTATTAAATTTCATTAAATTCTATTTGAGTAGATGAACATTGAGTATATCATGATATCGTACTCTTATTACATGGATGTTAAAAATCGTGTCTTTTTGGTTTAGCTTTTAAATTTTTTTATTTAAATTTTTTAAATTAAATTAACCGGTTCTTATGTATTTTTGTCCGCTGATTACGAATATAGTTTTATTATTTATCTATCACCTCTAGTCTCACAAAAAAAAAAAGACTAAAATGTTTGCTCTCTCATGCCTGCCAAAAAAATTTGTTTTTTGTATCACATATCTGATCAATGCAATTATTACGTATAATAAATGTTGTATTGACCAGTCCAGAAAATTTTTGTTTTATTTGTAGTTATTATATCGAAATTTGCAGCTTTTACCAGAAAAAAAAATTTTAAGCAAAAATTTTAATTTTTAATGCAAAATTATTGGGCCTAATAACGAGTGTGGTATTTCGACTTCTACTACGACTATTTTGTACAAGACTAAAGAATATTGCTTTACAAACTCTTCGTATTCGAAATACGACACTCGTAATTAGGCTCACTAAAATAATCAGAACTTATCAAAAAATAGAGGCTACATTCAAAATCAGCGACGTCATATTATTAGAAATAATATTTTTTGATGGCGTAAGAAAAGAAAAATTCGGGATATTATTTTTTAGATAAAATGCACAAATCTCTGAAACTAGAGGGTATAAGAATATAAGAAATCTTTTTTTCGTAATTAGCGGACAAAAATTCATAACGACTAGTTATTTAAGTAAAAAATATAATAAAAAAGTTTTATGGACTAAACTATGCTCCTCAGTGTAAAGCTATCGAAATAAAGGAAATTGTTTTACAGATTAAAACTAATGACGGAATCGTAATCAGGAGATAAAAATACATAAGGATCAGTTTTTCTTATTAAAACAAGGCAAAAATTTCTGTTTCCTGGTTGTGTTTTTATACCTTCTAAGGAAAAATGTTTAATACTAAATAAAAAGAAACAAGAGTACTTGCAAATGTACAACCAGTTGTAATTTTCCCTAACACTGATTAGTTCCTCTGTTTTGTACATCACTGGCAATTTACAACCAAAACAAAATTTTCAAAAAGCATCAACACTGTGTTTTAAGCTTATTTTTAAATTCACCAATTTTTTTTTGAAAATCCAGTTAAATTTTTTTCATTGTCCAGGTATTTGACTTTTGGTATCTGGCAACCCTATACATGCATGACGTTCGTACACGCTCTTATGCGTAGAAAGAAG